>CANTUZ010000025.1:2329994-2929994 GCA_947846985.1 Fratercula arctica
ATGTTAATGTGGGATTGAAGAAGGCCACAAAACCAAGTAAAATGTTAGCAGGTCCTTCAGTGTCCTAGGTACACCTCACATTGGTTGCAGAAAACACCTCAACCATCCTGAAAGTGTCCTGACTCAAAACATAATAATAAAACATGCAGAACTAGAAAAATCTTGGTAATTAAATAAGAAGAAATCACAATTAGGTAGGTATTCACTCAGCGGTGGACAAATCCTCTTTTGTAGATGGTTGCTTTGAAATTCTCCAGTATATTTTGGTGCATCTCAAATTTGACAGCATTTTTAAAAAATAAATTCTGTGTGAAAGTCTTATCTTTTTATTTGCTCTGACTAAAGGTATTTACCTTCCAAAATAAAAATAATAAATTTGGCATTCAAAATTTCCATTCAGGTATTATTTAAAACCTTTCCTGAGTTACAGTAGTCAACATATGGGTCAAATATGGAATGTCATTATCAGAATAACTTCAGTCTTTCGGTTTTGCAGCATGGTCACAGAGCAAACCTTAACCTCATGTCTTTATCTTTTAAACTTATTTAGGAGAGTATTTGCTGTGTGCCACAAAAATGGAGCTGACATAATTTGTGGCAAACAGAGAAAAAAAGAATGATTCTGTGTGGTGAGTTTGGTTGTTCTGAGGAAAGGGAGAGAACTGTGTACATCCTTGCTTCCAAGCCAGTCACCTACTAAGCAGTGTGGATGGGATATGGTCTATAGTAATCCTGAATCCCATCTGCTCTGAACCCCTGCTCTTCCACCTATTCCCATACGATGTTTTTTGTGGGCAGCTCTTCTTGCCCCTTTGCCTGGTATTTCTAGCAGAATCTTTGGAGGGAGGGGACAGGGACTTTTAAAAAGCTGGATGCAGCCTTCAGTTTCAAAAGCTACCTCCAGGAGCACAGAAAGAAGGCCTGTTTGGGAAAATGGTAGCCTGGTATAAAGGGAGAAATTGCCATGTCAATCCAAAAAAAGATATATCCAAACATTAGGAAGAAAGAACCATATCCTTAGTAGGGGTTGCATCTTATTTATATGCATAGAAGATTGTCCTGGTTTGAGGTAAAACAGAACCAATTTTCTGTTTTGTAATTTTACTTTTTAGCTGGGCCTCTTCTAACTGACTAAAGTCTGAAATTCACAGCATATTGTTCAGAAACTCTTCACTCTCAGAGTGATAAGACCTGATTATACCAAGGAATGGTAGGCACAGAGGCTCTTGCTTATACTTATTGCTATAACAACCAAGGTCAGCTAACTTCGCTATTTGCCCCATTAGAGGATCGGAAGCGGAAAAGTGTAGAGGGGTCCCACCTGCAGGGAGGAGGGGACAGGACAGGTGACCCAAAACTGACCAACAGGGTATTCCATCCCACCTGCCCCATGCTCAGTATAAAAGCTGAGGGATCAAAGGGTCAGCTCTCTTTCTTCAGTGGCCGATGTCTGAGGAGGACCCTGTCTGTTCGTTGGCTTTTGATCCTGATCTGAGCATTCCTGACTCCAGATCCGGAATCCAGCTCTTGCTCATCAATGACTCCAGTCTGTGACTTTCCCTGTGCCTGCTGGTGACGCAATTGTCATCCTGGGAGCTGGATACGGTTTTGTATATATTTTACACTTTTTTTAAATTTTATTTTATTATTATTTATTTTTTCATTAAAGTAGCTTAGTTCTTTTTCTAAACTCATAAATCTCTTTCTCTCTTCCTCTCCTCTCTTTGGGGGGGGGGGGCATCTGTCATTCTGATTGGCCAATCACATGTACACCACCTGAGTCTAACTGCTAGGACCAAGGTCCCTTTGCAGTGGGCGACTCCAGTGAGCCAATGGGTGCCCCTTTTCTTATATCAATATGTATGTGTATGAACACAAAAATATATAAACACACAGACAAGGAGACAGAAAATATTTGGATCCAGTAAAATATACAAACACCCACACTCGTAAAAGCTAATGTGTATATCAGAAACACATATATAGAGAGGTGGATAAAAGAGAGGCTAGCCTATAGTTAAAATTTCCCTCTTCTCCAGCTTAGAGTAAATACTCACAATGCATCAGCATTCCTCAGCAGGCAGATAATTGAGACTCAAGGAGGTTGACTTGCCCTCGCCCTTTAACTCAAGGTGTTTACCTGAGCGGTGTCCCAACTCAGGGGAGATGCTGGTCACAGCCTGCTGCAATCCAGGAGAGCTCAAAGGGTCGTGCTAGTGTCACTATTTATAGGGTCCAAGACAAATGACTTTCGTCAGGTCCTTTTCTACTCCCACCTGACTCTGACAATGGGATATTCTGGTACTTTCCACCAGTTGCGTAAGCCCAGAACTTGCTAGATCTTGAAGTTCTGGTTTCACCCTTCTCTTTGGGCCACGATTCAGGTACTGTCAGGGGGTGATCGATTATCAATAACGTTTCCAAGTGATAGGGGACATGGGAGCCAGGTGCGCTAAGGGGTTGCCATAACATTCTGGTCCATTGTCCTTCGCATTCTTTACTGTTTTATGTTGGGTTGTTACTTGGCCCAGGTAGGGGGAAATCGCCCCAAGAACCGAGTGACCTAAGGGGGTGTGTGGGGATTCACTCTGGGTGTAATTCGTACCCTCATTAATGCTATGGGTAGAACATCTACCCATTTCATTTGGGTTTCCTGACATACCTTGGAAATCTGTCTTTTTAGAGTTTGGTTCATTCTTTCTACTTCGCCGCTAGACTGTGGCCTCCAAGGAGTATGTAAATCAATGGTAATGGCTAGAAATTTGGAAACTCCCTGCACTGTTTCTGCAATAAAATGGGATCCATTATCAGAGGAAATACCTTCTGGAACACCAAACCTAGGGATGATTTCTTTCAATAAAATTCTAATTGCCTCCCTTGCTTTGTTGGCACAACAGGGGAAAGCCTCTGGCCAACCAGAAAAGGTATCTACCATTACCAGTAGATGTATTGGTATCAGTATTCCCCAGGAGTTACCCCTTGTTTTAGAACTCCTCCCGTGATCTTCTTTGCAGTTTTCGGGTTATTTGTGCAAAAATTAGTGTACTTTTTGACTATTATATCTGCTAAGCTTTGCATTCTTGGTCCAATGACGTATCTTTTGGCAGTTAACACCAATGCATCAGCTCCTAAATGTGTTTCTTGGTGCAGTCTCTTGAGTAGAACTTCCATCATCTTTTCAGAGATTAATAGTTGTTTCAATGGTGTTACCCACCAACCCTGATCATTTTTAAAACAATCTAATTGTTCTGCCAATTGATTTTTCCTTCTCAGGGTATTGCGGGGGTGATAATTCTAAATGAGGTCCTGGAATTAGAGCTCCTTCAAACTTTGATTCCTTTAGTGCTGCTTCTTTTGCTAACTGGTCTGCTTTTTGGTTTCCCTTTGTGATTTTGCTGTTCCCTTTCTGATGAGCTTTACAATGCATTATTGCAACCTCCTTTGGTTGAAGGACTGCTTGTAAGAGTTTCACTATTTCTGCTCCATATTTAATCGGAGTTCCTTGTGAACTCAATAGTCCTCTCTCTTTCCAAATTGCCCTGTGTGCATGCACTACTCCGAATGCATATTTTGAATCTGTGTAAATGTTAACTCTTTTTCCCTGTCTGAGCTTTAAAGCTCGTGTTAGTGCAATCAATTCTGCCTTCTGAGTAGATGTATTGGTGGGCAAAGATTTAGCCTCTAAGGCTCGAGTAGATGTTACCACTGCATATCTGGCTTTTCGTCATCCTTCCAACATAAAGCTGCTCCCATCGGTGAATAGCTCCAGTTCTGCATCTGGCAAGGGTTCATCTCGCAAGTCAGGCCTACTAGAATACACTTGTTCAATAGTGGTTAGACAATCATGATGTAGTTCATCAGATTCAGAAATCAGTAGGGTGGCAGGGTTTAGAGTAGAAGTCATTGAGATTGGAACACCGTCTTTTTCCAACAACACAGCTTGATATTTAGCTAATCTGCTTGGGGAGATCCAATGATGCCCTTTATTTTCGAGGAGAGAAGAAACAGCATGAGGCACAAACAAAGTAATTGGTTGACCTAAGGTCAATTTCCGGGATTCTTCAATCAAGGTTACAGTAGCTGCTACAGCTCTTAAACAGGCAGGCCAACCTTTACTGACTTCTTCTAATTGTTTGGAAAAATATCCCACCGGTCTTTTCCAGCTCCCCAGGGTTTGTGTCAGAACTCCTAATACTACTTGTTGTCGTTCATGTACATGTAATTGAAAAGGTTTCCTCAAGATTCGGGAGTCCTAAAGCAGGTGCTTCCACGAGCTTTCTTTTAATTTCATCAAAGCTTTTCCTGCACTTGGCTGTCCATTCAAGAACACCCTCAGGCCCTTTTATAGCATCATATAGTGGTTTTGCAATCAGTCCAAAATTGGGAATCCATAAGCGACACCACCTGGTCATCCCCAAAAACCCTCTTAATTGCTTCTTTGATGTAGGTACAGCAATTCTACAAATTGCCTCTTTTCTCTCCGTACTTAATTCTCTCTGTCCTTTAGTGATTTCAAACCCCATGTACTGGACCTTTTCCTTCCCAATCTGAGCTTTCTTCTTAGAAACTCAATATCCTGCCAGGCCCAAAAAATTAAGCAAACTGATGGTAGCTTCCAAACATGCCTCACAACTGTAAGAACCAATCAGTAAATCATCTACGTATTGTAACAGTGTTACAGTATCATGATCATTTTGCCATTGTTCTAGTTCTTTGGCTAGTATATTACCGAACAAGGTAGGGCTGTTCTCCTTGGGGAAGGACAGTCCAGCAGAGCTGTGTTTTTCATCTGGTAGTTGGATTTTCCCACTCAAAGGCAAAGATGGTCTGGCTCTGTTCGTCCACAGATATGCAGAAGAAGGCGTCCTTTAAATCCAATACTGTAAAATAAGTATTACTGTTAGGGATTGTAGCAAGGAGGGTGTACGGATTCAGAATCACAGAATGGATGTCTACCATCCTTGCATTAATTTCTCGTAAGTCCTGTACCAATCTATATTCTGAAGAATGAGGTTTCCTTACAGGTAAAATTGGAATATTAAATTCTGATTGACACTCCCGTAACAGTCCATGCTCTAAAAAGGAGCTTATTATAAGTTCTAATACTTTCTGGGCCTCTAACTTAATGGGATACTGTTTTTTTCTTACCGGTTGAGCTCCTGGTTTCAGTTCAATTTTTACCGGAGTCACATTCTTTGCTCATCCGGGTATCTTCAATGCCCACATCAGAGGTATGACTGCATTCAATATTTCCTCTGGAATATCCATTTCTTCATTGGGATCCTTTTGGGTTAACAGACATATCTGGGCTTTCCAGGCAGCTTCTGGAGGAATATGTAACTGAACAGAGTCTTCACAAAAGGTTAGTTGTGCATTCAGTTTGTAAAGTAAATCCCATCCAAGCAAGGGGAGGGGGCATTCTGGCATATAGAGGAACTCATGAACTAATTTACTATCTCCAATTGAACATTCCATAGGCTGTAAAAATGGCCTTAAAGTCTTTTTCCCTGTTGCACCAACAACGCTTATCTTAGTTTTACTCAAGGGTCCCTTACAGCTAGTTACGACAGAGTATGTGGCTCTGCTGTCAATGAAAAAATCTATTATTTCATTCCCCAGCTTAACTGGAACCAGAGGATCGGCTGGGGAAACTTTAATGAATTCCTCCGGTCCCCTTCAGTCCAATCCAATCTCTGCCGTGACCCCCATAACTTGTCTGATCTTTCTTTCCTGACTGTTCAAAAGGCACGGACACTCTCTCTTCCAATGTCCCTCTTGCCTACAATATGCACGCTGATTCGGTCCCAGGGGAATGGCACAATGATTTCCATTACAATTCTCACAGTTCCTTCCTCGGCCCTGAGATCCACTCTGCATATTTCCTCTACCTCTCCCTGCTTCTTGTCTTCCGGTCAAGGCAGCCAGCAAAGAAGCCTGCAGCCTTGCTCGTCCTCGCTTCTCCTTCTCTTCTACTTCATCCCGATTATTATACACCTTATATGCACTTGACAATAGCTGTGAGATTGTCATGCCATCTGTGCCCTCCACCTTCTGCAATTTCTTTCTTATATCTGTTGCCGCTTGGCCAATAAACAGCATGTTAAACAACTTTAAATTACTAGCATCCTCTGAATCCAGATCTGTTCATTTCTGAGCCACTTCACACAATCTCTCATAAAAAGCTACTGGCGTTTCCTTATCTCCCTGCTTTACCTCATACAGCTTAGACTAATTTTTGCATTTCTCAACTCCATGCTGAATCCCGTATAAAATTAACTTCCGATATTCCTTTACCCTTTGTAATCCTCCACTTGTATTCAGATCCCACCCCGGGTCCTCTTTTGGGAGATAACTATCGACAGCAGGCACTCCCCCATGCAGTTTGGTCAGTCCCTCTCTAGCCTTTTCCAAAACTGTTCTCTTTTCCTCAGAGGTAAGCAAATATTCCAGAAGAACCTGTCCATCTCCCCAATTAGGATTATGAGTCATCATTAGAGTTTTAACAGTACTATGCATTTTCTCTGAGTTACTTTGGTAAGGTCCAACCGCCTGTTTCCAGTTCAATAAATCAGAAGTATTAAAAGGTACATGCATGTACACTGGTGTTCCTTCAGGCCCTACAGCCTGTCTGAGGGGAGCTTGAATTATGGGTCTCTGTCCCCTTGTTCTTCCAGCTATGGGGCTTGTAATTTTGTCTCCCTCATCATTTAAACTGTCAGATTTTGGTTGGCCTGGGGGAGCTACCAACAGCTGGATATCCTCATCCGTATCTTCCAATTCAGCTTCTTTCGATTTATGACTGGTATAACAAGCATTTTCCCTTTTACTCTCTTTCTTACTTAACGCATATATTCCAATTTGATGTTTAGAATCCACCAGACCACATTTTTTCCGAGCATCCCAATAATTTCTTAAAGCAAAGAACATATTCACATAAGGCATTTCATCCCATTTTTCAGTTCTCTGACAAAACAACATCAATTGCAATATAGTATTGTATTTTAAAGATCCATTTTCAAGACAATTTTCACCCTCTTCCAATTTATATTGTGGCCACCATTGATTACAATATTGTATTAACTTATTTTTAGTCATGGGATCCCCTCCAAATTTATTCCAATTTTTCAGGATGCATCCTAGAGGAGAGCAAGGGGGTGTCTCATGGGAAGCAGCAACGCCCATTTCAGTACCGAAAAAGATTACACAACGTCTCTACACACACTAAAATGAGGGATGTCTCCCGTCGTTTATCAAATTTAAGCTCCTGGTGTGGGACTCTCCCACCCGGTGTTGAGAGCTGACCAAACCAAACCCAACGTGTACACAAATCGAAACAATTTAAATGAGGGCCATCTCCCTTCGTTTTTAAAACAACGTGTAGAGGCAAACTTCAAACAAAACAGATATTACTTAAGTGCCGCGATGTTAAGAGCAATTTTTACCAATTGGTACCTGCTACTCAAGCGGTTTCACCCCTATACCCCTTTCCTCGTATTTGCTTTTCAGTAGCATTGCACTGTTGTATCGCTTACCGCCCAACTGCAGGAGAGGAGCCCATGGAATCCCTGATCAAAAGGTTGGTACACACTGGAATCCAGTCGGGTCGCTGCTCCTTGTCGGGTACAGCAAGACGATCTGGGCAAGGTTGTCAGCACAGTCCCACCTGGGGTGCCAGAAACTGTTGTCCCAAAGCGGGGTCGTTTACCCGGTGTGCAGACACCAATATACACACAGAGTAGAGGTATTATCTATTTATTTCATTTCTGCAGAGATGGGTGCTAGGTGGTAATCCACAAAGCTAGCACACTGGCCTAAAATCTCTTAGAAATATTTGTATGTTCAAAACACAGAAATACACACCCTTAATTATAATTATTGGCTAGTACTTTATCTTAACAATTTCTATTGATTAGTACAGTCTCTCGCTTTCATTTAAAGTTACAAGGTCTTTTAACTGATGTGCGCATGCTCCAGTACTGTGGGGGGTAGTCCAATTCAGTCTCCAATTGAGATGGTGGTTGCGATCTCCCACTGCCACCTTTACCTTTCCCCCAGTGTTATGGTTTGAGAAAACCCATAACAATTTATTGTCATTTAGACGATTATTCTGTCACCCGATGACCCCTCCCCACCCGGAAAGGGGAATCGGGGAAAGCAAGGAAACACAGGGGTTGAAATATAAATAGATTTCATAGAATAAGACTAAATAATTAACAATAATACTAAAGAACCAGTATTAATCCCAATACTAATATAAGATATACAAGAATTATACTCAGCCAATTATATCAGTAGGAAGCTGTGCACTCCCAGCAGTGGACAGCAAATGTGGGACATTATGAGCGCAATGGCTTCATGGGGAAGGGAAGGCCTCAGGGGTCTGGCACCGGGGCAAGGAGTTCTTTGGACTGCTGCCATCAAGGGAGAGAGAGAACTACACAGCAAACTTTCTAGTTCATATAGAATGTGATGTTCATGGTATGAAATAATCCTGTTGGCCAGCCTGGGTCAAGCACCCAGGCCTTGCTCCTCCTCATCCCTGCACTTGGCAAGGCTTGAAAACACCGAGACCTTGAATCCCACATAGCCTAGCTGACTATAAAGTAAATATTTTCATGAATTCAGACACTAGAGTCTTCTAAAAGTGCAGTTTTCCCAAGCATTAGAAGAGAAGTTAGTCATCGTAAGTGAAGATCAGGTTCATGACCATCTGATGAACCTGAAAGTGAACAAGTCCATAGGACCCAATGGGATACACCCATGGGTATTGAGGGAACTGGCGGATGAGGTTGCTAAACCGCTCTCTGTTATATCCCAAAAGACATGGCAGTCTGGTGAGGTCCCCACTAACTAGAAAAGGGGAAACATAATCCCCATTTTCAAAAAGGGAAAGAAGGAGGAACCAGGGAACTATAGGCCAGTCAGTCTCACCTCCATGCCTGGTAAGATTATGGAGCAGATCCTCCTGGAGGCACTGCTGAGGCAGAATAACGAAGAGGTGATTGGGTACAATCAACACGGCTTCACCAAGGGCAAATCGTGCCTGACAAACCTGGTGGCCTTCTATGAGAAGGTCACAACATCAACAGACAAGGGGAGAGCAACCGACGTCATTTACCTGGACCTGAGCAAAGCCTTTGACACTGTCCCGCCATGACATCCTGGTCTCCAAGCTGATAAAATATGGCTTTGATGGACTGACAATTCAGTGGATAAAGAACTGGCTTGACAGCCGCACCCAAAGAGTGGCTGTCAATGGGTCCATGTCCAAGTGGAGGCCAGTGACGAGTGGAGTCCCTCAAGGATCAGTACTGGGACCGGTCTTGTTTAACATCTTCATCAGTGACATGGACAGTGGCATTGAGTGCACCCTCAGCAAGTTTGCCGACAACACCAAGCTGTGTGGGGCGGCTGACACACTGGAGGGAAAGGATGCCATCCAGAGGGACCTTGACAGGCTGGAGAGGTGGGCCCGTGTCAGCCTCATGAAGTTCAACAAGACCAAGTGCAAGGTCCTCCATCTGGGTCAGGGCAATCCCAAGCACCGATATAGGCTGGGCAGTGACTGGCTTGAGAGCAGCCCTGAAGAAAAGGACTTGGGGGTGCTGGTGGACGAGAGGCTCAACATGAGCCGTCAGTGTGCACTTGCAGCCCAGAAAGCCAATCGTATCCTGGGCTGCATCAGGAGAAGCATGGCCAGCAGGTCGAGGGAGGTGATTCTCCCCCTCTACTCCACTCTCGTGAGACCCCACCTGGAGTACTGCGTCCAATTCTGGAGCCCCTACTACAAGAAAGATATGGACGTGCTGGAACATGTCCAGAGAAGGGCCACGAGGATGATGAGAGGGCTGGAGCACCTCTCCTATGAGGACAGGCTGAGAGAGTTGGGGTTGTTCAGTCTGGAGAAGAGAAGGCTCCGAGGAGACCTTATAGTGGCCTACCAGTATCTTCAGGGGGCCTACAAGAAAGCTGGTGAGGGACTTCTTAGGATGTTGGGTAATGGTAGGACTAGAGGGAATGGATTAAAACTAGAGATGGGACGATTCAGACTGGACGTTAGGAAGAAGTTCTTCACCATGAGGGTGGTGAGACACTGGAACAGGTTGCCCAGAGAGGTGGTGGAAGCCCCATCCCTGGAAGTTTTTAAGGCCAGGCTGGATGGGGCTCTGAGCAACCTGATCTAGTGGGAGGTGTCCCTGCCCATGGCAGGGGGGTTGGAACTAGATGATCTTTAAGGTCCCTTCCAACCTTAACAATTCTATGATTCTATGTGTCACTCAACCCAGGACACCCAGTTACTGCAAATTTTTGTTGACTTTATGCCTTATCCAGCAGCTGTCTGGGTTTCATCCGGTTTCGGCATCTCCTCTGGTGGGATGTTCCTTATTATCAGCCTTCTGTTCTTCTTCAAGGGTATATTCATTATTAAGGCATTTATTGTTTATACCAAGTGTCTAGTTTCACAGGGCCTTGTGACCTTTTTACAGCTCTTTATTCTTACTTAATGAGAGATTCTACCTTCTGAAATATATTTTACATTTTTAAAAGCACATTCTACCTTCTTAAACTACATCAGGGAGGAGAGTTGTACCACCACAATGGGGCTTTGAGCAACCTGGTCTAGTGGGAGGTGTCCCTGCCCATGGCAGGGGGGTTGGAACTAGATGATCTTTAAGGTCCCTTCCAACTCAAACCATTCTATGATTCTATAATTCTCTTTTCCTATCTTGGAACAGTGCTACTCCCAGTCCTTTCTGTGCTGGTCTGCAGCACCATTAAATACAGGTAAATGCTCATCATGGAATAATTCTAAAATAAAAATAAACACAAATCATTTTATTAAAGAAGAATTTTCATCAGTAGAGGAGAGTAAAATGGTGTGAACAAAGAAATGTGCCTCAGGGATGTTAAACAGCCTTTTTGCCCTGTCTTGAATATGTAATGTATCCTGGTTATCATCAGTTATGTACTTTACCCACCATATATAGTTTCTTTCCCAGACCACTGTAAAGAATTTTAAAAAATGAATTTTTAACCAATCTGCATGTAACTATTTCCTTTGTGTACTATTGTATACTAATAAGCTATGAATTTAGGGAATCACCTTTATTCTGACATCCTCAAATCTCAAACTTTACAATATCAGTATATACTGCATATAATTTCCAATAAACACAGTTTTTTATGTGTGCAGCCTTTCCACAGATAATATTTGATATATTTACAGCTGCATCTGAAAAGGAAAGCAGCAGTCAAGAGAGACAGAAGAGCAGCTGTTTCAGTAATCAGCTTTTCCAGAAAGATAGTTGTCAACATAGGTTCAAGCTCTGCTTGTTGTCCCAAATTGGGATTGTTTACCCGATGTGCAAGACACCAATGTACACACAGAGTAGAAGTATTTAAATAAATCATTTCTGTGCAGAGATGGGTGCTAGGTGGTAATCCACAAAGCTAGCACACTGGCCTATGAGCTCCTCAGAATATTTATATGGTTCAAAACACAGAAATACACAAACTTAATTATAATTATTGGTTAGTACCTTATCTTAACAATTTCTATTGGTTAGTACAGTCTCACTTTCATTTAAAGCTACAGTGTCCTTTAACTGATGTGCGCGTGCTCCAGTACCGTGGGGGGTAATTCTGTTCAGTCTCTAATTGAGTCGGTGGTCGTGATCTCCCACTGCTGCCTTTACCTTTCCCCCAGTTACTGCAAATCTTTGTTGACTTTCTGCTTCTTCCAGCAGCTGTCTGGTTTTCAGCTGGTTTCAGGCCTCCTGTGGAGGGATGTTCCCTTGTTATCAGCCTTTTGTTCCTCTTCAAGGGTATATTCATTAGCAAGGCATGTATTGTTTATACTAAGTGTCCTGTTTCACAAGGCCTTTTTAACCCTTTTATAGCTCTTTGTTCTTGCTCAGTGAAAGATTCCAATTTCTAAGGTACATCATGCTGAAAACTGTTTTTCATGATAATTATCTCTTGGCTTCCATGTGAACTTCTAATTAAGGCTAAGAAATAATGTTCCTTTTAGAGAGTTTTAGATACAGACTTAACGTCAGAGGAACAAACTGTTAACATCCAGCTGTTCATGAGATAAAAAGAACAGAAGAAAATGCTCAACCTTGTATATACATTTTTGCACTTTTATTCCTTCAAGCTGATAGCTTATCATATAGCAATGCACTGCTCCTCAGGGGTCTCCTGCATCTGGCTCTGCTAGGAGTCAGTCTCAGTGAGTTGACTGGTGATGAAACCTCATTTAGAGACTGACCTTTATTCTGAGTCAAATTCATAGAATCACAGAATGGCTCCAGTCCCTCCAGCATCACAGAGATGCTCCAGTCCCTTAATCATCTTAGCAGCCCTTTGCTGGACTCTCTCCAGTAGCTCTATTTCTTTCTTGAACTGAGGAGCCTAGAACTGGACACAGTACTCCAGGTAAATTCCTGTGCTACCAGAACTTAAACATTCTTTGTAAAAAATAATTTTTTCCAAATAAAGAACTTCAAGGGAAGGAAGATGGAGTTGGTGATATTGGCTAGATTTTTTTCAATGCATCCTAGTGAACTTTAGCATGTACACAGCATTTTATTAACACCTTCTACTTGATTGTTACAGTCTTTCTCCTTCCTCTCTCCAGGAAGAGCAGTCTCTTGCCTTTAGCTTGAAGGTTAAGTGAATTGATAAGAGACACAGAAAGAGCAGGAAAAACTTTTTGTTGGCTCAATGCTGCCTCTTGGGCTATTGAGTTGCTTTTCACAAATCTAGGAGTTACACTAGATTTCCAGAGAAGCAGCAGGTTTAGTTGCAGGTCTCTGGAGGCAGTTTGAAGCAGCTATCAATGGCAGCTAGATGCTTTCCTCTCATGTCCCTGCCAGCACCATGACAGGATCAAGCATCCTCTTGAGAAAACCATGGTTTCTGCCATTTATACAATAGAATCATAGAATTGTCTAGGTTGGAAGGGACCTTTCAGATCATCTAGTCCAACCATCAACCTAACTCTGACAAAAACCATCACTAAACCATATCTCTAAGCACAACGTCTACCCGTTAGCCTGGAGAAGAGAAGGCTGAGGGGAGACCTTATTAATGTTTACAAGTATCTAAAGGGTGGGTTTAAGGAGGATGGAGCCAGACTCTTTTCAGTGGTTCCCAGTAACAGGACGAGGGGTAACGGGCACAAGCTGGAACACAGGAAGTTCTGATCAAATATGAGAAAAAACTTCTTTACGGTGAGGGTGACAGAGCACTGGAACAGGCTGCCCAGGGAGGCTGTGGGGTCCCCTTCTCTGGAGACTTTCAAGACCCGTCTGGATGCAGTCCTGAGTAATGTGCTGTAGGCAATCCTGCTTTAGCAGGGGAGTGGGACTAGATGATCTCTAGAGGTCCCTTCCAACTCTGAAAATTCTGTGATTCCGTGAAATACCTCCAGGGATGACGATTCCACCACTTCCCTGGGCAGCCTGTTCCAATGCTTGATAACCCTTTCAGTGTAAAAATTTTTCCTAATATCCTGTCTAAACCTCCCCTGGCACAACTTGAGGCGGTTTCCTCTTGTCCTATCGCCTGTTACTTGGGAGAAGAGACAGACCACCACCTCTCTACAACCTCCTTTCAGGTAGTTGTAGAGAGCGAGAAGGTCTCCCCTCAGCCTCCTTTTCTCCAGGCTAAACAACTCCAGCTCCCTCAGCCTCTCCTCATAAAACTTGTTCTCCAGACCCCTCACCAGCTTAGTTGCCCTTCTCTGGACACACTCCAGCACCTCAATGTCTTTCCTGTTGTGAGGGGCCCAAAACTGGACAGAGTACTCGAGGTGGGGCCTCACCAGTGCCGAGTACAAGGGGAGTACACTTCCTGAGTGTACTCCGAGTACACTTCCCTCGTCCTACTCCCCACACTGTTCCTGATACAGGCCAGAATGCTGTTGGCCTTCTTGGCCACCTGGGCACACTGCTGGCTCATTTCATCGTGCCTTCAGTGGAAGGCATTTTTATCTGTGTTCTCTAGCAAAGAAATTGAGCTAAATTTTCAGCCCTGGGTATGATTTCTCTTTTTTTCTACCAACTAAAGGTGGTCTTCACAGTGAAAAGGACCCAGAACTACACAGGTATATAAAACTCTGCTGCTCCTCTTCAAGAATCACAAACCAGAGTTGGGCCATAGCTTCAGGCTCTTCCAGCTCCAAGAGCCACCTTAGCAGGATTAACACCACCACAAATGCTTTTATTTAAAAAAGCCTCTTAAAGAACACAATTGTTCAGAAACCTTCAATCCTGAATATATGAGGCAGAAACAGATTTTTCTGGTTTACATTCAAATAGCACAAAGCTTTAGTAATACAATGTGCAGGCAATCCTGGTTCATAGGAAATGATGTGGGGTAATAGATTGTGAGGAGATGGAAAGAAACCTGGAGATGGGATGGGGAAGAGTGGCAGGGATCTGGTGCAGGATTAGGGAGAGTGGTGAGGATCAGTGGGTGCATTAGTAATTTCTGCCACTTCTATTTTGCAGAGCAGAACAGGCTGTTTACTTTGAACAGCAGCTTTCCACAGTCTAAAACGCACCAAGCACTTATCCTTGAGGTTGCAGCATTTTTTCTTATCAACAATGAGCAGGTTTTTCACTCCCAATTGCGTTTTTTCACTCCCAACTGCATTTTTCTCTCACAAAATATTAATCAAGGCTTTTCATGGATTGAAAAGCTTTGTTCCAGTTATAACTGTTACTTCAAAAATGTAAAGCCTAAAAGAAAGGGGCAGTTTTAGCCTCACTCCATGAAAATGTCTGAAATCATACTCTGTGAAATGAGGTGCAAAGTCATTAAAATCCTGTCTCTACTCGGCTGTGGAGTAGAGATTCATAGCTCTGTATTTAAGTCTGAACAATAAATAAAAATAGCTGTGGTCCAGCCCCCTAATACCTGCTGGCAAAATTATGTCTTTGTGAAATATGGGAGCAACATGCTGTGATCGTTCTATTTTACCTCACACAGAAATATTAATTCAACAGTATGGCCATTTTTCAGAGTAAAGAAACTGAGAGGACAAACCTTCAGGCCCAAGAGAGGGAAGAGAGACAAAAACAAAAAGTGGGAATTATGAAGAACCTGAATTCAGAAACACAGTGCAAATATCCTCCACCGTAGACACTGGCTGCTCTGTAGTTATCTCTAGAAATCACAGAATCACAGAATCATAGGGTTGGAAGGGACCTCTGGAGATCATCTAGTCCAACCCCCCTGCCAGAGCAGGGTCACCTAGAGCAGGTTGCACAGGAATGCGTCCAGGCGGGTTTTGAATGTCTCCAGAGATGGAGACTCCACCACCTCTCTGGGCAGCCTGTTCCAGTGCTCTGCCACCCTCAAAGGAAAGAAGGTCCTCCTCATGTTTAGGTGGAACTTCCTGTGCTCAAGTTTGTGCCTGTTACCTCTTGTCCTGTCACTGGGCACCACTGAAAAGAGCCTGGTCCCATCCTCCTGACGCCCACCCTTGAAGTATTTATAAACGTTGATAAGATTCCACCTTAGTCGTCTTTTTTCGAGACTGAAGAGACCCAAATCCCTCAGCCTTTCCTCATAAGAGAGGTGTTCCAGTCCCCTCATCATCTTGGTAGCCCTTTGCCACACCCTCTCCAGCAGTTCCCTGTCCTTCTTGAACCGGGGAGCCCAGAACTGGACACAGGACTCCAGGTGCGGCCTCACCAGGGCAGAGTAGAGGGGGAGGATGACCTCCCTTGACCTGCTGGCCACACTCTTCTTGATGCACCCCAGGAAGCCATTGGCCTTCTTGGCCATGAGGGCACATTGCTGGCTCATGGTCATCCTGTTGTCCACCAGGACTCCCAGGTCTCTTTCCACAGAGCTGCTCTCCAGCAGGTCAGCCCCCAACCTGTCCTGGTGCATGGGGTTATTCCTCCCCAGGTGCAGCACCCTACACTTGCCCTTGTTGAATTTCATAAGGCTTCTCTCCGCCCAACTCTCCAGCCTGTCCAGGTCTCTCTGTATGTCTCATTCAACAGTGGGACCACAACTTCTCTAGTTTTCCTTTTGCCTCCAATATACTTGAAGAAGCCCTTCCTCTTGAGTTTGACACCCCTTGCCATGTATTGCACTGATTAGGTTTGTCCTGCAGAAGATGATGTCACTTCAGGTACTAACAACTCCCTTCAGCTCAGCTCCCTTCTTTCCTTTACGGGTATCAGCAGAAATTCCTAGCCCTATGTCATGTTTTCAGCTGATATAGAGTTGACTTTTTTGGTAGCAGTTGGTATAGTGCTATGTTTTGGATTTGGCACCTGCCTGCCGATGGGAAGTAGAGAACAAATTCCTTGCTTTGCTTTGCTTGCGTGCGTGGCTTTTGCTCTACCTATTAAACTGCCTTTATCTCAACCCATGAGTTTTTTCTCACTTTTACTCTTCCATTTCTCTCCCCCATCCAAACTGGAGGGGAGTGAGTGAGTGGCTGCATGGTCCTGGCTGGGTTGCTGGCTGAGGTTAAACCACGACACCCTATTGTCAAAGAAGCACCCTCAGTATTAATGTGCTTCCATATAATCTGACTTGAAATGAAATTGCCTCTTTGCACAATATGAGAAAAAAAATTAAACCCAGCCGTTCAGCTCATGGATCCCTGTTGTTATCGTGGTTGTTGCTTGTAGTGAAGGCTGGGAATGTTTGAGAGTTAAAATGGTTTATATAAATACTTACAGTAAAACCAATGCCCTGCCAAAATCACTTGAGACCCATGATGAGACCTCTGCTCTCAATACATGCTGTGTAATTCTCAAATTTTGCAATAATTGCACAGTGAAAATTAAAAAGATTTATAGAAAATTACAGATTTTACAGAATATACAGATTTTTACAGAATTATACATATAATCTTACTTTGGCATTAGGAAGATTAATGGATCACCACCATAGGGAAAGTGATAGTGTAAATATCTTCAAAAGCAGATTTTTCCTGTAATTAAAGTGATCAGGAAAACTTCAGTTCTCCTGAAAATCTGCTTAATGAATTATATAATATACTTATAAGAACCTGTGTGGATGTAGCTGGAGAATTATACTTAAGTAGTGTCTGAATACATATTTTTCTGAACATGTTTCTTTGGCAAACCATTAGAAAGAAATTTTTATGTAATGCTATAATAATTTGTTTGCTTGCTTGTTTTACAAAAGAATAGACAAAAAACTGCTGAATCTGTGGCTATCTAATGACAATGGAATTATGTGTTTTGTAGCCTGATATTTTGTGTTCATTCAGAGCATGGCCCCCTGGTGAACGCGTCTAACCATTGCAACTCCACGGTCAGAAGGGTTTCAGTATATGTGAAGTTTAAATAGCCTACTTCCAACAGTATTTACCCTATACTTTTCTTTCTGGATAATCAGACCACTTTATACAACCACAGTCACCTTGTCAGAAGATATTTGTCATTTTGTTTGTTGACATATTATAGAAAAAATATAGCCTGTCACTAAACAAAGGTTTCTGTCAGTTAGGTTGATGGTTGAACTAGATGATCTGAAAGGCCCCTTCCAACCTAGGCAATTCTATGATTCTATGATTCTATGACTTAGTTTTCCAGCTACCACTGATGCCCATCCAGACACATGAGGGCACAGAACGGCATCTGAACATGCTATTAGAAAAACATAAAGCTTGGTGCAGGAGTGAACTGCTAACATCAGCCTTGGTCTTGCAAGGGAGAGGGAGAGGCAGAGGGAGTCCATCATCTTTATAAGCCTCACTGAAATCAGAAGGTTACAGGTCCAAGACACTGACAAGCATTTATGCAAACACTTATCAAGCCAGAAACTACTGCTATGCCATTGGTTTCAGTGGTATCTGATTTCAGTGGGAATCCTCACTTTACATGCCATGTGTGCAGGATCCGGGCTTGGAGATGATACCCCACTCATTTTTCTTCTATACTTCCAAACTCTCTAAACTTAAAAGTGAGTTCACGATTATAACTATTAATGATTGTTTTATGGTCCATTAGGAGGCCTAATGTGTGAATTGGTTTGAATTAATAAAGTCTCAGTGCTTCAAGGACACACTACAAAGAAGGGACTGGAAATTACAAAAGAAATTTAGGTAATATTTCTGAGTTTAGTTATGGAGAATTAAAAACTATTTACATGTACAGCACTGTCCACACCTGAACTTCTCAGACACCACCCCCACATCCAGGCCTGCCAAGGCTAATGCACTTACTGTGAGACTCATACAACTAACTCCTCCTCCATGCTTCCCAACAGCTGTACATGTGTCTCATGTGCTGCTGCTGACCAGCTGCAACTTGAGATGTTGTAAAATGAGATATATATATATACACACACGCACTACATGTGAGAGAGCAACTGGAATGCATCGAGCTCTCCCTGGGGGCAGATGAAGAGAGGGTTGAGAGCTTACAGGTAAGGATTAAGGGGCAGGCGAATATGGGAGACACTGTTGTGGGTGTTTATTACAGGCCACCTGATCAGGATGGGGAAGATGATGAGGCCTTCTACAGACAATGAAGGCAGCTTTGCAGTCACAGGCCTTGGTTCTCATGGGGGACTTCAGTCACCCCGATATATCTGCTGGGAAGGCTACACAGCCAGGCATGCACAGTCCAGGAGGTTCCTCCAGTGCATTGATGATAACTTTTTGACGCAGGTGGTGCAGGAGCCAACAAGGAGAGGTGTACTACTGGACCTAGTACTGGCAAACACAGAGGGATTGGTGGAGGACATGAAGGTTGGGGGCAGCCTTGGCTGTAGTGATCATGAGAAGACAGAGTTCAGGATCATGGGGAGTATTCACAAAACAACAAGAAGTAAAATCGCAACCGTGGACTTCAGGAGGGCTAACTTTGACCTCTTCAAGAAACTGCCTGGAGAGATCCCATGGGCTAGGGCTCTGGAAGGTAGGGGGACTCAAGAGAGCTGGTTGGTATTCAAACACCGCTTTCTCCAAGCTCAGGATCGTTGTATCCCTAAGAGCAAGAAATCGGGCAAGGGACATAGGAGAACTGCATGGTTGAGCAGGGAGCTTCTGAAAAAGCTCAAGTGGAAGAGGGAAGTTTACAGCACGTGGAAGAAGGGACTGACCACTTGGGAAGAATACAAGAATGCCGCCAGAGCGTGCAGGGATGAAACAAGGAAAGCCAAGGCCTCCTTGGAATTAAACCTGGCAAGGGATGTCAAGCTCAACAGGAAGCGCTTCTTCAAGTATATTGGAGGCAAAAGGAAGACCAGAGAAGTTGTGGGCCCGCTGTTGAATGAGACAGGAGCCATGGTGACGGAGGATGCGGAGAAGGCGGGGTTACTGAATGCCTTCTTTGCTTTGGTCTTTACTGCTCGGCCCAGCCCTCAGGAGACCCAGGCCTTGGGGAAAGTAACAGGGAAAGAGGAAGACGTCCCCTTGGCTGAGGAGGATCAAGTGAGAGATCAATTAAGTCAATTGGATATCCACAAGTCCATGGGTCCTGATGGGATGCACCCGAGAGTGCTGAGGGAGCTGGCAGAAGTCATTGCTGGGCCGCTCTCCATCATCTTTGAAAGGTCCTGGAGAACAGGCGAGGTGTCTGAGGACTGGAGGAAAGCTAATGTCACTCCAGTCTTCAAAAAGGGCAAGAAGGAGGACCCGGGGAACTACAGGCCGGTCAGCCTCACCTCCATCCCTGGAAAGATGATGGAACAGCTCGTTCTGGGCCTCATCTCAAAGCATGGGGAGGAAAAGAAAGCTATCATCGGAAGTACTCAGCATGGATTCACCAAGGGGAAATCATGTCTGACTAATGTGATAGCCTTCTACGATGGCATGACTGGATGGAGAGATGAGGGGAGGGCAGTGGATGTTGTCTACCTTGACTTCAGCAAGGCGTTCGACACGGTCTCCCCACAGCATCCTCATAGGGAAGCTTAGGAAGTGTGGGTTAGATGAATGGACAGTAAGGTGGATAGAAAACGGGCTGAAAGAGAGAGCTCAGAGGGTCGTGATTAGGGGCACAGAGTCTAGTTGGAGGTCAGTGACAAGTGGTGTTCCCCAGGGGTCAGTACTGGGTCCAGTCCTCTTCAATATATTCATCAATGATCTGGATGAGGGGATAGAGGGCACCCTCAACAAGTTTGCTGATGACACAAAGCTGGGAGGGGTGGCTGACACAGCAGAAGGCTGTGCCGCCATACAGAGAGACCTGGACAGGCTGGAGAGTTGGGCAGAGAGGAACCTTATGAAATTCAATAAGGGCAAGTGTAGGGTGCTGCACCTGGGGAGGAATAACCCCATGCACCGGGACAGGTTGGGGGCTGACCTGCTGGAGAGCAGCTCTGTGGAAAGGGACCTGGGAGTCCTGGTGGACAACAGGATGACCATGAGCCAGCAATGTGCCCTCATGGCCAAGAAGGCCAATGGCATCCTGGGGTGCATCAAGAAGAGTGTGGCCAGCAGGTGGAGGGAGGTCATCCTCCCCCTCTACTCTGCCCTGGTGAGGCCGCACCTGGAGTCCTGTGTCCAGTTCTGGGCCCCCCGGTTCAAGAAGGAGAGGGTGCAGCAAAGGGCTACCAAGATGATGAGGGGACTGGAACACCTCTCTTATGAAGAAAGGCTGAGGGATTTGGGTCTCTTCAGTCTCGAAAAAAGACGACTAAGGTGGAATCTTATCAACGTTTATAAATACTTCAAGGGTGGGTGTCAGGAGGATGGGGCCAGGCTCTTTTCAGTGGTGCCCAGTGACAGGACAAGAGCTAATGGGCACAAACTTGAACATAGGAAGTTCCACCTAAACATGAGGAGGACCTTCTTTCCTTTGAGGGTGGCAGAGCACTGGAACAGGCTGCCCAGAGAGGTGGTGGAGTCTCCTTCTCTGGAGACATTCAAAACCCGCCTGGACACATTCCTGTGCAACCTGCTCTAGGTGACCCTGCTCTGGCAGGGGGGTTGGACTAGATGATCTCCAGAGGTCCCTTCCAACCCCGACCATTCTGTGATTCTGTGAATCCTTTCCTTATCTGAATTAACACTCTATAGAATCATAGAATCACAGAATGGTTTGGGTTGAAATTGACCTTTAAAGATCATCTAGTTCCAAATTCCCTGCCATGGGGATTGGGCATCCACAACTTCCCTGGGAAAAACTGGAAGTGTCTCACCACCCTCATAGTAAAGATTATATCTAATCTAATATCTAATCTAAATCTACCCTCTTTCAGTTTAAAACCATTACCACTCATCCTATCACCACACTCCCTGATAAAGAGTCCCTCCCTGTCTTTCCTGTAGGCCCCCTTTAGGTACTGGAAGGCTTCTATAAGGTCTTCCTGGAGCCTTCTCTTCTCCAGACTGAACAACCCCAACTGTCTCAGCCTGTCCTCATAGGAGAGGTGCTCCAGCCCTCTGATCATCTTCATGGCCCTCCTCTGGACCCTATCAACCAGGTTCATGTCTTTCTTATGCTGGGGGCCCAATCTATACTAGATTGCAAAATGTTGCTACATTTCGAATTGTATTTTCCCTTTCCTTCCTCAAATTTTCTGCCTTTCTATCTGTGAAAAAGGTAGCATATTTGTTAGAATCCAATACTCTCTGACCAGGTTCTTTTGGATATGCCACATGAGAAGGGTTTAATATTTAATAACAAATTTACTTATTTGAAGATATTTGGTGTTACATGGGATTTGATTTAGAACAGTTATACAGCAATATACTGAAATTACAACACATACGGATAGTGCGAAAGTCCGATGGAGAGTGGTGGCTAACAGTATCATAAAGGGACAGAATCTGTCACTATTTCTGGAGTGACAGGCAGGTCTCAAGAACTGACTGTACTGGAGCCTGAAGTGAGCCTAACTGGGAATAAATGGGAGAAGCACCCCATTATCACTGGCCCAGATGCTCTGTGCATCCTTGGCATAGACTTCCTCAAGAAAGGGTATGTCAAAGACCCAAAGGGGTATGGGTGGGCTTTTGGTAAAGCAGCTGTAGAGACTGAGGACATTACACAGCTGTCTACCTTACCTGGCCTTTCAGATGACCCTTCTATGGTGGGACTGCTGAGGGTTAAAGAACAGCAGGTGCCAATTGCTACTTCCATGGTGCATTGATGACAGTATTGCACCAACTGAGACTCCCTGATTCCCATCCAGAACCTGATTTGTCATCTGGAGACCCAAGGAGTGATCAGCAAGACTCGCTCACCCTTTAACAGCCTGATATGGCCAGTGCGAAAGTCTGCTGGAGAGTGGCGGCTAACAGTAGACTATGGTGGCCTGAATGAGGTCACACCACCACTGGGTGCTGCTGTGCCAGACATGCTAGAACTGCAGTACGAACTGGAGTCCAAGGCAGCCAAGTGACATGCTACCATTGACATTGCTCATGCATTTTTCTCTATTCCTTTAGCAGCAGAGTGCAGGCCACAGTTTGCTTTCACCTGGAGGGGTGTCCAGTACACCTGGAACCGACTGCCCCAGGGGTGGAAACACAGCCCCACCATTTGCCATGGGCTGATCCAGACTGCACTGGAGAAGAGTGGAGCTCCAGAACACCTGCAATACATTGATGACATCATTGTGTGGGGTAATAGAGCAGCAGAAGTTTGCAAGAAAGGTAAGAAAATAATCAAGATTCTTCTGAAAGCAGGTTTTGCTGTAAAAAGAGGTAAGGTCAAGGGACCTGCATGAGACATCCAGTTCTTGGGAATTAAGTGGCAAGATGGGCATCACCAGATCCCAATGGATGTGATGAACAAAATAACAGCTATGTCCCCACCTACTAACAAAAAGGAAACACAAGCCTTGTATGGCGTTGTGGGTTTCTGGAGAATGCGTGTTCCAGGTTATAGTCGGATTGTGGGACCTCTCTATGAAGTGAATTGAAAGAAAAAAGACTTTACGTGGAGTCGTGAACAATGACAAGCCTTTGTGCAAATTAACCAAGAGATTGTGCATGCAGTAGCCCTTAGATGAGTCCGAACAGGATGGGACATTAAACATGTGCTCTACACTGCAGCCGGGGACAATGGGCCTACCTGGAGCCTCTGGCAGAAAGCACCAGGGGAGACTCGAGGTCGACCCCTGGGATTCTGGAGTCGGGGATACAAAGGCTCCGAGGCCAACTATACCCCAACTGAGGAAGAAATCTTGGCAGCATATGAAGGAGTGTGATCACAAACTGGCCCAAAGGCAAAGACTTCACAATGCCACCTGAGGACATGGTGAGTTGTGCTGAGGAAGCCCCACCATACAACGAACTCTCAGCTAATGAGAAACAGTATGCCCTGTTCACTGATGGGTCTTGTCGTACTGTAGGAAAACATTGAAGGTGGAAAGCTGCTGTGTGGAGTCCTACATGACAAGTCGCAGAAGCTACTGAAGGACAAGGTGAATTGAGTCAATTTGCAGAGGTAAAAGCCATCGAGCTGGCCCGAGGCATTGCTGAATGAGAAAAATGGCCAATACTCTATCTCTGTACTGCCTCATGGATGGTGGCCAATGCTCTGTGGGGGTGGTTACAGCAGTGGAAGCAGAGCAACTGGCAGCGCAGAGGTAAACCCGTCTGGGCTGCTGAATTATGGCAAGACATTGCTGACCGGCTAGGGAAACTAGTCGTGAAAGCATGCCATGTAGATGCCCATGTACCCATGAGTCGGGCCACTGAGGAACATGGAAACAATCAGCAAGTGGACCAAGCTGCTAAGATTTTCCAGACAGATTTGTACTGGGAACATAAAGGTGACCTATTTCTAGCTTGGTGGGCCCATGACACTTCAGGCCATCAAGGAAGGGATGCAACGTATAAATGGGCCTGTGATCGAGGGGTGGATTTAACCATGGACGCTATTGCGCAGGTTATCCACGACTGTGAAACATGCGCCGAAATCAAACAAGCTAAAAGGTTAAAACCTTTGTGGTATGGGGGATGATGGCTGAAATATAAGTATGGGGAAGCTTGGCCAAATGACTGTATCACACTCCCTCAGACCTGCCAGGGTAAGCATTACGTGCTTACAATGGTGGAAGCAAGCACCGGATGGTTGGAAACCTATGCCGTACCCCATGCCACTGCCCGGAATACCATCCTGGGCCTTGAAAGGCAAGTCTTGTGGCGACATGGTACTCCAGAAAGAATTGAGTCAGACAGTGGGACTCATTTCAAAAACAGTCTTATAAGTACTTGGGCAAAAGAACACGGCATTGAGTGGGTATATCACATCCCCTGTCATGCACCAGCTTCTGGGAAAATTGAGCGATACAATGGACTATTGAAAACCACCCTGAAAGCAATGAGGGGTGGAACCTTTAAAAATTGGGCCAAGCATTTAGCACAAGCTACCTGGTTAGTTAACACCATTGGATCCATCAATCGAGCTGGTCCTGCTCAGTCAGACCTTTTACATACAGTAGAAGGGGATAAAGTCCCTGCAGTGCATGAAAGGAATATGCTGTGGAAAACACTGTTTTTCCTGCCTCAGGCAAAGGCAAAGCCATTCATGGGACTGGTTTTGCTCAAGGACCTGGATGTACTTGGTGGGTGATGCTGGAGAATGGAGAAGCTCAATGTGTACCTCAAGGAAATTTGACCCTTGGTGCGAATATTCAGTTCTGAACTGTATGATGTTAATTGTCATATAATACTAACAGTGTTCTTTAGGCAGGAGGGAAAACTGTGGCTTGTTCTAAAGCTCTCTGGGAACCACTTGCATGGCCCCACAGACCTTGGGGCTATGGGCTTTCCTGGCGCCTTCAGCCTCAATACAACCCTTTCTCACTCGCCTGCAGGTCCGGCCTCAAAAATTTCCATATGTCCGGAGATTGTTCCCACGCCCAAGGAGCCAGGAGGGAAAACTGTGGCTTGTTCTAAAGCTCTCTGGGAACCGCTTGCATCACCCCACAGACCTGGGGGCTCCAAGATTTCCTGGCGCCTTCACCCTCAAAACCACACTTTCTCACTTCCCCCAGGGCCGGCCTAAAAATTTCCATATGTCCGGAGATTGCTCCCACACCCAAGGAGCCAGGAGGGAAAAGTGCAGCTTGTTCTAAAGCTCTCTGGGAACCACTTGCATCGCCCCACAGACCCTGGGGCTGTGGGCTTTCCAGGCGCCTTCAACCTCAAAACCACCCTTTCTCACTTGGCACAGGGCCAGCCTCAAAAATTTCCATATGTCTGGAGATTGCTCCCATGCCCAATGTGTCAGGAGGGAAAACTGTGGCTTGTTCTAAAGCTCTCTGGGAACTGCTTGTGTGACCCCACAGACCTTGGGGCTGCTTGTGTTCTATAAGTGTTTTTCAGGATAACATAGTAGTGATGAAACCTGAGCTAGCTTCATCAAGTGGCATTCAGCAAAAGTCTTCGAGATGGACATGCTACCCTTGGGCATGAACCGCAATGAATTTCATACCATCTTTCCTGCCCTGAGAATCTACTAGGATAGATGAAATCCTGCAGTTATGAACTAAATGAACTTAGCCAACTTTTGTGTATTAAGATAAATCATAAATGAGTAACCTGCATGCATCTGTCTGTCTGTCTGTCTATCTATCTATCTATCTATGTGTGTGTGTGTATAGATTTGACGGATAAAAAGTAATAGTGATCTGAGTGTTTTCCCAAATTTGGGTTCTTTAACCAGTGTGCAAGCCAATAACACACAGGGCAGAGGTATTTTTAAGTTTATTCCCTTAATGCACAGAAATGGGGTGCTTGTCCCAAGGGAGCACACCTTTGTTTCAAAAATTTCCTTTTTATACTCTGATTATTACATATTCTATCAGTTAATACATATTCATTGTTCTTCTATTTAATGATTGGTTGAGATTTCTTTGCTTCCGATGTAAAATTAGTGCACAGACTCTGTTTTCTTCTTCCATTGTTCTCTTTTGAGTAGGTGGTATCATTTGGGTAGGTGGTCAATGAGTCTGTGGTCGTAATCTCCCCCCAGCCAAAATTACCTTTTACCTACTTTTCCTCTAATCTTGGCAGCTCCAGGTGGTTTTTTCGGTTTGCTGACCAGGCCTACAGTTCATCACTCTCTTGACAGGAATATCCTGCTTATCAACAAAACTACATTGTCTAGTAGTCAGTTCATGTCTAGTTACTATTTCTCTATAAATGATGTTGGGGCCGTATAGAGGACTTTTAGCAGCAATGGCAGGTTCCCTTGGTTTCTTTGGTTATGTTACATTTCATTTTTCCAGTTAATATCAATTTTACTACAACGCAAATGGTATGGAATAAGAGGTGGAATGTCCTGGTTTGAGGTAAAACAGAACCAACTTTATGTTCAGTAGTTTTACTTTGCAGCTAAGCCTCTTCTAACTCTGAAATTAACAGAATATTGTGCAGAAAACTGTTTGCTCTCAGAGTGATAAGACCTGATTGTTTATAGTTCATGCCAAGGAATGGTAGGCAGAGAGGCTCTTGCTTATACTTATTGCTATAACAACCAAGGTCAGCTAACTTTGTTATTTGCCCTGTTGGAGGGTCGGAAGCGGAGAAGCATAGAGGGGTCCCACCTGCAGGGAGCAGCGGACAGGACAGGGGACCCAAAACTGACCAACAGGGTATTCCATCCCATCTGCATCATGCTCAGTATAAAAGCTGAGGGGTCAAAGGGGCAGCCCTTTTTCTTCAATGGCCAGCGTCCAAGGAAGACTCTGTCTGCCTTTGATCCCAATCTGAGCATTCCTGACTCCAGATCCAGAATCCAGTTCCCATCCGTCGCTGAGTCCAGTCTGGGACTTCCCCGGTGCCTGCCAGTGACATGATCGTCATCCTGGGAGCTTGATATGGTTTTGTATATATTGTATCTATTTTATTATTAATATTTTTATTAAAGTCATTTAGTTCCTTCTAAATTCATACATCTTTTTATCTCTCCTCCTCCTCTCCTTGGAGCGAGAAGTAGGGAAGAGCATCTGTCATTCTGATTGGCCCAAAACATGACAGCATAATATAGCAATTGCAATATGCAGTTGAATCATGATACAAGTAATTCTCACTACCAATCTCTATATGCTCACTGTCATGACACTGAGTGTCCCCAGTCACCAGGAAGGAATATGTGGGTTGAAGCCAGCTCTCTTCAAAGTTTGTTTTATTAGTTGTCCATTTTTTATACTTTATGTTGGGCTGAGCCACTTATACGCTTCCCTCCCATGCTGGTCTGTCTGGCTCAGGAAGACATTACTCCCTACTAATTATCTCAGGGAACCTGATGACTCACTGGTATAGCTGTATATCTAAAACAAAGGTTATCCTCCAGTCCCCCTTGTGTTGAGATAAATTCAGCTTTCTTTACAATAATTGGCAGTCATTCTTCCCTGAGCTCATTATTTTTTCCCTTCTCCTCTGAGCCTAGCCTTATTCCATTGTGTGTGCGTCTTGGTCAGTCACCATGTTATAAATAGCTAAGCAAAGTTCAGGATCTCCTAGTTCAGTCCCCTAGGTCTCTCTGTTTTCCCATGTCGCCAATGATTAATTCCACCAGGAATAAGTTAGATCCTCCTTTCCTCTGCTCTCTGTAGTCCATGAGCCAGTCCTTGAGGAAGGATTTGCTTTGCCTCTGTAACAATGTGAAGGATAGACTGGAGCATTCCAAATCCTATGACCTACATGCTTTCTGCCCGCATTGATCACTAACTGCAGCCTGAGTTCATAGAATCATAGAACCATAGGGTTGGAAGGGACCTCTGGAGATCATCTAGTCCAACCCCCCTGCCAGAGCAGGGTCACCTAGAGTAGGTTACACAGGAACACGTCCAGGCGGGTTTTGAATGTCTCCAGAGATGGAGACTCCACCACCTCTCTGGGCAGCCTGTTCCAGTGCTCTGCCACCCTCAGGGTAAAGAAGTTCCTCCTCATGTTTAGGTGGAACTTCTTGTGCTCAAGTTTGTGCCCATTGCCTCTTGTCCTGTCCCCGGGCACTACTGAAAAGAGCCTGGTCCCATCCTCCTGACACCCACCCTTTAAGTATTTATAAGCGTTGATAAGATCCCCCCTCAGCCGTCTTTTTTCCAGACTGAAGAGACCCAAATCCCTCAGCCTTTCCTCATAAGAGAGGTGTTCCAGTCCCCTAATCATCTTGGTAGCCCTCTGCTGCACCCTTTCCAGCAGTTCCCTGTCCTTCTGGAACCGGGGAGCCCAGAACTGGACACAGTACTCCAGGTGTGGCCTCACCAATGCACAGTAGAGGGGGAGGATGACCTCCCTTGACCTGCTGGCCACACTCTTTTTGATGCACCCCAGGATGCCATTGGCCTTCTTGGCCACAAGGGCACATTGCTGGCTCATGGTCATCCTGTTGTCCACCAGGACTCCCAGATCTCTTTCCACAGAGCTGCTCTCCAGCAGGTCAGCCCCCAACCTGTCCTGGTGCATGGGGTTGTTCCTCCCCAGGTGCAGCACCCTACACTTGCCCTTGTTGAATTTCATAAGGTTTCTCTCTGCCCAGATCTCCAACCTGTCCAGGTCTCTCTGTATGGCAGCACAGCCTTCTGGTGTGTCAGTCACTCCCCCCAGCTTTGTGTCATCAGCAAACTTGCTGAGGGTGCACTCTATCCCCTCATCCAGGTCATTGATGAATATATTGAAGAGGACTGGACCCAGTACTGACCCCTGGGGAACACCACTCGTCACTGGTCTCCAACTAGATTCTGTGCCCCTAATCACGACCCTCTGAGCTCTCTCTTTCAGCCCGTTTTCTATCCACCTTACTGTCCGTTCATCTAACCCACACTTCCTAAGCTTCCCTATGAGGATGCTGTGGGAGACCGTGTCAAACGCCTTGCTTAAGTCAAGATAGACCACATCTACCGCCCTCCCCTCATCTATCCATCCAGTCATGCCATCGTAGAAGGCTATCAGATTAGTCAGACATGATTTCCCCTTGGTGAATCCATGCTGAGTACTTCTGATAGCTTTCTTTTCCTCCACGTGCCTTGAGATGACGCCCAGAACAAGCTGTTCCATCATCTTTCCAGGGATGGAGGTGAGGCTGACCGGCCTGTAGTTCCCTGGCTCCTCCTTCTTGCCTTTTTTGAAGACTGGAGTGACATTAGCTTTCCTCCAGTCCCCAGGCACCTCGCCTGTTCTCCAGGACCTTTCAAAGATGATGGAGAGCGGTCCAGCAATGACTTCTGCCAGCTCCCTCAGCACTCTCGGGTGCATCCCACCGGGGCCCATGGACTTGTGAATATCTAAATGATCTAATTGATCCCTCACTCGCTCCTCCTCAACCCAAGGGAAGTCTTCTTCTTTCCCTGTTACTTTATTCAATGCCTGGGACTTCTGAGGGCTGGGCCGAGCAGAAAAGACCAAAGCAAAGTAGGCATTCAGTAACTCTGCCTTCTCCGCATCCTCCATCACCATGACTCCTGTCTCATTCAACAGTGGGCCCACAACTTCTCTGGTCTTCCTTTTGCTTCCAATATACTTGTAGAAGCTCTTTTTGTTGTGCTTGACGTCCCTAGCCAGGTCTAATTCCAAGGCGGCCTTGGCTTTCCTTGTTTCATCCCTGCACGCTCTGGTGGCATTCTTGTAATCCTCCCAAGGGGTCAGTCCCTTCTTCCACTTATTATAAACTTCCTTCTTCCACTTGAGCTTTTTCTGAAGCTCCCTGCTTAACCATGCAGGTCTCCTGCGTCCCTTGGCCGATTTCTTTCTCTTAGGGATGCACCGATCCTGAGCTTGGAGGAAGTGGTCTTTGAATATCAACCAACTTTCTTGAGCCCCTTTGCCTTCCATAGCCCTAGCCCACGGGATCTCTCCAAGCAGTTTCTTGAAGAGGCCAAAGTTAGCCCTCCTGAAATCCAAGGTTGTAATTTTACTTCTTGTTGTTTTGTGGATAGTGCCCAGAGTTCAAAGTGTCTACATTGGACCAGATATTTGCTGGTAGATCAAGTGTCATTTTAGCACTCTTGAGCCTGCTCATGTCCAGTATGGCCACATTCATGAACAGAGGACCTATGATCGAATTTGGAAGGAACTCTGGGGCTCTGGCTGAAAGAAGTTCTTCTGAAAGAAGAAAGTGTTTGTTTAGTTTTTATCTTTGTTTCTCACCATCAATCTCTATTTTAATTGGTAATAAATTAATTTCCCCAAGTCAAGTCTATTTTGCCTGTGATGGTAATTGATAAGTGATCTCCCTGTCTTTATCTTGACCCATGAGCTTTTTCATCTTCTTTTCTCCCCCTATCCTATTGACAGAGGGGGTGAGATAATGGCCGAGTGGGCATCTGGCAGACAGCCAAGGTCACCCCACCACAGTGGGGCAGAATGAGGCCTAAGTGGTGGGAGTCACACGAGGCATTGTGGGAGTTGTACTTCTTCAGCCATTTCCCTGTCAAAAGCAGCTGTTTTGTCAGCCTCCCAGGCTATTGGCAGCAGTGGCTTTGTGCTCATGTCTCTCAGTGCAGGAACAAGCACAACAGCTCTGTCAGAGTACTGGCACCTGAGGGGATGGGCCCGGGAGCTCCAGTGCAATGGTGGCACTCCCCACCCAGGCTTGGCAGCAGCATGTGGCACCTTGGGTGAGTGTCCACAGCCAAGCTGCTGGCCCAGGCTACTCATCCCAGGGGAGCTGAGACCAGCCTCCCCTGGGTGTGGACACTGGGGGGCGGGATACACCCACCACTGCCCTGCCGCTGTGCCAGTTTCTGTGTACAGCACAGCACCCAGGCCAGCCTGCAGCTGCCTCCCCTTCAGAGCTATACCATCACCATTTTGTCTATACCAATCATAGTGTCTGGTGCCAAACTGTTTTCTAGGGAAGTGCCATGAGCTACATACTGCTCAGAAACTCTGCAGCTATGACCAGAAATGACATGACAAGCAGTACAAGGAGGCCCACTAGAGCATTGCACTGAAATTCAACCCCTTCAGCGGCACTTCCCACATCAAGGAAAATGTAAGCGAAATCTAATCTTTCATTTGTGAGATCATAAGGTTGGTGTTGTACCACTGTTGTGGGTTAACCCTGTCCAGCAACTAAACACCACCCAGCCACTCACTCACTCCCCCCACAGTGGGATGGGAGAGAGAATCAGAAGGGTAAAAGTGATCCCCTCTCTCCCCCTCGGCGTGCAGGGTTGCGGGGTGATTTGGTTCTGCAGCTGCACGGGGACGACCCCCGGGCGGGCCCGTCACAGCCCCTTCCTCGGAGGAGCGTCACGCGAGCGGTGGCGACCGGTACTGGTCCCGGATGGGAGTTTCCAGGCAGGCGCGACATAATCACCCCAACGCGGGTCCTTGCGGACACAGCTAACCGGCGCGGCGCAGCACAGGCCTCCTTTTTTCAGCTTGGCAGGCGTGGTGGCAGGATGGGTGAGTGTTGTAGCGGTGACCTTGGGGGCTACGGGGAGGGGAGGGGAGAGGAGCAGAGCAGAGCAGAGCAGAGCGAGTCGTAGGGGCGACCTTGGGGGGATTAGGACTGGAAGGGGGGGGAAAGTGCGTGCGTGCGTGCAGGCGCGGAGAGGCGGCCTAGAGCGCTCCCCCTCACTGTCCCTAGAGTCTCTTCCACTGGCTTTGGGGCCTCGTGACGTTCCTAGGCTTCGGCGTTACCTGCGCCTCCGTTAGCCTTTCTCCCTTATTCTCCCTTGCTGCCTGTTGGTAGTGATACTGTCGGTCCCTGTTGTGCCGCCCCCCCCCCCCCCCCCGACACAGACACAGGCGAGGAGGTCTGCGGTCTTGCGTGCCCCGTGGCCGTAGGTTGCTGCTGGGTTGACTCCAGAGGCCTGTGAGGGGCAGTGACGGCAGGAGCTGGCTCGGTGACCTCCAGCTCTCTCTGATGGTATTTTCTAGGGAAGTGCCGTGGGCTCCGTACCGCTCGGAAACTCCGCAGCCACCGCCGTGATCAGAAGTGGCACGACAAACAGTATAAGAAAGCCCATTTGGGCACTGCGCTGAAGGCCAACCCCTTCGGCGGCGCTTCTCACGCCAAGGGCATTGTTCTGGAAAAAGTGTGGGTAAAACTCCCGGAGTGCGCCTTTACGGCCTTGCGGGCCCTGGGGGTAGTTTGCCGTGGGATGGGGACAGCTTGTGCTTGCGCAGGGTTAGGTGTATGCAAGAGTATCCTCTCAGCAGTGAGCTAAGTTGTGCCACAAGTGCCTGGTGCTTGTGTCTGACCCGCAGACACCTAGTACGGTGTAGGATATTCTGGGTTGTAATCCCTGGAGTCGCCAGGAAAATTCCTGGTAATTTGGGACCTTTGAAAGATCCCATATGTGACTTTAAAGAAGAAGTTGTGTTTCTAAATACATTAGAGTTTTTCTACCTGAAATATGACAAATTTTTACTATTTTGTAGCTTCTATGTACTAAATTGAAAACAGGTGGGTTTTTTTAGGTGACAATGCTGAAAGGTATTTGTTCTCATATACTCAGTGTTGGTTTTGGAATTGTGTATAACCTTTAGAAGAAGAATAATTTTACTTAACATTTAAGTTCAGTTGGGGGGGGTTCAGCGTGTATGCTTTGTTTGATGTAGTCAGCAAGTATCAAAGATATCATCTACTTGTGTTCTGGCTTTTTGTTAGTAATTTATAAGTTTTGTTAGGATACTCTCAGGACTCCAAGGCATTTCTTTTTCTTTTTCAAATTTTTAATTGCTGAGTTAGCGTCTGTCTCTAGAAGACTTGCTTTCAGTTTTTACTCTGTTTAGGAACTAATTGTCTTTGGATATTGCATAGTTCTAAGTAGATCACTAATATTTTTTGCTTTTGAAATACATATGTGACTTATGGTTAGTACAAAATAACATAGTGATTCATGGTATTGTAATTAATATCTGCTAATTTATCAAACAGATTTTTGTTAATATATTTTCATGAACTTCTGTTTTAGTGGAGTAGAAGCTAAGCAGCCTAACTCTGCCATCAGGAAATGTGTCAGAGTCCAGCTGATCAAGAATGGCAAAAAAATAACAGCTTTTGTTCCCAATGATGGTTGCCTGAACTTCATTGAGGTGAATAATTTTCAAGAAACAACCTATAGAAAGCTGTGTATGAAAGTAAAGAAACATAATTGACAGAATCGGGTAATGGCTAGACAAGGGTTCATGGCATTCTGAACTGTGTATATCTTAATGCTGTATCTGCAGAAGCAGATGAGAAATGCGAGGTGGTTTTGCACTCTTCACTTGCTAAGGTAAACTGGTCCTCAGCAGTACTCCTGCAAGTGAAATGATACCTCAGCTTATGTTTCCCTTCTCCAAAATACTGAAGGGGTTAATACATAATTCATGCATATCTATCAATAGACTTCAGCATTTAGTGTCTTTCCACCTTTTCCTTAGAAAGTCTGTGATGTGGCTCAAATTTAATGTAAATTATTTTAGAAGTACATACAGATTTAATGTTTATAGCTCTATATTTGCACTGTCTCTCATTGTAGGAAAATGATGAAGTTCTGGTTGCTGGTTTTGGCCGGAAGGGTCATGCTGTTGGTGATATTCCTGGAGTTCGCTTCAAGGTTGTCAAAGTAGCCAATGTTTCTCTGTTGGCCTTATACAAGGGCAAGAAGGAGAGACCAAGATCATAAATTGATGTGCCAAGAATATAAATAAAATTTGTAATTGGAAAAACTCTTATACTTGTTATTGTTGTGGTTTTGGCCAAATTGGCCAATGGCCGGTGACAGGTGCTCTCCCCGCCACCTCTCACACAGAGAGGAGGAGGAGAGGTAAAGAGATTTACAAGTTCAGAAGAAACTAAACTACTTTAATGAAAGACTAATAATAAAAAGGAAATAATGAAATAGATACAGTATATACAAAACCGTATTAAGCTCCCAGGATGATGTCACCGGCAGGCACTGGGGAAGTCCCAGGCTGGACTCAGTGACAGGTGGGAACTGGATTCCACAGATGGAATCAGGAATTCTCGGAGCGGGATTAAAGGCAGATGAACAGACAGGGTCCTCCTCGGACATCAGCCATTGAAGGAAGAGACTGACCCTTTGATCCCTCAGCTTTTATACTGAGCATGGGGCAGGTGGGATGGAATACCCTGTTGGTCAGTTTTGGGTCACCTGTCCTGTCCCCTCCTCCCTGCAGGTGGGACCCCTCTACGCTTCTCCGCTTCCGACCCTCTAACGGGGCAAATAGCGAAGTTAGCTGACCTTGGTTGTTATAGCAATAAGTATAAGCAAGAGCCTCTCTGCCTACCATTCCTTGGCACTAATTGTAAACATTGGTCTTCTCACTCTCAGAATAAACTGTTCTCAACACAACACGCTGTTAATTTCAGAGAGTTAGAAGAGGCCCAGCTAAGAAATAAAATTACTGAACATAAAGTTGGTTCTGTTTTACCTCAAACCAGGACATTTCACCCTTATTCCATACCATTTGTGTCATGCTCAGATCACTAATACTTTTATCTATCAATCTATACATACATATAGAGAGATAGATGCAGGTTACTCAATTAAGATTTTATCTACAGAAGTTCACTAAGTTCATTTAGTTCATAACTGTAGGATTTCATCTCTCATAGCAGATTCTCAGGGTAGGAAAGGTGAATGAAATTCATTGTGGTTCGTGCCCACGGGTACTATGTCCATCTCAAAGAGTTTTGCTGGGTGTCACTTGATGGAGCTGGCTCAGGGTTCATGACCATTATGTTATGCGGAAAAACACTTATAGAACACTGTTAGTATCACATAATAATTAACATCATACAGCTCAGAATTAAGTATTCTCACACAGGGTCAAATTTCCTTGAGGTACACATTGAGCTTCTCCATTCTCCAGCATCACCCACCAAGTACATCCAGGTCCTTGAGCAAAACCAGTCCCATGAATGGCTTTGCCTTTGCCTGAGGCAGGAAAAACAGTGTTTTCCACAGCATATTCCTTTCATGCACTGCAGGGACTTTATCCCCTTCTACTGTATGTAAAAGGTCTGACTGAGCAGGACCAGCTCGATTGATGGATCCAATGGTGTTAACTAACCAGGTAGCTTGTGCTAAATTCTGCCCCACTGTGGTGGGGTGACCTTGGCTGTCTGCCAGATGCCCACTCGGCCATTATCTCACCCCCTCTGTCAATAGGATAGGGGGAGAAAAGAAGATGAAAAAGCTCATGGGTCAAGATAAAGACAGGGAGATCACTTATCAATTACCATCACAGGCAAAATAGACTTGACTTGGGGAAATTAATTTATTACCAATTAAAATAGAGATTGATGGTGAGAAACAAAGATAAAAACTAAACAAACACTTTCTTCTTTCAGAAGAACTTCTTTCAGCCAGAGCCCCAGAGTTCCTTCCAAATTCGATCATAGGTCCTCTGTTCATGAATGTGGCCATACTGGACATGAGCAGGCTCAAGAGTGCTAAAATGACACTTGATCTACCAGCAAATATCTGGTCCAATGTAGACACTTTGAACTCTGGGCACTATCCACAAAACAACAAGAAGTAAAATTACAACCTTGGATTTCAGGAGGGCTAACTTTGGCCTCTTCAAGAAACTGCTTGGAGAGATCCCGTGGGCTAGGGCTATGGAAGGCAAAGGGGCTCAAGAAAGTTGGTTGATATTCAAAGACCACTTCCTCCAAGCTCAGGATCGGTGCATCCCTAAGAGAAAGAAATCGGCCAAGGGACGCAGGAGACCTGCATGGTTAAGCAGGGAGCTTCAGAAAAAGCTCAAGTGGAAGAAGGAAGTTTATAATAAGTGGAAGAAGGGACTGACCCCTTGGGAGGATTACAAGAATGCCACCAGAGTGTGCAGGGATGAAACAAGGAAAGCCAAGGCCGCCTTGGAATTAGACCTGGCTAGGGACGTCAAGCACAACAAAAAGAGCTTCTACAAGTATATTGGAAGCAAAAGGAAGACCAGAGAAGTTGTGGGCCCACTGTTGAATGAGACAGGAGTCATGGTGATGGAGGATGCGGAGAAGGCAGAGTTACTGAATGCCTACTTTGCTTTGGTCTTTTCTGCTCGGCCCAGCCCTCAGAAGTCCCAGGCATTGAATAAAGTAACAGGGAAAGAAGAAGACTTCCCTTGGGTTGAGGAGGAGCGAGTGAGGGATCAATTAGATCATTTAGATATTCACAAGTCCATGGGCCCCGGTGGGATGCACCCGAGAGTGCTGAGGGAGCTGGCAGAAGTCATTGCTGGACCGCTCTCCATCATCTTTGAAAGGTCCTGGAGAACAGGCGAGGTGCCTGGGGACTGGAGGAAAGCTAATGTCACTCCAGTCTTCAAAAAAGGCAAGAAGGAGGAGCCAGGGAACTACAGGCCGGTCAGCCTCACCTCCATCCCTGGAAAGATGATGGAACAGCTTGTTCTGGGCGTCATCTCAAGGCACGTGGAGGAAAAGAAAGCTATCAGAAGTACTCAGCATGGATTCACCAAGGGGAAATCATGTCTGACTAATCTGATAGCCTTCTACGATGGCATGACTGGATGGATAGATGAGGGGAGGGCGGTAGATGTGGTCTATCTTGACTTAAGCAAGGCGTTTGACACGGTCTCCCACAGCATCCTCATAGGGAAGCTTAGGAAGTGTGGGTTAGATGAACGGACAGTAAGGTGGATAGAAAACGGGCTGAAAGAGAGAGCTCAGAGGGTCGTGATTAGGGGCACAGAATCTAGTTGGAGACCAGTGACGAGTGGTGTTCCCCAGGGGTCAGTACTGGGTCCAGTCCTCTTCAATATATTCATCAATGACCTGGATGAGGGGATAGAGTGCACCCTCAGCAAGTTTGCTGATGACACAAAGCTGGGGGGAGTGACTGACACACCAGAAGGCTGTGCTGCCATACAGAGAGACCTGGACAGGTTGGAGATCTGGGCAGAGAGAAACCTTATGAAATTCAACAAGGGCAAGTGTAGGGTGCTGCACCTGGGGAGGAACAACCCCATGCACCAGGACAGGTTGGGGGCTGACCTGCTGGAGAGCAGCTCTGTGGAAAGAGATCTGGGAGTCCTGGTGGACAACAGGATGACCATGAGCCAGCAATGTGCCCTTGTGGCCAAGAAGGCCAATGGCATCCTGGGGTGCATCAAAAAGAGTGTGGCCAGCAGGTCAAGGGAGGTCATCCTCCCCCTCTACTGTGCATTGGTGAGGCCACACCTGGAGTACTGTGTCCAGTTCTGGGCTCCCCGGTTCCAGAAGGACAGGGAACTGCTGGAAAGGGTGCAGCAGAGGGCTACCAAGATGATTAGGGGACTGGAACACCTCTCTTATGAGGAAAGGCTGAGGGATTTGGGTCTCTTCAGTCTGGAAAAAAGACGGCTGAGGGGGGATCTTATCAACGCTTATAAATACTTAAAGGGTGGGTGTCAGGAGGATGGGACCAGGCTCTTTTCAGTAGTGCCCGGGGACAGGACAAGAGGCAATGGGCACAAACTTGAGCACAAGAAGTTCCACCTAAACATGAGGAGGAACTTCTTTACCCTGAGGGTGGCAGAGCACTGGAACAGGCTGCCCAGAGAGGTGGTGGAGTCTCCATCTCTGGAGACATTCAAAACCCGCCTGGACGTGTTCCTGTGTAACCTACTCTAGGTGACCCTGCTCTGGCAGGGGGGTTGGACTAGATGATCTCCAGAGGTCCCTTCCAACCCTATGGTTCTATGATTCTATGAACTCAGGCTGCAGTTAGTGATCAATGCGGGCAGAAAGCATGTAGGTCATAGGATTTGGAATGCTCCAGTCTATCCTTCACATTGTTACAGAGGCAAAGCAAATCCTTCCTCAAGGACTGGCTCATGGACTACAGAGAGCAGAGGAAAGGAGGATCTAACTTATTCCTGGTGGAATTAATCATTGGCGACATGGGAAAACAGAGAGACCTAGGGGACTGAACTAGGAGATCCTGAACTTTGCTTAGCTATTTATAACATGGTGACTGACCAAGACGCACACACAATGGAATAAGGCTAGGCTCAGAGGAGAAGGGAAAAAATAATGAGCTCAGGGAAGAATGACTGCCAATTATTGTAAAGAAAGCTGAATTTATCTCAACACAAGGGGGACTGGAGGATAACCTTTGTTTTAGATATACAGCTATACCAGTGAGTCATCAGGTTCCCTGAGATAATTAGTAGGGAGTAATGTCTTCCTGAGCCAGACAGACCAGCATGGGAGGGAAGCGTATAAGTGGCTCAGCCCAACATAAAGTATAAAAAATGGACAACTAATAAAACAAACTTTGAAGAGAGCTGGCTTCAACCCACATATTCCTTCCTGGTGACTGGGGACACTCAGTGTCATGACAGTGAGCATATAGAGATTGGTAGTGAGAATTACTTGTATCATGATTCAACTGCATATTGCAATTGCTATATTATGCTGTCATGTTTTGGGCCAATCAGAATGACAGATGCTCTTCCCTACTTCTCGCTCCAAGGAGAGGAGGAGGAGAGATAAAAAGATGTATGAATTTAGAAGGAACTAAATGACTTTAATAAAAATATTAATAATAAAATAGATACAATATATACAAAACCATATCAAGCTCCCAGGATGACGATCATGTCACTGGCAGGCACCGGGGAAGTCCCAGACTGGACTCAGCGACGGACGGGAACTGGATTCTGGATCTGGAGTCAGGAATGCTCAGATTGGGATCAAAGGCAGACAGAGTCTTCCTTGGACGCTGGCCATTGAAGAAAAAGGGCTGCCCCTTTGACCCCTCAGCTTTTATACTGAGCATGATGCAGATGGGATGGAATACCCTGTTGGTCAGTTTTGGGTCCCCTGTCCTGTCCGCTGCTCCCTGCAGGTGGGACCCCTCTATGCTTCTCCGCTTCCGACCCTCCAACAGGGCAAATAACAAAGTTAGCTGACCTTGGTTGTTATAGCAATAAGTATAAGCAAGAGCCTCTCTGCCTACCATTCCTTGGCATGAACTATAAACAATCAGGTCTTATCACTCTGAGAGCAAACAGTTTTCTGCACAATATTCTGTTAATTTCAGAGTTAGAAGAGGCTTAGCTGCAAAGTAAAACTACTGAACATAAAGTTGGTTCTGTTTTACCTCAAACCAGGACATTCCACCTCTTATTCCATACCATTTGCGTTGTAGTAAAATTGATATTAACTGGAAAAATGAAATGTAACATAACCAAAGAAACCAAGGGAACCTGCCATTGCTGCTAAAAGTCCTCTATACGGCCCCAACATCATTTATAGAGAAATAGTAACTAGACATGAACTGACTACTAGACAATGTAGTTTTGTTGATAAGCAGGATATTCCTGTCAAGAGAGTGATGAACTGTAGGCCTGGTCAGCAAACTGAAAAAACCACCTGGAGCTGCCAAGATTAGAGGAAAAGTAGGTAAAAGGTAATTTTGGCTGGGGGGAGATTACGACCACAGACTCATTGACCACCTACCCAAATGATACCACCTACTCAAAAGAGAACAATGGAAGAAGAAAACAGAGTCTGTGCACTAATTTTACATCGGAAGCAAAGAAATCTCAACCAATCATTAAATAGAAGAACAATGAATATGTATTAACTGATAGAATATGTAATAATCAGAGTATAAAAAGGAAATTTTTGAAACAAAGGTGTGCTCCCTTGGGACAAGCACCCCATTTCTGTGCATTAAGGGAATAAACTTAAAAATACCTCTGCCCTGTGTGTTATTGGCTTGCACACTGGTTAAAGAACCCAAATTTGGGAAAACACTCAGATCACTATTACTTTTTATCCGTCAAATCTATACACACACACACACATAGATAGATAGATAGATAGACAGACAGACAGACAGATGCATGCAGGTTACTCATTTATGATTTATCTTAATACACAAAAGTTGGCTAAGTTCATTTAGTTCATAACTGCAGGATTTCATCTATCCTAGTAGATTCTCAGGGCAGGAAAGATGGTATGAAATTCATTGCGGTTCATGCCCAAGGGTAGCATGTCCATCTCGAAGACTTTTGCTGAATGCCACTTGATGAAGCTAGCTCAGGTTTCATCACTACTATGTTATCCTGAAAAACACTTATAGAACACAAGCAGCCCCAAGGTCTGTGGGGTCACACAAGCAGTTCCCAGAGAGCTTTAGAACAAGCCACAGTTTTCCCTCCTGACACATTGGGCATGGGAGCAATCTCCAGACATATGGAAATTTTTGAGGCTGGCCCTGTGCCAAGTGAGAAAGGGTGGTTTTGAGGTTGAAGGCGCCTGGAAAGCCCACAGCCCCAGGGTCTGTGGGGCGATGCAAGTGGTTCCCAGAGAGCTTTAGAACAAGCTGCACTTTTCCCTCCTGGCTCCTTGGGTGTGGGAGCAATCTCCGGACATATGGAAATTTTTAGGCCGGCCCTGGGGGAAGTGAGAAAGTGTGGTTTTGAGGGTGAAGGCGCCAGGAAATCTTGGAGCCCCCAGGTCTGTGGGGTGATGCAAGCGGTTCCCAGAGAGCTTTAGAACAAGCCACAGTTTTCCCTCCTGGCTCCTTGGGCGTGGGAACAATCTCCGGACATATGGAAATTTTTGAGGCCGGACCTGCAGGCGAGTGAGAAAGGGTTGTATTGAGGCTGAAGGCGCCAGGAAAGCCCATAGCCCCAAGGTCTGTGGGGCCATGCAAGTGGTTCCCAGAGAGCTTTAGAACAAGCCACAGTTTTCCCTCCTGCCTAAAGAACACTGTTAGTATTATATGACAATTAACATCATACAGTTCAGAACTGAATATTCGCACCAAGGGTCAAATTTCCTTGAGGTACACATTGAGCTTCTCCATTCTCCAGCATCACCCACCAAGTACATCCAGGTCCTTGAGCAAAACCAATCCCATGAATGGCTTTGCCTTTGCCTGAGGCAGGAAAAACAGTGTTTTCCACAGCATATTCCTTTCATGCACTGCAGGGACTTTATCCCCTTCTACTGTATGTAAAAGGTCTGACTGAGCAGGACCAGCTCGATTGATGGATCCAATGGTGTTAACTAACCAGGTAGCTTGTGCTAAATGCTTGGCCCAATTTTTAAAGGTTCCACCCCCCATTGCTTTCAGGGTGGTTTTCAATAGTCCATTGTATCGCTCAATTTTCCCAGAAGCTGGTGCATGACAGGGGATGTGATATACCCACTCAATGCCGTGTTCTTTTGCCCAAGTACTTATAAGACTGTTTTTGAAATGAGTCCCACTGTCTGACTCAATTCTTTCTGGAGTACCATGTCGCCACAAGACTTGCCTTTCAAGGCCCAGGATGGTATTCCGGGCAGTGGCATGGGGTACGGCATAGGTTTCCAACCATCCGGTGCTTGCTTCCACCATTGTAAGCACGTAATGCTTACCCTGGCAGGTCTGAGGGAGTGTGATACAGTCATTTGGCCAAGCTTCCCCATACTTATATTTCAGCCATCATCCCCCATACCACAAAGGTTTTAACCTTTTAGCTTGTTTGATTTCGGCGCATGTTTCACAGTCGTGGATAACCTGCGCAATAGCGTCCATGGTTAAATCCACCCCTCGATCACAGGCCCATTTATACGTTGCATCCCTTCCTTGATGGCCTGAAGTGTCATGGGCCCACCAAGCTAGAAATAGGTCACCTTTATGTTCCCAGTACAAATCTGTCTGGAAAATCTTAGCAGCTTGGTCCACTTGCTGATTGTTTCCATGTTCCTCAGTGGCCCGACTCATGGGTACATGGGCATCTACATGGCATGCTTTCACGACTAGTTTCCCTAGCCGGTCAGCAATGTCTTGCCATAATTCAGCAGCCCAGACGGGTTTACCTCTGCGCTGCCAGTTGCTCTGCTTCCACTGCTGTAACCACCCCCACAGAGCATTGGCCACCATCCATGAGGCAGTACAGAGATAGAGTATTGGCCATTTTTCTCATTCAGCAATGCCTCGGGCCAGCTCGATGGCTTTTACCTCTGCAAATTGACTCAATTCACCTTGTCCTTCAGTAGCTTCTGCGACTTGTCATGTAGGACTCCACACAGCAGCTTTCCACCTTCAATGTTTTCCTACAGTACGACAAGACCCATCAGTGAACAGGGCATACTGTTTCTCATTAGCTGAGAGTTCGTTGTATGGTGGGGCTTCCTCAGCACAACTCACCATGTCCTCAGGTGGCATTGTGAAGTCTTTGCCTTTGGGCCAGTTTGTGATCACACTCCTTCATATGCTGCCAAGATTTCTTCCTCAGTTGGGGTATAGTTGGCCTCGGAGCCTTTGTATCCCCGACTCCAGAATCCCAGGGGTCGACCTCGAGTCTCCCCTGGTGCTTTCTGCCAGAGGCTCCAGGTAGGCCCATTGTCCCCGGCTGCAGTGTAGAGCACATGTTTAATGTCCCATCCTGTTCGGACTCATCTAAGGGCTACTGCATGCACAATCTCTTGGTTAATTTGCACAAAGGCTTGTCATTGTTCACGACTCCACGTAAAGTCTTTTTTCTTTCAATTCACTTCATAGAGAGGTCCCACAATCCGACTATAACCTGGAACACGCATTCTCCAGAAACCCACAACGCCATACAAGGCTTGTGTTTCCTTTTTGTTAGTAGGTGGGGACATAGCTGTTATTTTGTTCATCACATCCATTGGGATCTGGTGATGCCCATCTTGCCACTTAATTCCCAAGAACTGGATGTCTCATGCAGGTCCCTTGACCTTACCTCTTTTTACAGCAAAACCTGCTTTCAGAAGAATCTTGATTATTTTCTTACCTTTCTTGCAAACTTCTGCTGCTCTATTACCCCACACAATGATGTCATCAATGTATTGCAGGTGTTCTGGAGCTCCACTCTTCTCCAGTGCAGTCTGGATCAGCCCATGGCAAATGGTGGGGCTGTGTTTCCACCCCTGGGGCAGTCGGTTCCAGGTGTACTGGACACCCCTCCAGGTGAAAGCAAACTGTGGCCTGCACTCTGCTGCTAAAGGAATAGAGAAAAATGCATGAGCAATGTCAATGGTAGCATGTCACTTGGCTGCCTTGGACTCCAGTTCGTACTGCAGTTCTAGCATGTCTGGCACAGCAGCACCCAGTGGTGGTGTGACCTCATTCAGGCCACCATAGTCTACTGTTAGCCGCCACTCTCCAGCAGACTTTCGCACTGGCCATATCAGGCTGTTAAAGGGTGAGCGAGTCTTGCTGATCACTCCTTGGGTCTCCAGATGACAAATCAGGTTCTGGATGGGAATCAGGGAGTCTCAGTTGGTGCAATACTGTCATCAATGCACCATGGAAGTAGCAATTGGCACCTGCTGTTCTTTAACCCTCAGCAGTCCCACCATAGAAGGGTCATCTGAAAGGCCAGGTAAGGTAGACAGCTGTGTAATGTCCTCAGTCTCTACAGCTGCTTTACCAAAAGCCCACCCATACCCCTTTGGGTCTTTGACATACCCTTTCTTGAGGAAGTCTATGCCAAGGATGCACAGAGCATCTGGGCCAGTGATAATGGGGTGCTTCTCCCATTTATTCCCAGTTAGGCTCACTTCAGCCTCCAGTACAGTCAGTTCTTGAGACCTGCCTGTCACTCCAGAAATAGTGACAGATTCTGTCCCTTTATGATTCGATGGCAATAGGGTGCACTGTGCATCAGTGTCTACAAGGGCTTTATACTTTTGTGGCTCTAATGTGCCAGGCCATCGAATCCAGACAGTCCAATAAACTCGGTGATCCCTCTCCTCCTCCTGGCTGGAGGCAGGGCACCTCTAATGCTGACTACAACATCTACAATTAGTAGATGAGTTCCTGTAAGGACCGGAGCATCGCTTACCATGGACTGGAGCAGCCATCCTCCTGCAGAAATTCTTTCTTCTATCTGCTTTACCTTGCAACTCAGCACTCGTGCCTGTAGGGCTGGAGTAGTTTTTCTATCCCACTTACTCATGTCCTCTCCGTAGTTGCAGAGGCAAAGCCGCAGGAAATCTCAGAGTGGATCCTGTTTCCCTTGAGTTGATTTCGTAGGAGGGTGGTTTTTCTTAGTGACTGCAACCTGGGTCTGTTCAGGGGAAGAGTGGGATTCTTTCCCCTTCTCAGACAGTTTTTCAAGCAGCTCATGAAAAAGTTTATCATTTTTCTCATTTTGCTCAGCTATTGTCTTAGTCATTTTCTCCACTCTTTCAGCAATGGTCTTAGTTTGCTCAGCCATTTTCTCCACAGCTGCTACAGTAAGGGTATGAGAGAGACTGTCTTCATACTGTCGCACCTTGTTAGCCACCTCATTTACAGTCGGTGTATCAGTATCAGATCCTCCCCAGACCATGGGTGACAATGTGTGGGAATAATTTGATGGTGCACTCCGCACAAACTTTCTTAACAGAGATCGTTTGCATGGCATTTCATCAGGGCCAGTTCCTTCAGGTACTTAATACCTTTTTCCATGCTGGTCCATTTGCTTGGACAGCATTCACTGTCATCCTTAAAGGGATACCTGCTCTTTACAGCTGACACCAGTCGCCTCCAGAGACAGAGGATGTCTGCCTTTCTCCCAAGCGCTTTATCAATCCCTCCATCTCTGGCCAGGTTTCTCAACTGCCTAGCTTCTCTGCCGTCTAAATCTATGGTATCAGCTCCATTGTCCCAGCATTGGGGCAACTAGGAGACAAGCGTCTCCCCTTCATGATGACTAAAGTCCTTCCTTATATTTTGCAAGTCCTTCATAGAAAAGGATTTAATGATTATCTCTGCATCTGAGTCCTCATCTTGTGTTAGTGTGGGCTGAGAAGGACCCTCTCCTTTATCTGCTTTAGCGGGACCCTTTCCTTTATCTACCTGAGAAGGACCCTCTCTTGGATCTTCCTCAGAGGAACCCTCTCCCATGCTGTCTGGCTTGGGCTGGTCTCTGTCGTCAGAGGCAGGGGAACGAGCTGACTTTTTCTGTTTCCTGGTCACCGGGGCAACTTGTGCCGGTTCTGCTGGCGTTTGGGCAGCAGCAGCGCTCGTTGTGGGAGCAGCCGGAGCCGTGACCGTGCTCCTTGTCGGGGCTGGAGCAGCCGGTGCCGCTGCGGGCGGGGGAGGGGCTGGAGATACAGGCGCGGGGGGGGGCGGGCAGGCGGCGGGGTGACTTTCACCGCCGGAGTCGGTGGGGGGGCAGCCTATGTGGGCTTGGCCGATGTCGAGGCCGGTGGGGGGGCAGCCGATGCCGTTCGGGCTGGTGTCAGGGCCGGTGGCGTTGTTTGTGTCTGAGTTGTTTGAGTTCCTGCTGTAGCTTTCAGTGGGGGGGTTGTCTGAATTTCTGCTATCTTTGCCTTTGGCCGTGGTCTTTGAGTAGTAGTATCACATCACATAATACTCACTCCTGCACTGATATTTAACAATAAACCACCCCTGCAACACATTCGGGAAAACCGACAACAAAATCACATACAAATGAAAGTAACATTCACTCTCAAAACAGCCCAAAGGTTTTTCATCCCCTAATTCTGTTACTGTCACTTTGTCATAATCATCAAAGGTCAAAGTAAACTTTCCTCAGGTAAAACCAAGAGTGTAATTAGTAAAAGAATCCATCCTGAGAGTGTAATTAGTAAAAGACTCCATCACGAGATGCCCAAGATATGCAGGTAGAACCATTATCCAAGCAATTCTTTTATACATCTGAAGGCAAATCCACACCAACATAGCACACTTAGACCACCGCATCCAAACACAAAGAAGAAATAGACCATGCAATATATTCGACCAGTTAAACCCCATTGCATCAATTAACTTCATGCAAAGCTCTCTAAAGACACAATATAAGATTTCGCATGAGAACGACATGATGTGAACTGTCTGTTCTCCCTGAACAAGCTGGAATTCAAACTATTCAGGCAATCTATCAGAGCTCCGTTCATGCCCCACGTTGGGCGCCAATAAATCTGTTGTGGTTTTGGCCAAATTGGCCAATGGTCGGCGACAGATGCTCCCCCCCAACCTCTTGTACATGGAGAGGAGGGGGAGAGATAAAGGGATTTATGAGCTTAGAAGAAACTAAACTACTTTAATGAAATATTAAGAATAAAATAAAAAGGGAAATAATGAAATAGATACAGTATATACAAAACCATATTAAGCTCCCAGGATGATGTCACCGGCAGGCACTGGGGAAGTCCCAGGCTGGACTCAGTGACAGGTGGGAACCGGGTTCCAGAGCTGGAGTCAGGAATTCTCGGAGCGGGATCAAAGGCAGATGAACAGACAGGGTCCTCCTCAGACGTCGGCCATTGAAGAAAGAGAGCTGACCCTTTGATCCCTCAGCTTTTATACTGAGCATGGGGCAGGTGGGATGGAATACCCTGTTGGTCAGTTTTGGGTCACCTGTCCTATCCACTCCTCCCTGCAGGTGGGACCCCTCTATGCTTTTCTGCTTCCGACCCTCTAACGGGGCAAACAGCGAAGTTAGCTGACCTTGGTTGTTATAGCAATAAGTATAAGCAAGAGCCTCTGTGCCTACCATTCCTTGGTATAATCAGGTCTTATCACTCTGAGAGTGAAGAGTTTCTGAACAATATGCTGTTAATTTCAGACTTTAGTCAGTTAGAAGAGGCCCCGCTAAAAAGTAAAATTACAAACCAGAAAATTGGTTCTGTTTTACCTCAAACCAGGACAAGTAATTGTCTGGTTCTCGGTGGCTGGTTTTCAGTGCCTCCTGTGGAGGGATGTTCCCTTGTTATCAGCCTTTTGTTCCTCTTCAAGGGTATATTCATTAGCAAGGCATGTATTGTTTATACTAAGTGTCCTGTTTCACAAGGCCTTGTAACCTTTTTACAGCTCTTTGCTCTCGCTCAGTGAAAGATTCCCATTTCTAAGGTACATCAATCTTATCAGTCACAAAACTGTTCCCTTCGGAACAGAAATGAAATATCTTACTGCTCGGTCAGACCAAAAAAATCCCTTATGTTTCTCTGGGACTCTTAAATTCATCAGAAATCAAAACACCTTCTCAAGCAAGAAAGTTAGAAGGAGAAAGTAGCATACATTTTAATGTATTTTTTGGAAAACAGCCTTCCTCAAATTGAAAATGGTTATTGGCTATGTTGAAAACAGCGTTTATCTATGGCATTCAAATGACAGCTGTTCTAGTTTCTAGTGTGAAGACAGGCAATGGCACCTGACACAAATCATCAAATCCAGGTCCTGAAGGGAGTATTAAACCATCTAATTGGATGTCTGTTCTATTCAGCCTATAGAACTTCACCCAGTTGCTTTCATATTAAGTGTAAATTAAGTCTGACTAGCTTGAATTAAGGCAATTTCTTGATTTGAAAACATCCATGTCTTTTAATTCATTACATCTGTTACCTGTTTAATTGTGTTACTGACTTGAATGCATCTTTTATTTTGAGTAAGACCTCTTGAGATTGTTAGATTTAAAATAAAAACTAGTAAACAGTATCTTACTTTTTTGTGTCTTCTCCAAGATCTCTATACCATAATGAAACTACTTGGAAAAAATTAAGTTTTTCATCAAGATGTACAAGTTTTTTTCATATCTTGAATAATTTTTATTCTCTACATTGTTGTGACTGACTAAACCCCTAGAGGTGGAATGTGACTCATTGAATAAACCCTTACAATGGAAGAAGGCTCAGGGGAGATGGGCAAGGGTAATCTTCCCATGAATCTCAGGGAATAATGCAGGGTGTGACTGACCACAGGTGTGGTAAAGAAGGTGACTTTATTGCAACGCAAAGGGGGACTGAAGGGTGGCCTTTGTTTTAGATAAAAAACTCTCAACAGTTGAATGGATCAACTGGTGGTGTAAATGTCTCCCTGAGTTAGGGAGACTGGCTCAGCCCAACAGAGTATAAAAGCTAGACAACTAACAAAAGAATTTTGAAGAGAGCAACAGGTTTAAGCTGGTTTCAGCCCACTTATTCCTTCCCAGCAATTGGGGGCACCCAGTGTTGTGACAGTGAGCATATTCTAGGTATTGGTAATGGGAATCATATTGGTATTGTGATTGAACCGTGTATTGCAATTGCTATATTTTGCGAAGTGGAACTTACATTTCTATTGTGTTATGAATTATATTTATATCACTCTAAATCAGAAATCCTGTGTAACATCAGCTGTCTTCAACTAAGTAAATTTCATACTGAGCATTACACCTTCCATATGTGGAATATCTAAAAGAACCTGGTCAGAGAGTATTGGACTCTGACAATCAATTTCAACATCAGTTGAAACTGGATGCCAGAACTAAAATGACATTGAATTATATAATAGAACATTTACCATGTCATGGTTTAACCCCAGCTGGTAACCAGGCACTACACAGCCCTCGCTCACTTCTCTCTCGGTGGAATGGGGGAGAGAATTGGAAGGGTAAAAGCAAGAAAACTCATGGGCTGAGATAAAGAGTTTAATAGGTAAACCAAAAGCCACACACGCAAGCAAAGCAAAACAAGGAATTAATTCACTACTTCCCATTGGCAGGCAGATATTTAGCCATCTCCCAGAAAGCAGGGCTCCATCACCTGTAACAGTTACTTGGGAAGACAAATGCCATCACTCTGAATGTCCCCCCACTTCCTTCTTCCCCCAGCTTTTATTGCTGAGCATGACATCATATGGTATGGAATATTCCTTTGGGTCAGTTGGGGTCAGCTGTTCCCAACATCTTGTGCACCCCCAGCCTACTCGCTGGTGGAGTGGTGTGAGAAGCAGAAAAGGCCTTGACTCTGTGTAAGCACTGCTCAGCAATAACAAAAACATCCTTGTATTATCAACACTGTTTACAGAACAAATCCAAAACATAGCTCCATACCAGCTACAATGAAGAAAATTAACTCTATCCCAGCCAAAACCAGCATATTCTCTACCCCTTATTCCATACCATTTACATCATGCTCAGATCCCACACTATCCAATATATCCATGTTAACCCCCACCACCCTTCCCATCTTTTGATATAATACACAGATATCATTCCCTTAGTCTGTGGACCACACCTATAAAATGTCCATAAAATGTCCACAAATGTCCCTTCAGTTCATTTAGTCCATGATTTTGGGCTCCATCTATTATGGTGGTCACTCAGTACAGGAGAGGTGGTATGTTGCATGGAGTTATTGGGCACCAAAGGCAGCTCAGGTCGAGTCACTGCTGCACTTGCACTGCTTCTTGTAAGGCTTGTCCTCCATTAGTTCAGGTGGTTCCTGCCATAGCAATTCATATAACATGAAACTCAAATCATGGGTTACAACAACTTAAAGGTATTTCCATTACAATCTCCACCCAGGTCCCTTTCGGCCAGGTTATAGGGTTTAACATTGCAATGAACTCCTCCCCTTGCTCCTAGCCTGGCTAGAAACAAGAGGTTCCTGCTATAGTAATTTCCATAACATGCAACTCAAATCCAGGGTTACAACATTTTAAAGGTATTTCTATTACAGTCTCCACCCCTGGTCCCTTTGGACCAGACCATAGGGTTTAACATTGCAATGAACTGCTCCCCTTGCCCCTGCTCCATCTTGGATTTATCCACAGACTGCAGTCCTTAGGGATGTACCTGCTACAAGTGGAGCATTATCTATGAGTTGCAGTCTCTTCAGGGGTACACCTGCTGTGGCATGGACTTATCCACAGCCACAGTTGCTTTGAGGTGCACCTGTTCCAGCATGGCCTTATCCATGGGCCACAAAGCCTTCAGAGATATACCTGCTCCAGCGTGGCCTTACCCACAGCCACAGTTCCTTCAGGAGTGAACCTGCTCCAACATGGCCTTATCCATGGCTGCAGTCCTTCCAGGGATGTACCTGCTCTGTTGTGGGCTTATCCATGGCCACATGCTTTGAGGTGCTCCAGCTCATGCACAGTGTCCTGGTTTTGGCTAGGATAGAGTTGGTTTTCTTCCTAGTAGCTGGTATAGTGCTGTTTTGGATTTAGTATGAGAATAATGTTGGTAACACACTGATATTTTAGTTGTTGCTAAGTAATGCTTATACTAAGTCAAAGACTTTTCAGCTGCCCATGCTCTGCCAGTGAGGAGGTGCACAAGATGCTGGGAGGGAGCATAGCCAGGACAGCTGACCCAAACTGGCCAAAGGGTATTGCATACCATATGACGTCATGCTCAGTATATAAACTGGGGGAGTTGGCTGGGGGACGGTGATTGCTGCTCAGGAACGGGCTGGGCATCAGTCAGCGGGTGGTGAGCCATTGCATTGTGCATCACTTGTTTTGTACATTCTTTTATCATTATTATTGTTATTATTTTATCTTCCTTCACTGTCCTATTAAACTGTTTTTATCTCAACCCACGAATTTTACCTTTTTTTCCTGATTCTCTCCCCCTTTCCACTGGGGGGGGAGTAAGCAAGAGGCTGGGTGGTGTTTGGCTGCCTGCATGCCATTGTTTTAACCCCAGCCGGCAGCTAGGACCACAGAGCTGCTCATGCAGTTCTCCCCTTTCCCCCCCAGAAGGGTAGGGAGAAGAGGGAGAAAAGGAGGGGAAAGGAAAGGAAAAAAACACTTGTGGGCTGAGATAAAGACAGTTTAATAGAACAATAACAGAAAAGGAAAATAGCAATAATAACAATAATAATAATAATGACACAAGTCACTCTCACCACTCAGTAAATTGGTGAATTTGCACCATCCTGAGCAGTGATCACGAATTCCCACCCCCTGGCCAACCCCCATTTATATACTGAGCATGATGTCTATGGTATGGAATATTCCATTGTCCATTCCATTGTTCTGTCTATGCTCCTTCACAGCTTCTATGGGAAGTTGAAAAAAGTCCTTGAATACTATAAACATCACCTGGCAACAACTAAAACAATATGCATTATTGACATTCCTTTCATACCAAATCTGAAACACAGCAACCACTAGAAAGAAGTGAAGACAAGGTTCGTGACCACCTGAGGAACCTGAACGTATACAAGTCTATGGGACCTGATGAGATGCACCCCAGAGTCCTGGGGGCATTGGCTGATGGGAGGTGGTAGAGTCACCATCCCTGAATGTGTTTACGAGTCATTTAGATGTGGTGTTAGGGGATATGGTGTAGGGGAGAACTTTGTAGAGTGGGGTTAATGGTTGGACTCGATGATCCCAAGGGTCTTTTCCAACCTAAATGATTCTATGATTCTATGTAGTTGCCCAGCCACTCTCCATGATATTTGAAAAGTCATGGCAGTCAGGTGAAGTCCCTGGCGACTGGAAAAAGGGAAACATCACACCCATTTTTAAAAAGGGTAGAAAGGAGGACCCTGGGAACTGCTGACCTGTCAGCCTCACCTCTGTGCCTGGGAAGCTCATGGAACAGATCCTCCTAGAAGCTATGCTACGGTACATGGAGGCCTTAATAAGACTGTATCCTGTGGGAGGGACCCCACACTGGTGCAGGGGAAAAGTATGAGGAGGAAGGAGGGGCAGAGACAAAGTGTTATGAACTGACCACAACCCCCATTCCCCATCCCCCTGCGCCGTTTGTGGAGTGGGGGAGGTAGAAAAGTCAGGAATGAAGGAGTAAAGTTGAGCCTGGGAAGAAGGCGGGGGGAAGGTGTTTTTAGTTTCGTCTTTATTTCTCACTATCCTACTCTATTTTTAATTGGCAATAAATTAAATTAATCTTCCTCAAGTCGAGTCTGTGATGGTAATTGGCAGGCAATCTCCCTGTCCTTATCTCAACCCATGAGCTTTTCCATCTTCTTTTCTCCCTCTATCCTATTTAGGGGGAGGAATGAGAGAGCAGCTTGGTGGGCACCTAGCAGCCATCATAGAATCATAGAATGGTTTGGAAGGGACCTTAAAGATCATCTAGTTCCAACCCCCCTGCCATGGGCAGGGACCCCTCCCACTAGACCAGGCTGCTCAAAGCCCCATCCAGCCTGGCCTTGAACACCTCCAGGGATGGGGCAGCCACAACTTCCCTGGGCAACCTGTGCCAGTGCCTCACCACCCTCACAGTAAAGAATTTCTTCCCAATATCTAATTTAAATCTCCCCTCTTCCAGTTTAAAATCATTACCCCTCGGCCTATCGCTACACTCCCTCATAAAGAGCCCCTCCCCATCTTTCTTGTAGGCCCCCTTTAGGTACTGGAAGGCCGTTATAAGGTCTCCCTGGAGCCTTCTCTTCTCCAGGCTGAACAACCCCAACTCTCTCAGCCTGTCTTCATAGGAGAGGTGCTCCAGCCCTCTGATCATCTTCGTGGCCCTCCTCTGGACCCATTCCAACAGGTCCATGTCCTTCTTGTGCTGAGGACTCCAGAGCTGGACACAGTACTCCAGGTGGGGTCTCACGAGAGCAGAGTAGAGGGGTAGAATCACCTCCCTTGACCTGCTGGCCACAGTTCTTTTCATGCAGCCCAGGATACAGTTGGCCTTCTGGGCTGTCAGCGCACATTGCCAGCTCATGTCCAGCTTTTCATCCACCAGCACCCCCAAGTCCTTTTCTTCAGGGCTGCTCTCAAGCCATTCTCTGCCCAGCCTGTATTTGTGCCTGGGATTGCCAAGGTTAATCCACCACCAGTCTGAGACTAATTTGCCTAGGGACCACCTTCTCCACTGCACTGTCTGACACATGGAGCCTCCTGTGTCTTCCACACATGGATGCACATTGCGACTTCAGTAGTGGATTCTGCCAAAGCTTCTTTAAGCTGTGTGTGGAAAGTCTTTAAACATTTCATTAATACATTTAAAGTTCTTTAATTTTTCTTTCTCACTATTAGCTGTATCTTCAGATATACCCAATTTTAATGATGTAGTAATTAGCTCAGTGACTTCACTAAAGCATTCCATTGCTCTCATTCCATTCTAAAGTAATGTTGAAAATAGAAAAATAACTGAAAAATACACGCATAAGAAAAAATTGGAGCAAACTAATCCTGTCGTATAGCTGCAATCATCTCCCCTTTGCTGGTGTGGGCCACTGAATGGGCCACACAAGCAATGGCAGGAAGGGGAGACCTTATCACTCTCTACAACTACCTGAAAGGTGGTTGTATTGAGGTGGATGTCAGTCTTTTTTCCCAAGTAACAAGTGATAGGACGAGAGGAAACGACCTCAAGTTATGCCAGGTGAGGTTTAGAATGGATATTAGGAAAAATTTCTTCACCAAAAGGGTTGTCAAGCATTGGAACAGGCTTCCCAGGGAAGTGGTTGAGTCACCATCCCTGCAGGTATATAAAAGACCTGTAGACGTGGTGCTTAGGGACATGGTTTACTGGTGGACTTGGTAGTGTTAGGTTAACAGTTGGACTCAATGATCTTAAGGGTCTTTTCCAACCTAAATGATTCTATGATTCTATATCTGTTATTCTTGCTGTACTCCGAAAGCCGTTTTGCCTGCAATTTGCAGGGATGCGTAGATCATTCCAGCCAGGTTCTCTGCAGGGTATTTCCTACCTCTTGAGCAGTTGTACAATTAGCATGAAGTGATCAAGTGAACTATAGTCTGAAACTCAGGTGGGAGAGAAGTTTTTCAAACAATAGGAGAGTCTTCCTATCTCTCCTTCACTATGTTCTCAGGATTATCTCCTAGGGAAAAATCCCTGGGCACATCACAGGAGTTTGAGCAACCCCACCTCTCCAGAAATTTTAGGGGGTTAGGAGGTATCTCCATTTCAGTTCATTCACCCTGCCTTCTTCATTCTTAAATGCTTAATCTCAGTTGGTGGTGGCTGAGTAGTTAATTTAGAGCGTATTCAGTCTGAAATGAAACATTGACAGCAAAGTTTCTGCTGCTTTGGTGAATGAGCCTGGTATCTCTGGCTCCCTGGTGGAAGGAGACTCTGAATGTTATCTCAGTCCCTTCCCCGGCACTGAACCCCCTTCACTGTAGCTGCCTTTAATGCTTACATTCAAGGTGGAGGTGTGGGGAGTGTTCTGCAGGACAGCACCAAAACTGTCACCTGACTCATCCCTGTGCCTGAATTGTTGTCACTTTTATGGGCAGGATCTTTTAAGGACCCCTAGAAGGGTCACAGCTCCTTAGGGGAGGAAAAAAATCATGTATCTCCTTGGATCAGGGACTTATCTGAGCATCCTTGGAGACAAGGACCTCTTGTGCCACTAACTGGGTGGCCACTGACTGGCTGACCCTGGGTTGTCCTGTCCAGCCACCTCTTGTTTACAAGCAGGATGATATGCATTTGTATAACGAGGGATTTACATTTCCACTAGATAATATTATTTGCAGAGTCAAGTGATGTTTGTTCCCAAATAATTCAATTATTTCCTCTGCACTACTTGGGTCTACTACTCAGCTCCATCAGGTTTAAATCTCTGTAAGATGAGGCTCTTCCTTTGCAACTGTGCATTTCCCTTTTCTACCTGATTCTTCACAAATTTGGAAATTCAATTTGTAGAGAGCTCAGCCTTAACCTGATTTTCTCAGGTTTCTTCCTGCTTTATAGCCAATATTACTGATTTGATAGGTAGAAGTGATTTGTTACTTACAGGAGGTCTTGTACATATATTGCGGATGGAGTGATACACTTCACTCGTAGAGAGAAGCAGCGAAATATTTATTGATATAAAACAATGATTTAACAAAGTTTGGTAGTAAATGTGACTGATTTAACAAGATTTGATGGCAAGGCACACTTGGTTATTTACTGCACAGAGGACAGGGTCAGACAGAGCTGTCAGGGAGACCCTCCCGTTGAGTCACAAGGTTCAGAAAGGACCCCCTGGCTTTCTAAACTCCTTCTCAGAGAGGAGTCTAGGGGCGGCTGGATCCACTCCTAGTCCCAGACTTGGTCAATGGTTTATGTCTAAAGGATTCTATATGCACAATCAATCCTTCATCTCACTTAGCTAAGATTTCAAAGTTTAGCATGCTATTAGTCACTTACCGAGAATCTGTTGCAGCAAGGAATCTCTTAACTTCGAGAAGTAACCTTGAGAGGCATCCCTACCCAAGGGGAGATCCTGGCGTGCAGCCCACTGCCATTCAGGAGAGCTCAACGGGCCCTGGGCTGTCCACTATTTATGGGGGTAAGATGATTGACCTATAGTCATATTTGCACACCAGCATGACATCTAGGTCCTTGTTCCAGACAGCATTTGGCTACTATGTTGCCATCCATCCCCCAAAGTCCAGTTGCATCCCCCAAAGTCCATCACAACTCCCACTGACAGTTATGGCTTGAGCAGGAGCCGGGGAAGAGGGGGGGAGGGAAGAGCACACCGCCACAAGATACTTTGGTCAGCCTCTCTTTTCATCCCCCAAACTACAAATCCTAGTCACTAGGCCTGCAGTTTGAGCCATTTACACCTCCTATTAGCCTTCTAATGTTCTGTAAACATCTTTTCAAAACAATTGTTCCAATTAACCCAAGGATTTAGTAGCACAGGTACTGTTTGGGTACCTTCATAAAGCTCTAGAAGGTTGGTTACAAGTTTATCACTGTAGGCACATTATCAAAGGATCAGTTCCCCCCTCACATTAGAGTTCTATGTGTGTAATCTCCGGAGTACTCACAACTTGACCAGATCACGCTGGCTACGAAATTGTTAAGGGATGTTAGGAGTGCAGATGCTTTCTCCAGCAGCCAGGGCCAGAACTCTCCTACCCAGCTGCTGGATCCCAGCCCAGGGAATATGGGGTCTCTGCCCAGGCTGAAGGACTCAGCTGGTGCTTTCCTAGTTGCAGGCTCAACCAGCAGTGAAGCTGAGCACGTATCCAGACACACACAGGACATATACAGGACATTGATACAGCTAGTCACACAGACTGCCACAGACAAAGCGCTGTTGTCAACAGCACCCATGTATTAGGATTCACATAAAACATAAACACAGAGAGCCAAGTACCCTTCCTCCTCTTCAGCTGCTAGGGCTATAAATTCACTAGTGAAGGCACACACGAGCACACACACACTACTCTCTAGATTCACAAGCACATGTACATTCGCAGATCCCCCGAGTACCAGCATGGACACTTCTGTCCTCTTGCTACCCCTGCCGGGATCCTGGACCCTCTTTTCTGCAACATTACAGGGGGAGGAGGAGCATTAATGGGGGCAGAAGGGGATTTCGAGGGAGAGGTTTGAACAAATTCCCTGTTTAGACGGGAACCTTGAGATCGATTCCTGTTTGGAGGGGGAAGTTTTTGTTGCCAGACATAATTATTCCAAACATACCAATAATGCATTTCCCCTGGGAACTGTTCATCTAATTCGAGCTGCAAAAAATGCAGCCTATCATAATCAAAACTGCCCACCTCAGGCCACTGTTGGCTTACAATTCCAAGGGTGGTCAATGCAGGCCAGGTATCCTGATGCAGTTCCAGTGCCCTTTTCTTAGATAACCCCCAAGTTCCATCTGTTTTCGACTAATTGGTTAGCAATTCACCTAAAGGTGTCCCTTTCACTATAGTATGTCTGATCCCCATTATTATTAACTCTCACCTCCTCACTGCAAAAAAAACGATCCGTCCAACTGCTACCCCCTGCGCTCAAGTTCCCCAGGTGAACTCACCTTTTGCTGCCAGTGGGTCATTGACTCGCAGGGGATCGTCATGGATGGTGGATTCAAGTGAGTCGGCGAAGTCTCTTCTGGGATGACAAAACTGTCAGGGTATTCTTTATTGCCGACCAAGGAAGGAGATGCAGACACCCTTATGTATGGAATTAAAAAGGGAAATTCTTTACTGCAACGCACATGCGGTGCCCCAGCCTAGTTCTGAGGGACCCTAATCATAAGTAACAAACTGGTTATATAGAATATACAGGCGGGCTATCTCCCAATTACAGTCCTAAGCTTTATCTATAGTCAGCCGATCCTTCACATGTGTGGGCGCGGAAGCTCCGGACAATAACACACAGACCAATGTGATCAGGTTAATGCCACTTTATTGCCCCAATAGCTCAGTTAATATACTCTTCTTCACTACCCGGTTACATTAAATGTCATCAGCTAATTTGTTACACACTCAACTAACATTTTCTGATTGGTCCACCCTCCTTGTTCCTTGTCTTTCATCTGGCTCCTTGCTTATCTCCTCTTTACATACCATCTGGCTGAGGTGATAGTTCTGCTTTGCTGTTATCCTACTCCCTCTTTCCTTACACAATGTTCCCTTTGATATTCACAGTTAGACCGAGTGCTGATAGCTCAGCAGACATCCACTTCTCCCTGACCTTTAAACTCAGGCTAATCCTAAGGCCTCAGTGCTAACAGAACTCTCATTCTTATACAAAGTATCTGGAGTGTTCACAGGATGTCCATTCTCATACAAGAATTCTGCAACACACATGGCTGCGTGATCAGAGACGGTGGTCTGGGCTGTCTCATCCTTTGTCTGCTACATGCTCAGAACCAGTTTCCACGGGTTTGTTATCAGGCAAGATTGTTGTAACTAGCTGAGCTTTCATGCTGTCGTGGTTTGGCCTAAGATGGCAACAAAGAACCACATGCCACTCTCTCGGGCTTCCCCAATACAGAAAACAATTGGAAGAAAAAGTCAAAACTTGTGGGTTGAGACAAAGGCAATTTAACAGAACAGCAGAGGGAACAAGAAAACAACAACAAGAACATGGATAGAGGAATATACAAACATGATTATGGAACAGCCACTCACTGACCTGACCCGGGACCCGCCCACTCCAAGCAGCGACTTCCTGTCCGTCCCCCTCCCCCCCCCCCCCCCCCCCCCCCCCCCCCCCGCCCCGGCAGCTCAGAGTGGGCATGGCTCACATGGCATGGAATAGCTGTGTCCCTGCCAGAGCCTGGGGAGAATTAACCCTATCCCCGCCAAAACCAGGACATTATCCACCCCTTATTCCATACCATTTTTGCCATGCCCAGATATTACAGGTTCCAAGGAATTGCCACCACTTTCCCCTGTCATATATATATACACACATATATATTCATGCAGATATAATGCCCTTAGTTTATGGGCCATCCCTCCAAAGTGTCTGGCGAGTTCAATCAATCCACGGCTTTGGGCTCCATCTGTCAGAACAGTCTCTCAGGGCAGGTGAGATGGTGTGTGGTGCTGGCCTGTTGCATGCTGTATTTTCGGAGCTTGTGACTGGTGTACCTGGTGTGGCTCATGCCCGCAGTCCATGGGCTGAAGATGTAGATCTTGAGGAAGTTGCTGGGCGCCAGCTGCTGAGGTCAGTTCTGATCCCATCACCGCTGTGCTTTACTCAATTTTTCATCAAAGTCCATCTGTCTTTAATTTGGGTGATTCTTACTGTAGTACAGCTGATAGCAATTATAGTAACGAGGACATACAGTGACAGGGTTACTTAGCAATCAACAACACACAATTTGATTCATTGGCTATTCTCACCCAAAATCAGATCCCCATGAGGTACACATCGGACTTCCCCATCCTGCCGCATCACCCACCAAGTGCACCCAGGTCCTTGGGCAAAAGCAATCCCACGGATGGGTTTGCCTTTGCCTGAGGCAGGACTAACCCAGACTGTCTTCCCCAACATATTCTTCATGTGCACTACGGGGACCTTATCCCCTTCTACAGTACGTGGAAGTTTTGATTGGGCAGGGCCAGCTTGAGTGGTAGATACCAGCCACTCGAGTGGTGTTAACTAGCCAGGTAGCTTTTGCTAAATGTGCATCCCAATGTTTTAAGGTCCCACCACCCATTGCTCTCAGTGTAGTTTTTAACAGTCCATTGTACCGTTCTATCTTCCCAGAGGCTGGTGCGTGACAGGGGATGTGATACACCCACTCAGTGCCATGCTCTTTGGCCCAGGTGTCTATGAGGCTGTTTCGGAAATGAGTCCCATTGTCTGACTCACTTCTCTCTGGGGTACCATGTCGCCACAGGACTTGCTTTTCGAGGCCCAGGATAGTATTCTGGGCAGTGGCATGGGGCACAGGGTATGTTTCCAGCCATCCAGTGGGTGCTTCCACCATTGTGAGCACATGGCGCTTGCCTTGACGGGTTCGTGGCAGTGTGATATAATCAATCTGCCAGGCCTCCCCATATTTATATTTCAACCATCGTCCTCCATGCCAAAGAGGCTTCAAATGCTTGGCTTGCTTGATTGCAGCGCATGTCTCACATTCATGGATGACCTGTGCAATAGTGTCCATGGTCAAGTCCACCCCTCGGTCACGAGCCCATCTACATGTCGCATCTCTTCCTTGATGGCCTGAGGTGGGCCCACCGAGCTATGAATAGTTCACCCTTATGTTGCCAATCCAGATCCACCTGAGCCACTTCAATCCTGGCAGCCCGATCCACCTGCTGGTTGTTCTGATGTTCCTCCGTGGCCCGATTCTTCGGTACGTGGGCATCTACGTGGCGTACTTTCACAACCAGATTCTCTATCCGGGCAGCAATATCTTGCCACAGTTCAGCAGCCCAGATGGGTTTGCCTCTGTGCTGCCAGCTGCCCTGCTTCCACTGCTGTAATCACCCCCACAGAGCATTTGCCACCATCCATGAGTCAGTGTAGAGATAAAGTACTGGCCATCTTTCTCGCTCGGCGATGTCCAAAGCCAGCTGAATGGCGTTCACCTCTGCAAGCTGGCTCGATTCACCTTGTCCTTCACTGGCTTCTGCAACTTGTCGTGTAGGACTCCACACAGCAGCCTTCCACTTTCGATGCTTTCCCACAATCCGGCAGGACCCATCAGTGAACAGGGCATATTTCTTCTCATTTTCTGGCAGTTTATTATATGGTGGAGCCTCTTCCGCACGCGTCACCTCCTCCTCTGGTGACATTCCGAAATCCTTGCCTTCTGGCCAGTCCATGATCACTTCCAGAATTCCTGGGCGACTGGGGTTTCCCATTCGAGTTTGCTGTGTGATTAGTGCAATCCACTTACTCCATGTAGCATCAGTTGCATGATGTGTGGTGGGGACCCTTTCTTTGAACATCCAACCCAGCACCGGCAGTCGAGGTGCTAAGAGGAGCTGCGCTTCTGTACCAACCACCTCCGAAGCAGCTCGAACCCCTTCATATGCTGCCAATATCTCTTTTTCTGTTGGAGTGTAGCGGGCTTCGGATCCTCTGTATCCCCGACTCCAAAACCCTAGGGGTCGACCTCGGGTCTCCCCTGGTGCTTTCTGCCAGAGGCTCCAGGTAGGGCCATTCTCCCCGGCTGCGGTGTAAAGCACATTTTTAACATCTTGTCCTGCCCGGACTGGCCCCAGGGCCACTGCATGGACTATTTCCTGTTTGATTTGTTCAAAAGCTTGTCGTTGCTCAGGACCCCATTTAAAATCCTTCTTCTTCCGGGTTACTTGATACAGAGGGCTTACAATCAGACTGTAATCTGGGATATGCATCCTCCAAAACCCCACAATGCCTAAGAAAGCTTGTGTTTCCTTTTTGCTAGTTGGTGGAGACATAGCTGCTATTTTGTTCATCACATCCATTGGGATCTGACGGCGTCCATCTTGCCATTTTATTCCTAAGAACTGGATCTCCTGTGCAGGTCCCTTGACCTTACTTCGTTTTATGGCAAAACCAGCTTTCAGAAGGATTCGGACTATTTTACTCCCTTTCTCAAAAACAACTTCGGCTGTGTCTCCCCATACAATGATGTCATCAATGTACTGCAGATGTTCTGGGGCTTCACCCTGTTCCAGTGCAGTCTGGATCAGTCCATGGCAAATGGTGGGGCTGTGTTTCCACCCCTGGGGCAGTCGATTCCAGGTGTACTGGATGCCCCTCCAAGTGAAAGCAAACTGTGGCCTGCACTCTGCTGCCAAAGGGACTGAGAAGAATGCATTCGCTATATCAATCGTGGCATACCACTTGGCTGCCTTGGACTCCAGTTCATACTGCAGTTCTAGCATGTCCGGCACAGCAGCGCTCAGCGGTGGCGTGACTTCATTCAGGCCACGATAGTCTACAGTTAGCCTCCACTCTCCATTGGATTTTCGCACTGGCCATATGGGACTGTTAAAGGGTGAGCGAGTCTTGCTGATCACTCCTTGAACCTCTAGTTGACAAATCAGCTTATGGATGGGAATCAGAGAGTCTCGGTTAGTGCGCTATTGCCGCCGATGCACCGTTGTGGTAGCAAGCGGCACCTGCTGTTCTTCGACCCTCAACAACCCCACAACAGAAGAGTCCTCCGAGAGACCAGGCAAGGTGGACAACTGTTTAACTTCCTCCGTCTCCAAGGCAGCTATGCCAAAGGCCCACCGGTACCCCTTTGGGTCCTTAAAATACCCTCTCCTGAGGTAATCTATACCAAGGATGCATGGAGCCTCTGGGCCAGTCACAATGGGATGCTTTTGCCACTCATTGCCAGTTAGGCTCACTTCCGCCTCCAGTACAGTCAACTCTTGGGATCCCCCTGTGACCCCAGAAATACAAATGGGCTCTGCCCCTCTATAGCTTGATGGTATTAGGGTGCACTGTGCTCCTGTGTCCACTAGAGCCTTATACTCCTGTGGGTCTGATGTGCCAGGCCATTGAATCCACACCGTCCAATAAACCCGGTTGTCCCTTTCCTCCACCTGGCCAGAGGCAGGGCCCCTCTAATACTGGTCATGGTATCCGGTAGTCACTTCTTGCAGAAATGACTTGGAGGTTCCTTCAAGAGGAGCAGAAGCAAGATCAGGCCTTCTGCTCTGTCTGGGGAACTGCCCGCTGGAAACTGGGGTGGCACTTTTCCTGGAGGGATCTCCTTTTGTGGTTGTCCTTCCTTGCAACTCCTGTACCCGTGTCCGCAGGATGGAAGTAGGTTGTCCATCCCACTTCCTCATGTCCTCTCCATGGTCACGCAGGTAGAACCACAGGGTGCCTCGTGGTGTGTACCCTTTGTACTCTCTCTCTTGAGTGGGGAAACGCCTGCTCCTAATAGCTGAGATGCTGGCCTGTACAGGTGGGGAGTAGGACATATTGTCTTCAAGTTGCTGGACCTTCCGGGACAGTTTCTCCACAGCTGAGACAAGGGGGGAAGAGAGACTTTCTTCATATCGCCGGAGCTGGCCAGCCACCTCATCCACCGTTGGTCCCTCTTCGCCTTTCCATTCCATTACTGCCAGTGAGTTGGCATATGACGATGGTGTGCTCCGTACAAACTTCCGCCACATGGGCCTTGTGCAGTGCACCTCATCAGGGTCTGTGGGTAACTGTGCATTGTCCAAGTCATAATAAATCATCTCCTGCACGGCTATTTCTCTCAGGTACTGGATACCTCTTTCCATGGTGGTCCACTTGCTTGGGTGACATACAACATCTTCACTGAAGGGGTACCTCTCCCTCACGCCTGACAGGAGTCGTTTCCAGAGGCTGAGGGCTTGGGTCTTCTTTCCAATTGCCTTGTCAATGCCGCCTTCCCTAGACAGGGATCCCAGCTGCCTGGCTTCCCTACCCTCTAATTCCAGGCTACTGGCCCCATTATCCCAGCACTGGAGCAACCACGTGATAATGTGCTTGCCTGGAAGTCAGCTGAAATCTTTTCGCATATCCTGCAGCTCGCTCAGGGATAAGGGATCGGGTAATTATCTCTGGTTCTGCCTCTTCCTCCTGTCCTTGTGATGGCCCTGGTTCTTTGTGAGCACATGGCGCTTGCCTTGGTGGTTTTGTGGCAGTGTGATATAATCAGTCAGCCAGGCCTCCCCATATGGAATCATGCTCTGCCCTCACTGAGACAGAAATGGGAACAGCCACCAGAAAAAAAACAAGATCAAGGAGATGCTGTATCCTCCCCCAGGCTGAAGGCAGTAGCTTAAAGGAGAGGAGTGAATGGAGGCAAGTCCACGCTTGGGGCAGCAGGTGAACCCCCTCCTTGCCTACGTCACCTTCCCAGGTGCCCCTATATAACAGGTATGAGGCTCTGGATTTGGAAGGTCAGTCCATCTACACCAGAAGTGCTGCCAAGGTCAGAAAGGCCTATCCTGTGTATCACAACCACCTCACGAGGAAGAAAAGGCAGGTTATAGTTGTAGGCAACTCCCTTCTGAAGGGAACAGAAGGTCCAATATGCTGGACAGACCCTCCTCTTAGGGAAGTCTGCTGCCTCCCTGGGGCCCAGGTTAAGGACATCACTAGGAAACTTCCCAGTCTGGTATGGACTACTACCCATTACTGCTTTTCCATGTGGGTGGTGATGAAGCCGCAATGCGTAGTCCACGGGCAATCAAAAGAGACGTCAGGGCCTTGGGACAGTTGGTAAGGGAATCTGGGGCACAGGTTATTTTTTCCTCTCTCCTCCCAGTTGCGGGCAGCGACACTAGAGGAAACAGATGGGCCCAGTCTGTCAATACATGGCTCTGTGGCTGATGTCACTGACACAGTTTTGGGTTTCTCGATAATTGGATGGCCTACGTGGATCCAGGCTTACTGGCATCAAATGGGATTCACCTTTCTCAAAGGGGGAAGAGTGTCTTTGCTCACAAGTTAGCGGCGCTCATTGACAGAGCTTTAAACTAGGCTTGAGGGGGGAGGGGGATGATACCAAGGTTGCCTGTTACAAGCTGTGGGATGACACGCCAAGGTTAGAGGGATGGCGTGCGAGGGAGGGCCCACAGCCTGTAGCTCTGCGATGTGCTGGCTACACTGCAGCACACTTGAAGTCTTACAGAGATGAGCCAGGGGCTCCTGAGGTAGTAGGAGCCAACAGGGGAACACCAGTGAAATACCTCAAAGGAATTAAGGGGTGTTCCTCTAAAAAGGTGACACTTCTGACAGCCCAGCTGAAGTGCCTCTACACCAATGCATGCAGCATGGGCAACAAACAGGAGGAGCTGGAAGCCACCTTGCTGCTAGAAAGCTACGACCTAGTTGCCATTACTGAAACTTGGTGGGACAAATCCCATGACTGGAGTACAGCTATCAATGGCTGCAGGCCGTTCAGAAGGGACAAGCGAGGAAGGAGGGGTGGAGGAGTTGCCCTCTACATCAGGAAATGGCTGGAGTGTGAAGAGCTGCCTCTGAAGAAAAGCCATGAGCAGGTTGAAAGCCTATGGGTAAGAATTGGAGACCAAGGCAACAAAGGGAACCTTGTGCTTAGTGTCTACTACAGGCCACCCAATCAAGGGGAGCCTATTGACGAAGACTTCTTACTCCAGCTACAGGAGGCATTGCACTCGCAGGCTCTCATCCTGCTGGGGGACTTCAACCCCCCCTGACATCTGCTGGAAAAGTAGCACAGTGAGCTGTAGGCAATCCAGGAGATTCCTGGAGTGCATGGAGGGTAAGTTCTTAGGCAAGGTAATAGACAGCCCCACCAGAGGGGATGCAATACTGGACCTGATGGTCACCAAGGCAAGTGAGCTAATTGGTGATGTCAAGATTGGAGGCAGCCTGGGCTGCAGTGATCATGTGCTGGTGGAGTTTGCAGTCCTGAGGGACATGGGTCAGGGGAAGAGTAGTCAGGACCCTGAATTTTAGGAAAGCAAACTTCCAGCTCTTCAAGGAGTTAGTCAATGGGACCCCCTGGGAAACTGCCCTCAGGGACAAGGGAGCAGAACAGAGCTGGCAGATCTTTAAGGTCACTTTCCATAGAGTGCAAGAGCTCTCGATCCCCAGGTGTAAGAAATCAGGAAAGGAAGGCAAGAGACCAGCATGGCTGAGTCAAGACCTGCTGGTCAAACTAAAGGGCAAGAAGGAACTGCACAGGCAGTTCAAGCAGGATCAGGTGTGCTGGGAAGAGTATAGGGATGCTGCCCGGTTATGTAGGGATGAGGTCAGGAAGGCCAAGGTGCGGCTGGAGCTGAACTTGTCAAGGGCCGCAAAGAATAATAGGAAGGGCTTCTACAGGTATGTCTGCCAGAAAAGGAAGGTCAAAGAAAGCATATCCCCCCTGATGAGTAAGACTGGCAAGTTGGTAACAACGGACAAGGAGAAGGCTGAGGTACTCAACAATGTTTTTGCCTCAGTCTTCACTGGCAATCTCTCTTCCCACACCTCTTGAGAGGATGGACGGCAAGGCAGGGTCTGGGGGAGCAAAGTCCCTCCCACTGTAAGAGAAGATCAGGTTCATGAGCACCTGAGGAACCTGAATATACAGAAGTCTATGGGACCTGATGAGAGGCATCCCAGAGTCCTGAGGGAATTGGCTGATGTAGTTGCCAAGCCACTCTCCATGATATTTGAAAAGTCATGGCAGTCAGGTGAAGTACCCAGTGACTGGAAAAAGGGAAATGTTGCAGCCATTTTTAAAAAGGGTAGAAAGGAGGACCCTGGGAACTACCGACCTGTCAGCCTCACCTCTGTGCCTGGGAAGATCATGGAACAGATCTCCTAGAAGCTATGCTATGGTACATGGAGGACAGGGAGGTGATTCGAGACAGCCAGCATGGCTTCACCAGGGGCAAGTCCTGCCTGACCAACCTAGTGGCCTTCTATGATGGAATGACTACATCAGTGGACAAGGGAAGAGCTATGGATGTCATCTATCTGGACCTCTCTAAGGCCTTGGACACAGGCCCCCCCAACATCCTTCTCTGTAAATTGGAGAGATATGGATTTGATGGGTGGACTGTTTGGTGGATGAGGAATTGGTAGGATGGTCACATCTGGAGGGTAGTGGTCAATGGCTCAATGTCAAGATGGAGATCAGTGACAAGTGGTGTCCCTCAGGGATCTGTATTGGGACCAGTACTGTTCAATATCTTCATCAATGACATAGACAGTGGGATTGAGTGCATCCTCAGCAAGCTTGCCAACGACACCAAGCTGAGTGGTGCAGTTGACATGCCTGAGGAAAGGGATGTCATCCAGAGGGACCTGGACAAGCTTGATAAGTGGGCCCGTGTGAATCTCATGAGGTTCAACAAGGCCAAGTGCAGGGTCCTGCACATGGGTCGGGGCAATCCCTGGTATCAATACAGGCTGGGGGATGATGTGATAGAGAGTAGCTCTGCCGAAAAGGACTTGGGGGTACTGGTGGATGAAAAGCTGGACATGAGCCAACAATGTGCACTTACAGCCCAGAAGGCCAACTGTATCCTGGGCTGCATCAAAAGAACCGTGGCCAGCAGAACAAGGGAGGTGATTATGCCCCTCTACTCCACTCTGGTGAGACCCCACCTGGAGTACTGCGTCCAGCTCTGCGGCCACCAATACAAGAAAGACATGGACCTATTGGAGTGAGTCCAGCAGAGGGCCACAAAGACAATCAGAGGGCTGGAACACCTCTCCTATGAGGAAAAGCTGAGACACTTGGAGTTGTTCAGCCTGGAGAAGAGAAGGCTCTGGGGAGGCTTTATTGCAGCCTTTCAGTACTTAAAGGGGGCTTATAAGAAAGATGGGGACAGACTTTTTAGTGGTGTCTGTTGCGATAGGACAAGGGGTAATGGTTTTAAACTAAAAGAGGGTAGATTTAGACTAGATAGATAGAAGGAAGAATTTTTTTACAATGAGGGTGGTGAAACACTGGAACAGATTGCCCAGAGAGATGGTAGATGCCCCATCCCTGGAAACATTCAAGGCCAGGTTGGACGGGGCTCTGAGCAACCTGATCTAGTTGAAGATGTCCTTGCTCATTTCGGTGGGGTTGGACTAGATGACCTTTAAAGGTCCCTTCCAACCCAAACTATTCTATGATTCTATGTTTACATTTCAGCCATGGTCCTCCATACCAGAGAGGTTTTAACCAGGAGGAGTTGGGGGGAGTGGTCAGTATGCTGGAGGTCAGGGCTGCCATTCAGAGGGACCTGGACAGGCTGGAGAAATGGGATGACCAGAACCTCATGAAGCTCAATACGAGCAGATCCAAAGTCTTGCATCCGGAACGAAATAACGCTATGCAACAATACAAGCCAGAGGCCGACTGTCTGGGAAGCAGCTCCACAGAAAAGGATGTGGGAGTCCTGGTGGACAAGTTGACAATGAGTCAGCAGTGTGCCCTTGCAGCAATGATGACCAATTGCATCTTGAGCTGTATTAGCAAAAGTGCAGCCAGCAGGTCCAGGGAAGTGATCCTTCTCCTTTATTTGGCACCTGTGAGACTGCATCTGTGGTACTGTGTCCAGTTTTGGCCTCCCCAGTACAAGAAGGATAGCGACACACTAGAACAAGTCTAGTGGAGGGCCACCAAGCTGGTCGGGGGCTGGAGAATATGACATCCAAGGAGAGGCTGAGAGAACTGAGCCTGTTCAGCCTGGAGAAGAGAGAGATAAGGACAGGGAGATTACTTGCCAATTACCATCACGGGCAAAACAGACTCGACTTGGGGAAATTAATTTAATTTACTGTCAATTAATTGTAATAGAACAGGATAATGAGAAATAAGAACAAATCTAAAACCACCTTCCCTCCACCTCTCCCTTCTTCCCAGGCTCAGCTCCCAACTCTTCTCCCCCCACTCCAAGCAGCAGGTGATGGGGAATGGGGGTTGCGGTCAGTTCATAACGTTTCATCTCTGTGGCTCCTTCCTCCTCACACTCTTCCCCTGCTCCAGCGTGGAGTCCCTCACATGGGACACAGTCCTTCACAAACTTCTCCCATATGGGGCTCCTTCCACAGGATACAGTCCTTCACAAACTTCTCCAATGTGGGTCCTTCCCACGGGCTGCAGTTCTTCAAGAACTACTCCAGCATAGGTCCTTTCCATGGGGTGCAGTCCTTCAGGAATGGACTGCTCCAGCATGGATCGCCCATGGGGTCACAGATCCTGCCAGAAAACCTGTTCCTGCGTGGGCTCCTCTCCACAGGCCACAGTTCCTGCCAGGAGCTTGCTCCAGCATGGGATCTCCCACGGGATCACAGCTTCCTTCAGGACACATACACCTGCTCTGGTGTGGGTCCTCCATGGGCTGCAGGGTGGATATCTGCTCCACGGTGGACCTCCATGGGCTGCAGGGAATCTCTGCTCCAGTGCCTGGAGTACCTCCTCCTGCTCCTTCTTCACTGACCTTGGTGTCTGCAGGGTTGTTTCTCTCACATTTTCTCACTCCTCTCTCTCCCTGCTGCTGTTGCGCAGCGTATTTTATCCTTCCACAAGCATAGCTCACCAAGCATGAGGAGTATCATGACACCCACAAAGCCCTTCTGGAGCAAGGCCATACCCAGGCAGCTCTGTGATTAGCTGAGGAAAGGGGAGACGGGGTGGGACTTACTCCTCCCAGCTGCTCTTTCTCTTGGTCACGTGTAGTTGACGTGAGTTGGGTTTCTGTGCTGCACTTCCTACGCCATCGAGAATGTGAGGTGGTGGATGCAGTGTCCAATTTGGTAGGCGTCAGTGGCAGCTTTTATCTCCAAATTGTGTTTTCAGGTGGCATGGAAAACACAACAGGTGAGTCACTGGGGAGAGAGTGTGCTGCTGCTGCTCGTATCTCTCTCCACTGTGGCGGGGCCACCCTGTGCGGCCTTCCTCTCTCGTCCCTCATTCCTGTCTCATCAGGATTCCCGCCGGTGGTGAAGGTCGCGCCGGGCTGGACCGCTGCTGCCTCTGGAGCATGAGCGTCCTAGACTGTCACGGCAGCGCGGAGGGGGGCGAGCAGTACCCGGAAGCGGCAGGGTGGTGGTGGTGTACGGTAGCCGGGCTGCATCAATTCGTCCTCGCGCTCCAGACTGGGAGTGGCGTCTTGGGACACGCTCCTCAGTGGGAACCGCAAGAGAGACGTGCCGCGGAGTAGGCGAGGACTGGACAGGAATAGGGAGAATAACAACAGCACGTGGCAGTCTTCTGCAAGCCGCTTAGAATCCTAGCTGCTGATCCCTTGGTCGCTTTCTCTCATCTACTGCAGTACCTGCTGCCGAGGAGCTGGTGGCAGTCTACACAGCAGAGCTTGAAAGCCTGATCCTGCTCAGGACACAAACACACTCAGGTTGCTTCGCTAAATCCTTGCATTGTTCCTGATGCAGGCACTGGGAAAAGGCTAAACAAGCGAATGCAATGGCTGCCTTCCAAACTCAACACTGTGTTTAGGTGTCTTTTCTTTTGGCAGTTCCACTTTACAGAAAATCTCTTCTCAGGCTAGAAGAAAAAAAAAAGAGAACCATTCAGGTTGGAAGGGACTTCTGGAGGTCTCTAGTCCAACTTCCTGCTTAAAACAGGGTCAACATTGAATTCAGACCAGCTTGCTCAGGGTTTTCTCTAGTCAGGGCTTGAAAATCTCCAAGACTGGAGACTGCACAACTTCTCAGGGCCCCTGTTCCACTGCCTGACTGTCCTCATGGTGAAAAACGGTTTCCTTATAGCCAGCGTGAACCTTGCTTATTTCAATTTGTGCCCATTGTGTCATCTGCCCACTATGCAACACTGTGAAGAACCTGGCTCTGTCTTCTTGATAGCCTCCTCATAGGTATTCGGGGGCTGCTATTAGGTGCCCCTGCAGCTTTCCTTGCTCCAGGCTGAACAAGCACAGTTCCCTCAGCCTCTCCTCGTAGCGCAAGTGCTCCAGCCCCCTGACATCTTGGTGGCCCCCTGCTGAATTTGATCCACTTTATCAATTACTTTCTTGTATTGGGGTGCCCAAAATTTGACACAGCATTCTAGATGTGATCTAATGAGCACCAGGTAAAGGAGGATAATCACTTCCCTCAGTCTACTAGCTATGCTCTTGGTAATATAGCCCAGGATACTGCTAACCACCTTTGCTGCCAGGGCACAGTTCTGGCTCATATTCAACTTGCTGTTTTCAAAGATCCTCGGGTCCTTTTCAGCAGAGTTGCTCCCCAGCCAGTCCCCAGATGGTATTGATGCCAGGGGTTCTTCTTCCCTAGGTGCAGGACTTGGCATTTCATAGAATCATTGAATCATTTAGGTTGGAAAAGACCCTTGGGATCATCGAATCCAACCATCAACCCCACTCCACAAAGTTCTCCCCTACACCATATCCCCTAACACCACATCTAAATGACTCTTAAACACATTCAGGGATGGTGACCCCACCACCTCCCTGGGCAGCCTATTCCAGTGTCTGACCACTCTTTCTGGGAAGAATTTTTTCCTGATGTCCAGTCTAAACCTACCCTGTTGCAGCTTGAAGCCATTCCCTCTTGTTCTATCGCTAATTACCTGTGAGAAGAGACCAGCACCAACCTCTCTACAATGTCCTTTCAAGTAGTTGTAGAGAGTGATGAGGTCTCCCCTCAGCCTCCTCTTCCTCAAGCTAAACAGTCCCAGCTCCTTCAATCGCTCCTCATCAGATTTATTCTCCAGGCCCATCACCAGCTTCATTGCCCTCCTCTGCCCTCGCTCCAGCACCTCGATCTCTCTCTCGTATTGAGGTGCCCAAAACTGGACACAGTACTCAAGGTGTGGCCTCACCAGTGCTGAGTACAGGGGGACAATCACCTCCCTCCTTCTGCTGGTCACACTATTTCTAATACAAGCCAGGATGCCATTGGCTTTCTTGGCCACCTGGGCACACTGCTGGCTCATGTTCAGCCGCTTGTCAATTAGAACCCCCAGGTCCTTTTCTGCCGGGCAGCTCTCCAGCCACACTTCCCCAGGCCTGTAGCGATGCATGGGGTTGTTGTGGCCCAAGTGCAGGACCTGGCACTTGGCCGTGTTGAAGCTCATACCATTAGCGTTGGCCCATCAATCCAATCTATCCAAGTCTCTCTGTAGAGCCTCCCTGTCCTCATGCAGATCAACACTCCCGTTTAACTTGGTGTCATCTGCAAATTTACTGATGATACGCTCTATGTCCTTATCAAGGTCATCAATAAAGATGTTAAACAGAAATGGTCCCAACACTGAGCCCTGAGGAACACCACTTGTGACCGGCCGCCAGCTGGATTTAACTCCATTGACCACCACTCTTTGGGACCGTCCATCCAGCCAGCGCTTGATCCAGCAGATCGTATGCTCATCCAGGCCATGAGCAGCCAGTTTTTCCATGAGAATTCTATGGGGGACAGTGTCAAATGCTTTTCAAAAGTCTAGGTAGACATTTTTTGTTATCCTTAACAGCTGTAGCTAGGTTGAACTCTAGCTGCGCTTTGGCTCTCCTAATTTTCTCCCTGCATAGCTTCACTACATCTTTATAGTCTTCATGAGAGACCCGCCCCCCCTTCCAAAGGTCATAGACTCTCCTTTTGTTCTTGAGGTCCAGCCAAAGGTCCCTATTTAGCCAGGCCGGTCTCCTTCCCCGCCTACTTGTTTTTCGGCACACGGGGACAGCCTCCTCCTGTGCCCTTAAGCCTTCTCTCTTGAAGTATGTCTGGCCTTCCTGGGCTCCTATATCCTTCAGGGCAGCCTCCCAAGGGATTTTGTCCAGCAGTCTTCTGAACAGGTCAAAGTTTGCCCTCTGGAAGTCTAAGGTGGCAGTTTTACTAACCCCTCTCCTTGTTTCTCCAAGAATCAGAAATTCAATCATCTCATGATCACTGTGCCCTAGATGGCCACCAACCTTTACTTCCCCTACAAGTTCTTCCCTGTTCACAAGAAGCAGGTCCAGGAGGGCACCTTCCCTGGTCGGCTCACTTACCAGCTGTGTGAGGAAGTTATCCTCCACACATTCCAGGAACCTCCTGGATTGTTCCCTCTCTGCTGTGTTGTATTCCCAGCAGATACCCGGGAGGTTGAAGTCCCCCATAAGAACAACGGCAAGTGACTGCGAGATTTCCCCCAGCTGCTTATAGAAAGCTTCATCCACCTCACTGCTTTGGTTGGGAGGTCTATAGCAGACTCCCACAGCGATATCAGCTTTATTGGCCTTTAATTGGCCCTATTTGTCCTTGTTGAATTAAATTAAACTCCTGTCAGCCCATTCCTCCATCCTTTCTAGGTCTCTCTGAATGGCAGTCCTGCCCTTGAGTGTATTTACTTCATCCTCCCAGCTCCTGCAAACTTGACAAGAGGAAGATGCATCACCTCCTCCAGGTGTTTGATAGAGATTTTAAACAGGACAGGTCTCAGGATAGACCCCTGCAGTACCACACTTGTCACAGGCATCCCAGTAGAGTACAACCCAATAACCACCACTCTCTGAGCTCAGCCACGCAACTAGTTTTTAAACCCATGTAGTTGTCCACCCATCCAGACTATAATATCCCAACTTGGATACAAGAATATTGTGGGATACAGTATTGAAAACCCTGCTAAAGTCGAGGTAAATGACATCCAGTGCTCTCCCTTCATCCTCAAATCCTGCCATTTCATCACAGAAGGCAATTAGGTTGGTCAGGCATGATGGCCGCCCCTTGGTAAATGCATGCTGACTGTTCCCAGTCACCTTCTCCTTCATGTGCCCAAAAGCATGTTCCAAGAGGACTTTACGATTTTCCCAGGATCTGAAATTCCCTGGGAATTTGAACTTTTGCCTTTTTTTTTTTTTTTTAAAGATGAATGCAACATTTGTTCTTCTCTAGTCATCAGGGAATTCCCCTGATCTTCATGACTTTTCAAAGCTGATAAGAGAACGGCTTCACTATGAAACCAGCCAGTTCTCTCAGCACCCTTGGATGCAACCCATCTGGTCCCATGGATCCGTACAGATTAAGTTCTCTGAAGTAATCCCTGATTCAGTCCTCATCCACTGTTGTTAGTTTTCCTTGAACCCTGTCTCTAAGCACAGAGGCCTGGGAGACTTTGTCGGTGAAGACTGAGGCCAAGAAGGCATTGAGTACCTCAGCCTCATCTATGTCCACTGTCGCTAGATCACCCACCTCATTCAGCAATAGGCCCACCTTGTTCAGTCTTTTACTATTAAAGTGGTAGTAGAAGCTCTTGTTGCCCTTAATCTGTGATCTGTAGAGTTCCTCATGTTGCTTAAAGAAGGCTTCATCTGCTTCCTCACCCTGTCTGTAACAAACTCCTGCCACAATCTCACTTATTGTCCTCTGCTTTGATCTTGTTCAGTTCCTGTTAGTTGTAAGGGTAATCTTCAGAAATTGAGACGAATGTAAGCAAAGATATAGCTGTATCTGGGATGGAATCACTTCTTGGAAAATAAAAACAAACTGGGTAACCAAATTAATTTCCTTTATGATATTTAACTTCTGATTAAATCATATAATGAAGGCAGCAGTCAAATATCATAAATCTGTCATCTCGTGGTAACTATTAGTTGTATGGGGAGCTATCTGTGAAGAAATAGGTTAAAGAATATTACATAATATTGCCATTTATTTTCCCCCAGATGGATATGCAGAGTTACTGGGGGGAGTTCACTTCAAATTTTAGTGTCTTTTGTTAAGTAGTTCAAATAGTTTTTCTTTCTTTTTTTTTTTTTAATTTTTATTTCAGTTTGTCGTGGTTTTGGCCGGATTGGCCAATCAGAACGACAGATGGCCCTCCCCCCTCTCTCTCCAAAGAGAGGAGAGGAAGAGATAAGGAGATTTACGAGTTTAGAAAAAGAACTAAACTACTTTAATGAAAATAATAATAAATAAGAAAATAGTAAATAATAATAGAATAATAAAAATAATTTTAAAAAGTATACAATATATACAAAACCGTATCCAGCTCTCAGGATGACGATCGCGTCACCAGCAGGCACAGGGAATGTCCCAGACTGGAGTCATCAATGGACAGGAGCTGGATTCCAGATCTGGAGTCAGGAATGCTCGGATCGGGATCAAAGGCAGACGAACAGACAGGGTCCTCCTCGGACGTTGGCCACTGAAGAAAAAAAAAGAGACTTGCCCCTTTGATCCCTCAGCTTTTATACTGAGCGTGATGCAGATGGGATGGAATACCCTGTTGGTCAGTTTTGGGTCACCTGTCCTGTCCGCTCCTCCCTGCAGGTGGGACCCCTCTACGCTTCTCCGCTTCTGACCCTCTAACGGGGCAAATAGCGAAGTTAGCTGACCTTGGTTGTTATAGCAATAAGTATAAGCAAGAGCCTCTGTGCCTACCATTCCTTGGTATAATCAGGTCTTATCACTCTGAGAGTGAAGAGATTCTGAACAATATGCTGTTAATTTCAGACTTTAGTCAGTTAGAAGAGGCCCAGCTAAAAAGTAAAATTACAAACCAGAAAATTGGTTCTGTTTTACCTCAAACCAGTACACAGTTGTACCATATTTTAATTCAAAGTAAACAGTAACTAAGCAACTGTGTGAGCTGACACAGGCAGGACAACCACAAAACCATGGATGAAAGGCAAAGAACAAATTTAGTCTCGATACCTTGTGGACTGAGGGATCTCCAAAGCAGAACCTGGGCAGAGGCACACAAGCAGGGGACTCAGGCATCATGGATCGAGAGAGTCCTTATTAGCGATAGAGTCCTTGTTAGTGAGAGAGAGCCCAGACTTGCTGTTCTCGCCTGTATTTCAAGGGTTCAAGCAGGCGTAGTTTTCCCACTGTGCTTTGATCTTCTTCAACAGCAGGGCAGGAATTTCAAGCATGTTAGATAAGGTGTCCCTGAGTCCATCACAGACTTCTGTTATCTAAGTGCAGATGTTCTACTTACAAGCACATAAGACTGAACAACAATTAGTGTGATGTACGTGTTTTCCAGCACCCCAGGTGTGAGTCACTTGAGCATGTTTATAATCCTCCTCACCAATCTTCTGTTACTTTCCCACAGCAACCATTTTGGCATTAGCAAGCCACTCATCCACTTCTGCTTTTACTTGGCCCAACTTTTTGTTTTAACACCAAAATAATTATAATGATTCTTCAGTGTGTTGGCTACTTGTGCAAAATGCTATAGTGCAACTAATAGGTCTTACTTGACAGGCTTTCACCAGTATCTGTAAGAAGTATTAAGGGTTCCTCTATTATGATGAGCTACCAAGGTTGAAGAATTTCTTACTTACATGCATAGCTATGTCTTGAAAAGTGTCAGACTTAGAGGTTAATGCAGATAGTTAGGAACCATCTGTAGTCAAGTTTTGAAAAATATTGTATTGTTCCATTTTTAAGTTGGTTGATTCCAATTCCTCCAGGTGCCTCACCCTTAGAGACACATGCATATCTGGCTTCCAAGCCACAGCCTTCTCTAATGTGGGTCCCTCCCATGGGCTGCAGTTCTTCACGAACTGCTCCAGCATGGGTCCTTTCCATGGGGTGCAGTCCTTCAGGAACAGACTGCTCCAGCGTGGGCTTCCCACAGGGTCACAGCTTCCTTCAGGACACATCCACCTGCTCCACCATGGACATCCATGGGCTGCAGGGGGACATCCTGCCTCACTACGGTCTTCACCAGGGACTGCAGGGGAATCTCTGCTCCAGCACCTGGAGGACCTCCTCCCCCTCCTTCATTGACCCTGGTGTCTGCATAGTTGTTTCTCTCATATATTCTCACTCCTTTCTCTCAGCTGCTGTTGCACAGCAGAATTTTCTTTACCCTTTCTTAAATATGTTATCTCAGAGACGCTACCAACATTGCTGATTGGCTCAGCTTTGGCCAGTGACGGGTCTCTGTCCGATATGGGGGCAGCTTCTGGCATCGTCTCACAGAAGCCACCCCTTCATCCCCCCTCCACTACCAAAACCTTGCCATGTAAACCAAATACAATGTCAAATACATCTAAATATAAATTGTTGCTGTTGGGGAGGGGATGTTAAAGTGCATATAGTAAATGGTGTTAAATTTATCTGGTAAGGAGAAGAACAAATCTGATTATTTTTAGACCAAGTATATTAGTATGCTATTTTTTCTTTTATTCTACTTAATGGAATATTTGAAACATACTATATTGTTTTTACATTATAAAAACAATGAAAGAGATAAGTTACATTGAACTTTAAGCAAGCTTTTGGGAGAGGGAATAATTTGGAGGCTTATTTAGATATCATTTGGTGGTTTGTTGTTGAATTACACTTTTATGTAAACTATTTTTAATGCTTTATTACTGGGCACAGTAATAAAGTGTTGAATCACAGAACTATATTTCACATAACTTGATAGTGATGATTTTGTTTAACGAGTAACAAAAGGTTTTGATCTTGCTGTGTTTTAACTGCATATGTGCTTTTTTAAATGGAACAATGTCTTGTTGGGCAGGTGGAAACATGTAGAGTGGCTAGTTCTCTTAGCTACATGTATGCAAACTGACTATTTCCTCCCCCCCCGCCTTTTGTAAGAGGATAAGGGTTTGAGTTAAGACTCTGAGAAGGTAGTTATAAATTTGTCTCCTTCTGTACCCAGCTACCAACTTCAACAAACCTTCTAGGAATTCAGTATCTACTTAACCTTAATCCCAAATTTGGTTGGAATTGGCCAAGAGACTCGGAAGTTAATAACTGAAGGGAGATGGATGAACAGGTGGTGAAATTCCATATTGTTCTCCTAGGAAATCAAAACACTTCCATTTACTCTTTGCAGCTTTTATTTATAATCTATGTAAATAAAAAATATTAGTTTCGGAACATCATACTTTATTTCTTCCTATATAGTAGGGATGCTTGCTCACCAGTAGTAAATGGTGATGTAAGTTAATAATTCAAACATTTTTTAAGCACACCCTCTATTAATGGTTCTTTCAAGTTTATAATCAAAATATTAAGAGAAAAAATGCTGATCCTCTTATTCTTGAGAATAAATCATTCTGACATTTGAAAAAAATGTGTCCTAAAATTCTTTCAGGAGATATCAAAGTGAATTGTAAAACTAAAAGCCATAACAACAAAGTGGAACAAATCTTCCAGTAATTTCAGTGTTAGCGACTTCCCAAGGGAGAGGTAGTGTCTGAGTAGTTAATAGTCCTCAGCAGATTTTTTCTTCCATGAATATATGTAGATGTATTTGAACCCACAGGAACTTGTCTGCAGTAAGAAGTTTCGTAGCTTAACTACACATTGTGAAGAAGTACTTCCTTTTGTTCTGAACCTGTTAGTTTTGTTCCATAGCCCCTAGTCTTAGGGGACAGAGAACAGTTTTCTTCTCCATTCAGGATTTTATAGTCTTTCTTCATATCTTGCCCTTAACATTTCCCTGACTCTGAAAATTTCTATAATTATAAAATATTTGTAGCCAAGCAATTTGTGTATTTTGTTTTTACTTTTAGTGATTTGTGCAGTTACAGTACTAGGCTGTTCCCTTTCCTGAGGCTTACCGAAAGACAATTGAACTGAATGTCTGCTGTTTATGGCTAATTTGTGACCCACTGACTATATCTGACTCTCCAAAAGAATGAATCTAGCATTTCCTGGATCCCCAAGCTCTGCACTGGAAAATGGTTTGAGACCTTATAAAGACTGCAGAGACTGGCTACCTAAACAACTTATCACACAATTGGAAGTATATGTTATGTGGCCAAAATGGGTGTCCCTCATGACTAGGCATGCACCACCACATAGTTGAAATGCATGCCTTCTAGTCATTTGGTAGGGGAATGGTTGGGATATTGTCATGGGCAAGACAGCGTTGACCCAGAGAATTTCACTTAAAAATATGTTAATTGGCAATAGATTAAATTTAATTATTAATTTAGGTATTGAAACACCTTTCTTCCCCCTTCCCCAGGCTCAACTTCAGTCCAGACGCCTTTCTTCCCCCCTCCCTGCTCTCCACTGCCCTTATTTTTGCCGTGCCTTACGCTTGGTCCCTTCAGTGAGGCAACAGGCAGTGCAGGATGTTTGGAACAGTGCATCAGGAGTAGCGTGGCCAGCAGGAGTAGGGAAGTGATCATGCCTCTGTACTCAGCACTGGTGAGGCCTCACCTCGAGTGCTGTGTTCAGTTCTGGGCCCCTCTGTACGAGAGGGACATTGAAGTGCTGGAGCGGGTCCAGAGGAGAGCTACCGAGCTGGGGAGGGGTCTGGAGACCAAGCCATATGAGGAGAGGCTGAGGGAACTGGGCATGTTTAGTCTGGAGAAGAGGAGGCTGAGGGGAGACCTCATTGCCCTCTACAGCTACCTGAAAGGAGGGTGTAGAGAGGTGGGTGCTGGCCTCTTCTCCCAGGTGAATAATGACAGGACCAGAGGAAATGGTCTGAAGCTGTGGCAGGTGAGGTTTAGATTAGATATTAGGAGGAATTACTTTCCTGAAAGAGTGGTCAGGCACTGGAACAGCCTGCCCAGGGAGGTGGTTGAGTCACCATCCCTAGAGGTATTTAAGAAACGTCTAGATTTGGCACTTCAGGGCATGCTCTAGTGACAGAGATTGTAGGGGTTTTCTTGTGTGTGTATGGTTGGACTCGATGATCTCAAAGGTCCTTTCCAACCATGAAGATTCTATGATTCTGTGATTCTATGATAGTGGGTTTTCTTCCACTGCTCTTGTCTTTTTATTCATTTCCTCTGCTCTGGCATCGCTTTATCTACAGGCTGCAGCCCCTTTTGGGAGTGTACCTGCTTTAGGTGTGTCTTATCCATGAGATGTAGTCCTCTCAGAAGCATACCACCTCCTCTGGCATGGAACAACTACTTCTGAGAGTGTCTCCAGCTGTGTCTCCAACAGTGTCCCCTTCCTTGTGTCTCTGTTTTTCCTCACATGTGTCCCCACATGTCTCCTCCTGTGTGTCCTGCCCTCAGCTGCTACCACCCTTTGTAAAATATGTTTGTGCAGAGGTGTCATGTGTTCCCTTGGTTGAAGTTTTGGTATGTGGTGGGTTGTTTTCATCAGTTGCTAAGCTGGCTGTAACCAGCTGTGACTAGCACAGGACAGTTCATGGCCTATGCATGCACAGATCAGCCCTGCAGCCCCCTGCTAGCAAAACCCCTCCATTTATGCTAAATATAGATATACTGCAAGTACTTCAAGGGAATCTTTGCCACCAGCTGTTGCTGCAAGGTGAAGCATCACTGAACCAAAAAGGGAAAATCAGACAATGTATCAAACTAAGCCTTTCAAAAATATAATCTTGTTATTGACTTAGCTGCATTGCACATATTTAATAACCTGAAATATTAATGCATTTTTCTGAATGTTCCATGTGCCTAGCACATAATATATATGACCCAAACAAAGCTTTTCACTTTACAAATGTTCATGTGTAAGATCTCAACTTTAACATTGCTCAGAGAATTAAATTAAAATAGCCTAGGATGTTTTGTTCATTAACAAGAACGTTAATGTAGTAGCTTACTATCTCTAATTCATGTACTTTAGCTTTAAATGGTTAGACACATTCACAAAAGCAATACGCACATATGCCCACTGGATCGATCCTCCAGTAGCTGGACTTAGACACTCAATCTACCCAGTAGCTGGGTCCTGGATCCCCCCCGTCTCCCCAGTTGCCTCCCACAGAAACACACACACATATAAATGAGTCTTTTATTTCATCCCCAGACCCCACAGTCTCTTTGGCAGTTGGCTTGGACCCCCTGGTCCCTCTGATAGCCAATTCCTCCAGGTGCCTCACCCTTAGAGACACACGCATACCTGGCTCCCAAGCCACTTCACCTACTTGCTGGCTATTCTGATTTGATAGTCACTAGTGATCATGCACTGACTTACACACCCTCACTCGCTCACTCCAGTTGCTGGCACCACGGACACATGGCCTGTGATCCCCACTGCAGTTGGTGGCACTTAGATCTTTGTATATACACACATGCACAGAGAATTGAGAGTCATAATGACAAGACAGGCTGCATTAGTCAGGCACAGGGCATGGCCAGACAAGCATACCGACCGGCCACCTGCTTACACACAGTTGGCCTTTTTTATCCCCTTATCCTTCTATTTTCCCCACACTTGTTCCTCCCCAAGTCTCCTAGATCCCTTTCATTCCCCACTTTTGGTTCCTCCCCTAAAGATCCCATAAGTCCTGTGCAATCCCAAAAGGCTCTTCCCCTGCATCCCTAGGGGTATGGAATGCATTATGACAGTTACTACCCTCAGGCCGAAAGGTGCTTGGGGGAGTTGCCCATTGATTCTCAATATGGTTGAGGTTGGGAGGGACCTCAGGAGGTCATCTGGTCCAACATCCCCTGCTCAAGCAGGGCCACCAAGAGCAGGTTACCCAGGACCATGTCCAGGCAGCTTTTGAATATCCACAACCTCTCCGGGCAACCTATTCCAGTATTCAGTCACCCTCACAGTAAAAAAGTGTTTCCTGATGTTCACACGGAACCGCCTGTGTTTCAGCTTCTGCCCATTGCTTCTTCTCCTGTCACTGGGCACTACTGAAAAGAGCCTGGCTCCGTCTGCTTTGCACGCTCCCTTTATATGTACCCTTCATATACATTGATGAGATCCCCCCTGAGCCTTCTCTTCTCCAGGCTGAACAGTCCCAGCTCTCTCAGCCTTTCCTCATAGGAGAAAGACTCCAGTCTCTTCATCATCTTTGTGGCCCTTTGTTGAACTCTTTCTAGTATGTCCGTGTCTAGTATGTCAACCATGTCTGTTGTGGTTTAACCCCAGTAGGTAGCTAAGCACCACACAGTCGCTTGCTCACTTCCCCCACAATGGGATGGGGGGAGAAAATTGGAAGGGTAAAAGTGCAAAAACTCATAGGTTGAGATAAAGACAGTTTACTAAGAAAAAAAAAAAAAAAACAAAGAAAAGAAATTAAAAAACAAAGAAAAGGAAAACCAAGAAAAACAAGCGCTGAAAAAAACCCACCCAATTGCTCATCACCAGCCGACTGATGCACAGCCAGTTCATGAACAATGGCAGCCCCAGCAAACTTCCCCCTCACCCCAGTTTTATTGCTGAGCACGATGTCATATGGTATGGAATATTCCTTTGGTCAGATGGGGTCAACTGTCCCAGCTGTGTCCCATTGTGAGAAACACTCCTTATCCAATAACCATGGCTCAGGCAGTGATCGATACGAAGCACGTTTTATTGAAACATTCTTGCAAGAACGGGTGACCTAGCAGGTAGGCACACCTGAGTTCCCGAAGTAACTTCTTTTTATTTCCTATCCCCGGCCAAAATTTCCCTCCCCTGTTTCCCCATTGGCTAGGTACTCCAGGGTTTACAGCCTATCCGATTCGCCTAAAACTACTCCCGTTTGCTCCACCTCTGTTTACTTCCCCCCATCACCCCTCCTAAACCCCTTACTTCACCTGTTTCTTTCTTCCCTTTTTTGGTATTATTGACCATGGTAGCTGGTCTCAGTTAAATGTTCATCCTCCCGTTAAACCACCAATCCGGCATAGACTGGTTTCTCCTTTGTCTAAGGGATGAGCGTTCTTGCATGTCTCCTGATAAGCCTGTTGTTAATCATTCTCTAGCTACATCATTGCAGACTGGCCAAGTTGTTCCTCTGCAAAAACAATACTTAGATTTTTCTTACAATCCCTCCCCTTTCATTTTCTAAGTTTGTTGCTTTTTGCACTTACTTATCAGGGTATAGTCCCATAAGAAGCTTCTAAGTTTGCAAGCATCAATTCACATTCATCTTCCTCTTTCTTATTCTTTTCCTCAAGTTGAAACATTTTCCCAGGGTATCGGGGAGGGTCTACTTCCATTCGTTTCGTTAGGGCAGTTTCAATTAATCGTTGAACTAATCCTCATGCACAGGGAATGATACAGCATCCTACAGCCACTAATACTTCTGCTACTATTATAAGAGAAGTCAATATTGATACCACCGTACCTTTCCATTTTCCAAAACAGAAATCCAGCCAACCTGTCAGTGAGGTGTCTATTCCAGAGTTCTCAGCTAACTCATCAGCTAGAGTGGTGAGCCCTTGAAGAGCTTTAGTTATAGTACCATCTGGAGCTGTATTGTTTGGGATGAAGGTACAGCAACCATTTCCTAACATTACACACACACATCTCCCTTCTTCGCTAAGATCATGTCCAGGGCAATCCTGTTTTCCTATGCCATTCAGCTGGTTGCATCCAATTGTTCAGCTATTCCTTTCAAGGCATCTCTGGTATAATTAATAAACCTCTGTTGGTTATAGTAAATATAATTTATCCAATCTACATTTTTGTTTATAGTTACCCACCAGAAAAAAAAAACAGATTCAAATCCTGCTCCTATCTGATTCCTTGCTTTGTGTTCATCTGGGACCCCTCTAGGGACTCCAATGGGATCTATATATATCCATTCATCAAAGGATACACCTAAACTTCTTCTTACTCTATTGCCTGAGCTCAGGGATCCTGTTCCTTTTTCAAATGCTATGGTGAATGGTATTGCCAATTGTACTATTCCACATGTACCTTTCCAGTTAGCCGGCAACACAGATCGCAAGGTCTTTCCTCCACAATACCACCAGAGATCTGCCTGAGGCACTCGTATTGCTGAGTAGTTTCCTCTTACATCCTTGGTCACATTCAGAGTTTCAGTGCATAGGGTAAATCCCCCACAGGTCTGGTAGCATTCACACCCTGCCGTGAGAGGCATGCTGGATGGTTACCAATTGCTGTGGAAAATACTGGTGGCACTTTAACATCTCTAGATTCCAAGGCAGGAAACAGTAAGGAAAGTGAATGACAAGTCTCATTTCCCCAGGCGGTCTTTTCTTGGTATAATGCTATCATACACCACATCCCTACGGAATCTTTTGTCCACCCTGAGGGAAAAGGGATGATCTGTGCTGTGGGCCTTCCTGTGGCACAAGCATAGCAATTGCTTTGGTTCAAACTATTAATGGTATATTTTACCCATTCTACCCAAGCATTCATGTCTCCATATCCTGTTTCTATTTCAAAAGTTTGCTTCAAATCCTCAATTTCCTTAATTGTTACTGCCTTTGGGTCATTTTGTGGTTTCCATTTTTCCACTATAGGAAGATCAGTGGTCCTACTTCTTTCTTTACTATAGTTTTGTTCTTACTTCCACACTACTGTCTTGAATCTACCCACGGGGTCTCATCCACTAACATCTGCTCCTAATCCATAAGTTTGGTTCACTAACGAATCAGCTCCTGTTAGGGTAATTATCAAAGGGTTACAATGTAGGTTCTGGCATTTAGGTGGGGTTTGACCTTTGTAAAAACTAATTTTCGTTTTTAATGGTACCCAGGATGGGGACATCCTTTCCATGCTAACAGTCCACCCACCATACTGAGTTGTCCGCCAAACATCACCCCACGAGGGGCAAGGTGGTGCCCTACTATACCCTTCCCCATTTCCCAGTTGAGGCTCTGGGCACAGATACTTGTTTTCACCACTTAACTGTCTCTGGGCTTCTAAGTCTCTGCAGTTCATTACCTGACATGCATCAAGCTGTATAGTCTGCGGGGTATTTCCTTCGGTCACATTCACTATCAGTTTTACCGGATATTGTGGACGGATAGCTTGATTTCCTGGTAACAGGCAAATTACCACCACTATCGCCAATACTGTGACTAGCTGATTTCTTTCCTTTACCTTTCTCAACACCATACAATGACAGAATCAACTTTTCAACTGTCCGTTGGCTGATGCTTCTTCAGTGTGAGGTACAGTGGATGGTCAGTGGGATATAGGTTCCACTGTTCAGTTGTAGGTGGGGGATCCACTGGTCCTTTGAGTCGAGTGTAGTGAGTCCAACCTTTTTCCGCTGTCCTTACTGCCATCTCAGTAGTGAGGAGTACTTGGAATGGTCCTTCCCACTCCGGTTGGAGCTTACTCTCCTTCCAGGATTTGACTAGTACCCAGTCCCCTGGTTTATATGGATGGACGACAAATTCCAACGGCGGAGTTTGAGCAAGAAGGCCTTTAGTTCTGAGGAAAGAGAGAGAAGAAGACAGCCCCAGTATATATTAAGGAACATGTCTTTGGTTTCAAATGTGGGCACACCTTCCCTACCTCCAGTGTAAGGTAGTCCAAAAAGCATTTCATAAGGCAAGAGACCAGTATCCTTTCTAGGGGAGGTCCGGATTCTCAATAGTGCTATTGGTAAACACTTGATCCATGGCAATTTCGTCTCAAGAACTAATTTAGATAGTTGCCTCTTAATGGCTTGATTCATTCTTTCAACCTTTCCAGATGATGGGGGATGCCAGGGAGTGTGATAATCCCATGTTATCCCTAAACTTTCCATCACTCCCTGTAGCACTTTGGAGGTAAAATGGCTTCCTTGGTCTGAATCCACATTTTCCACTATTCCATACCTAGGAATTATTTGCTCTAGCATTACTCTTATCACTCCTGCAGCTGTTGCTGAGACTAAAGGGTAAGCTTCCACCCATCCAGTAAGGTGATCTACTAGGACTAAGAGGTACTTAAACCTGCCTATCGGTGGCAGTTCAGTAAAATCGACTTGTATACTTTGAAATGGCCTTAACCCTGGTTCCCGTCCTCCTGGGAGTTGTTTTCTAAGGGTTGTCTTATTTATTTTCTTACAAATAATACACCTTTTGCAGATTTGCTTTGCTACCGTATAAATGCTGAGACATCCGCAAAACTATATCACACATTGCTTGCGTTCCCCAATGGCTTCCCTGATGTAACACTGCCATTATTTCTCTCATAGCTTGTTTGTTAACCATTTGCCTTCCATCAGGCAGAATCCATTTACCATCTTTCTCCACTGCCCCTGCTTCTGTCATTGTTTCTTTTTCTTTTTCCGTGAATATCAATGGGGTCGTTACTGTTGGTACTTGAGGAACAAGATTATAAATCTTAATTGTCTCCTGCCCTAAGGCCGCCTCTTTTGCCACTTTGTCTGCTAATCTATTTCCCCTTGTGGTAATTGAATTGCCTCTCTGGTGGCCTTTAACATGTACAACTGCTATTTCACTTGGTATTAGTATATTTGCTAACACCTGTTTTATAAGCTCTTCATGTACAAGTTCTTTCCTTTTGCTATTTATTAGTCCTCGTTCTTTCCAAATTTTACCAAAGGTATGCACTACCCCAAAGGCATAACGAGAGTCTGTATATATTGTTCCTTCCCCTTCTCCAATTAATTTAAGTGCCTGGTTTAAGGTATACATCTCACATGTTTGAGCAGACCATGCACTAGGTAATTTCTAAGATGCTTTTACTTGTTGGCTCACTCCATCCACCACCGCATATCCATTACACCTCTTTCCTTCTGTCACTCTTGAAGAACCATCTACAAACAAATGAAGACCCCCAGATAGGGGTTCTTCCCTTAAGTCAGGTCGTATCTTAGTCTGGTACTCAATTACATCTAAGCATTCGTGTGTAAGTTCTTCATCCTTTGCCTCTACTTTTCCTTTCCACAAAAAGCTCGCTGGGTTAAGGCAAGAGCTGGTAGTTAAAATCAAATCATCCTTTTCAATTAAAACTGCCTCATACTTCAGTATTCTTGAATCGGTTAGCCATTTTCCCGCGGTTTGGGCTAAAATGGTTTTGACTTTGTGGGGGGGTGCTAACTTCTATCATTCCCCCAAAGGTAAGCTTCCTGCTTTCTTCTACTAATAAAGCAGTTGCAGCCACTGCCTGCACACATTCAGGCCATCCTCGAGAAACTAGGAGCTTTGACAAATATGCTACTGGCTGTCGTTTATCCCCCCACTCTTGAGTTCCTAACACAGCCCCTTTGTCTACAGTTACAAATAGTTGAAAAGGTTTCTCCAAAGAAGGTAAGGCTAAAACTGGAGCTCTGATTAGGCTCTGTTTTAAATCTTCCACTAAATCCTCCTCCTCTTCTGTCCAAACCAATACATTCGGTTCTTCAGCTAACAGTTTGGAATATAGTCCTTTAGTCTTTTGAGCATACCCCTCTATCCACAGTCTACAGTACTCAGTCAGCCCAAAAAATTTTCTCAGTTCCCTCTTGGTCTCTGGCAGAGGTAAGTCTACTATTCCTTTGATCCTTTCAGGATTTATTTTTTGACTCCCTTCACTAACTAGATGTCCCAAGTACTTCACTTCCATTTCCACATATTGCAATTTCGTTTTTGAGACCCTCAAACCTTGCTGTCCTAAAAAGTTCAGTAACTCATTTGTGGCTTCTTTTACCCTGACTTCTTCCTCCCCAGATACCAATAAGTCATCCACATACTGAAGCAGGACTACTCCCGATGGAGGTTTGAATTGTTCAAGCACTTGTTCTAACACTTGCCCAAACAAATTAGGGGATTCTGTAAATCCTTGTGGTAGTACAGTCCATTGATACTGCTGCATCCTTCCCGTGTCTGGATCCTCCCATTCAAATGCAAACATGTCCCTACTTCCCTCATCTAGGGGACAAGCCCAAAATGCATCCTTTAAAAAATCAACTACACTGAACCATTTGTGTTGATGAGGAATTTTACTCATGAGGGTGTAAGGATTTAGAACGACTGGATGTCGTGTCTGCACTATTTCATTAATTTTTCTTAAGTCTTGTACTAGGCGGTAAGAGCCATCCGCTTTTCGTGCTGGCAGGATTGGAGTGTTAAAAGGGGATATATAGGGTCCTATTAACCCATCTTTAGCTAGTGCTTGTATTACTGGTTGCAGCCCTCACCTTCCCTCAAGGGGAATTGGGTACTGCTTTTGTCGAATCACACTCGAGTGCGGATTGAGTTTTACCTTGAGGGGTTCTATTTTTAATCCCCCTTGGTTCCCTTCACTCACCCATACCTCGGGACTTCTCTCTTGCTCATCTTGTTCTGTTAGCAACTTCATAGATACCACTATCTCTCCTCTTAAAGTTTCTATCTTTAATCCTAAGCTAGTAATAAGATCTCTACCCAGGAGGTTACTCCCAGCTTCTGGTATGTACAACAGAGTTCCCATCACTTGCTCAGTTTCGCTTCCCACAGTCATGGGTTCAAAAACACAGACCGGGAGACCTTCACCCTTTATTCCTGACACAACTACTCCCTGATTAGACAATCTTGCCCCTTGGGGTATAAAATTCAAAGAAGTTCTAGAAGCCCCAGTATCAACCAAGAAGACCATTTCTTCTTCCTGAGGTCCCACCTTTAAATTTATCAAGGGTTCCTGGTGGGACCTCAAGCTGGGGAACCCCTGACTTCCCTATGCTACATTATCAAAATTCATCAATGACAACACTCGTTCTTCCTTTCTCAAATCAGGGCACTCCCGCTTAAAATGGCCTGTTTTCCCGCAATGGTAACACCCTACTGGTGAACCTCGAGCTACTGGGAGGGGTGGTCGGGGCAGCCCTCTTCCCCGTCCTCTTCCCCTGTTATTCACCCCTCTTCCTCGCCCCCAAGTAACAGTCTAAGGGGTCCCACTTAGGGGATTCAACTTCTTTGTTGGTTGAAACATCACCGACGGGCTGGGCTGGAAACATATAAAATGGATTTGGGCGTCCCTGAATCCTGAATCTATTCATCTTGACCCAGCAAAAAGCATATTCACTCTCCTCTAATGAGGGTGGTTCCTTATTATTCACATACATGTTTAAAGTCTGACAGACCTAATCTTCATCAGATCCAAATTTGGGCCAAAATACACTAGGAGGTCTTATGGGTTCTTTGGTCCAAACAAATTCAAATGCAAATGCAAACTTGTGCCCCCGGGACACCCTGAAGATCCCCTGTGATGGACACGGGACTCCCAGGGATATCCCCAGGACCCCCCCCACGACACCCCTGGGATCCTCTAAGATGGACACGGGACCCCCTAGGACACCCCTGCCCCCCCCCCCGGATGTCCACGGGTCCCCCCCCCGGCCACCCCTGGCCGCCCCGGGATGCGGTCCGAACAAAACAACAATAATGTATCATTTTCTTTTTATCTTTATCCCTTGTACAAGAAGAATCATTCCAAAACCTCAACATTGTCCCTAAAGGACTGTCTGGGGGAATGTTCCTGGGGTCAACAACAAGGACCCTCGGAGGGGATGACTTCGGATCCTGGACAAGCCCCCAAAATTGTGAGAAACGCTCCTTATCCAATAACCATGGCTCAGGCAGTGATCGATATGAAGCACATTTTATTGAAACATTCTTGCAAGAACGGGTGACCTAGCAGGTAGGCACACCTGAGTTCCCGAAGTAACTTCTTTTTATTTCCTATCCCCGGCCAAAATTTCCCTCCCCTGTTTCCCCATTGGCTAGGTACTCCAGGGTTTACAGCCTATCCGATTCGCCTAAAACTACTCCCGTTTGCTCCACCTCTGTTTACTTCCCCCCATCACCCCTCCTAAACCCCTTACTTCACCTGTTTCTTTCTTCCCTTTTTTGGTATTATTGACCATGGTAGCTGGTCTCAGTTAAATGTTCATCCTCCCGTTAAACCACCAATCCGGCATAGACTGGTTTCTCCTTTGTCTAAGGGATGAGCATTCTTGCATGTCTCTTGATCAATCTTTGTGTTGTTAATCATTCTCTAGCTACATCACTGCAGACTGGCCAAGTTGTTCCTCTGCAAAAACAATACTTAGATTTTTCTTACACCCTCCAAACTTCTTGTGCACCCACCAGCCTACCCACTGGTGGGGCAGCGTGAGAAGGCCTTGACGCTGTGTAAGCACTGCTCAGCAATAACTAAAACATCAGTGTGTTATCAACAATGTTTTCATCACAAATCCAAAACAAAGTCTGGGGAGGTCCCCGCTACTCAGAGCTAGCCAACATTATTCCAATTTACAAGGGTGTGAGGGAAGACCCAGGAAACTATAGACCTGTTAGTGTAACCTCAGTACCTGGAAAAATTATGGAGAAGATCATACTGGGTGCTATTGAAAGGCATTTGAAGGACAACGCAATCATCAGGCACAGTCAACATGGGTTCACAAAGGGAAAGTCTTGCCTAACTAATTTGATCTCCTTCTACAATAAGATTACCCACCTAGTGGATGAAGGGAAGGCGGTTGATGTAGTTTTTCTGGATTTTAGTAAGGCTTTTGATACTGTCCCTCGCAGCATCCTTCTGGACAAGTTGTCCAACTGTGAGATGAGCGGCTAAGGACACTGGGTTTGTCTAGTTTGGAGAGAAGGAGACTGAGGGGCAACCTCATTGCTCTCTACAGCTTCCTGAGGAGGAGAAGTGGAGAGGGAGGTGCTGAGCTCTTCTCCCTGGTACCCAGTGATAGGACACGTGGGAATGGGTCAAAGCTGTGTCAGGGGAGGTTCAGACTAGATATTATGAAACATTTCTTTACCGAGAGGGTGGTCATTCCCTTAGTCTGTGGGACAGCCCTCTAAAATGTTCATAAAATTACCATAAAATATCCATTGAATTAATTTAGTCCATGACGTTGGGCTCCATCTGTTATGGGAGTCACTCAGGAAAGGAGAGATAGTGTGTTGTGTTGGATTGTTGCACACTGAAGCCATCTCAAGTTGCATCACCACTGCACTTGCCTGGTTCCTTACAAGATTCAGTCTTCATTGGTTTGGGTGAGTCCTGCTATAATACCTTTGACACATGGCAGCCACAGCAGTGGTGACATACAGCATCATATAACACTGGCATCATACAGCAATGGCATCATACAACTCAAACCATGGGTTATTTTCACCCAAGATTAAAGCTCCTTGAGGTACACATCGGAATTCCCCATCCTTCCACATTACCCACCAAGTACACCCAGGTCCCTGAGCAAAAGTAATCCCATGAATGAGTTTGCCTTTTCCCAAGGAAGGAGTAACCCAGACTTTCCCAGCCAGTTCCTTATGTGTACTACAGGGGCCTTATCTCCTTTTACAGTACACAGGGGTTTCAGTTGGGCAGGGCCAAGTCGATTGGTAGATCCTCTAGTGTTAACTAGCCAAGTGGCTTCTGCTAAATTTGTATCCCAGTGCTTGAATGTCCCACCACCCATTGCTCTCAGTGTAGTTTTTATCAGTCCATTGTATCATTCAGTTTTCCCAGAGGCTGGTGCATAATACACTCAGTCAATGCCATGCTCAGGTGTCTATGAGGTAGTTTTGGAAATGCGTCCTGTTGTCTGATTCAATTCTTTCAGAGGTGCCATGTCACCATAAAACTTGCTTTTCAAGGCCCAGGATAGTGTTTTGGGCGGCGGCATTGGTCACAGGGTATTTTTCTAACCATCTGGTAGTCGCTTCCACTATTGTAAGCATGTGGTTCTTGCCATGGCGGGTTCATGGTAGTGTGATATAATCAGTCTTCCAGGCCTCCCCATATTGATATTTCAGCCATCGTCCTCTATACCAAAAAGACTTTAGCTGCTTGGCTTGTTTGATTATGGCGCACATTTGACATTCATGGATAACCTGTGCAATACCATCAATAGTCAAGTCCATCCCTCAATCACAAGCCCATTTGTATGTTGCATCCCTTCCTAAATGTCCTGATGTGTCATGGGCCCATCAAGCTAAAAATAGCTCACCCTTATGTTTCCAGTCCAGATACACCTGAGCCACTTGAATTCTAGAAGCCTGGGCCACCTGCTCATTGTTTCGATGCTCCTCAGTGGCATGACTCTTGGGTATGTGAGCATCTATGTGATGTACTTTTACAACCAGGTTCTCCACCCAGGCAGCAATATCTTGCCACAGTTCAGCAGCCCAGATGGGTTTACCTCTGTGCTGCCAGTTGGTCTCCTTCCGTTGCTGTAGCTACCCCCACAGGACATTTGCTACCATCCATGACTCAGTATAGAGATAGAGTACCGGCCACTTTTATCATTCATCAACATCTAAAGCCAACCATCAGTAAAAAGGACATATTGCTTCTCATTTTCTGGTAATTTGTTATATAGTGGGGCCTCTTCAGCATAAGTCACCTCCTCTGGTAACACTCTGAAGTTTCTGCCTTCTGGCCAGTCCATGATCACTTCCAAGATTCCTGGGCAGTTGGGTTTCCTGGGGGTTTCCTATTCAAGCCTGTTGGGTCATCAGTGCGACCCACTTACTCCATGTAGCATCAGTTGCATGACCTTCCCTTTGAACATCCAGCCCAGCACAGGCAATCATGGTGCCAAAAGGAGCTGTGCTTCAGTACCAACTACTTCTGAAGCAGCTCAAACCCCTTCATATACTGCTAATATTTCTTTTTCAATTGGAGTGTAGCGGGCCTCAGATCCTCTATATCCCCAGCTCTAAAACCCTAGAGGTCGACCTTGAGTGTCTCCAGGTGTTTTCTACCAGAAGCTCCAGGTGGGACCATGGTCCCTGGCTACAGTGTAAAGCAGGTTTTTCACATCTTGTCCTGTCTGGACTGGCCCAAGGAGTATCACACGAACTCTCCCCCATTTAATTTGTTCAATTGTCTGTCACTGCTCGGGCTCTATTCAAAACCGTTCTTCTTCCAGGTCATTCAACAGAGAGGGCTTATGATCAGACTCTAACCTGGAATATGCATTCTCCAAAAAAACACTACACCTCAGAAAGCTTGTGTTTCTTTTTTGTTAGTTGGTGGAGACGTAGTTGTTATTTAATTGATCACATCCATAGGTATATGATGATGTCCATCTTTCCATTTTATTCCTAAAATTTGGATCTCCTGCGCAGGTCCTTTGACCTTACTTTGTTTTATGGCAAAAACAGCTTTCAGAAGAATCTGGATTATTCTTCTCCCTTTCTCAAAACACTTCTGCCTCTCTGTTGCCCCACACAATGATGTCATCAATATATTGCAGGTGTTCAGGGGCTTCTTCTTGTTCCAGTGCAGTCTGTATCAGTCCATGGCAAATGATAGCACTGTGTTTCAACCCCTGGGGCAGTTGATTCCAGGTGTATTGGACACCCCTCCACATGAAAGCAAACTGTGGCCTGAATTGTGCTGCCAAAGTTATTGAGAAAAACGCATTAGCGATATCAGTTGTGGCATACCACTTGGCTGTCTTCAACTCCAATTCATATTGGAGCTCTAGCATATCCGGTACGGCAGCACTCAGCAGCAGTGTAACTTCATTCAGGCCACAATAGTTCACTGTTAGCCTCCACTCTCCATTAGATTTTCTCACTGGCCATATGGGACTGTTAAAGGGTGAGCGAGTCTTGCTGATCACTCCTTGGCTCTCCAGTCATCAAATCAGCTTATGGATGGGAATCAGAGTCTCGGTGCAATATTGTCGCCAGTGTACTGTCATTGTAGCAATTGGCACCTGCTGTTTTTCGACCTTCAGCAACCCCACAACAGAAGGATACTCTGAGAGACCAGGCAAGCAAGATGGCTGTTTAATCTTCTCTGTACTCAAGGCAGCTATATCAAAAGCCCACCGATACCCCTTTGGGTCCTTGAAGTACCCTCTCCTAAGGTAGTCTATGCCAAGGATACACGGGGCCTCTGGGCCAGTCACAATAGGATGCTACTTATTCCCGGTTAGGCTCACCTCAGCCTCCAACACAGAGAACTGTTGGGATCCCCCTGTCACTCCAGAAATACAGATGGGTTCTGCCCCTTTGTATCCTGATGGCATTAGGGTACACTGTGCACTGGTGCCCACCAGAGCCTTATACTCCTGGTCTGATGTGCCAGGCCATCGAACCCACACCATCCAGTAAACCCAGTCATCCCTTTCCTCTGCCTGGCTGGAGGCAGGGCCCTTTTATTCCTGGACAGAGTAATCGTTACTTGATTTTTGTAACTGCAAACCAGAAGTCCCTTTATTAGGTTCAGAAGTAAGATCTTCCCTTCTACTCTGCTCCATAGAAACTGGAGCAGTAAATTTCCTGGATGAATGACGTTTGGCTGTTGTTTTTTTCTTGTGATTCCCATACTCAAGCTTCTAGTTTCGAGGTAGGTTTACCATCCCACTTCCTCATGTCCTCCTGTGGTTGCACAGATAGAACCACAGGGTGGCATGTAGTGTGTACCACCGGTACTCTTTCCCTTGAGCAGAAAAAGTATGGCTCTTAATAGCTATTTGTCAGTATGGGTGAGGAAGAAGACATATTCCCTTTGAATTGCTGGAACTGTTGGAACAATCTCTCCACAGCTGAGACGCAGGCCCATAGGGAGGAAGAGAGATTCTCTTTGAATCACTGGAGTTGGCTGGCCAATCCAGCCACAGTTGGTGCCTCTGTGTCTGTCCAGCTGATTATCGGCAGGGTGCTGGCGTATGATGTTGGTGCACTTTGTACAAACTTTCGCCACCATGGACCACATGCACTGGATTTCATCTGGGTCTTTGGATACCTGGTTATTGACCTGGTTGCTGTAGATCACCTCCACCACAGCTAATTCCCTCAGATACTGGATACCTCCCTCAGTGGTGGTCCACTTGCCTTAGTAATTTACAAGATCTTCCTTGAAGGGATATCTTTCCTTCACGCTCAACAGGAGGCACCTCTAGAGGCTGAGGACTGTTGCCCCTTTTCCAATTCCTTTGTCAATGGCCTTATTCCTAGCAAGGAATCCCAGCTGCCAGGCTTCCTTACCCTCTATTTCCTGACTATTGTCCCCAATATCCCAACATCGGAGCAACCAGCTGATAATTTGCTTGCCTGGTTGATCACTGAAATCTTTTTGCATATCTTGCAGCTCACTCAAGGATAGGGATCAGGTGGTTTCTGACTCATTTATGCTTTCAGTCTCTTCCCTCTCCTGTTATTGTGACTGCCCTGCAGAACAGGCTGCCTCTTCTGATTCTCTCCTACTCCCTGTTAGGATAAGCTTCTTCTTCCCTTACTAAATGAGTTGACCTATGCTTCCATTGTTTCTTCTTGACTATCTGGGCAAAAAATATAGTTGAGGGCTGGGTCTCTGGTTTAGCCACAGTGTCTGTTTGTATGTCTTCAGAACCAGAGGCCCTCTCTTCTCCTTGAGGGTGCTGAATAGTGCTTGGTAGGCATAGGCCAGGCCTCAGCACAGTGCGAGAAATTGTGTCTCTTTGTCATAGCCAGGGCCAGGGCATCTTTTTTTCAAACATTCTAACACTTCATCAGGACCTTGCACTTGTTCGGGAGTGAAGTTACAGACCATTGGTGACAACCATTCTAGGTACCTGCCCATGTTCTCCCACATGCCTTGTCACCCATAACCACACTATCTCGGGGCATATCCCTGGGTGATATTCCTAAATAGTTGTTTAACCTTAGAAAAAGCAAAAAAAATATTCTTGAGAAGTATTGATATGAGTATTTTGGTTACCCAAGGATGTTTGAGATACTGAAGAGTTATTGTAACAAGAGAGAAAACATCTACCCCACAGGAGAAGGGGAAGGTGCCATTCTGTGTTTCCTCCACCGAATGCCTCTCAGAGGTGAAAAGGGAAAAAGTATAATTGTTAATTGTCTCCATGAGATGGTTCCCAAAGTACAGGGAAGGCATTAATGGAGGGCCCAAATACCAGATTAGGCTCAAGGCCAGTGCTTTTATCATAATTCTCCCAGGCAAAACATCACCAAGCACAGCAAACTGCAAAAGCTAAAACCAGCCTTTAACAAGCTCTCAAATTTGATGTACAGCAAAAAAAGGAAGCATTGTGTGGATCTGATAAACCAAAGTCAAGAACAGATACGTCAACATCAGAACCAGCAACTGTTAAACAGATATAATAAGTTCCCTCCAATACACTCCGGTCAAATCTGTTGTTATCTCAAACCCTTCAAGCTCTGCATTGGCCCCAAAATGGACTGTCATGGTTTAACCCCACTAGGCACCACACAGCCACTCGCTCACTTCCCTGTCCCAGTGGGATGGGGGAAAGAATCGGAAGGGTAAAACTGTGAAAACTTGTGGGTTCATATAAGACAGTTTAATAAGAAAAAAGAAAAACAAACAAAGAAAAGTATACCCAAGGAAAACAAGTGATGAAAAAAAACAACAATTGCTCACCACCAGACAACCGACACCTAGCCGGTCCCTGAGCAATGGCCGCCCCAGCAAACTCCTCCCCTAGGTTTTATTGCTGAGCACAATGTCATATGGTATGGAATAACCCTTTGGTCAGTTGGAGTCAGCTGTCCCAGTTGTGTCCCCTCCCAACTTCTTGTGCACCCCCAGACTACTCACTGGCGAGGTAGTGTGAAAAGCAGAAAAGGCCTTGACACTGTGTATGCACTGTTCAGCAGTAACTAAAACATCACTGCATTATTAACATTGTTTTCAGCACAAATCCAAAACATAGCCCCATACCAGCTACTATGAAGAAAATTAACTCTATACCAGCCAAACCCAGTATAATCTTGTACTGGGGGAGCCCAGAACTGGACAGAGTACTCCAGGTGTGGCCTTAACAGTGTTGAATAAAGTGGAGTGATCACCTCCCTCAAGCTGCTGGCAACACTCCTCCTCATGCATCCCAGAATATCATTAGCCTTCTTTGTTGCAATAGCACATTGCTGGCTCCTAGAATCACAGAATCACAGAATGTGCTGGGTTGGAAGGGACCTTTAAAGGCCATCTAGTCCAACCCCCCTGCAGTAAGCAAGGACATCTTCAACTAGATGAGGTTGCTCAGAGCCTCGTCAACCCTAGCCTTGAATGTCTCCAGGGATGGGGCCTCCACCACCTGGTGGGCAACCTGTCCCAGTGTCTCCCCACCCTCATTGTAAAGAACTTCTTCCTAATGTCTCATCTAAACCTGCCCTGCTCCAGTTTAAACCATTGCCCCTCGTCCTATCGCTACATGCCCTTGCAAACAGCCCCTCCCCAGCTTTCCTGTAGGCCCCCTTCAGGGACTGGAAGGCTGCTATAAGGTCTCCTCGGAGCCTTCTCTTCTCTGGGCTGAACAACCCCAGCTCTCTCAGCCTGTCCTCACAGCAGAGGTGCTCCAGCCCTCTGATCATCTTCGTGGCCCTCCCCTGGACCCATTCCAACAGGTCCATGTCCTTCTTGTGCTGAGGACTCCAGAGCTGGACACAGTACTCCAGGTGGGGTCTCACGAGAGCAGAGTAGAGGGGCAGAATCACCTCCCTTGTTCTGCTGGCCACGGTTCTTTTGATGCAGCCCAGGATACAGTTGGCCTTCTGGGCTGCAAGCACACATTGTTGGCTCATGTCCAGCTTTTCATCCACCAGTACCCCCAAGTCCTTTTCCGCAGGGCTGCTCTCTATCAAGTCATCCCCCAGCCTGTATTGATACCAGGGATTGCCCCGACCCATGTGCAGGACCCTGCACTTGGCCTTGTTGAATTTCATGAGATTCACACGGGCCCACTTATCAAGCTTGTCCAGGTCCCTCTGGATGACATCCCTTTCCTCAGGCATGTCAACCGCACCACTCAGCTTGGTGTCGTTGGCAAGCTTGCTGAGGATGCACTCAATCGCACTATGTCATTGATGAAGATATTGAACAGTACTGGTCCCAATACAGATCCCTGAGGGACACCACTTGTCACCCCTCTCCATCTGGAGATCGAGCCATTGACCACTACCCTCCAGATGTGACCATCCTACCAATTCCTCATCCACCAAACAGTCCACCCATCAAATCCATATCTCTCCAACTTAGAGAGAAGGATGTTGGGGGGGGCCTTGCAGAAGTCAAAGGCCTTGCAGAAGTTCAGATAGATGATATCCGTAGCTCTCCCCTTGTCCACTGATGTAGTCACTCCATCATAGAAGGCCACTAGGTTGGTCAGGCAGGACTTGCCCCTGGTGAAGCCATGCTGGCTGTCTCGAATCACCTCCCTGTCCTCCATGTGCCTTAGCATAGCTTCTAGGAGATCTGTTCCATGATCTACCCAGGCACAGAGGTGAGGCTGACAGGGCGGTAGTTCCCAGGGTCCTCCTTTCTACCCTTTTTAAAAATGGCTGCAACGTTTCCCTTTTTCCAGTCACTGGGTACTTCACCTGACTGCCATGACTTTTCAAATATCATGGAGAGTGGCTTGGCAACTACATCAGCCAATTCCCTCAGGACTCTGGGATGCCTCTCATCAGGTCCCATAGACTTCTGTATATTCAGGTTCCTCAGGTGCTCATGAACCTGATCTTCTCTTACAGTGGGAGGGACTTTGCTCCCCCAGACCCTGCCTTGCCGTCCATCCTCTCAAGAGGTGTGGGAAGAGAGATTGCCAGTGAAGACTGAGGCAAAAACATTGTTGAGTACCTCAGCCTTCTCCTTGTCCGTTGTTACCAACTTGCCAGTCTTACTCATCAGGGGGGATATGCTTTCTTTGACCTTCCTTTTCTGGCAGACATACCTGTAGAAGCCCTTCCTATTATTCTTTGCGTCCCTTGACAAATTCAGCTCCAGCCGCACCTTGGCCTTCCTGACCTCATCCCTACATAACCGGGCAGCATCCCTATACTCTTCCCAGCACACCTGATCCTGCTTGAACTGCCTGTGCAGTTCCTTCTTGCCTTTCAGTTTGACCAGCAGGTCTTGACTCAGCCATGCTGGTCTCTTCCCTTTCTTGCTTGATTTCTTACACCTGGGGATCAAGAGCTCTTGTGCTCTATGGAAAGCATCCTTGCAGATCTGCCAGCTCTGTTCTTCCCCCTTGACCCTGAGGACAGTTTCCCAGGGGGTCCCATTGACTAACTCCTTGAAGAGCCGGAGGTTTGCTTTCCTAAAATTCAGGGTCCTGACTACGCTCCTTGTCTGACACATATCCCTCAGGACTGTGAACTCCACCAGTGCATGATCACTGCAGCCCAGGCTGCCTCCAATCTTGACATCACCAATGAGCTCACTTGCATTGGTGACTATGAGGTCCAGTATGGCATCCCCTCGGGTAGGGCTGTCTATTTCCTGTCTTAGGAAGTTATCATCAAGGCACTCCAGGAACCTCCTGGATTGTCTACAGCTCACCGTGTTACTTTTCCAGTAGGTGTCAGGGTGGTTGAAATCCCCCAGCAGGACGAGAGCCTTCAAGCGTGATGCCTCCTGTAGCTGGAGTAAGAAGGCTTCATCAGTAGGTTACCCTTGATCAGGCGGCCTGTAGTAGACACCAACCACAAGGTTCCCCATGTTGCCTCGGTCTCTAATTCCTACCCATAAGCTTTCAACTTCCTCTTGTCTGTTCTTTGGGGACATCTCTTCACACTCTATCCCTTTCTTAACATAGAAGGCAACACTTCCGCCCCTCCTTCCTCACCTGTCCCTTCTGAACAGCCTGTAGCCATCGATAGCCACGTTCCAGTCATAGGATTCGTCCCACCAGGTTTCAGTAATGGCCACTATGTCGTAGCTTTCCAGCAGCACAGTAGCTTCCAACTCCTCCTGTTTGTTGCCCATGCTGCATGCATTCATGTAGAGGCACTTCAGCCGGGCTGTTGGCTGTGATGCCTTCTTAGAGGAGCACCCCTTGGGGTGTTTCTTGGGTGTTTCCCTGCTGACTTGGACTACCTCAGGAGCCCCTGTCTCGTCTCCGTAAGACTTTGACTGTGATGTAGCATCCCCAGCATGCCTCGGGGTAACAGGTCAAAGGCCCTTACTAGCGCTCCGTCCCTCTAACCCTGATGTCGTGTCCCACAGCTTGTCACAGACAAGCCTAATATTACCATCCCCCTCTCCCTTCACATCTAGTTTAAAGCCCTGTCAATGTTCAACTTGATGTCCACTAGGACCCCTCAGGGTCTTCTCTGCAGAATTGCATTCCATCTGGTCAGCCCTCATCCTGTACTGGTGCCTGGGGTTGTTCCTTCCCAGGTGCAGGGCATGACACTTCTTGTTGAACTGCATGAGGTTCCTGTCAGCCCATTTTTCCAGCCTGTTGAGGTCCCTCTGGATGGCAGCACGATGGTATATCAGCCACTCCTCCCACTTTTTGGTCATCTGCAAGCTTTCTGAGGGTACACATTGCCGAGTCATCCAGGTCATTAATGAAGATGCTGAACAAGATCAGACTCAGTACTGACCCCTGGGGTACACCACTAGTTACTGGCCTCCAACTAGTCTTTGTTCCACTGATCACCGCCCTCTGGGCCTGGCCATTCAGCCAGTTTTCATTCCACCTCACTGTCTGCTCATACAGCCCATACTTCAACATCTTCCCTATGAGAATCTTATGGGAGATGGTGTCAAAAGCCCTACTGAAGTCTACATAGTCAAAGTCCACTGCTTTCCTCTCATCTACCAGGCCAGTCATTTCATCGTAGAAGTTTATCAAGTTGGTCAAGCATGACTTCCCCTTGGTGAATCCATGCTGACTACTCCTGATGATTTTCTCGTCCTCCATGTGCCTGGAAGTGGTTTCCAAGATTAGTTGCTGCGTCACCTTCCCAGGGATTGAGGTGAGGCTGACCAGCCTGTACTTCCCTGGGTTCTCCTTCTTGCCCTTTTTGAAAATCCAGGCCTCTGGCAAGCAGCAACCTCTCTATATGACAGGTCAGGTCAACAGATGGGTGCCTCCATCCCTTGCAGCAGGGAGTCACCCACTACCATAACTCACCACTTCTTCTTGGTGATCTTGCATGGTTTAGAGTTAGTTGGCCTAGATGCTTTGCTTGAAAGTATACCCAACTCCTTCTCAGCTTTGAGGGCAGTGAATCTGTTCCATAATTGCAAGCCTTCAGGTGGAGTCGGTAGTCTTCCTCTTGTTGCCAGAAGTCACCAGCTTTCATTTTTCACCTTCCCCAGAGGTTGCACTTGCCATTCTGCTAGGAACAGACCTGACTGTGTTTCCACTGCAGCTGGGGTCCAGGGCTCTTGAAGCTGTTGTGTCTCTGAGAAGATCCTGACTCTATCTGTGATGCTGCACAGCCTGCAGACTTCCTCCTGTAATTCCTCCACTTGGTGACTGCAGGAAAGAAGGCCACCTCTACCAGCCTCAGGGAAAGACCCCAGGCATTCCCTGCAGCCTATACTTGCAAGGCTGCATCCACCATCTAAAGCTCTATCTAGGTCAAAGCCTCTACCCTGTCAGGAACAGCTGCTCTAATACCTGCTGAGGAATATGCCCTATGGCATGTCACCACCATACCCAAGAACATATAGGCTGGTTTGAACTGTGATGAAGATCCCCCTCTGCAACAGCTGTTGCCTCTGGGAGGCTGTATTCCAGGCCTGGCTCTTTTATAGGCCTCTCCCTAGCACCAGCTAAAAGGGGGGTTGACCCTCTCTAATCAGCAGGTAGCTGTAACAAAGGCTCCAGGCACCTTGGGTCAAGGGCAGCTGACCATGTGTCATGGTTTTGGCCCAGGACACCATGCTTGTTAGAAGCATTTATTTCATTTTTATCTCATCCTTTATAATTTCTATTTTTGTGCATATTTTCTAACATACATAATATATTAGTACAGTAGTACATGTGTGTAATTTATAAACAAATATACATATATTTGGGGTGCATGCTCAAAAATTTTTGACTGATGGGGTACATGATCAAAAAAGTTTGGAGACTGCTGGTTTAGATGATCTCATTCTTACCTGTCAAAAAGAGAAACGCCTATGTCCCCTTGTAGTGTGTTCTGAAACCTTGGGGGGCGGGCAGACTTCTGCACAGAAATTGTCTATTGCAATGGCTGCAGAAACTTGTGCATATTGGGAATACAGGTGATCCAAAGATTTTATTACTTATGAGAACTGATTCCCTCATAATAAACTTTAATTGGGAAGCAGTTCATGTACTCCACCACTTGTGGTCTATGGACAGGAGAGGTGATGTGTTGCGTGCAGTTATTGGGCACCAAAGGCAGCTCAGGTCAGGTCGCTGCTGCACTTGCACTGCTTCTTGTAAGGCTTGTCCTCCATTGTTTTGGGTGGTTCCTGCTATAGTAATTCCTATAACATGCAACTCAAATCCAGGGTTACAACAATTTAAAGGTATTTCTATTACAGTCTCCATCCCTGGTCAATTTGGACCAGACCATAGGGTTTAACATCGCAGTGAACTCCTCCCCTTGCCCCTGCTCCAGCTTGGACTTAGCCACCGACTGCAGTCCCTTAGGGATGTACCTGCTCCGAGCCTTATCTATGAGTCACAGTTTCTTCAGGGGTACACCTGCTGTGGCATGGACTTATCCACAGCCACAGTTGCTTTGAGGTGCACCTGTTCCAGCGTGGCCTTATCCATGGGCCACAAAGCCTTCAGAGATATACCTGCTCCAGCGTGGCCTTACCCACAGCCACAGTCCCTTCAGGAGTGAACCTGCTCCAACATGGCCTTATCCATGGCTGCAGTCCTTCCAGGGATGTACCGGCTCTGTCATGGGCCACACATTTGAGGTGCTCCAGCATGACCTCATGCACAGCCAGTGATGCTTCAAGGTGAACCTACTGCAGCATGGACTTATCCACAGCCACAGATGCTTCGAGGTGTACCTTCTCCAGCATGGACTTATCCACAGCCACAGATGCTTCGAGGTGTACCTTCTCCAGCATGGACTTATCCTTGGGCCACAATCCCTTCAGAGGTATACCTGCTGTGGCACAGACATAACCACAGCCACAGAGGCTTTGAGATATACCTGCTCTGGCATGGACTTATCCACGGCCAGGGATGCTTTGGGGTGTCCTGCTCCTGCGTGGACTCATCCACAGTCCCTTCAATTCGAGTTCACACTGGAGTTCCATCCTGTCCAGTACAGCAGCACAAAACCAGCAGCAATGCCCTGGCCATCTGCGCATCTGCCAGCCCAGACGCATCACCACTGCTGTTATCAAAATGTTCCCAGGCACAGCAGAGTAAGATGATAAGGAGTACAGTAAGCAACAAAAGCAAAAAGCAGCCACCAACAAGCACTAGTCTCTAATATCCAGTAAGGCAAGCAAGTCCCATGGCAAGCACAGGAGCCTGCCAATTAATAGCTAAACAGCAGTAATAGCTATAAATGCGATCTAGCACATTCCAGTCAAATCTGTCATTATCTCGAACACTTTGAGCCCCACATTGGGCACCAAAAAGGACTGTTGTGGTTTAACCCCAGCCAGCAACTAAGCACCACACAGCTGCTCGCTCACTCCCCCACCCAGTGGGATGGGGGAGACAATCAGAAGAGTAAAAGTGAGAAAACACATGGGTTGAGATAAAGACAGTTTAATAACTAAAGCAAAAGCAACACATGCAAGCAAAGCAAAACAAGAAATTAATTCACTACTTCCCATTGGCAGGCAGGTGTTCAGCCATCTCCAGGAAAGCAGGGCTCCATCACAGAATCACAGAATGGTTCAGGTTGGAAGGGACCATAAAGATCATCTAGTTCCAACCCCCCTGCCATGGGCAGGGACACCTTCCACTAGACCAGGCTGCTCAAAGCCCCATCCAGCCTGGCCTTGAACACTTCCAGGGATGGGGCATCCACAGCTTCCCTGGGCAACCTGTTCCAGTGCCTCACCACCCTCACAGTAAAGAATTTCTTCCCAATATCTAATCTAAATCTACCCTCTTTCAGTTTGAAGCCATTACCCCTCATCCTATTGCTACATGCCCTTGTAAACAGCCCCTCCCCAGCTTTCTTGTGGGCCCCCTTCAGATACAGAAAGGCCACAATAAGGCCTCCCTGGACCAAGCTGAACAACCCCAACTCTCTCAGTCTGTCCTCATAGCAGAGGTGCTCCAGCCCTCGGATCATCCTCATGGCCCTCCTCTGGACCCGCTCCAACAGGTTCATGTCCTTCTTGTGCTGAGGGCTCCAGAGCTGGACACAGTATTCCAGGTGGGATCTCATGTGTAATGGTTACTCGAGAAAACAAATGCCATAACTCCAGATATCCCCCCTTCCTTCTTCTTCCCACAGCTTTATATGCTGAGCATGATGTCATATGATATGGAATATCCCTTTGGTCAGTTGGGGTCAGCTGTCCCGGCTGTGTTCCCTCCAAACTTTTTGTGCACCCCCAGCCTACTCGCTGATGGGGCGGTGTGAGAAGCAGAAAAGGCCTTGACTTTGTGTAAGCACTGCTCAGCAGTAACTGACATCCCTGTATTATCAACACTGTTTTGGTCACAAATCCAAAACATAGTCCCATACTAGCTACTATGAAGAAAATTAACTGTATTCCAGCCAAAACCAGCACAGTGACACAGCTAGACCCTGTGAAATTACGGCTGAAAGCAAAGGGTCTGTCATAAACACTTCTGAGAAAAACTGCATTGCATGATCATTTTAAGTTCTCAATCATAAGCGTGAGAATTTATTTAAACTACATGAGGATTATCAAGGTAATGCTATATTTTTAAACTGCTCCTTACTTCATAAATCCAGCTACTCCATAGAAAGAAATATATAACTTATAAAACTGAGTTAGATCTTTTTTTCCTCAAAAGAAATCAGAAGTGATATTGACCACAGGTTGCTATTGCCAACACAACTGGTGACTAGATGTCAAAAGTCCTATGAATCCTCAGTGTTTTATTATTGAGTGACACTCTTACCCACTGCAGTAGCGAAGTTGGTATAACTCTTAATATAAAAGTGGGGTGCCAGATAAGACTGTAGCTTTGTTGTGGTTGTGGCTATTTTACTATATGCAGATAGAACTAAGTTGATCCTAGGAACAATATATAATAGTATAGATGAAGTGGTACAAGCTCCCCAATGTGAATTACTCACTACTGCCATAACTTCATATCAGGATAAATGCTTCATCTTTGTAAATCACTTCTATGGTGCTGTTCCTTGGCAAACATTAAAGAGCGCAATATTATGCAACAGTGGCACATCATGTATCACCTATTAAGGACTAATTCTACATTTTATTTAATGAAACTCTGTTCACTGTGTCCTTCAGGATCTTAGCTCTAGCAGAGCTCAATGTATTCTTTAGCTTTTCTATATTCTTTTACTTATCTATAGTAAACTAATGCTGATCATTAAAATTCTTATTTAAATTATTAATTTTTGTCTGCCACAGGGAAATATGGGCAGGAATCATCAGAATTTGTAAGGCTAAGGTGTGTGTAGTGTGTGTGTTTTCCAAAACCTTGGTAATTTGTATTGTATCTTGCTAGTGTTAGAACAGAACATTTGGCATTTGAATTCCTTGTCATACTGTACTGGCAACTTAATGTGTAAACTTCCTATTATTTCTCCCTGACATTTTCAGCTGTAATGTGGCACTGGATGGGTTCATATGTCTATTTTTGTTATAATTTAGTTTGGTTTTAATCAGCAAAACATAAAGGGAGGGAAAAAATGGCTAGTTTTTCAGGTCCTTGGATCTGTTGTAGAAAATTGTGGATTTTGCGTCATCTATCAGATGGAGCATTTGTCACACTGTTCCACTGAATTTGATGAAGTTTCTTCAGGATGTAAAATGTTGAACAGTGTGATGTTGAACAGTGTGCACATGATGTGTGTGAACTAAAAAAGCTGTGTCAAATGCCATTTTGGTCACATTCTTTTCTTTTTTTGACATAGGAAAAGAAATCTAAGATATATATTAAGGGGGAAAAAAAGATGGATTCACAAGATTGTGTCCCAACAAATTCAAAGCAAGATATCGGCCATCACATAAAGGGGAGCTCTGGTAAACATTATCTTTGTGGCTATTGTGCAGCCTTCACCAATATAGCAGTCACCTTTCCCATCCAGAAGGTCCTCTTTCGACAACAATTGTATGGCCTGAAAACAAAGGATGCGGTACATCAGCTGCAGAAAGATGGAATTCGAAATCTCTATCGTGGAATCCTTCCTCCGTTAATGCAAAAAACAACCACCCTGGCTCTAATGTTTGGCTTGTATGAAGATTTCTCCTCCTTGCTCCATAGTCACACAAGTGCACCTGAACTTCTAACTTGCAGCATGGCAGCAGTGCTTGCAGGGACCACGGAAGCCCTTCTTACACCTTTTGAACGAGTCCAGACTTTGCTTCAGGACTACAAACATCATGACAAATTTACAAACACTTACCAGGCTTTCAAGGTACTAAAAGTCTATGGGATTAGAGAATATTATCGGGGTTTGGTGCCTATTCTGCTCCGGAATGGAAGCAGTAACATCCTCTTCTTTGGTCTACGAGGACCTATCAAACAATGTCTGCCTGAAGCAACTTCTTATAGCACTCACTTGGTCAATGACTTTATCTGCGGAGGGCTGTTGGGTGCCATGCTGGGATCCTTATTTTTCCCAATGAATGTTGTAAAAGCTCGCATGCAATCTCAAATTGGTGGTGAATTTCAGTCTTTTTCAAAAGTTTTTGTGACAATCTGGCTAGAACGTGATAAAAAATTGATGCATCTTTTCAGAGGAGCCCATCTGAATTACCATCGTTCTGTCCTGTCCTGGGGCATAATCAATGCAACGTATGAATTCTTGCTAAAGCTGTTATGAAAAACATTACCTTCCTTTGAAGCCCCTCTATTCACTTGGGTATTTGTACATTTGAGGTCACTTAGTCTCTAGGAATAGATTAATTTATGGAACTTTTTGTGAATAACATGGAGTACCATGAAACTTGGAGAGAATTCAAAGCAGCAGTTACATTTCAGTAGGGAGATGGGTGATATTGTTAGTGGCTGCTTGGTGTGAAAGGTAATTAGTCTTATTAACGGCCTTCAATTTATGGAGTAAATGACAATACATCTAAATCTTGATGCAATTGAATATACTTCTAAACAAATTAAAGTACTTATATGCTGGTGGATAAATTTACCCACAGTGGAATAACTAGACAAATGCAAAGTAAAAGAATATTTGTATATTGGTCTAGTAGCTTATTCTATCATTTCTGATGTTTCTTAATACTCCCAGTGATCAAATTTTTCACTGTACACGTATAATATGGAAGTCAAGAAGGGGCCAATGAAAGCTACTTCTCTTGCTTGATACGCTACAGAGAGTTAAGAACTACCAATTTCTTGGGGTTCTAAATTATCTTTGGAGTTTAAATAGAAGCTGCCAATTTCTGATGAGGATGACTTTCTTTTTGAAACTCAAGTTTAAACTGAGCCTACACAAACTATTTTGACAACCATTTCACTGCTCAGCTTTAACGTGAACATCATCTCATTCATCAACATAAGGGAAGCTACTGAATATTTAACTTCAGTGTAAACTGATCCAGTGCAAAGTGGGATTGTGCCTATGTATGTGTGTGCCTTGAAATGGAAAGGTGGAAGGAGCAAAACAGCAATTTTATCTCAAGCTTTAAAAGTGTTCTTCCTTGTTGAAAGACCTTCTACTTGCAAATTTGGTATATGCAAGTTTTCAGCTTTTGTATTACTTTGTTTCTGTTGCAAACATACAAAAACTGATCTCTCTCTGTAACACTCAAACAGTAATACAGCTTCCTCTGATTGTCAAAGTACTTGATTAACAGTTTTTTTATTTATCTTTTGCAAACTATTTTTGTTTAATTTGGGCTGTGGCAGAATTTTACATCAGCACTGACAAAGTGAGATTTCTGAGTATAAGCATTTAAGGCGTTAAAGGGAAAGCAAGCATAACTACGAAACAGGTGACTGTCTTAATTTTTTTTCTTTTTTTTTCTTTTTTGGAGGGAGGGGGTGTTATGCATGAAAGTTCACAAAGTATTCTTTGTTTTGGGGGGTGGGGGGCAGGAAAGCTTTCAGAAACTATTTTGAATTGTTCTTTTCCTAGGCTTTAGGCCCTGTAAAACTATCAGTGATAATACAGTAAAGCAATAAAAGGAGTTGTGTGGCTAATAACTTACACTTCAAGCATTTGTAATTTGGTTAACAGATATGCAGTAAAGACAGGGGTGTGGTCAGCTGCTACGCATGAAGGTTACTTGCATGTTTCATTCACCAACAAAGAGAAAGGTGTAAAAGTGTATTAGCAAACATATAAACATGACCCCAAGTAAATCCTAGAGTGAGGAAGAAAAAAAAACAAAGAAACCATCAACATGAACATCATATTTCTCCTGGCCATGGACTACAGATGCTAACAACTCACCATAAGCACTCCCCCACCACCAGAATGAAACCACTGACTTTAGGACCCAGAAGAGCAGTGAAAGAGCGAGCATAACACCGAGGAAAGGAAGAAGTGTGTGTGTTACAATTTTAACTACATCATTATTCTTTCTTTTCCTGTAACAATTAGATCCAGACTAATTATGATTAGACTCTCAAGATCTGAATTACACTAACAATTTTTTTGTTTTACTTATGTATATAAGGTGTACTTTCTCTTTGCCCATGTAAGAAAGGCAGGTATTGCTTTTGCAGAGGAGAAAAGCCGTTTCCATCAGAGGTGACATGAGAAGGGAATGACTAGACAAAGAGGCTCCAGCAAAGGCTTGTAGAACATCCCTTATCACACAGACAAAAGGACAAACTGATTCATACCGGGTTAGTGTCTAGAAGGGTAGTCCAACATTTAACCAGGGCTAATGACATTGAGCAATTTTACCAAAAAGGAAAGAAATAAACTAGTCAGATAATCCCTTTAGGTGTAGCATAAAGAGAAGTAAACAGAGGCAGGACGTCCGGGAAGGATTTGAGGTGCCTCGGACAGACTGTGAACCCTGGAGTACCTAACCAATGGGAAACAGGGGAGAGAAAATTCGGCTGGGATTAGGAAATAAAAAGGTGTGTTTCAAGAACTGAAAGTGTGCCTACTTGCTAGGTCACCCGTTCTTGCAAGAACGCGAATAAAAATGTGCTTCACAGAGGATTCTGCCTGAGCCTATTTCATTCGGACCAGAACTTATTTCTCACACCCATAAACAAAATTTTGAGTGTCACAGTTCCAGCAGCTTTGGAGCCTGCCAAGGCACAAGTTAGTTCACAGAATACTCAACTATACAAGAAGCCTCACACACACACACACACACAAGATTCCTACATTACAACAGTTGTGCTTTTTTTTTAGTTTTAGAAAGTTTTGTTACCTCAAGCAGCAACAGCCCACTAACTACAGAGGATAATCCAGAAGTTTGTCCTTGCCTCAGACACAGCTATTTTCCTCTTCTTTGTCATAGCTAGTTTTCATTTCCAGTTTTAAGCCTTTCCATTTGGGATGATATCTCCCTGTTCACAAATGGCTTTAGCAGAATTTTATGAGGAAAGTAGAGCTTTTTGTCTGCTTTCAAAGGCTTGATGTTTGAGCAAAGAGAGGCTTTTGCTCAAGACAACTTTTTTTTTTTTAGTCAATTGAATGATTAATTGCACGCTTAACTAGTTTGCAATTATTGTACTAGCCTCAGTGTGCTACCTGCTTCTAGGCTCTCCTGAGTCAACTGTTACTGCTCCAAAGTATGTGTGATGATGTGATAGCAACAGGCAGACTGAAGGAGGAAAACAGACATTTTATATGCAAACAAAACAATTTGTGTAAGCACTGGGTATAAGTACTTAAGGCCTTAAAGGGAAAGAAAGCAAGCATTCTAATGGTAGGGAGTGGGCAGGAATCAGTGAGCATTTATAGAAATGAGCTCAGTTTAAGACAAATACATTAAAAGAGAAAAAAAATCTATTATAAAAATGCACTGAGTTGCTTTATTAAATGCTTAATTTATCATGCAAGACAAGACAAACTGTCCACAAACAGTCAGTATCAGCCCTCTTTTGAATATACTCAATATATTGTATTAGACGTCTATACTTTTTATTATAGAATCATAGAATAGCCCATGTTGGAAGGGACCTCAAAAGATCATCTGGTCCAACCTTTCATGGAAAAGGGAGCCTAGATAAGATATTCTAGCAAAATGAAACCTCAAATATTTAAAAAATATTCTACATGCACCATATTTCTCCTCATAATAAAAAATGTTACACTGAGTTGGAAAGACTTGTTCATTTCTATAGAGAATGTGATATTCTGTAGAGAATGCTCTGGCCCAGGACTCCCTCCTGCCCAGCTGCTGGAGCCTGGCCCAGTGTGCCCAGGGCCCCAGGGTCTCTGCCCAGGCTGAGGGACACGGCTGCAACTTTCCGGTCTGCAGGTTCAACCAGTAGCAAAGTTGAAGCAGGTATCCTAGAAACACACACACACACAGAGGACATACACAGAACACTGACATGGCCAGTCACACAGACTGCCATAGGCAAGGCATTGCGTTTGTGAAAAATAGTGAAGGTATTGTTGGCTTTCGCAATAACAACAAGGCTATAAATACTTGAATGATAAGGATAATTAACCTTTAGTAAATTAGGAAACATGAGAAACCTTAAAGATAACAACTAACAGCAGCTATGAAGAAGAACATCTGAGAGAAACGAAAGAGAACTTCTCCAAGAGACCCCACAAATGATTAACAGAAGGAGACAGACACATAGGAGAAGGGAGCTGATATGCATGGAAAAAGGGAACTGAAGATTATCGATCCTCAGAAACAATTGCCAGAAGGAAAACACACAAATAGAAGAAAAAGGGATTAATGATAATCAATCATCATAAATCATTACTCTGATGCAATGTTGAATGTATATAAGACATGGGTGAAGTATTAGCTGGTGTGCCTCTGACTTGAGTCATGCACCCAGCGCTGTGCTTTTGCTTTATCGACTTTGTCCCTATAATAAAATAAGTGCCATTTCTGTTTAAGGAATCTGGCTGTTTATTACAATTTGGGGGCTCGTCCAGGAGAATTCACTTGGTCCCAGTGGGCTCCGAGACCCCGAGCAGGAGGTGCACCCCACCGATTTTGGTGGTCTGCTCAGAGGACTTCCCGGTGCCTGTTGAGACTCCAAGCTGATAATCCCATGAGAGGAGGGACTCATAAAGCAAAAGGGATAAGTCTCCCCAGGAAAAACCGCGGTAGCCCATAATTCTTGTGCACGAAGACCCAGGCAAGAAAACAGGACTGTAAGTACTGCTTGGTTGGGCGGGTTTGGGGCTTGATTGCTGTGTGTGTGGAACTCAGACTGGACAGTCTGGGGAGCGAGTGTGGAGTCTTTCTAACCGCGGTTCCAATCTCCCGCGAGGGAATTGGCCGGTGAAGAGACGAAGCGTCAGAAATTGAGTGAAAGACAGCCCCGGGAAAATTGGGTGCTTGACTGCTGTGGTAAGCGGAAGACAGCCCCGGGAAAACTGGGTGCTTGACTGCTGTAGTAAGCGGAAGACAGCCCCGGGAAAATTGGGTGCTTGACTGCTGTAGTAAGCGGAAGACAGCCCCGGGAAAACTGGGTGCTTGACTGCTGTAGTAAGCGGAAGACAGCCCCGGGAAAATTGGGTGCTTGACTGCTGTAGTAAGCGGAAGACAGCCCCGGGAAAACTGGGTGCTTGACTGCTGTGGTAAGCGGAAGACAGCCCCGGGAAAATTGGGTGCTTGACTGCTGTAGTAAGCGGAAGACAGCCCCGGGAAATTTGGGTGCTTGACTGCTGTAGTAAGCGGAAGACAGCCCCGGGAAAATTGGGTGCTTGACTGCTGTGGTAAGCGGAAGACAGCCCCGGGAAAATTGGGTGCTTGACTGCTGTAGTAAGCGGAAGACAGCCCCGGGAAAATTGGGTGCTTGACTGCTGTAGTAAGCGGAAGACAGCCCCGGGAAAATTGGGTGCTTGACTGCTGTGGTAAGCGGAAGACAGCCCCAGGGAAATGGGACAAAAGATAAGTAAAGAGTCCCAGGGAAAAGGGGAGCGAGAAAGTGCCGGCAGATATACCCCAAGACAGTCCCTTGGGGATAAAATTGGCTAATTGGAATATTGATCTGGATACTAAAAATAAGGATAAAGTTAAAATGATTCAGTATTGTATGATAGAATGGACAAAGGAACCTATACGACCAGACCATTTGTATTGGCCTAGGTATGGGTCCTTTGAAGGGTGGATATGCCAGGCTTTAAACCTTTATGTAAACTCTAAAGAATCATTCAGCCCAGAGGAGAGTGAATATGCCTCCTGCTGGAAAGGGGAGATTTGGCCAAAAGGAATTAGTACCTTTAAAATATCTGAGATCTCAAGGGAAGAAAAGGAGAAGCGGTGGGATCCTCTGGAAGTTTTGCCCCCTCCCTACCACCTCCTTCCAACAGCTCCCCCTTCTCCTGGAAAAGAGCTGACACCTAGTGCTAGGGGAAGGTCGGACAGGTCCCAGAGGTTACGGAGGAAAACTTCTGTTAAAGTAAAGGAATCGGAAGACCAAGACACAGTGCAAGAAACACCAGGAATTAGTTTATTCCCCTTAAGGGAAGTACCCCTGGGGGGAGCACAAGGGGGGATAGGATTTGTAAACGTCCCTTTGACTTCCACTGAAGTCAGGAACTTTAAAAAGGAATTGAAAGGGTTACTGGAAGATCCAATAGGCCTGTCAGAACAATTAGACCTATTCCTAGGCCCTAGTATTTATACCTGGGAGGAAATGCAGTCGGTAATAAGTATAATATTTTCTCCCGAAGAACGGCAAATGATTAGAACAGCTGGGATGAGAATTTGGGAAAGGGAAAATCAGCAAGGCCCACCTGGGGACCAGAAGATGCCAATAGTACACCCAAATTGGAATCAAAATGATGTAGAGGGTCGTAGGAACATGAGTGATTACCGAAATTTAATTATTAAAGGTATAAAAGAAGCCGCCCCTAGGGGGCAGAATGTAACCAAAGCGTTCGATGGGCAGCAGGGAAGGGAGGAAACCCCGACCGAATGGCTTGAAAGGCTGCGACGTAACATGAGACAGTACTCGGGAATAGATTCAGAGAGTCCCGCGGGGCAAACATTACTGAGAGTTCAATTTGTTACACACGCCTGGCCAGACATTCGAAGAAAATTAGAGAAACTAGAGGACTGGCAGGATCGGGGCCTGAACGAGTTATTGAGGGAAGCTCAGAAAGTATATGTACGAAGGGATGAGGAGAAGGCTAAAGCAAAAGCTAAAATCATGGTAGCCACCCTGAGGGAAGGAAATATTCAGAAAAATCCCAGGGTGATGGGGGGGGTGGGACGGAATCCTGAAAGGCGGGAGGAGACTTTTAGACGGAATCTGATCCCTCCCAGAAGGGGACCATCGGGAGCTGAAAAAAGGAACGAAGGAAGTGGGTGTTTCTATTGTGGGAAACTTGGGCATTTTAAGAAGGAATGTCCTCAGAGGGATAAAGATCAGAAAATATTTAGAGAAATTGAGGATTAGGGGTGTCAGGGGCTCTACCTCCTGGGGGATAGCTATCACCTTGAGCCCTTGATAAACCTAAGAGTGGGTCCCCAGGAGGAAGTATTAGAATTTCTAGTAGATACAGGAGCTGAGCGAACTTGTGTTTGTAACATACCTAAAGGATGCATTATAAGTAAAGAAGTAATTAATGTAAGGGGAGCAAAAGGGGAAAGTTTTAAAGCCCCGGTGATCAAGCAGGTGGTTTTTGAAGGTAATGACAAAGTAGGTGTAGGGAATATCTTGTTAGTGCCTGGAGCTGGGTGCAATTTGTTAGGAAGAGACTTGCAGATCCAGCTGGGGGTTGGAGTAATCCCCGAGGAGGGGAAAATGATTGCAAAAATATTGAGATTAAGTCAGGAAGACGAATCCAAAATTAATCAGCAAGTTTGGGCTGCAGCCGGTAACAGAGGAGGTCTAAATATCCAACCAATCAAAGTCTCTATAGAAAGGGAAAATCACCCCGTACGAGTCAGGCAGTACCCCATTTCAATGGAGGGAAAAAAAAAAAAGGCCTCCAACCAGTAATTGAAGGACTCATCTCTGATGGGACCCTCGAACCCTGTGTGTCTCCTCATAACACTCCTATCCTACCTGTAAAGAAACCTGACGGGACATATAGGTTGGTGCAAGACTTACGGGAAGTAAATAAGAGAACTTTGACTCAGTACCCTGTTGTACCGAACCCTTATACCCTTCTGAGCAAAGTTCCCCCGGAACATAGCTGGTTCAGTGTGGTGGATTTAAAAGATGCATTTTGGGCATGTCCCCTGGCTGAGGAAAGTCGAGATATCTTTGCTTTTGAATGGGAGGACCCAAACACCGGACGTAAACAGCAGCTTAGATGGACAAAGCTACCTCAAGGGTTTATGGAGTCTCCCAACCTGTTTGGACAGGCTATGGAGGAGCTGTTACAATCTTTTCACACCCCTCCGAAAACTCAAGTCACTCAGTATGTAGATGACTTATTAATATCAGGGGAAGAAGAAAATTTAGTCCGAGAAGTAACAATTCAGTTATTAAACTTTTTAGGAGAGAAAGGTTTAAGGGTTTCCAAGGGAAAGTTACAATTTGTAGAACCTGAAGTACGATACTTAGGGCATATAATAAGTCAGGGAAGCCGTAAATTAAACCCCGAGAGGATTGCCGGAATAATATCCCTCCCACCCCCAGCTACAAGAAGAGAAGTAAGAAAGTTATTAGGACTACTAGGGTACTGTAGATTATGGATTGAGGGGTATACCCAGGCGGTGAAATTTTTATACGAGAAATTGACGGGGGAAGATAAGATAGAATGGACACAGAATGACAAAGAAAAACTAGAAGAACTAAAGTCAAAACTGATAAAAGCTCCGGTTCTGAGCCTACCGTCATTAGAGAAACCCTTCTATTTGTTTGTCAATGTGGAAGATGGGATAGCCCATGGAATTCTGGCCCAGGAATGGGGAGGGGTGAGGAAACCGGTAGCGTATTTATCAAAATTATTAGATCCAGTCAGCCGAGGTTGGCCAATATGCATCCAAGCGGTAGCCGCTACCTCGATACTAGTGGAAGAAAGTCGAAAACTCACTTTCAGGGGTAAGCTAATAGTTCACACTCCACACTCTGTACGGAATATCTTAAATCAGAAAGCAGATAAATGGTTGACGGATTCTAGGATGTTGAAATATGAGACTATCTTACTAGACAATGAAGACCTAACCTTGGTAACAGATAAGAATCAAAATCCTGCCCAGTTTCTATATGGGGAACCTAAAGAGGAACTAGTACACGATTGTTTAGAAGTAATAAATTATCAGACAAAAATCAGAGAAGATTTGACCGACCAAGCCCTATCAATAGGAGAAAAGATATACATAGATGGATCATCTAGGTGTATACAAGGGAAAAGAATGTCTGGGTATGCAATAATAGATGGGAGTAACATGACGATTATAGAAAAAGGAAAACTGCCATCTAATTGGTCTGCTCAAAGTTGTGAGTTATATGCCTTAAAAAGGGCATTAGAATTTCTAGCACATAAGGAAGGAACTATTTACACAGATTCTAGATATGCATTTGGGGTGGTACATACTTTTGGAAAAATCTGGGAAGAAAGAGGATTATTAACTTCAAAAGGAAAAGGACTAGTTCACGAGGGGTTAATATTGGAGGTATTAGAAGCTTTAACTCTACCTAAGGAAATTGCAGTAGTCCATGTAAAGGGGCATCAGAAAGGATTAACACCAGAGATAAGGGGAAATAATCTAGCAGACCAAGAGGCGAAAGAGGCTGCTGAAAATGGGGAAGAGAAATTATTAGTTGTTCAACAAAGAAAAGAGGAGCGAGATAATATTCCTCAATTCACTGAAGCTGAAGAAAAGGAATTGACTAGAATAGGAGGAGAAAAGACTCCGGAAGGAAAATGGGTGTTGTCTGATGGGCGTCAGATAGTAAATAAAATATTAGCGAGAAAAATATTGGAGGAATTGCATAGAGAAACCCACTGGGGAACACAGGCCATTTGCGATCACTTTCTTAGAAAATCTGGATGCATAGGGGTGTTTGGAGTAGCTAAACAAATCACCGATAGGTGTATAACTTGCCAAAAGGTAAATAAAAAGGTAATGAGAAAACCCATCCATGGAGGGCGGGAGTTGGCCTTACGCCCCTTTCAGAGTATACAAGTGGATTTTACAGAACTTCCACAAGTCCAAAGGTGGAAGTTCCTCTTGGTATTAGTAGACCATCTTACCCATTGGGTGGAGGCAATTCCAGTCACTAGAACATCGGCTAATGTAGTAACAAAGATCCTGCTAGAACAAATTATTCCTAGATATGGAATGGTTCATAGAATAGACTCTGACAGAGGAACGCATTTTGCCTCCAAAATAATCACCCAGACAACTCAAGCCTTAGGTACTCAATGGGAGTTACACACTCCATGGCATCCCCAAAGCTCAGGAAGGGTTGAACGAATGAATCAGACTTTAAAAAAGGCGTTAACCAAATTAATGATAGAAACTCAACTGTCATGGGTCAAGTGCCTCCCTTTAGCATTACTCAGGGTTTGAACTCAACCCAGAACGGATCTTGGAGTCTCTCCCTATGAAATGTTTGGTTTGCCCTTCTTGGCTTCACAGCAGGAAATGGCTACTTATGAAGGAGGGGAGGCTAGTATTAAACAATATGTAAAGCAGATTGCAAAGAATTTGGAACAACTAAGACATAAAGGGTTGCTTCCACAAACTACCCTGTTGGATTTTAAGATCCATAATATTAAAATTGGAGAATGGGTTTTAGTAAAAACATGGAGAGAGCAATCTTTAACTCCCCAGTGGGAAGGTCCCTTTCAGGTGCTGTTGACTACGGAAGCTGCAGTACGGACAAAGGAAAAAGGGTGGACTCACGCCAGCAGAATAAAAGGACCAGTAGAAGAACCTAGAGACTGGACTCTGACTTCAGCTCCCGGGGACACCAGACTCACCTTAAAACGCCAACCAACGCGGTGATGTATGGGAGAGGAACTGAATAATAACTTAGAAATCACAGAAACTTGGGGAGTGAAACCAGAACTTTATCGTTGGTTTCGGGTACGGCCGGGACAAACCTTAAGGAAAATTAGATATCCTCCTTGGGGGAGAGCACTCCCGCTACAGACAGGAGGGTCAGGATTGTATAAAACTGAAAACTTGCTGTTTGCACTTGCATGTGATCTATATAAAGAAGATAGTCGGCTATATCCTAACCCTGAGGAAGAACTACAGCCCCCTCCAGTACCCCGTAGTATACCTCGTCTGATACATCCCTATGCTAGACATCATAGTTGGGTAAAGTGCGAATGCTTAGGTTGTAAGCAAAATTGGTATTACCATTCATCCCGAAGACATCCCTTCTGTTTACATTGCCGGAAGCAAAATTCGAGTTTGGCTCAAACTCAGATACAATATACCAATATCGTAACATTAATTTGTGGGTGGGAATTGCTAGTGCCGGTTCTGTGGGAAATTCCTGAAGAATGGTGGGAAACAGTGGTCTCTAGGTGTAAAAAAACGATTCGCTTGGAAAAAGAGATAAGAACCCTACCTGCTACAAGAGCCAGGGATACCGAATCAAAAGGGGATGGAGGGCAAGACCAGGTTGGCCACTGTACTCGCTGCCAAGAAGAATTATTTCTCGGCTGTTGGAAGCACCCCAATAGGCATGAGAGGCAGGAGTATAAGCCATACTGGACCTCCACTCCTCGTATTGTTATTAACGGTATCCTTAGTACCCAGTAACGAATGCATGAAGTGTTACCAGCAGGTCTCCTGGAATAAGAAGATGGTTTCCACTATGACAATGCATTCACATATCAACAGCCACTGTTATAACCGCCATGAGCTAACAGTGTGCAAATACGACCAACGCGAATATTGGGTTGGGAAGAATTTAGGAATAGGCGGAACAAGACTAGGAGTACATTGTCCTAGAGGGGAACAATGGCTCTGCTTTACTAAAGCTGGGCATTGGGACATATCAGACGGAGGTGGAGTACAAGATATGATAAAACCTGAAATAGTGAAAAATAAAATAGAGCAAATTAAAAAAAGAATAGTTCCAAGATTTGATGGAGAATTGTAATAGAACAACTCGAGCAATATATCTAATAACAAAACAGCAAAAACAAATGAGGGCTGCCATCTACCAAAACCGATTAGCCTTAGACTACTTACTGGCAGAAGAAGGGGGCGTTTGTGGAAAGTGGAACACTTCAGATTGTTGTCTAAAGATAGATGATAATGGGGATGCAATATTGGAACTAACAGAGGAAATCCGGAAAATTGTGCATGTACCGGTTCAAAAATGGGAATCTATGTTAAATGATAATTGGTGGAATAATGTTTTTGGGGGAGCCTGGTGGAAGCAACTAGGCTACATTCTCTTATGTTCAGTCGCTGGATTATTATTTCTTCCTTGCTTAATCCCTTGTTTTATACGCTTAATTACAACAGTAGTCCAAAGCATGCAAGTAGTTTCCATACCCAAGAATCCAAAATTGGCAGCCTCAGGCTCAACTAAAAAGATAATGGTATTAAGAAAAATAAGAAATACTCCACAACAATTGGAAGAAGCAGAATTGATCTATGAACAAAACAAGTGGATTAAGCAAAATGAAAGTTATGGCTCAAGCCAAATGTAGTATAAAAGACGAAAGGGAGGAATTGTGAAAAATAGTGAAGGTATTGTTGGCTTTCGCAATAACAACAAGGCTATAAATACTTGAATGATAAGGATAATTAACCTTTAGTAAATTAGGAAACATGAGAAACCTTAAAGATAACAACTAACAGCAGCTATGAAGAAGAACATCTGAGAGAAACGAAAGAGAACTTCTCCAAGAGACCCCACAAATGATTAACAGAAGGAGACAGACGCATAGGAGAAGGGAGCTGATATGCATGGAAAAAGGGAACTGAAGATTATCGATCCTCAGAAACAATTGCCAGAAGGAAAACACACAAATAGAAGAAAAAGGGATTAATGATAATCAATCATCATAAATCATTACTCTGATGCAATGTTGAATGTATATAAGACATGGGTGAAGTATTAGCTGGTGTGCCTCTGACTTGAGTCATGCACCCAGCGCTGTGCTTTTGCTTTATCGACTTTGTCCCTATAATAAAATAAGTGCCATTTCTGTTTAAGGAATCTGGCTGTTTATTACACGTTCAACAGCACCTACACACAGGACTGTAAGACAAATCTAAGTATTGTTTTTGGAGAGGAACAACTTGACCAGTCTGCAATGATGTAGCTAGAGAATGATTAACAACAGGCTTATCAGGAGACATGCAAGAACGCTCATCCCTTAGACAAAGGAGAAACCAGTCTGTGCCAAAAAAGGGAAGAAAGAAACAGGTGAAGTAAGGGGTTTAGGAGGGGTGATGGGGGGAAGTAAACAGAGGTGGAGCAAACGGGAGTAGTTTTAGGCGAATCGGATAGGCTGTAAACCCTGGAGTACCTAGCCAATGGGGAAACAGGGGAGGGAAATTTTGGCCGGGGATAGGAAATAAAAAGAAGTTACTTCGGGAACTCAGGTGTGCCTACCTGCTAGGTCACCCGTTCTCGCAAGAATGTCTAAATAAAATGTGCTTCATATCGATCACTGCCTGAGCCGTGGTTATTGGATAAGGAGCGCTTCTCACAAGGACTCACATAAGTATAGTCAGCCAAGTCTCCTGCCCCCTCTTTGACTGGCAGAGATAGAAGTTCACTAGTGAAGGCATATACACAACACTCTCTAGATTCACAAGCGCACACATTTGGGGATCCCCCAAGTACTAGCATGGCTCCTCTGTCTGCTTGGTACCCCTGCCCAAATCCCAGGCTCTCTTATCTGCTTCATGGGTCTCCTATGCGACGGCTAGCCCAGATATTGAAGTTTGCTAGCAAATACACATGCACACTCCCCACACGCTCCAGGTTTGGGGACAATACAGACACTCACCCCCAGCCCTAGTGGCTGGCACCAGGCACATGGGCTGTGGTGCATGGTCCTGCTCCAGCCTCTGGTGCTGAGGAGCCTCTCACTCACCTCACTCACACCAGTCCCCCCCAGTAGCTGGTTTTTGGGCAACACACTGTTCCTACCTCAGTAGCTGGAGGTTAAAAATCCCCACTCATTCCAGCAGCTGATGCTGAGACCCCACTCACTACAGTAGCTGACACCACACGCAGGAGGCGCTTACACCCCTGATTTGACTCCAGTGGCTGACCCCAAGTCCACTCATGCCAGTGCCCCCAGTAGCCGGCATTCTGGGCACAAAGGCTGCAGGACCTTCCCTATATCCACAGGGCTGTGGCCCCTCCAACTAGGACTCCTGTTTGCTCCAGTAGCTGACACCACAGGCCTACACCCCTGGTCTGACTCAGACACACAGAGATCTCACCAGTAGCTGGCACTTAATCCTTGCAGCACACATACACACAGGACAGAGAGTGAGATTATGCAGACATAATAAGTGTTAAGAAAACGTTTAATAAGTGTTAAGAAAACATTTAAGAATAAAATAGAAGAAGATAGGATAGACTGTGGTGATCAGGCAAAGGGCTCAGGTAGACAAGAGTACTAATCGGCCCCATTTTACATGCAACCGGCCCTTTTACACCCTTTTCTGTCTACCCTCCCTTTTTTTTCCTCCCTGCTCCCCTTTCCCCTGCACATCCCCTTCATGGGTTTGTACAGCTCTGTGGTGGGTTGACCTTGGCTGGCTGCCAGGGGCCCACCTAGCCGCTCACTCTCCCTCCTCAGCAGGACAGCAGGAAGAAAATAAGATGAAGCAGCTCGTGGGTTCAGATAAGGACAGTGAGATTACTTGCCAATTACCATCATGGGCAAAACAGACTCATCTTGGGGAAGATCATTTTAATTTATTGCCAATTAAAAGTAGAATAGGATAGTGAGAAATAAAACCAGAACTACATCCACCTTCTCAACTTCTCCTCTTCTAACTCCTCCCCTACCACTGATCAGTGCAGGGGGAATGGGGAATAGGGATTGCAGTCAGTTCACAAAGCTTCGTCTCCACCACTCCTTCATCCTCACACTTTTCCCCATCTCCAACATGGGGTCCCTTCCTAAAAAGTAAAATTACAAAACAGAAAATTGGTTCTGTTTTACCTCAAACCAGGACAGGGCCTACATTTCATACAGCAATAGACCCTTGTTTTAAGGCAGAAAGGCAGAAGAATCCTTTTCTACATGTGTTATTTGAAATATTATTAAAAAACAAAACAAAATGCCAAAACACAAAACACCCTCCCTCCAATCCAAACCCAACCTCACCCCCCAAAAAAACATTAAGTTTCCCAATGATAGCGGGGGGGGTGGGGGGTGGGGGGTGGTGCTGCTGCTTGGGAGCCGTGTTTGGGAGCAGGCTGAGGCATCTCTGGTCCAGTTGGTGATCATGTAATCACGTAATCATTTTTGTACACTCTTATATCAGTGTTATTGTTATATCAGAGGATTTGTGGACTCCCTCAAGGGTAGAGAGGCCTTACAGAGAGGTCTGGATAGACTAGAGAGCTGAGCACTCACCAATCGTATGAAATTTAACAAGAGCTAGTGCTGGATTCTTTACCTGGGATGGGGTAATCCTGGGTATACATACAAATTGAGGGACAAGAGGCTGGAGTGCAGCCTCGCAGAAAGCGATCTGGGGGTTTGGGTTGATGTCAAGTTGAACATGAGTCAACAGTGTGCCCTGGCAGCCAAAATGGCCAACCGTATCCTGGGGTGCATCAAGCACAGCATAGCTAGCCGGTCGAGGGAGGTGATTGTCCCCCTCTACACCACACCGGTGCGGCCCCACCTCGAGTTCTGTGTGCAGTTTTGGGCGCCTCAATATAAGAAGGACATCAAACTATTAGAGTGTGCCCAGGGGAGGGTGACCAAGATAGTGAAAGGTCTTGAGGGCAAGACTTAAGAGGAGTGACTGAGGTCACTTGGCTGCTTCAGCTTGGAGAAGAGAAGGCTGAGGGGTGACCTCATCACAGTCTACACCTTCCTCAAGAGGGGCAGCAGAGGGGGAGGTGCTGATCTCCTCTCTCTGGTGACCAGCGATAGGACACGAGGAAAGGGAATTAAGCTGTGTCAGGGGAAGTTCAGATTGGACATTAGGAAAAGGTTCTTCACTGAGAGGGTGGTCAGTCACTGGAACAGGCTCCCCAGGGAAGTGGTCATGGCACCAAGCCTGTCAGAGTTCAAGGAGCGTCTGGATGACGCTCTTAGTCATATGGTTTAGTTTTAGGTAGTCCTGTGAGGAGCAGGGAGTTGTCCGACATTTGCTGTCCACTGCTGGGAGTGCACAGCTTCCTACTGATATAATTGGCTGAGTATAATACTTGTATATTTTATATTGGTATCTAGATCAATATTGGTTCTTTAGTGTTATTAATGTTAATAATCTAGTCTTATTCTATTAAATCTGTTTATATTTCAACCCTCAGGTTTCCTTGGTTTTTCCCAATTCCCCTCACGGGTTGGGAGGGATCATCAGGTGATAGAATAATTGTCTAAATGTTGTAGTAAAATTGATATTAACTAGAAAAATGAAATGTAACATGTAACCGAAGCAACCAAGGGAATCTGCCGCTGCTGCTAAAAGTCATCTATACAGCCCCAACCCTATTTCATTAATTATAGAGAAATAGTAACTAGACATGATTAATCTAAGATTGAATTAAGCAACTAACTGCTAGACAATGCAGCTTTGTTAATAAGCAGGATATTCCTGTCAAGAGAGTGATGAACTGTAGGCCTGGTCAGCAAACTGAAAAAAACACCTGGAGCTGCCAAGATTAGAGGAGAAGTAGGTAAAAGGTAATTTTGGCTGGGGTGACCATGGACTCATTGACCACCTACCCAAATGATACTGCCTACTCAAAAGAGAACAATGGAAGAAGAAGACAGAGTCTGCGCACTAATTTACATAGGAAGTGAAGAAACCTTGACCAATCATTAAAGAGAATAACAATGAATATGTGCTAATTGTTAGAATATGTAATAATCAGTGCATAAAAAGGGAAATTTTTGATACTAAGGTGTGCTCCCTTGGAACGGGCACCCCATTTCTGCGCATTAATGGAATAAACTTGGAAATACCTCTGCTCTGTGTGTTATTGGCTTGCACAGCAGGTAAAGAACCCAGATTTGGGACAACATAAATGACAATAAATTATTGTGGTTTTCTCAAACTGTTGCCCCAAAAGTGGGGTTGTTTACCCAGTGTGCAAGACGCCAGCGTACACACAGAGCAGAGGTATTTATTTAAATCATTTCTGCACAGAGATGGGTGCTAGGTGTTAATCCACAAAGCTAGCACATCAGTTCACAAAATCTTTGGTACATTTATACGATTCAAAACACGGAAGTACACGCCTTTAGTTATGATTATTGGTTAGTACTTTATCTTAACAATTTCTATTGGTTAGTATTATTCCTCACTTTCATTTAAATTTACAGTACCCTTTAATTGATGTGCGCATGCTCCAATACAGTGTGTGTGAGGGGTAAGCCTGCTCCGTCTCTAATTGAGTTGGCGGTAGCGATCTCCCCCTGCCACCTTTACCTTTCCCTTAGTTACAAGTGACTTTTGCTGACTTCATGCTTTTTTTGCAATTGTCCAGCTTTCGGTGCCTGCTGGGGTAGGATGTTCTCTTTTTATCAGTCTTTAGTTCTTCTTTATCAGCCTTTCAGTTCCTCTTCAAGGATACAGTCATTAGTAAGGCATGCATTGCTAAAGTAGTCAAGCTTACTTATTACAAAGTAGAATATCCCTTTTTCTGCTGTACATCAAAACCATAACATGAACCCAACACCAGGTTAAGATGCCTGATGCTGATGGTCACATGATGGGTTCTGGTGCAAATGTATATGTATTGAGTTTACATGGCAAGGTTTTGGTAGCAGGGGGGATGCATGGGTGGCTTCTGTGAGAAGATGCCAGAAGTTGCCCCCATGTCCGACACAGCCAGTTCTGGCGAGCTCCAAGATGGACCTGCCACTGGGCAAAGGTGAGCCAGCAGATATCCACCCTGCAGCCTGTAGAGGACCCCACACCAGAGCAGGTGGATGTGCCCTGAAGGAAGCTGTGACCCCATGGGAAGCCCACGCATGTTGGTCTGCATGTTGATCTCTGGGGTGTCAGTGTCTCACTCTCTCTGTGTCTCTGTGTCCTGGTCTCTCTGTCAGTCTCTCTGTTGGTCTCTGTCTGGGTCCCAGTTCCTATGTCTGGATCCTTGTCTCTATGTTGGTCTCTCTGGGGGGTCTCAGTTTCTCTGGGTCTCTTTATCAGAGTGTAAGTCTCCCTGTCTGTCTCTGTGTCTGGGTCCCGGTCTCTGTGTCTGGGTCCCCATCTCTCTGCGTTTCAGTCTCTCTGTCTGGTTCTTGGTTTCTCTGGATCCCCATTGCCTGTTTGCCTCTCTGAGTCTCTGTCTGGGCCTCTGTCTCTCTCTCTCAGTCTCTCTGTCTGGGTATCTGTATCTCAGTCTGAGTCCTGGTCTGTCGGTCTCTCTGTCAGTTTCTGTGGATCTCTGTCTGGGTCACATTACGTCTCTCTGTCAGTCACATTATGGGTCCTATTCTCTCCAGGTCCTGTTGCATCTGGGTCCTGGTCTCTCTGGGGGTCCTGATCTCTCTGTTAGTCTATCTGTGTGAATCTTGGCCTGTCTTGGCCTCTTTCTCTCTATCTAGGTTTTGGTCTCTCTGGTCAAGCACTAGTCTCTGTCAGGCTCTCTGTCTGGGTCTCAGTCTCTCTGTCAGTCTCTCTAGGTGTCTTGGTCTTTCTGGGTCTCTGGCTAGGTCTCAATTTCTCTTTCAGTCTCTCTGGGGGTCTCAGTCTCTCTGTCAGTATCTCTGCCTGTCTCTTTGGGGATCCCAGTCCTTTTGGAGGTCCTGGTTGTTATGGAAATTACACGTCAGCCACCATAACAGGGTTTGACTCTAGGTTTCTGCTGAATCAATAAGCTGAAAAAGAGATTCTTCTATAAAGTTCCTCTTATTAACAGCGCTACAGCTCGAGCTGGGTGCCTCCAAAGAGGGACCCCGAACAAAGAAATCCCTGGGCAATTGTGGGAAAATAATGGAAGATTGGTGAGGAGGATTGTAAATGCACTCAAGTGACTTGCACCTGGGGTGTCAAAAACCACATATATCATACTAATCATTGTTTAGTCTTGTGTGCTTGACAAGCAGAACATCTGTGTTAGATAACAGAGGCCTGTGATAGACTCAGAGGCACCCTATTGAACATGCTTGAGATTCCTTCCCTACTGTTGGGAAGATCAGAGCACAGTGGAAAACTATGCCTGCTTGAATCCCTGATATACAGGTGAGAACAGCAGGTTCAAAAAAACTTTCTAGCAAGGAACGAGCTGTGTGGTGTCCATATTCTCGCTTGCATGCTTCTGCCTGGGTTCTGCTTCGGAGATCCCACTGTCCACAAGGTACAGAGATTAAATTTGTTCTTTGCCTTTCATCCGTGGTTTTGTGGTTGTTCCTGTGCCCTGCCTATGTTGGCTCACACATTTGGCATAGTTGTCAGGTTCAGGAACAGCCATGCCATGGCTGACAAAAAAGTTGGGGACTGGGGAGGCAAAGACGGTGACTCCCCCTATTCCGGGATGGCCCAGTACTGAACACTGGACCCCTGTGGCCACTTTCCTGGCTAAACTGGCTCTGCTGTAAGATTGGCCTGAAATAGATGACTGGGGGGGGGGGGGGGTGGTAATTAATCTGAGGCTGGGCAATTAATCCAAAGAAAATACAGAGCCCTAGTACTACTGTACAATTTTTAGGAATAGTTTGGCATGGACACTTAGAGAAATACCATATAAGGTACAGCAAACAGTCCAATGATTTCCTGTACCAATCACAGTAAACCAGTTACAGACCTTTTGGGGACTTTTCGGGTACTGGAGAACTTTTATCCTACAACTGATGATATTAATGTGCCCTCTGCAGAAATTAACTAGGAAGAAAGTTGTCTGGCAGGGGACCAAGCAACAACAAGAAGCCTTTGGTGCCTGCAAAAATGCTTTGATTGAGCATGCACAATTATACACTCCTAAGCAAGGCTATCCTTTTGAATTAGAAGTAACAATTCCAGGCGATATAGTCTCATGGGGATTGTGGCAGATGACTGGTCCAAAAAATCAGAAAGAACCTGTAGGATTTTGGTCCAAGGCATTACAAGGCTCCACTATACGTGATACCCCGACAGAGAAACAAATTTTAGCTGTAGTTTGGGCACTACAAGAAACTGAAAGAATCACAGTCCAAGACAGCGTGACTGTACACACCCCCACACCTATTCATGGGTAGGTTACTGATGATTCCGTTAGGGCCCATGCAGGGGTAGCTCAGGCAGCCACACATTGGAAATTATTTACAGCAATGATTTCTACCAGGAAAACCATATGTAACCACTCCACATGCCACTCTTCTAGGAACTGTATCATTTAATCACATGCCCACACTAGGGGAAATTCCCCTTGCAGATATCCCTACATCTCCTGTGGAGGAGGGTCCCCCTTATGACGAGTTAATAGAAGAGCACAAAAAAGATGCCTGGCTTACCGATGGAAGTGCAACACCTCCAATACAAAACATGGTGAGGATTGAAATTCTTCCAGATCGTATCTCTCCCAAAATATTAACTACAGGGGAAATGGAATTGTTTACACCGATGCATTGCATGGTGGGACCACGACCTATTAGTCTAGATGTGAAGATTCATATAATAACCCCTGAGAACGACGTATGGTTCTGTACCCCAACTTCTCCTCTTATTTTACATCCTTTGTTAATATCAGCTTCTCAAGTTCTTGTATTTCATATATCTTCAATGAATACCTGTGCCTTATCCAGAGGAGATACCATTGGAATGGTGTTATTGCTGTCGCGAGCCCAACATCGAATTGAAGTTCAATCTGGAAAAGCACAAGCCATAGTTCTTCAATCTGTGTGGGCAATTAGCCTACATCAGGTTATCAAACCCAGAGTGATATTAGCTGAAGGAGCTGGAGCAATGGCGTATGTATTACTGGAAGGAGATGACACTCTTGTTTTCCTCCCCTATCACAGGTTGGCTCATTGTACTTTGTAGACTTGTACTACAAGCACATGCCCTGGATACATTTCTGCAAGATCAACATGTAAATACTTGGATTTGGTTGGCCTCTACTGTAACTAACTCTTCTGCCTTTTGTATTGAAGAAGGATTAACAGCTGCAGATCTTTTGATGTGTTTCATTGGCATGCCAACCCCAGTAGCTGTATTACAGAATTATACGATGCTAAGTGCTTTTGATATTCATGTCTCTCATTGCTATCTTTTCTGAGTAGGTAATGGCTGTATGCCAGCAAACATCACAAAATTGATTGGTGATGGACTATCTCCTTCTTTGACACCATAAATGCTGCTCCAATTTTGAAGGCATGTGTTGCTTCAACATAACTGATGAATCAGCCAGCGTAGAGGACAACATTCAACATCTCCAGGATTTAATGCATCAAATGAAACAATCTACTGGTGGTGCCTGGCTGGCTGAGTGGTTTAATTCCCTGACAGGAAGAACGGGACACCTGATTCAAAGTATGATTGTAGAGATATGTTTATTCTTTTTTCTACATGTGTTTATTGCATGCCTCTGTAAATTACTCTGCGCTACACCTCTCAAGCCCAAATGGACACCTCCATCTTTGCCACCCCAGCGGAAGTGGTCTCTTGAGCAAGGGGGTGGAATGTGGGAAAATAAATGAAGATTGGCAAGGAGGACTGTAAACATGCTCAAGTGACTTGCAGGTGGGGTGCAGAAAACCACATATGAGCCTGCGTTCCTGCTTGCGTGCCTCTGCCCGGGTGCTGCTTCAGAGATCCTTCGGTTCATGGGTGTCCTAGTTCCGGCGGGGACAGGGTTAAGTATTACATGCCATGTGAGCCATGCCCACCCTGAGCTGCCAGGGGAGGGGACAGGAAGTCGCTGCTTGGGGCAGGCTGGGGCGTCCCGGTCCGGTCGGGGAGCAGCGGTTCCGTAATTGTGTTTGTATATTCCTCTATCCGTGTTATTGTTGTTGTTTTCATGTTCCCTCTGCTGTTCTGTTAAACTGCCTTTGTCTCAACCCAAGAGTTTTGCCTTTTTCTTCTGATCCTTCCCGTATTGGGAAGACCCGAGCGAGCGACACGTGGTTCTTTGTTGCTGTCTGAGGCTAAACCACAACAGTCCTTTTTGGCGCCCAACGTGGGGCTCGAAGGGTTGAGATAATGACAGAATCCAACTAGAGCTTGAAAAAACGAATTTGTTGTATGCGTTTATTTTATTAGGTAAATAGTCGCCGGCCACCATGTTGCTTGGTTTCTTCTCATGGCTGTGTTATGTAAATTCCTATATGACTTATGCACTCCCTGCGATGATATTTGTTACTTCTGGGAGAGGGATGAGGATTATCATTTTACTGTCCTGTTCAATATCGGCTTATGATATGATAACATCACTTGTTAGACAGTTACTTTGGGGCGTTTATGTGGCATTGCTCTCCTGTCCGTACATTGGGCACCGTCTCTCAGAATTTATTAATAATCACACCCAGCCTATGGGGGAAACAGGGGAGGACACTTTCCCCAGCTCTTTTGCCTCCCTTTTCTCCTTCGGGTCAGGTATGACAGCTTTTGAGAATTTTGAATATCCTTGGGATGCTCAAACCAGCCTGGTCCTATTATTATGTCTCCTGAATGTGTTCCAGGTCTTGTTTAGGGTTAAATGACTATTTAAGACTGCCACCCAGAGATCTGCTCCAAGGCTGGACAGTCAGGGGTGGCATGGCATGTGGGAGAACATGGGCAGGTACCTAGAGAACTTCTCGCCTCCAATGGTCTGGGACTTCACCCCTGAACAATTACAGGACCCTGATAAAGTAGTAGAATATCTGAAGGGAAAATGCTGTGGCTATTCTAGAGAGGCACAACTCACCGCACTGTGCTGGGCCCTGGCCAGTATCTACCAGGCACTGCTCAGTGTTAAGCAGCACCCTCAGGGGAAAGAGACAGAGACCAGAACGACAGGCACTGCGGCTACTGCAGCCCCTGCGACAGGCACTGCGGCTACTGCAACCCCTGTGGCAGCCACTGCAGCTACTCCAACCCCGGTGACAGCCACTGCCCCTGAACCAGGGAACCAACCCGTGCCAGTATACATTGCCCCCATACAGAAGAAGAAGTACACAAAGAAATCAGTTTGCTTAGTAAGAGATGACGATGAACCAGGGCCATCACGAGGACAGGAGGAAGAGGCAGAACCAGAGATAATTACCCGATCCCTATCCTTGAGTGAGCTGCAGGATATGTGAAAAGATTTCAGCCGACTTTCAGGTGAGCACATTGTCACCTGGCTGCTTCGGTGTTGGGATAATGGGGCCAGTAGCCTGGAATTAGAGGGCAGGGAAGCCAGGCAGTTGGGATCCCTGTCTAGGGAAGGCGGCATTGACAAGGCAATTGGAAAGAAGACCCAAGCCCTCAGCCTCTGGAAACGGCTCCTGTCAGGCGTGAGGGAGAGGTACCCCTTCAGTGAAGATGTTGTATGTCACCCAAGCAAGTGGACCACCTTGGAAAGAGGTATCCAGTACCTGAGAGAATTAGCCGTGCGGGAGATGATTTATTATGACTTGAACAATGCAGACTTACCCACGGACCCTGATGAGGTGCACTGCACAAGGCCCACGTGGCGGAAGTTTGTACGGAGTGCACCATCGTCATATGCCAACTCACTGGCAGTGATGGAATGGAAAGGTGAAGAGGGACCAACGGTGGATGAGGTGGCTGGCCGGCTCCAGCGATATGAAGAAAGCCTCTCTTCCCCCCTTGTCTCAGCTGTGGAGAAACTGTCCCGGAAGGTCCAGCAACTTGAAGAGAATATGTCCTACTCCCCACCTGTACGGGCCAGCATCTCAGGTATCTTGAGCCGGCATTTCCCCACTCAAGAGAGAGAGTACAGAGGGTACACACCACGAGGCACCCTGTGGTTCTACCTACGAGACCATGGAGAGGACATGAGGAAGTGGGATGGACAACCTACTTGGATCCTGCGGGCACGGGTACAGGAGTTGCAAGGAAGGACAACCACAAAAGGAGATCCCTCCAGGAAAAGTGCCGCCCCAGTTTCCAGTGGGCAGTTCCCCAGACAGAGCATAAGGCCTGATCTTGCTTCTGCTCCTCTTGAAGGAACCTCCAAGTCATTTCTGCAAAAAGTGACTACCAGATACCATGACCAGTATTAGAGGGGCCCTGCCTCTGGCCAGGTGGAGGAAAGGGACAACCGGGTTTATTGGACAGTGTGGATTCGATGGCCTGGCACATCAGACCCACAGGAGTATAAGGCTCTAGTGGACACAGGAGCACAGTGCACCCTAATACCATCAAGCTATAGAGGGGCAGAACCCATTTGTATTTCTGGGGTCACAGGGGGATCCCAAGAGTTGACTGTACTGGAGGCTGAAGTGAGCCTAACTGGGAATGAGTGGCAAAAGCATCCCATTGTGACTGGCCCAGAGGCTCCATGCATCCTTGGTATAGATTACCTCAGGAGAGGGTATTTTAAGGACCCAAAGGGGTACCGGTGGGCCTTTGGCATAGCTGCCTTGGAGACGGAGGAAGTTAAACAGGTGTCTACCTTGCCTGGTCTCTCGGAGGACTCTTCTGTTGTGGGGTTGTTGAGGGTCGAAGAACAGCAGGTGCCGATTGCTACCACAACGGTGCATCGGCGGCAATAGCGCACTAACCGAGACTCTCTGATTCCCATCCATAAGCTGATTCGTCAACTAGAGGTTCAAGGAGTGATCAGCAAGACTCGCTCACCCTTTAACAGTCCCATATGGCCAGTGCAAAAATCCAATGGAGAGTGGAGGCTAACTGTAGACTATCGTGGCCTGAATGAAGTCACGCCATCGCTGAGCGCTGCTGTGCCGGACATGCTAGAACTGCAGTATGAACTGGAGTCCAAGGCAGCCAAGTGGTATGCCACGATTGATATAGCGAATGCTTTCTTCTCAGTCCCTTTGGCAGCAGAGTGCAGGCCACAGTTTGCTTTCACTTGGAGGGGCATCCAGTACACCTGGAATCGACTGCCCCAGGGGTGGAAACACAGCCCCACCATTTGCCATGGACTGATCCAGCCTGCACTGGAACAGGGTGAAGCCCCAGAACATCTGCAGTACACTGATGACATCATTGTATGGGGAAACACAGCAGAAGAAGTTTTTGAGAAAGGGAGTAAAATAGTCCGAATCCTTCTGAAAGCTGGTTTTGCCATAAAACGAAGTAAGGTCAAGGGACCTGCGCAGGAGATCCAGTTCTTAGGAATAAAATGGCAAGATGGATGTCGCCAAATCCCAATGGATGTGATGAACAAAATAGCAGCTATGTCTCCACCAACTAGTAAAAAGGAAACACAAGCTTTCTTAGGCATTGTGGGTTTTTGGAGGATGCATATCCCAGATTACAGTCTGATTGTAAGCCCTCTGTATCAAGTAACCCGGAAGAAGAAGGATTTTAAATGGGGTCCTGAGCAACGACAAGCTTTTGAACAAATCAAACAGGAAATAGTCCATGCAGTGGCCCTGGGGCCAGTCCGGGCAGGACAAGATGTTAAAAATGTGCTCTACACCGCAGCCGAGGAGAAAGGCCCTACCTGGAGCCTCTGGCAGAAGGCACCAGGGGAGACCCGAGGTCGACCCCTAGGGTTTTGGAGTCGGGGATACAGAGGATCCGAAGCGCGCTACACTCCAACAGAAAAGGAGATATTGGCAGCATATGAAGGGGTTCGAGCTGCTTCGGAGGTGGTTGGTACAGAAGCGCAGCTCCTCTTAGCACCTCGACTGCCGGTGCTGGGTTGGATGTTCAAAGAAAGGGTCCCCACCACACATCATGCAACTGATGCTACATGGAGTAAGTGGATTGCACTGATCACACAGCAAACTCGAATGGGAAACCCCAGTCGCCCAGGAATTCTGGAGGTGATCATGGACTGGCCAGAAGGCAAGGATTTCGGAATGTCACCAGAGGAGGAGGTGACGCGTGCAGAAGAGGCCCCACCATATAATAAACTGCCAGAAAATGAGAAGCAATATGCCCTGTTCACTGATGGGTCCTGCCGGATTGTGGGAAAGCATCGAAAGTGGAAGGCTGCTGTGTGGAGTCCTACACGACAAGTTGCAGAAGCCAGTGAAGGACAAGGTGAATCGAGCCAGCTTGCAGAGGTGAACGCCATTCAGCTGGCTTTGGACATCGCCGAGCGAGAAAAATGGCCAGTACTTTATCTCTACACTGACTCATGGATGGTGGCAAATGCTCTGTGGGGGTGGTTACAGCAGTGGAAGAAGGGCAACTGGCAGCGCAGAGGCAAACCCATCTGGGCTGTTGGACTATGGCAAGATATTGCTGCCCGGATAGAGAATCTGGTTGTGAAAGTACGCCACGTAGATGCCCACGTACCGAAGAATCGGGCCACGGAGGAACATCAGAACAACCAGCAGGTGGATCGGGCTGCTAGGATTGAAGTGGCTCAAGTGGATCTGGATTGGCAACGTAAGGGTGAACTATTCATAGCTCGGTGGGCCCATGAGACCTCAGGCCATCGAGGAAGAGATGCGACATATAGATGGGCTCGTGACCGAGGGGTGGACTTGACCATGGACACTATTGCACAGGTCATCCATGAATGTGAGACATGCGCTGCAATCAAGCAAGCCAAGCGTTTGAAGCCTCTTTGGTATGGAGGATGATGGTTGAAATATAAATCTGGGGAGGCCTGGCAGATTGATTATATCACACTGCCACGAACCCGTCAAGGCAAGCGCTATGTGCTCACAATGGTGGAAGCAACCACTGGATGGCTGGAAACATACCCTGTGCCCCATGCCACTGCCCGGAACACTATCCTGGGCCTCGAAAAGCAAGTCCTGTGGCGACATGGTACCCCAGAGAGAAGTGAGTCAGACAATGGGACTCATTTCCGAAACAGCCTCATAGACACCTGGACCAAAGAGCATGGCATTGAGTGGGTGTATCACATCCCCTGTCACGCACCAGCCTCTGGGAAGATAGAACGGTACAATGGACTGTTAAAAACTACACTGAGAGCAATGGGTGGTGGGACCTTAAAACATTGGGATGCACATTTAGCAAAGGCTACCTGGCTGGTTAATACCAGGGGATCTACCAATCGGGCTGGCCCTGCCCAATCAAAACTTCCACGTACCGTAGAAGGGGATAAGGTCCCCGTAGTGCACATGAAGAATATGTTAGGGAAGACAGTCTGGGTCAGTCCTGCCTCAGGCAAAGGCAAACCCATCCGTGGGATTGCTTTTGCCCAAGGACCTGGGTGCACTTGGTGGGTGATGCGGCAGGATGGGGAAGTCCGATGTGTACCTCATGGGGATCTGATTTTGGGTGAGAATAGCCAATGAATCAAATTGTGTGTTGTTGATTGCTAAGTAACCCTGTCACTGTATGTCCTCGTTACTATAATTGCTATCGGCTGTACTACAGTAAGAATCACCCAAATTAAGGACAGATGGACTTTGATGAAAAATTGAGTAAAGCACAGTGGTGATGGGATCAGAACTGACCTCAGCAGCTGGCGCCCAGCAACTTCCTCAAGATCTACATCTTCAGCCCATGGACTGTGGGCATGAGCCACACCAGGTACACCAGCCGCAACCTCCGAAAATACAGCATGCAACAGGCCAGCACCACACACCATCTCACCTGCCCTGAGAGACTGTTCTGACAGATGGAGCCCAAAGTCATAGATTGAATGAACTCGCCAGACACTTTGGAGGGATGGCCCATAAACTAAGGGCATTATATCTGCATGAATATATATGTGTGTATATATATATGACAGGGGAAAGTGGTGGCAATTCCTTGGAACCTGTAAGATCTGGGCATGGCAAAAATGGTATGGAATAAGGGGTGGATAATTTCCTGGTTCTGGCGGGGATAGGGTTAGTTCTCCCCAGGAGACAGTATTCCATGCCATGTGAGCCATGCCCACCCTGAGGTGCCAGGGGAGGGGGCAGGAAGTTGGGTTTGGAGCGGGCTGGGGTGTCCCAGGTCCAGTCGGGGAGCGGTGGGGAGCGGCGGTTCCATAATCATGTTTGTATATTCCTCTATCCATGTTCTTGTTGTTGTTTTCTTGTTCCCTCTGCTGTTCTGTTAAATTGCCTTTGTCTCAACCCACAAGTTTTGCCTTTTTCTTCTGATTCTTCCCGTATCGGGAAGACCTGAGCGAACGACACGTGGTTCTTTGTTGCCATCTGAGGCCAAACCACGACAACGGGGTATCAAGATCAAATTTACTCTTTGCAGTTCATATGTGGTTATTCCTACGTCCTGCCTGTGTCGGCTCATACAGCAATTATACCCTTACAACCTAAGTTCCCCACCCCTCACGTGACAGTTCAGACCAGTAGCAATATTAAGGTCTGGGGTCTTCTTGCTTTTTATTGGTTTGATTTGTTTGCTGTTTTGTTACTAAGTGGTTGCTAAGTGGTCATCTTCTTATACAGTATACAGTGGTTCTATGTCCTGCTTCACATCCTCTTAGGTCACTTTCAGCTGGTTCTGTAGTTGGCTATTAGCATGTTGTAATACAGTTTTTACAGTTCATATACCACAATCTATAGGCTTTGTCTACTCTAGCTATTAATGTTTAAGCTGCTAGTGCATAGTTTCAAGTAACTTTTTTCTACAACATGGTCTTTCTGACAGTCCTCATCTCTTTTTGGGTCTCATTCTCTCTGTCTTGACACCAGTCTCTCTTGGTCTCTGTCTGGGCCTCAGTCTGACAGAGAGACTCTTTGGGGATTACATTCTCTCTGTCAGTCCTGATCTCTCTGTTGCTTTCTCCATAGGTTTCTCTCACTCTTTCTGGTTCCCTGGTCTCACTGTCTGTGTCGTGGTCTCTCTCTCTCTATTTCTCTGCATCTCGGTCTCCCCATGTCTCTGTGTCTCTCTATCCTGGTCTCTCTGTCTGACTCTCTGGGGGGGTCTCAGTCCCTCTGTTGGTCTCTCTGGGTCTCTGTCTTGGTCCTGGTCTTTCTTTCTTGGTCCTAGTGAATCTGTCTCGGTCCCAGTCTCTCTGTAGGTCTCTGTCTGGGTCTCAGCCTCTTTAGGGGTCCTGGTCTCTCTGATGGTTGTTCTGGCTCTTGATCTTACGATCTGGGTCCTGGTCTCGATATCTCAGCCTGAGTCTTAGTTTCTCTGTCTCTCTTTCTGGGTCCTGGTCTCTTTGTTGGTCAGTCTTTCTGTAGGTCTCTCTGGGGAGTCCTGGTCTCTCTGTTGATCACTCTGACTCTGTCTGGGTCTCAGTCTCTTTGCTGGTCCCTCTGCAGGTCCTGGTCTTTCTTGCTCCATGTCTATCTGGGGGTCCTGATCCCTCGGTAGGTCTCTCTGGGTCTCGGTCTCTCTGTCACTCTCTCTGGAGGTCCCGGTCTTCCTCTGCCAGTCCATTTGTGTTTCTGTCTGAGCCCCACTCTCTCTGGGGGTCTGTATTGGAAGCCCTGTGGAAGACAATGTATTCGAGGATTTAGTGATACTGAATGGGCCATGTCTCCTCTATTGGGCTTCATGCTTAGGGCTTGAGAAGCCTGTATTTTATTAGTATAATCTGTAATTTATATCATTGGGAAAGGTAAACTGTATGTGGATCAAGGGGTGGAATGTAGCAATCTGGACCGAGAGACTGCTGCACGTTTAGGAGTTAGTGATCCACATGACAGTTAACCTGAGCAGGCGCAGGTCTGTGCTGTGCTGCGCTGTGCTGCACGTACAGCATGGCCTTCAGGCCTGTGTTGTGCTGCACAAATTCCCTGGCCACAGGGTAAACTTAACCAGCTCATTGTAGTAGAGGATCCTGCAGTCAGCTCTGGGGCTCAACAGGGCTTATGCAAGGAACCAAAGAGAAAATGTCATTCTAAATAGTAAAAGGAAAACTTAAATTCCAATTTCAAGGCAAATTTGGTCTCGTTTGAGCACAAGGACACTCCCGTGGTAGTTATAGTATTCCCAGAAGTGAAGATGGCTAGAAAGAGAAATCCAAATTAGATAAATTTACTAAGACAGATGATCAAATTGCAAGTGACTATTGTAAGCAGTGAGATCTAAATGATGCTCCTGGATTTCTAGTGTGAATCCTTTAAGGATAAGGGAACCTGGGTTCTGATTGCTTTTATCAGCATCATAGATGATGTACGTTCTGGCATTAAAAGGTTACCTGATGTTCTGCACAGGGGAGGTATGGGATTCTTTCTGGATCTCAGTAAGAAAGGCACAACAGCAAACAGTGTAATAATAAAACTCCTTTAATAATAGGATAGAAATGGGAGGAGAAATATAGATAGCGAGTAAATCTTACATCCCTTCAGATGCTGGTGTTACCAAAGACAGGCCTGTGCTTTGTTTATAACCATATGCTAACTAAAATGTTGTTTCCTACTAACCTTCTTACTGTGTGAGAAAATAGTTAGTCACTGAGCTGATGTTACAGATAGTGATAATGAGGAGACAGCCAGAAGTAGCTCATCACTGTCATGGTTTTGGCCAAATTGGCCAATGGCCGGCAACAGATGCTCCCCCCCAGCCTCTCACGAATGGGGAGGAGGAGGGGGAGAGATAAAGAGAGATTTACGAGTTTAGAAGAAACTAAACTACTTTAATAAAATATTAATAATAAGATTAAAAAGGAAAATAATGAAATAGATACAGTATATACAAAACCGTATTAAGCTCCCAGGATGATGTCACCGGCAGGCACTGGGGAAGTCCCAGGCTGGACTCAGTGACAGGTGGGAACCGGGTTCCAGAGCTGGAGTCAGGAACACATGGATCGGGATCAAAGGCAGATGAACAGACAGGGTCCTCCTCGGACATCAGCCATTGAAGAAAGAGAGCTGACCCTTTGATCCCTCAGCTTTTATACTGAGCATGGGGCAGATGGGATGGAATACCCTGTTGGTCAGTTTTGGGTCACCTGTCCTGTCCCCTCCTCCCTGCAGGTGGGACCCCTCTACGCTTCTCCGCTTCCGACCCTCCAATGGGGCAAATAACGAAATTAGCTGACCTTGGTTGTTATAGCAATAAGTATAAGCAAGAGCCTCTCTGCCTACCATTCCTTGGCACAAACTGTCTTATCACTCCGAATGAACCGTTTCAGACACAACATGCTGTTAATTTCAGAGATTTAGAAGAGGCCCAGCTAAGAAATAAAATTACTGAACAGAAAGTTGGTTCTGTTTTACCTCAAACCAGGACAATCACCAAGGATGGGATAACAAGAAGTAGTTAATCACCTCAAGGTTCTTTTGTGCATCAAGTATGTACTCCTATACCAATTAGGACAGAGCTGTGGCTACTTCAAGGAACTTCCTTATCATCCTCAAGAAGTTGGCAAACTTACAGTCAACTTTTACTGTCCTGAGATGACTCAATACCTTAAAAGGATAATGTGAAGAAGGGTCTCCTTACCCAAATGACCACCGAGAAGCTCACGCTTGCGCAGAAGTGTTTTGCCAATGCAGCAAAACTTAGTACACGTGCAAAAAGGCTATTCAGTCATCCTAATGAATATGTAAGCCTAGGTGGAGTTATGTATTAGGTAGGTGGAATTATGAGAATCTTTTATGTATAAATACTGGGTGAATATTCCCAGTGAGGTGTGCTAGATTTGTGGGTTTTCCCCCTAGCACCCGACGTTGAATAAAGCAATATCTCCTCTCTAAACTACTTTTGGTTTCGAGAGCTTTTATTTCAGGTAACACTGGGAACCCTGTTTTCATGCAGCGTTGGATGGACTCCTGTTGGACATCCATGGCACGCTGCGCAGATCCCATCCATTGAGAGGTTCACCCTCTCCCCTATACTGTGGCTCCTTATATCTAGTGTAACAAACAAACAAACTATCCCTCTTGTCTTGACAGGTAGGAATGCTATCTTTCTTAATGTCCACCAGAGCATATCTAGCTACATGTATCTAGGAACTGTATTCAGGAACAGTACATACCCAGAGCCTTCCAGCATGATATACCTGGGGTTATACAGCAGTCACTCATGCTAACATAAGGGTATCTCAAGCCTTAAACACAAGACCCAATATGGCTGACAGAGCCTGTTCAAGATGACTAACTCCTCAAATATGTCTTCTGCAAGACTCCCTACACACTCCACTCCTTGATCTTGAGCACAGCCATGCTCACTATCTAATAAAAGGCCATTTTTATCAGTTATATTAACAAGCTGCTTAGCAACATCATGTTCGTAACTCCCCTGCAGTAGTGATTTTATATCTCAAGGGATCACAACTTATGCAGGAGCAGCTTAAAGCAATCATAATTGACTGTGCCTTAGGGGGTACCAATATAGTTGTGGTACCATTTCTCCAGTGCAATATGACACCACCTGTTATTTGCTGTAAGTTCCATGTCCTTGTCTCTCTATCACCTTCACGATGCAGGCTTAAATTTTGACCTTGAGCCCCTACCAGCCATCGGGAACCACTCACAATTCCATGTTCACTTAAACATTGACATCTTAGCTCCCAAGAGAGAGTCCATTGTCCTAGATGATATACCAGGCAGGTGAGGCCTTGAACATTGGCATAATTTGCAGGTTGTCAATGTTAAGAGTGGCTGCCTTCTCCAGCAGCTCTGGCCCAAGACTCTCTCCTGTCCAGCTGCTGGAGACCAGTGTCCTGGGTTGAGTGACACAGGATTAATTTCTCTTCTAATGCTTGGGAAAACTCCACTTTTGGAAGACTCTAATGTCTGAATTCATGAAAACATTTACTTTATAGCCAGCTAGGCTATGTGGGATTCAAGGTCGCAGTGTTTTCGAGCCTTGCCAAGTGCAGGGATGAGGAGGAGAGAGGCCTGGGCACTTGACCCAGGCTGGCCAACAGGATTATTTCATACCATGAACGTCACATTCTATATGAACTAGAAAGTTTGCTGCGTAGTTTCTCTCTCCCTTGATGGCAGCAGTCCAGAGAAACTCCTTGCCCTGGTGCCAGACCCCTGAGCCCTTCCCTTCCTCCTGAAGCCATTGCGCTCACAATGTCCCACATTTGCTGTCCACTGCTGGGAGTGCACAGCTTCCTGCTGGTATAATTGGCTGAGTATAATTCTTGTATATCTTATATTAGTATCGGGATTAATACTGGTTCTTTAGTATTATTGTTAATTATTTAGTCTTATCCTATTAAATCTATTTATATTTCAACCCTCGTGTTTCCTTGCTTTCCCCGATTCCCCTTTCCGGGTGGGGAGGGGTCATCAGGTGATAGAATAATTGTCTAAACAACAATAAATTGTTATGGGTTTTCTCAAACCATAACAATCAGCCCAGTGTGTCCTGGGACCTGGGGTCTCTGCCCAGGCTGAGGGACGTGGCTGCCACCTTCCTATTTGCAAATTCAATCAGTAGTGAAGCTGAGCACATATCACAGAGACACACACGCACAGCCCCCCACACACACACACACAAAGGATACTGACATGGCCAGTCACACAGACCGCTGCAGACAAGGCACTGCCTTCAACAGCACCTACTTACAGGAATCACATAAAAGATAAGTATAGACAGCCACATTCCCTTCATCCTTTTCAGTGGGTAGAGATAGAAGTTCACTAGTGAAGATGCATACACAGCACTCTCTAAACTCACAAGTACACATACATTTGGGGATCCCCCAAGTACTGGCACATCCCCTCTGTCTTCCTGGTACCCCTGCCCAGATCCCAGGCGCTCTTTCTTACCTGCTTCACAGGTCCCCCAATCACTGGCTAGCCCAGACCGATGCTCACTAGCAAACATGCATGCACTCACACACTCATCCCAAAGGCACTCCACACTCACAAGTCCCCTCAAATACCAGCACAGACCCTCTGCCCGCCTGATACCCCTGCCTGGACCCAGGGCCTCATACTTGCTGGCTAGTCCAGCTTGAAGTTTGCTGGAGAATTACACGTGCACAACCCCACACACACCACGTTTGGAGAAGATATAGCCACTCAGTCCCCTGCCAACAGCCTCTGGTGCCGAGCCCCTCACTTGTCTCACTCATGTCCCTCACGCACAGTCCTGGAGATTTCTGCAGAGCACTGATGATAACTTCTGGTGGTGGAGGAACCAACGAGCAGAGGTGCTCTGCTGGACCTTGTACTGACAAACGAAGAAGGACTGGTTGGGGATGTGAAGGTTGGGGGTAGCCTTGGCTGCAGTGACCATGAGATGGTGGAGTTCAGGATCCTGCATGGAAGAAGCAGGGCAAAAAGTAGAATTACAACCTCGAACTTCAAGAGAGCTGACTTTGGCCTCTTCAAAGATCTGCTTGGAGGAATCCCATGGGCTAAGGCCCTAGAAGGAAAGGCAGTGCAAGAGAGCTGGTTAATATTTAAGCACCACTTCCTCCAAGCTCAAGATCGGTGCATCCCTAGGAGCAAGAAATCAGGCAAAGGAGGCAGGAAACCTGCATGGATGAGCAAGGAGCTTCTGGAAAAACTGAGATGGAAGAAGGAAGTTCACAGAAGGTGGAAAAGGGGACTGGCCACTTGGGAGAAGTATAGGAACATTGTCAGAGTATGCAGGGATGCAACAAGGAAGGCTAGGGCCTGCTTGGAATTAAACCTGGCAAGGGATGTCAAGGACAATAAGAAGGGCTTCTTCAAGTACATCAGTAGCAAAAGGAAGACTAGGGAGAATGTGGGCCCGCTGCTGAATGGGGTGTGTGCCCTGGTGATGGAGGATGCGGAGAAGGCGGAGTTACTGAATGCCTTCTTTGCTTCGGTCTTTACTGCTAAGGCTGTCCCTCAGGAACCCCAGACCCTGGAGGTAAAAGAGAGAGCCTGGAGAAAGGAAGACTCTCCCTTGATCAAGGAGGATCAGGTTAGAGATCGTTTAGGCAAACTTGACACCCACAAATCCATGGGCCCGATGGGATGCACCCACGAGTGCTGAGAGAGCTGGCAGATGTTATTGCAAAGCTGCTCTCCATCATCTTTGAAAGGTCCTGGAGAACAGGCGAGGTGCCTGAGGACTGGAGGAAAGCCAATGTTACTCCAGTCTTCAAAAAAGGCAAGAAGGAGGACCCGGGAAACTACAGACCAGTCAGTCTCACCTCCATCCCTGGAAAGGTGATGGAACAGCTCATCCTGGATGTCATCTCTAAGCATGTAGAGGAAGAGAAGGTTATTGGGAGTGGTCACCATGGATTCACCAAGGGGAAATCATGCTTGACCAATCTGATAGCCTTCTATGATGGCATGACTGGCTGGGTGGATGAGGGGAGAGCAGTACATGTTGTCTACCTTGACTTCAGCAAGGCTTTTGACACTGTCTCCCATAACATCCTCATAGGGAAGCTTAGGAAGTGTGGGTTGGATGAATGGACAGTGGGGTGCATTGAGAACTGGCTGAATGGCAGAGCTCAGAGGGCTGTGATCAGTGGCGGAGAGTCTAGTTGGAGGTCAGTGACAAGTGGTGTTCCCCAGGGGTCAGTACTGGCTCCAGTCTTGCTCAATACATTCATCAACAACCTGGATGAGGGGACAGAGTGTACCCTCAGTCAATTTGCTGATGACACAAAGCTGGGGAGGGTGGCTGACACAGCAGAAGGCTGTGCCGCCATACAGAGAGACCTGGACAGGCTGGAGAGTTGGGCAGAGAGGAACCTTATGAAATTCAACAAGGGCAAGTGTAGGGTCTTGCACCTATGGAGGAATAACCTCATACACCGGTACAGCTTAGGGGCTGACCTTCTGGAAGGCAGCTCTGCAGAAAGGGACCTGGGAGTTGACCATGAGCCTTTCCAGATGTGGGTCTTCTACTTGCTGCCTAGTCCAACTTGAAGTTTGCTAGCAAATTACACATACACACAGGATGAAATTTACTGGAGAAAAATAAAAACACCTAGGTGTGACCATCAAGAAACCCCTACAATGGAAGAAGGCTCAGAGAAGGTAGGCAAAGGTGATGTGCTCAAGAAGCTCAGAGAATAATGTATCTTCCTAAGCCAGACAGACCAACATGGGGGAAGGGTATATGTGGCTCAGCCCAACATAGAGTATAAAAATCAAACAACCACCAAAAATGAACTTTGAAGGCAGCAATGGGCTTGATCTGGCTTCAACCCATTTGTTCTCTCACAGCAACTGGGGATGTGTGATGGTGAGCATATAGAGACTGGTAATGGGAATCACATTTGTATTGTCATCCAACTGTACATTGCAATTGCTATATTGTGCTTGTATTGTTATTTCAGTATATTGCAGTATTACTCCACTAAATCAAAATGCCATGTAATGTCAAATACTTACAAATAAGTAAATTTGCTATTAAACATTAAACCCTCCTCTTCTGGAATATGTAAAAGAACCTGGTAAGAGAGTATTGGACTCTGACATTAATAGGCGAGTAGGCTGGGGGTGGGAGGGGACACAGCCAGGACAGATGATCCAAACTGACCAAAGGGATATTCCATACCATATGATGTCATGCTCAGCAATAAAACTGGGGATGAGTTTTTACAAGATAGCTGTTGCTCGGAGACTGCCTGGGCATCAGTCTGCTGGTGGGAGGTGATGAATGATTGCTTTTGCATCACTTGTTTTTTCTTTCTTTTTTTTTTTTACTCTTCGCTTATTAAACTGTCTTTATCTTGACCCACAATTTTTTCTCTCTTTTGTCCTTCCAAGTCTCTCCCCTGTCCTGCTGGGTGCAAGTGATCGAGTGACTGGATGGGGGCTTAGCTGCCAGATGGGGTCAACCCACCACAGTTCTTTTTGGTACCCAACATGGGGCACGAGGGGTTCAAGATAACAACAGATTTGATTGGAGTGTGCTAGACTGAATTTATAGTTGTTATACCTGTTTAGTTGCTACTTGGAATGCTGTTACTTGCTGTTGCGGGTCATCATGTTGACTTGTTTGCTCTGGTTTAATTTGTTCCCTGATCTGCTCCATGGCATGCTCCCTCTCTTGCTGTACATCAAACTCCAGGGCCTGTTAATGGCTGCTTTTGGCTTTTCCTGTTTGCTGTTTATCACTTTGTTTTGCTTTGCCTGGGAGAGCTATGACAAAAGCATTGGTCTTGAGCATAATCTGGTATTTAGCCCCTGCATTGCTGCTGTCCCAGTACTCCAGGAACCATCTCGTGGAGACAATTAACAATTACACCTTCCTCCAATTGATGTTGAGACCTCTATGATTGTAACTCTAAATCATTTGGGTAAATGATTCTTGACAAGACAATGGGAAAGAAGGAACAAACAGACCTAAAACCAGGTACCAGAAATTTCAGTGGGCTGATTGCCAAAGAAACTTGGCTATACCACGTGAATTGTGTCCTTAAGGTGAACGTGACTAATTATAATATGAAAGCCACTCCTCTAGAAGTTAGGATACCCACCTCCGCTTGAAGACCCTCACCCACTGAGCCTGTGCAGTAAAATTAAGAGACACTGTACCTTTAATTGAAGACGAGGACATTTTACACCCATCAGCTTCAAGATAAGGAATTATGAGCACCAGTAAAAAGTTGATAAGCAATGAATATGTTAATTATGTTAATTGACAATGTATAAATGAATGGCTGTTTCACTGCTGGGTGTGCTAGCTTTCTGGAAATACCCCCAGCACCCTTTTCTGCGCAGAACTGCTAATAAATAGCTAATACCTCAACTCTGTGTATTATTGGCTTGCACACTGGGTAAACGATCCCATGAGTTTTGGGACAACACTCTTCTCTCTGAGCCACTTTGTGGGGGAAATGAAGAATAGCACCTTCCCCTCCAGGGCAGAGGTTTTCTGCCTTGTTATTGCCCTTCAGTTCCTTGAACATCCAAGAATGCTCATATTGGTGTGGGTCAAAAATCTGATTTTGGCTTTTTCTAAGCTTAACCAACTTCTTGGAAATGCCACGCGGGGATGTGCCCAGAGGCACTCAATTTGTGGGTGGCAAGGTGCATGGGAGAATTTAGGCAGGTACCTAGAGAGTGATTTTCACCTCTAATTGTTTTGGTTTTCACACACAAACAGGCATGGTATCCTGTTGAAGTGACAGAACACTTGAAGGAAGGATGCCTTGCCTATAGCAAAGAGATGCAACAGCTTCTAGCACTGTGCTGGGGCCTGACTGATGCCTACCAAGCCTGTCCAGCACCCTCAAAGCAGCAAGAGGGTGTCTGGATCTGAGGACATACAAACAGACATTGTGGCTAAACCAAAGACCCAACCCTCAACTATAACAGTTGCTCCTGTAGTCAAGACCTTTGTCTGGACCTCAAGAACAAAAGGAGAGTCTATGACCTTTGGAAGAGGGGGCGGGTCTCTCATGAAGACTATAAAGACGTAGTGAAGCTATGCAGGGAGAAAATTAGGAGAGCCAAAGCGCAGCTAGAGCTCAACCTAGCTACAGCTGTTAAGGATAACAAAAAATGTTTCTAGAAATTCATTAACAACAAAAGGAGGATTAGGGAAAATCTCCCTCCCTTATTGGATGCAGAGGGAAACATAGTCACAAAGGATGAGGAAAAGGCTGAGGTGCTGTCGTGGTTTTCGCCGGACTGGCCAATCAGAACAACAGATGGCCCTCCCCCCCTCTCTCCAAAGAGAGGAGAGGAAGAGATAAGGAGATTTATGAGTTTAGAAAAAGAACTAAACTACTTTAATGAAAATAATAAAAAATAAGGAAATAGTAAATAACAATGGAATAAAAAAAAAAGTATACAATATATACAAAACCGTATCCAGCTCCCAGGATGATGATCGCGTCACCAGCAGACACAGGGAAAGTCCCAGACTGGAGTCAGCGACGGACAGGAGATGAGTTCCAGATCTGGAGTCAGGAATGCTCGGATCGGGATCAAAGGGAGACAAACAGACAGGGTCCTCCTCAGATGTCGGCCACTGAAGAAAAAGCGAGCCAGAGCAGCCTTGCCCCTTTGATCCCTCAGCTTTTATACTGAGCATGGGGCAGGTGGGATGGAATACCCTGTTGGTCAGTTTTGGGTCACCTGTCCTGTCCGCTCCTCCCTGCAGGTGGGACCCCTCTACGCTTCTCCGCTTCCGACCCTCTAACGGGACAAATAGCGAAGTTAGCTGACCTTGGTTGTTACAGAAATAAGTATAAGCAAGAGCCTCTCTGCCTACCATTCCTTGGTATAATCAGGTCTTATCACTCTGAGAGTGAAGAGTTTCTGAACAATATGCTGTTAATTTCAGACTTTAGTCAGTCAGAAGAGGCCCAGCTAAAAAGCAAAATTACAAATCAGAAAACTGGTTCTGTTTTACCTCAAACCAGGACAGGTGCTCAATGCCTACTTTGCCTCAGTCTTTAGCAGTGGAACTAGCTGTTCCCTGGGCACCCAGCCTCATGAGCTGGGAGACAGGGAGGGGAAGCTGAACGAGGTCATCACAATTAAAGAGGAAGTGATCAGTGACCTGCTACACCGCTTGTATGCGCACAAGTCTATGGGACCGGATGGGTTACATCCAAGAGTGCTGAAAGAGTTGGCAGACGTGCTCGCCAAGCCGCTTTCCATTATCTACCTGAAGCCATGGCTAACTGGGGAGGTCCCAATGGACTGGAGGGTAGCAAATGTAGCACCCATCTACAAGAAAGGCAGAAAGGAGGATCCGGGAAACTATAGACCTGTCAGTCTGACCTCGGTACCAGGGAAGGTCATGGAGCAGATCATCTTGAGTGCCATTACAAGTCATATAATGGACAAGCAGGGGATCGGGCCTAGTCAGCATGGGTTTATGAAAGGCAGGTCCTGCCTGACAAACCTCATCTCCTTCTATGACAAGATGACCCGATTATTGGACGAGGGAAAGGCTGTGGACATTGTCTACCTAGACTTTTGAAAAGCATTTGACACCGTCCCCCATAGAATTCTCATGGAAAAACTGGCTGCTCATGGCCTGGATGAGCATACGATCTGCTGGATCAAGCACTGGCTGGATGGACGGTCCCAAAGAGTGGTGGTCAATGGAGTTAAATCCAGCTGGCGGCCGGTCACAAGTGGTGTTCCTCAGGGCTCAGTGTTGGGACCATTTCTGTTTAACATCTTTATTGATGACCTTGATAAGGACATAGAGTGTATCATCAGTAAATTTGCAGATGACACCAAGTTAAACGGGAGTGTTGATCTGCATGAGGACAGGGAGGCTCTACAGAGAGACTTGGATAGATTGGATTGATGGGCCAACGCTAATGGTATGAGCTTCAACACGGCCAAGTGCCAGGTCCTGCACTTGGGCCACAACAACCCCATGCATCGCTACAGGCCTGGGGAAGTGTGGCTGGAGAGCTGCCCGGCAGAAAAGGACCTGGGGGTTCTAATTGACAAGCGGCTGAACATGAGCCAGCAGTGTGCCCAGGTGGCCAAGAAAGCCAATGGCATCCTGGCTTGTATTAGAAATAGTGTGACCAGCAGAAGGAGGGAGGTGATTGTCCCCCTGTACTCAGCACTGGTGAGGCCACACCTTGAGTACTGTGTCCAGTTTTGGGCACCTCAATACGAGAGAGAGATCGAGGTGCTGGAGCGAGGGCAGAGGAGGGCAATGAAGCTGGTGAAGGGCCTGCAGAATAAATCTGATGAGGAGCGATTGAAGGAGCTGGGACTGTTTAGTTTGAGGAAGAGGAGGCTGAGGGGAGACCTCATCACTCTCTACAACTACTTGAAAGGACATTGTAGAGAGGTCGGTGCTGGTCTCTTCTCACAGGTAATTAGCGATAGAACAAGAGGGAATGGCTTCAAGCTGCAACAGGGTAGGTTTAGACTGGACATCAGGAAAAAATTCTTCCCAGAAAGAGTGGTCAGACACTGGAACAGGCTGCCCAGGGAGGTGGTGGGGTCACCATCCCTGAATGTGTTTAAGAGTCGTTTAGATGTGGTGTTAGGGGATATGGTGTAGGGGAGAACTTTGTAGAGTGGTGTTGATGGTTGGACTCGATGATCCCAAGGGTCTTTTCCAACCTGAATGATTCTATGATTCTATGATAAGAGGAAACAGTGGAAGCAGAAGTTGACTTGCTTAGTAAGGGAGGAAGAAGCTCCTCCTGAGAGGGAGGAGGAGGAAGAACCAGAGGAGGCAGCCTGTTCTGCAGCAGGACAGCCACAAGAACAGGAGAGGGAAGAGACAGACATCATAAATGAGGCAGAAAACACCTTATCCCTGTCCCTGCGAGATATGTGGAAAGATTACAGCCATCAACCAGGAAAGCAAATTATCAGCTGGTTGCTTCGGTGTTGGGATAGCGGGGCCAACAGTCCCACCCACAGAACTAGAGGGTAAGGAAGCCCAGCAGCTGGGATCCTTTGCTAGGAAGCATGGAATCAACAAAGGGATCAGAAAGAGAGGCAGCAATCCACAGGCTCTGGAGGCAGCTCCAGCCGTGTGTGAAGGCAAGATATCGCCTCAAATAAGATCCTGAAAAACTTCTGAGGCAAGTGGACCACCGTTGAGGGAGGTATCCAGCGTCTGAGGGAATTAGTAGTGGTGGAGGTGATCTACAGCAACCGGGACAATAACCAGGTCTCCAAAGATCAGGATGACATCCAGTGCATGCAGTCCATGTGGCTGAAGTTTGTATGGAATGTACTGATGTTTTACACCAGCACCCTCGTGATAATGGACTGGACAGACATCAAGGCACCAACTGTGGATAGACTGGCCTACCAGCTCTGGCAATTCAAAGAGAATGTCTCTTCCTCTCCGACCCTACGCTCCTGTGTCTTGGCTGTGAAATAAACAGTTCCAGCAACATAAAGAGAATCTTCCTCCTTGCCCTTACAGGCTAGCGTCTCAGCTATCAAGTGCCATACATAGTCGACCTTTCTCTGCTCAAAGGAAAGGGAACCACGGGCACATGCCACATGCCACCCTGTGGTTTTATTTGCATGACCATGGGGAGGACAATGCACCTACCTCGAACCTAGAAGCTTGTGTATGTGAATTATGAGGAAAAACAGCATCCAAAAAGGTTCCATCCAGGAAGACGACTGCTCCGATTGCTGTTAAGCAATTCCCCAGATACAGTAGAAGGGCTGATGCCCATTCTGATCCTGATGAAGGGACTTCTGGTTTGTAATTAGGGGAGTCAGGTGTATCTGGGGGTGCCCTGTCCATGACTGCCTTCTTTTCAGCTTAATTTTCTGTTTATCTTTAGTGAACTGAATAAACCATTCTTAAACCCTAATCAGCGTTAGCTAAATTAGTGAAGGTCTGCATATTGATGGGGCCAGTGTACTCTGGCTGAAATGATAAACTCTATGCATAAACCACATACCTTTGTTATTAAACAGCAATACATAATTTTCTTGCTAATGCCTGATGCAATGAGTGAGAAGTATAAAAATGAAAAAAAAAAATCTCTCGAGTCCTACTTATAATTGTTAACAATGTTTATCTGTTCATGCCCTCCTGTGTGTTAGAGGAAAATATATCTCACCAAATCTGACAGCCTGAGAGAGGCAAGGCTGCTGCAGCTCCATGTCTCCAGCTCCAACTAGTAGCAAGGCTGAAGAGGTATTCCCAGCATGCACATACCCACAAAGCACACATATACACCACATATATATACAGTATATGCATAGCTGGCCACATAGATCACAGACAGACTCACAGAGCACTCCCACGAACACAGACAGCACCAACAGCCTTATCCTGCTCCCCTCTCTGGCTGAGCAGGATGGAGATCCACTAGTGAGAATACATATGTTATGTACAATGGGGATCCCTCCAGCAGCTAAGCTCAGATGCTTAGTCTGTCCAATAGCTGGCTCCTGGATCCCAATCTCCCCAGTTGCTGGCACCTGGACATACGAGCCCCCAAAGCCCCAGACCCACTCCAGCTGCTGGTACAGGTCAGCGCTCAGACTTTGTAAGATATCATTTAAAATGTCATTTATTAGAGCTAACACTATAAGGAGAGAATAGTATAGATAATCCTATGTCCCTTTTGATGGTGGGAACCCTGAGTTTTGTAGCTTTGGGGCCTCTGATCCATGCTGGGCAGATCCTGTCCATAGAAGAGATTCTCCCATTTTGGTCATTTGAGCTATTTCAGGATTTTCTTACAAAGAAAACAACTCTATTCAACATTTCTACTGTCAAAAAGAAAGGATATTCACATGAGAACTTCTTGCTGCACTGTTAGAAAAAGGCAAGACCACACAAGTGGTGTAATTGCCAGTACTGAGTGGGAGCTGCCTGCAAATCACCTAAACCCCTCCCTTGTCCTGCCTTTGGTATCTTCCCTAAACATCTGTGGTGGGTTAACCTTGACTGTCCACTGTGATGGTGTGCTCTCCCTCCCCAGGCACCAACCTGACCTTTATCTCCCATAACTCTGCCCAAGCGATAACCACGTGTGGTGGTCACAATGGGTGCATGTAGTCGTGATGGCTGCACCGGGCTGCACCGGGAGACATATAACAACACAATAGCCAAGGGCCAACTTGAGCAATCCTGGTACTGTGATCAATATGCAAATATGACTATAGGTCAATCATCTTACTCCCATAAATAGTGAACAGCCCAAGAGCCCTTTGAGCTCTCCTGTATAGCAGCAGGCTGCATGCCAGGATCTCCCCTTGAGCAGGGACGCCCGCTCGAGGTTATGTTTACTTCTCAAGATTGAAAGATTCCTTGCCGCAACAGATTCTCGGTGATTAATAGCATGCTAAACTTTGAAATCTTAGCTAAGTGAGATAAAGGATTGATTGTGCGTATATAATCCTTTAGACACAAACCGTTGACCAAGTCTGGGACTAGGAGTGGATCCAGCCGCCCCTAGACTCCTCTCTGAGAAGGAGTTTAGAAAGCCAGGGGGTCCTTTCTGAACCTCGTGACTCAACGGGAGGGTCTCCCTGACAGCTTGTCTGACCCTGTCCTCTGTGCAGTAAATAACCAAGTGTGCCTCGCCATCTTGAATCTTGTTAAAACACTGGTGCATTTACCATCAAACTTTGTTAAATCCCTGTTTTATATTAATAAATGTATTGCTGCTTCTCTCTATGAGTGAAGCGCATCGCTCCATCTGCAACAAATTGGCGTAGTCAGCAGGATGGCAAGTAGTATCACTGATTATTTACAGAGGCATGGAATCCCAACTTCTCAGAATAATGGGCTCGTTACAATTAGCACAATTGGGAAGGCGGTTAAGAGCACCTAAAGGTAACTCAGGGCCGCACAAAGGCAATGTTAAAACCACTGATTGAAGGAGCCCCAGCAATTCTTAAAGCCCATCTAGTTGCAAAACAAGATGAGATCAAGAAAGACACAGTACACAATGAGGGACTAGGTGATAACGATCAAAATGCCTACAAGCAACTCCCTACACGGGCAGAATTAATGTGGCATTGTTAGTTACCTGAAATGGGCTGGGACAATGCACCAGCTGAAAAACAAAACCTGAAGGCCTGTGGAGGAGATCACAAAGTTCAACTCCTATGTGCCAGTCCCCCTTCGTGAGGAATTGCTGGGCTTGAAACAAAAGGTGTAATGACTAGAGGGCAATTGGGCCTGCCTGTCCAGAAAGTGGAGGCTTATCGATAGATAAGTGACAATGGCCCATGCATTTTGATTCCAGTTGGTCTTCGGGGACAATTGGTGAAGTTTTTTAATAGATACGGGAGCACAAATTTTACTACTAACACAATGAAATGCCGAGAAGCTGGGCATGCAGTCCGGACGGCAAAGAGTTAAAATTACCGGTGTGAATGGAGCGACTATTTGTGTGCCAAACTGCCAAGGTCAATTTGTGGCTCCCAGGCGAGAACCATATGTTGTCTACTCACTTTGCAATTAAAGATCATCGTGAAAATATTTTATGTTTTGATGTTTTAAACAGACGAACCTGGTGCCTGCTGGACAGCAGCATGTGGTCCTTCAGCTCAAACCCTGACCCCAGCCCCAGCAGAAACCTGGAGGCTGCAGTGCAGGTGCTCTGCACAGCCCCTGCGCTCCCCGATTCAAAGATCAGTAATGTACCGCAATGTCCGTTTTCTGCTATGGCACAAAATGGAATTTCTGAAGTTATAGCTGATTTGGAGAAATAACAAAGAATCTCCAGAGTCCCCTCCCCATTGTAGGAGACTTGTAATTCCCCTACCAACGACTGAGAGGAGCAGCCTGAGGGAAGCATGAAACAAATGGTGAGAGAAGGGGAGGAGGCCCTCCAAGCCTTTCTGAGGAATGTCTCAAACACAAGTATCTTGAAATGAAGCTACAGCAGTGGGGTGGATAATGCAGACCTTCTGTTCAAAGAACTGATAAGGCTAACACCTGCTTATCTCTTGTGTAACTCATGCGAGAGAAAACTTGCCTGGGGCGCCTGGAGGAGGAAGTACTGCAGAGACTGGACAGCCCTGCTTTTTGTTGGAAAGGACAAGATAACAGGAATCTGTGTAGTTCTTTGTTTCTTCAAAAGGCTACTATGCCCGATGATGACCTTTGCCTCATTATCCACGAAATGCATATTAAAGTTGACACCCCTGCATATGCTAATGAAGATTATCGAGATCATGCTAAACATATATGACTATAGCACTCTCCACCCAAATCATGCTACACGTCATCGGGGGGGGGGGGGGAGGAAACCTGAGACGAAACTGCCCCATAGCAGTGGGGCAGGTCATACTGAAACAGTGAACATTAAGTGGGAAGATAAGTGCCCCTGGGGAGATTTTTTGTAGAGGAGCACTCCTACGAACCAGAGAACCCCATTGGCTGGACCAACGCTGGAACCAAGACTGGTGATCTCTTTATCTCTCTCTCTCTCACTCTCTCTCCCCTTCTCTATCCCTCTGTCCCTCTGTTTCTCTTTTCTCTTAAAGTTAAGTACCTTACCGCTTGCCATAATTTGTTGTATATCTGTTACTAAGTAACACAATGCATACCTTACCACTTGCCATAATTTGTTATATACCTAACCAATTATTGTGGACCTAGTTAAGACATATATTAATCACTTTGGAAATCTAATAAATGTTTGTATACGGACCTTGAGAGTTGTCTCACCTTAGTCCATGCTGCTGTGGATTTGCGAATCTGAGTCACTCACCCCCCCTCTTTTCTGAGTGGGGCGAGACATTTTAAATTGGTATCACAGACAGGATCCCCTCGGTGTTGGAAGGTCCTAAGGGATACCAATTCTCCATCTGACGAACTCGGACAGGGAGAACTGGGAAGTGACCTCTCAGCTATAAGCTGGGAGAGGTTCGAGCAGTAGCAAGCCGAGATTGCCCAGGAAATGTCAGTGCTTGACTGCTCCCCAATTCTTAAGAAATTGAAGGAGTACAAGGCGTGTCCTACTCCACTGGGAATGGTCTAGGCCCACGATAATTGGCATAATCCAGAAGCAGTAGCAAGTCCTATCACTACCCTTGCAAAGGAGCAAAGGTTGTGGTTAGGTAAAGGAAAAGCTATAGTGTGTGCTGTATTAAGGGCAGCACTGACTGCAGCCCAAAAGGATAGACACCTGACCAGGCAAGCAGAAGGGGAGACAATCAAATCCTTGCAAGAGTAAATTGAAATTTTGCACAGCCAATTAGCTGCTGAGCGTAACACCACTCAGTGACTCCACACAACTCTGTCGGATGCCCTGGACCGAGAAAAAATCTTATGGTCTGAACTAGAGAAGAATGAACAAGAAACCCACAACCAGATAGATCTTAACTCTCTCCCATCTCGAATCTTGTTACAACATTGTCGCATTTACCATCAAACTTTGTTAAATCCTTGTTTTATATTAATAAATGTATTGCTGCTTCTCTCTACGAGTGAAGTGCATCGCTCCATCTGTGACAGTCGCCAAGCTGCTCTATCACTCCCCCTCCTCAGTGGGACAGGAGGGAGAAAACAGGATGAAAAACTCGTGAGTTGAGATAAGGGCAGTTTAATAAAGAAAAGCAAAGGCCACATGCAGAAGCAAAGGAAAACAAAAAGATTTACCCTCTACTTCCCATCAGCAGTCCATGTCCAGCCACTTCCTGGGAAGTAGGGCTTCAGTATGCATAGCAGTTGCTTTGGAAAACAAGCAACTTAATAACAAATGCCCCCCCTTCCTCCTCCTTTCTCTTAGCTTTTATTGCTGAGCACAACATCATATGGTATGGAATATCCCTTTGGTCAGATTGGGTCAGCTGTCCTGGCTCTGTCCCCTCCCAACCTCTTGCCCACCCTGAGCCTACTGGCCTTTGGGGGTGGGGGGGTGTTGTGGAATAATTACTAAAATGACCAAAAATACAGCATTGTTCACACATTTAAGGAAAGGTATAAAATCAAAAAGCTTCTAAGGTAGAATACAGCCGCAGCTGGTATGTGAAGAATCTGCGATTCCCTGTACAATATTGCTTGCAAAGCAACACGGGGGACAAAGTGGAATGAAGAGTCCGTGGTCTCTCCCTGTGATAATACAGCAGATATGGGAACGAGATGGTACTATGGAACTGATAAGCTGCATACTTACTACCCTGAGCCAACAGTCTGTCGATTTTTGATGAAATGCTGTCCTTTGTGCAAACTTTGCTCATTATAATGTCATTATAATACCAAAACACACCTCCATCCCAAAGGCTACCCGCCTCCAAGGTGCGACCACTCCTCCTTGAGTCTGCACCCTGAATTTTTCATAATCTATACCTTTAAATGTGAAGCGAGAGAATTTTACACCAATCATAATAAAAGTATGTATGACTCGAGTCACTCAAACTCCACCTTGAAGGTAAAAAATAGTATAAAAATAGCCCAAGAAAGGGGGGTATCGGGGAAGACACCATCGTGAACAAGTCAAGGAGGACTCCATCACAGATTGCCTTTGACTTCCGGGACCAGTCAACGGGCTCAGCCTTTCTTCCCCCCCATAGGGACGCCTTTGGGTAAGACTTAGACTATACCGAGTGCTTTCTCGGGAAACTTAGGAATTTCTCTAGAGAATCTCTATCCTACATTTATAGCCAGGCTGTATAATTTATAACTTTGTCGCGCGTTTGATATATGTAATAATACTTTCATTTGCACGTGCTTTGCAGACAGTGTATTTATCACCGGCAATCCTAAGAACCTATCTATCTGTTGTTTAAATAAACTGCACTGGTTAAGTAGCTGGTCGTTTTGGTTCCTCATTGAACGCAACCAAAGATTCGAGAGTGGCCGTGCTAGTTCATGAGCACGACTAGACTGAAGGGGCAGTCCACTATTAGTGTATCCAAATCATAACGGTTTAATATATTAAACGCGACTGGACTGATAGTGCTGAATTGGGCATCACTCAGAATTTAAACCCAGCCGCACCGAGCCTCCCACCTCGGTGAGGAGTGTTAGAACGCAAGGGGGTTTATCTTCTGCCAAAACCGCTTTGCCCCTTTCACGCAACAGGTGTGTTGGAGAGACAGCCTTGATGCTGTGGGAGGACTGCTCAGCAATAGCCAAAACACTGGTGTGTTATCCTTCTAGCTACAAATACAAAGCACAGCACTATGGGGGCTGCTATGGGGAAAGTTAGCTCCATCCCAGCCAGATCCAATACAACATCCCATAAGAAGTCCTGTGCAATCCCCAAATGCTCTTCCCCTGCATCCCATTATGAGTCCTGCACCCTTAGGCATTAATCCCCCTTAGTCGCAAAGGTGATCCAGAGAGCTGCTCCTGATGACTAATCTTGATGGGTTTCACGCCTGGACAAGGGGGGTGATTGCTCACTTGGGACAGCTCTGGGAGGTGCCTGGACAGGGTGTTCATTCCTCTGGAGTCGTTAATTTTGGTTCCCACCTGCCCTTGTGCCCCTGTGCTCCTCCAGACTTGTGTAGGTGGGTATTTGATGGGCTGCTGGCTCCTCTGATGGGCCTGGGAGTAGCCCAACAGGGTCTCCCCCTCCTGCCATTGTCTTCCTGTGCTCATTTGTGGGTGTACAGACAGCTTTTAGCACATAACACTATGAGCTCATTAAGACTATATTTTGTCCTCATTCTACAAGTTCAAAAATATTAGAGTATGGCTCTAATTTATCCAGGTGTTAGTGTCTGGAAAAGTTTACACATTCTAGGTCTGCTATCTGCCTTTGGCTTTTCTGATCTATTTCAGTGACTAAGCCAGGGAACTGTCACTTACCTGAGGAAGCCATGTTTGTAGCACATATGCCAAATATATTTCCTGCATGTCAGGACAGTTGTAATTGTGTAACAAAGCACTGAAATAATTATTTTTTTTATTGTTCAGTTTATCTTTTTTATTGTTCAGTTTTTACCATTACTTTTAATTCTTCATAAGGAGGAGCTCAACATTCTCTACTAGTTTGCTGTTTGGCTCAATGGATTTTGAGATATGAAAACATGTGGAAGCCTTATTAATTCTGGACTTGACTCAGACATTCCACTTTAAGGTAGAACAGAATCTCCAAAAAAATCTGCTACTTGATATAAAATATTTTGTTTGCTGGGCTGACTGGGGCAGAACATATTGATCAGTCATATTTTGTTTGACATATTCAGATTTATGTTATTAGGCAAACTAGAAAAAAGATGCTGAGGTTGGGAAACAGAAAATATATCCTACTGCTGGCTCAAGATATTTTCAAAAAAGACTGGAATTGCACTGACCAAATCATAGGTTTGCTTGTCGTTCACCACTTAATCTACGATATAAAGTACACATGAAACTTATGTCAGTATCCCAAAATGGTACCATGAGCATAGAATAAAAACCTTTATCGATACTCTTTCTCTCACGGCAATGGGATATGGAGTAGTGTCTTTCCCTGCAATGTTGTTTTTCCCTGTCCCGGTTTGAGGTAAAACAGAACCAATTTTCTGTTCAGTAATTTTCCTTCTTAGCTAAGCCTCTTCTAACTCTGAAATTAACAGCATGTTGTGCAGAAAACTGTTCACTCTCAGAGTGATAAGACCAATGCTTACAGTTAGTGCCAAGGAATGGTACGCACAGAGGCTCTTGCTTATACTTATTGCTGTAACAACCAAGGTCAGCTAATTTCGTTATTTGCCCTGCTGGAGGGTCGGAAGCGGAAAAGCGTAGAGGGGTCCCACCTGCAGGGAGGAGCGGACAGGACAGGGGACCCAAAACTGACCAACAGGGTATTCCATCCCACCTGCCCCATGCTCAGTATAAAAGCTGAGGGATCAAAGGGTCAGTCTCTTTTTCTTCAACGGCCAGCATCCGAGGAGGACCCTGTCTGTTCATTTGCCTTTGATCCCGATCTGTGCGTTCCTGACTCCTGATCTGGAATCCAGTTCCACCCGTCACTGACTCCAGTCTGGGACTTCCCCAATGCCTGCCGGTGACACGTTCGTCATCCTGGGAGCTTGATATGGTTTTGTATGTATTGTATCTATTTCATTATTTTCTTTTAATTTTATTATTACTATTTCATTAGTTTAGTTCCTTCTAAATTCATTAATCTCTTTATCTCTCTCCCTCCTCTCCTTGGAGTGAGAGGTGGGGGAGACCATCTGTCATCTCGTCATTGGCCAATCCGGCCCAAAACCACGACAGATTCATTGGTGCCCAACGTGGGGCACGAGCAGGGCTCAACCAGAGCTCTGATAGATTGCCTGAATAGTTTCAATTCCAGCTTGTTCAGGGAGAACAGACAGTTTACATCATGTCATTCTTAAGTGAAATGTTACATCGTGCCTTTAGAGAGCTTTGTTTGAAGTTAAATGATGGAATGCTGCTTAACCTGCCAAATATATTGCATGGTTTATTTGCTCTTTGTGTTTGTATGTGATGGTTTAAATGTGCTATTTTGGTGTGGATTGGCATTCAGATGTATAATATGATTACTTGGATAATGGTTCTACCTGTATATCTTGGGCATCATATGATGGATTCTATTATGAATTACTCTTCCAGTTTTACCTGGGGAAGGTTTACTTCGCCCTTTAGTGCTTATGTCAAAGTGACACCATCAGAGCTAGGGGATGGAAACCTTTTTGGCTGTTTAGAAAATGAATGTTACTTTCATAAAATTGTGCTTTTGTTGTTGTTTTTCCTGTGTTGCAGGGGTGGTTTTTCATTAAACATCGGTACAGGAGTGGGTATTGTGTAACATGTGCTGCTGCTACTCAAATCCCATGGGCCAATCCACAGCCCATATGGGCACAAGTCACTCCTTAAGCTACCCCCCCACCGGCACCAGCCATGCCCCCACCCATACCAGCATTGGCCACATGGGCACCGGTCACACCCCTGCCTGTACCAGAACTGGCCACCCCCCCAGCAGCGCAGGCCATGCGCCTGCCCATCCTGGAACCAGTCACTCAGCAGCCTGCAATAAAAGTTACTCTGCCACCAGCACCAGCCACCCCCCCAAACTGTATCACTAGCCCCTCCCCTGCTGGTATCCACACCAGCTGCTCCAGCCTCGACAACGAGCACTGTCACTACTCCAGCTGCTTCGACAACAAGTACTGTTGCAACTCAAATTCCATCAGAACTGGCACAAGTTGCCCCAGTGACCAGGAAGCAGAAAAGGAAGTCAGCTCATTCCCCTGCCCCTCATGAAAAAGACCAACTCAAGCCAGATAGCATGGGAGAGAGTCCTTATGACAAAAATGCGGGAAAGCATTTCCAGGATAAAGCAGATCCAGGAGAGTGTCCTTCTCAGGTAGTGTCAATGCAGCAGGGGGACTCAGATGCAGAAATAATTGTTAAATCCTTCTCTATGAAAGATTTGCAAAATACGAGGAAGGACTTTAGTCGTCACGAAAATAGACACTTATCTCCTGGTTGTTCCAATGTTGGGACAATGGGACTGATACCATAGATTTAGAAGGTAGAGAAGCTAGGCAGTTGTGAAACCTGGCCAGAGATGGAGGGATTGATAAAGCGCTTGGGAGAAAGACACACACTCTCAGTCTCTGGAGGTGACTGCTATCAGCCATAAAGAACAGGCATCCCTTCAAGGATGATATCGAATGCCATCCCAGTAAGTGGACCAGCTTGGAAAAAGGTATTAAGTACCTGAGAGAACTGGCTGTGTGAGAGGTGATTTATGGTGACTGGTGAGTGAACATAGACCCTGATGAAATGCCGTGCAAATGATCTTTGCTGAGGAAGCTTGTGCAGAGTGCACCATCAACGTATTCCCGCATTTTGTCAGTCACAGTCTGGGGAGGATCTGATGCCGATACACCAACTGCAAATGAAGTGGATAACAGGGTACAACAGTATGAAGACAGTCTCTCTCGTACCCTTATTGTGGCTGTCGTGGACAAACTGGCTGAGAAAATCAAGAAAATGGCTGAAAAAACAATCAAGAGAATAGCTGAGAAAAACAAGGAAATGGCTAAGAAAAATGCTAAATGTTTGAAAAACTGTCCAGGACGGAGAAAGAATCCCACTCTTCCCCTGAACAGACCCATGTCACAGTCATTAAGAAAAAACACCCTCCTACGAGACTGACTGAAGAGAAACAGGATCCGCTCCGAGGTTTCCTGTGGCTTTGCCTCTGTAACTACGGAGAGGACGAGTAAATGGGATAAAAAACCTACCCTGGCCCTACAGGCACGAGTGCTTGAGTTGAAAGGTAAAGCAGATGGAAGAAAGAATTCTTGCAAGATGGTGGCTGCTCCAGTCCACGGTAAGCGGTTCTCCGGTCTGGATAGGAACTCATCTGCTAATTGTAGATGTTGTCCTCAACATTAGAGGTGTCCTGCGTCCAGCCAGGAGGAGGAAAGGGATAACCGAGTTTATTGGACTGTGTGGATTCGATGGCCTGGCACATTAGAGTCACAAAAGTATAAAGCCCTGGTGGACACTGGTGCACAGTGCACCCTTTTGCCATCGAATCATAAAGGGACAGAATCTGTCACTATTTCTGGAGTGACAGGCAGGTCTCAAGAACTGACTGTACTGGAGGCTGAAGTGAGCCTAACAGGGAATAAATGGGAGAAGCATCCCATTATCACTGGCCCAGATGCTCTGTGCATCCTTGGCATACACTTCCTCAAGAAAGGGTATTTCAAAGACCCAAAGGGGTATGGGTGGGCTTTTGGTAAAGCAGCTGTAGAGACTGAGGACATTACACAGCTGTCTACCTTACCTGGCCTTTCAGATGACCCTTCTATGGTGGGACTGCTGAGGGTTAAAGAACAGCAGGTGCCAATTGCTACTTCCATGGTGCATGGACAACAGTATTGCACTAACTGAGACTCCCTGATTCCCATCCAGAACCTGATTCATCATCTAGAGACCCAAGGAGTGATCAGCAAGACTCGCTCACCCTTTAACAGCCTGATATGGCCAGTGCGAAAGTCTGCTGGAGAGTGGTGGCTAACAGTAGACTATGGTGGCCTGAATGAGGTCACACCACCACTGGGTGCTGCTGTGCCAGACATGCTAGAACTGCAGTATCAACTGGAGTCCAAGGCAGCCAAGTGACATGCTACCATTGACATTGCTCATGCATTTTTCTCTATTCCTTTAGCAGCAGAGTGCAGGCCACAGTTTGCTTTCACCTGGAGGGGTGTCCAGTACACCTGGAACCGACTGCCCCAGGGGTAGAAACACAGCCCCACCATTTGCCATGGGCTGATCCAGCCTGCACTGGAGAAGGGTGGAGCTCCAGAACACCTGCAATACATTGATGACATCATTGTGTGGGGTAATACAGCAGCAGAAGTTTTCAAGAAAATAATTGTCATTGTTTAGGCCAGGTTGGCCAACGACAAGACAACAGATGCTCTCCCCCACCTCTCACTCAAAGGAGAGAGATAAAGAGATTTGTGAGTTTAGAAGGAACTAAACTACTTTAATTAAATATTAATAATAAAATAAAAAGAAAATAATGAAATAGATACAATATATATAAATGTAAACAAAACCATATCAACCTCACAGGGAGACATCACTGGTAGGCACTGGGAAAGTTCCAGACTGAACTCAGTGACAAATGGGAACTGGATTCCCAAACACACTGATAGGGATCAAAAGTAGAGGAACTGACTGGGTCCTCCTTGGACACCAGCCATTGAAGAAAGAGAGCCATTGAAGCAGCCAAGCTATTGAAGAAGAAGTCAACCCTTTGGTCCTTTGTCATTTATACTGAGCATGGCAGATGGGATGGAATACCCTATTGGTCAGTTTTGGGTCACCTGACATGTCCCCTCCTCCCCACAGGTGTGACCCCTCCACAGGGGAAACACCCAAGTCAGCTGACCCTGGTTGCCACAGCAACAAGTGTGAGCAAGAGCCTCTCACTGAACAGAAAGTGGGCTCTGCTCCACCCCAAACCAGGATATTTCACTCCTTATTCCATACCATTGGCATCATGCTCAGATCACTAATACTTCTTGCCCATCAAATATATACATATACAGGTATGCATATATATACACACAGATCAGTATTTCTGATTTATCTTTATACACAAAAGTTCATTAAGTCCATTTAGTTCATAACTGCAGAGTTTTATCTATTGTAACAGACTCAGCATTGAGTAGTCTCACCCAGGGTTAAGTTTCTTTGAGGTGTACATTGAATTTCTCCATTCTCCAGCATCACCCACCAGCTCTCATGGGAGATGCTGATGAGGCCTGGGCATTGCCAGAGCAACCGCAGCCACCCCACACACCTATAAAAATCAGCCTAGGGAGCACTAGCAACCAGGGTGTGGTGTGGTGCTTTGTGTGGAAGGGTGTGTGGGAACAGCATCATCACCCTACCAGCTCAAAAGGTGGGTTCAGTTGGTGGTCATCATCCTCCCAGAAGGAGTTTAACTATGGTATCCACCTAGCAGAAAACTATATCCTCTGCACTCACCAGAACTGATGTGGCTACTCAGACAGACCTCCCACAAAACCATGCAGCCATCCAGATCTCAGGCTGCAGCGTGTGCCAGAGCCTTTAACTAGTACCTGATGGCAGTAGTGAGAACAGCTGTGTTAGGTGTGACCAGGTGGATGATCTGCTCAGCTTGGTGGCAGAGCTTGAGAGGAAGTGGACAGGTTAAGGAGCATCAGGGAGTCTGAGAAAGAGAGGGACTGGTGGAACTATGCTCTGCCCTCCCTGAGACAGGAACAGCCACCAGAAAAATCATAAGATCAAGGGGATCCTGTATCCTTCTCCCCACCAGGCAGAAGGCAGTAGCTTAAAAGAAGGAAGTGAATGGAGGCAAGTCTTTGCTTGGGGGGGGCAGGCGAACTCCCTCCTTGCCTACCTCGCCTTCCCAGGTGCTCCTATATAACAGGTATGAGGCTTTGGATTTGGAAGGTCAGTCAATGAATGATGTGGATGATGGTCCATCTACACCAGAGATATTGCCAAGGTCAGAAAGGCCTACCCCCTGTATTGTTGTTGTCCCAAATCTGTGTTCTTTACCTGGTGTGCAAGGCAATAACACACAGGGCAGAGGTATTTCCAGGTTTATTCCATTAATGTGCAGAAATGGGGTGCTTGTCCCAAAACGGGAGCACACCTTAGTATCAAAAATTTCCCTTTTTATACACTGATTATTACATATTCTAAGAATTAATACATATTTTTTGTTATTCTCTTTAATGATTGGTTGAGATTTCTTCGCTTCCTATGTAAATTAGTGCGCAGACTCTGTTTTCTTCTTCCATTGTTCTCTTTTGAGTAGGTGGTATCATTTGGGTAGGTGGTCAATGAGTCTGTGGTCGCCCCAGCCAAAATTACCTTTTACCTACTTCTCCTCTAATCTTGGCAGCTCCAGGTGTTTTTTTCGGTTTGCTGACCAGGCCTACAGTTCATCACTCTCTTGACAGGAATATCCTGCTTATCAACAAAACTACATTGTCTAGTAGTTAGTTCCTTAATCTAATCTTAGATAAATCATGTCTAGTTACTATTTCTCTATAATCAAATAGGGTTGGGGCTGTGTAGAGGACTTTTAACAGCAGTGGCAAGTTCCCTTGGTTGCTTCGGTTACATGTTACATTTCATTTTTCTAGTTAATATTAATTTTACTACAACATCGTGAACACCTCCACGAAGAAGAAAAGGCAGGTTATAGTTGTAGACAACTCCCTTCTGAAGGGAACAGAGGGTCCAATATGCTGGACAGACCCCCCTCTTAGGGAAGTCTGCTGCCTTCCTGGGGCCCAGGTTAAGGACATCATTAGGAAACTTCCTAGCCTGGTACAACCCTTGGACTATTACCCATTATTGCTTTTCCATTTTGTGGCCCCGACAAAGATCAGATAAGATCTGACAAAAGCCCACCAAAACCTAACAAAGACCTAACAAAAAATTTCCTGCCACAGTTCTTGTTATGCCCACACGGTGATGGTCATTTAGGTCGAAAGGTGAAGAAGTTGGGGTCTTCTGTCAATGGGAGGGCTATATGACCATATATGACCACAGTTCAGATTTGAATTGGGTATAAATGGGGCCCCTCGAGAAAGTAATTTTGAGTTAGTCTCCCTCAGAGCAGCAGGTCTGTGGTTGGGGGCTTTCCGCATGGGTTGGGACACCACCTATGGTTCATCTTCTGTACAGATCGAGAGACCTCATCTTACATAGGCGAGTGATTATGCACATTTTGGGTCACTGACCGTAAACCTTAAGAATTCTTAAGTTGGTGGTGTAGTAGTAACTCCCAAGTGACATCCTGAACCTGTGGATTGTTAATGTTTGTTGGAGTCTCAAAGCAGTTTCAGTTAGAGTAAAACTTAGTTTGATTTTGTTACCATCATGTAAAAATAAATCCCATTTTTAGTTTGTTAGTTGGTCTGGCTTGGTTTGTGAGGTTCCACGACACATGTGGGTGGCAATGAAGCTGCAACGTGTAGTCCAAGGGCAATCAAGAGATTTCAGGGACTTGAGATGGTTGGTAAGGGAATCTGGGGCACAGGTAAGTTTTTCCTCTATCCTTCCAGTTGCAGGCAGTGATATTGGAAGAAACAGACGGACCCAGTCTGTTAATACATGGCTACGTGGCTGGTGTCACTACCAGAATTTTGGGGTTTCAATAATGGGATGGTTTACTCGGCACCAAGCCTGCTGGCATCGGATGAGATTCACCTTTCTCAAAGGGGGAAGAGTGTCTTTGCTCACAAGTTAGCGGGGCTGATTGATTGACAGAGCTTTAAACTAGACTTGAGGGGGGAGGGGGATGATACCAGGGTTGCCTGTTACAAGCTGTGGGATGACACGCCAAGGTTAGAGGGACGGCGTGCGAGGGAGGGCCCACAGCTTGTAGCTCTGCGATGTGCTGGCTACACTGCAGCACACTTGAAGTCTTACAGAGATGAGCCAGGGGCTCCTGAGGTAGTAGGAGCCAACAGGGGAACACCAGTGAAATACCTCAAAGGAATTAAGGGGTGTTCCTCTAAAAAGGTGACACTTCTGACAGCCCAGCTGAAGTGCCTCTACACCAATGCATGCAGCATGGGCAACAAACAGGAGGAGCTGGAAGCCACCTTGCTGCTAGAAAGCTACGACCTAGTTGCCATTACTGAAACTTGGTGGGACAAATCCCATGACTGGAGTACAGCTATCAATGGCTGCAGGCCGTTCAGAAGGGACAAGCGAGGAAGGAGGGGTGGAGGGGTTGCCCTCTACATCAGGAAATGGCTGGAGTGTGAAGAGCTGCCTCTGAAGAAAAGCCACGAGCAGGTTGAAAGCCTATGGGTAAGAATTGGAGACCAAGGCAACAAAGGGAACCTTGTGCTTAGTGTCTACTACAGGCCACCCAATCAAGGGGAGCCTATTGACGAAGACTTCTTACTCCAGCTACAGGAGGCATCGCACTCGCAGGCTCTCATCCTGCTGGGGGACTTCAACCCCCCCCGACATCTGCTGGAAAAGTAGCACAGTGAGCTGTAGGCAATCCAGGAGACTCCTGGAGTGCATGGAGGGTAAGTTCTTAGGCCAGGTAATAGACAGCCCCACCAGAGGGGATGCGATACTGGACCTGATGGTCACCAAGGCAAGTGAGCTAATTGGTGATGTCAAGATTGGAGGCAGCCTGGGCTGCAGTGATCATGTGCTGGTGGAGTTTGCAGTCCTGAGGGACATGGGTCAGGGGAAGAGTAGTCAGGACCTTGAATTTTAGGAAAGCAAACTTGCAGCTCTTCAAGGAGTTAGTCAATGGGACCCCCTGGGAAACTGCCCTCAGGGACAAGGGAGCAGAACAGAGCTGGCAGATCTTTAAGGTCACTTTCCATAGAGTGCAAGAGCTCTCGATCCCCAGGTGTAAGAAATCAGGAAAGGAAGGCAAGAGACCAGCATGGCTGAGTCAAGACCTGCTGGTCAAACTAAAGGGCAAGAAGGAACTGCACAGGCAGCAGAAGAAGGGACAGGTATTCTGGGAAGAGTATAGGGATGCTGCCCAGTTGTGTAGGGATGGGGTCAGGAAGGCCAAGGTGCAGTTGGAGCTGAACTTGTCAAGGGCCGCAAAGAATAAGAAGGGCTTCTACAGGTATGTCTGCCAGAAAAGGAAGGTCAAAGAAAGCATATCCCCCCTGATGAACACAACCGACAAACTGGCAACAATGGACGAGGAGAAGGCTGAGGTACTCAACAACGTTTTTGCCTCAGTCTTCACTGGCAATCTCTCTTCCCACACCTCTCATAGGAGATGGACTGCAAGGCAGGGACTGAGGGAGCAAAGCCTCTCCCGCTGGAAGATCAGGTTTGTGACCACTCAAGGAACCTGAGCATACAAAAGTTTATGGGACCTGATGAGAGGCATCCCAGAGTCCTGAGGGAATTGGCTGATGTAGTTGCCAAGCCACTCCCCCTCTTTGAAAAGTCACCAAGCTGAGTGCTGCGTCTGACGCCTAAGGGAAGGGATGACATCCAGAGGTGCCTGGACAAGCTCCAGAAGTGGGCCTGTGTGAATCTCACAAGGTTCAATAAGGCCAAGTCCTGCACCTGGGTCGGGGCACCCCCTGGTATCAATACAGGCTGGGGGATGAAGGGATTGAGAGCAGCCCTGCTAAGAATGACTTGGGGGATACTGGCCTCACCAGTGCTGAGTATAGGGGAATGATCACCTCCCTTGACCTGCTGGCAACGCTCTTCCTAATGCAGCCCCACCCCTTCCGTTCCAGGCTAAACAACAGTTAATGAGTCTCAATCGGATCACCCTTTCTGAACAGGAGGCGGTGCTCTCCTTGAGGTGAACCAATGGGAGAACCCTTTTCTTGAGTGATGGTGTCGGGTTGGAGAAGCAGTAGAACGAGGCAGGAGGAGGGAATAGTTGTCAGCAATGAAGTCATAATCTCATCCCTGTCTGGTTTTGTACTGTGAGTGACTCATAGAGAGGGAAGCCTTTCAACATAACATTCTTCCAAAGCAAGGTAAATGTAATTTATGATTTCATCTCCACCTTCCCATGTATACTTTCAACCTTTTCCATTATAGGTTTTTTTAAAAATAATCTATTATTATTAATTATGTAAGCATGCATCATGCCCACTTCCACTCCTTAAAAAATATGCCTGCTGGCTTTAAGGATTATGTGCATTCCTTCCGTTCCTTTCTGCTGTCTATAACTTCCATTTCTCAATAAATATTTATGTTTTTTAGAGGGTGAAGAGAAAAAAGTTTTGATCCAGCATTTCTGGAATTATTATAATGTAAATCTCTAATAAGAATAAAAAAATACACCAACCTTCTTCCTGATTTGCAAGTCAGTTGCAACTGAGAGGAGGAGGAAGCAGGGAATGGTGCATATGTGTATCTATCAATCTATCTGTGCATATATGTAATTTTTAAAGAAAGTGTCTGAAAAATTAAGATAAGAATAAACAGCTGCTTTTGTAATCCCTTGGTATTGCGTCTGAAGCAAGCGTTTAAAAGGCTCCAGGCAAAGCAGTCTAAACAGAAATAGATCCCAGAAGCAACAGCCTCTTCAGGAGCAGCTCAGCAGCTATGATGGGGCTGGGAGTTGGTCTTGTGTTTTTTTTTTTTTTTTTCTATTTTTTTTTCCCCTGCATTAATTGATTGATCTGTTTTTTAGTGGCTCTAAACAGAGTGTGTTGGGAGGGGGGATTATAATTTTCCAGTCCTTTGAGCAGAAGGGTTAGATTTATTGCATGCAGCTGAACGTTGCACTTTGAAATTCATTGCCTTCTGTCTTGGGGAAGGGGAGAACAAATGCTTTGCTTTGTGAGTGTTTTGTAATGGCATTGTTGTCTTCTATTGCAAAGAATTAAGTAGATGTGGCTGAGGAAAGAGAAATGGAGTGGAAAGAGCTGTGCGTGAGGAGTGGTGTTACTTGCTAGAGCAGCAGCATTAACTAGCAATGCCAAGGAGGCCGTGAGCTGGATAATCTCCCTGTCAGACTACCCCAAACACACGAACATGCGGGAGAACGTTTGGGGAGCGGGGGATTCAATAACCAAGGCTGCAGCTCCTGTTGCCTTTCATTTTAGTGTCTTTCAATCTCTGGTTTTAATTGCACAGTCAAGTCACTCCTACTGTAAAAATGTTGTGATGAATTTCCTAAAATAACTTCTCTCATTCCCTTTTTTTTCTGGGAAAATAGTAAGTGTCGTTGCCGCCCCCGCCCCCTTGCAGTAGTCTGAGGAACAAAGAGTAGCATAAACCAGCATGTGCTTACAAATTTATACTTGTCTTCCACACAATTTGCATGTTATTTCCGGTATGTATGGAAAAATCTGCCTTTTAATATAGATGCAAGTTCTTTGTAAAGATGTGATTTTCGTCATCCTGTTGGGAGAAGGGGTCTTGTTCTTTGCACAAAAAAAAAAAAGGGTGGATTTGTTGTGGGGTTTTTTTGTTTGGTTGGTCTTTTTTCTCCTCCCCCTCTCGGTGATTAAGAGGAGGTAAGGAGAAAATGGTGCTTTCGGGAGTGTTCCAGTTTCTTACTTGGTGCTGTGTGCCGAGTAAGCCTGGAGAAGGAGAGCAGTTACAGCCCGTCTCTATCTCTGGAGAGAGAAAGGCAGTGTTTTGTGGTAGCTGGGGGTGGTTTTTGGGCTTGTTTTGTTCTGTTTGTGTGTGGTGGGGTTTTTTTTGTGGTGGTGGTGAAGTGGTGGTTTTTTTTGTTGTCTTTCTGTCTGTCTTCCCCCTGCGTATGCGTTAAGCAGCAGAGAATTGGGAAGTCATAGCAGCCAAATACAGACTTACTTACGCAGTTATGGATGTGTTTGATTGGTGTAACATGATGACGGAAGAGGGAGAGGCCTAGCTTTGCCACGAAACATGCTTCCTGTCCACGCATCTGACTCTTAACCCAAGTAATGCATGCTTAGATCTTGCTTTTGGGTGTCACTTCATCAAGGTAACCTACCAGGAAAAGCAGTGCAGCCATTGCTTTGTAGAGTGAGAGAAGAAAGCAGGACTGGCTCTTTTAAAATTGATTTTGAGATCCTCTTGATTGTGGCTAAAACTTCCTAGGAAGGAAATATAGTTCTGCTAAATGTGCTTGCATGTCACTTATGTGTTTGTGGATGGGGGTGCTGGGATGTGTTACGGTTATGAAGTTGATGCATGTACGTTCCTCGGCAATTCTGGAAAATTCATGTTGGGGTTTTAAAAGAAAAAGCTTATTGTTTAATGAAGACAATCAGAGTGGGGAAACTTGTGATCTCTAACAATCCAGTCTCTTTGTGTGCAGGGGGGAAGGGAATGATTGAGTTTGGATCCTTTTTTTTTTAATTATTATTTTATTTTAATATTATTCATATGAAGTTTATATGTAGATAAAACAATTGGTGCTTCTCCTGATCTCGTTTAAGGAAGCCCTTTATATTTGCTAGCGGAAGAATGGAGTTTATAAATTTGTCTTTTCATGCCCAAACAAAATTTATGGTTAAGGAGAAACAAAATATACACAATGGAAAAAAGTTTTTTTTTTTTTCTTTTAACCTATAATTGGAATCAGATTTTAAAAAAGACATTATAAATAATCAGCTTTTTAAAAATTATTTTAAAAGTGAGTGTAAATGTTATTGAATACTGTGCTGTAACCTCAGTATGACTAAATAGGTTACATTGGAATTGATTCCCCCCCCCCCCCTTTATATTTGCTGTATATTTTGGGTTTTGATGTTCAAAATTTTTTTTGATGTCCAACACTTCCAAACATTAGATGAACTCCATTCTTTCTAAGAAGGTCTTTGATGACTATTTTAGACAGGTGATTGGCTGAAGAGTTGAAGATATATGGATTTTTTTTTTTTTTTTGTTAAACTGTAGCAAACTAAATCTTGTGTTTGTTTTTTGTTTAAATGATATGGAACCCATGTAATTTACAGCATCATTCCATTTGTCACCTTTCCTGTATATTTAGATTTTTCTTTGATGTTGCTCACATCTAACTGTAACCCCTGAGACTGAGGCAATAAATGTTACACCAAAATCTTCTTCTTTTAGTATTGAGAGCTACATGTCAAGGCTGACGGCCTTTTTTGTGTGAGTTAGTGTATTGTTATACAAATGAAGGCCCTTCTTTCTAAAAGGGATTTTTAATTTAGCAGCAAATGAGACCATTTTTACAAATCATTGCAATACTCATATTTTTTTGTTTCCTACTGCAATTAATCTCCGTATATAGTGTCTTTGACCTCTGCCTCTTCTGTGCTCCTTCATTTCGGTTTTTCATTTCAGATTGATCCTCTAGTGGGAGTAATAAATGGAAAACTACAACATAAAGATCACTTACCATGAAAATGGAAGCAAGTAGAAGCTTATGCATTATTTGCACAGCTTTGATAGTTTGCAAAAATATAGGATAATAAGATTGAGATTGAAAAAGATTTTAATTGTCAGAAAACCACCCCACAACTCTCACTTTTTGCATGAGCATCTCTTTCTCTCTGCTTTCCCTTGATCCCTAACCAGTCAGCGCAGTAATGAGTGAGTCTTCTGCCCCCTAAAAGTAGAGTAAAATCTGCACATGTAGCATTGAATAGTGCTACTCCAAGTGTAGACTTGATTTTTAAGCACTGGCAGAGTGTTGTGAATATTGATATGATGTGGTGAAGAAGTAGTTCCTTATACTCTTAATTCCAACTATCTACTTTACTCTTTCCTAAAGGTTATTGCCTTCTGTAGCAAAGCTGTTAAAAGAGATCATATACATATGCCTCAATTTCTTCAGTGAAAAATTTGATAACGTTGCTTATGCTCATCTTCTATGGACACTGACTATTGATGATTTCCCTTGGGATGGCTGTAGTAGATCGAGCCCCTAGCTGTTAGCCATTCTTTATTGGTGCTGATTTTTGTTTTATTAAATAATTTAGGCTGTAATTTATAGTACTTCAGAAACTGCTTCATGAGAAACCAAAACAACTAGACAATAGGAATGAGCTTCTACAAGAAGATTGCGAAAGAGTTGGAGGTGGGGACTACTAGAACTATCCAAAAGTAAATAATCTCTTTTTGCAAGAGTCTTATGTTATTTGACCTCCACACTGAAATGTCTGTGATACAGGTACACAACCAATTCTACTCGTTCTACTGTGGGTGGGGATGGTGATCTCTGACAGAGGTCTGGAGAAAAAGCTGGGGCAATGTACAGAGCTTGTCTCTGTTCTAAGCATCTGGATAAAGAACTGAGGTGATGTATTTCTGATTCTATGGTTTGTATGCAAAACTCCAAGTTGCCTTCCAAGAGTGAACTTCTATGAGTTCAGCTCCTGTTACGTTCTCGTGGTTTAGCCTCAGACGGCAAGAAAGAACCACGTGCCACTCACTCGGGCCTTCCCAATACGGGAAGAATCAGAAGAAAAAGGCAAAACTCTTGGGTTGAGACAAAGGCAGTTTAACAGAACAGCAGAGGGAACAAGAAAAACAACAACAATAACACGGATAGAGGAATATACAGACACGATTACGGAACCGCCGCTCCCCGACCGGACCTGGGACACCCCAGCCCAGCAGGGTGGGCATGGCTCACATGGCACGGAATACCCGTGTCCTGGGGAGAATTAACCCTATCCCTGACGGAACCAGGACATTATCCACCCCTTATTCCATACCATTTTTGCCATGCCCAGATCTTACAGGTTCCAAGGAATTGCCACCACTTTCCCCTGTCATATATATATACACACATATATATTCATGCAGATATAATGCCCTTAGTTTATGGGCCATCCCTCCAAAGTGTCTGGCGAGTTCATTCAATCTATGGCTTTGGGCTCCATCTGTCAGAACAGTCTCTCAGGGCAGGTGAGATGGTGTGTGGTGCTGGCCTGTTGCATGCTGTATTTTCGGAACATGTGACTGGTGTACCTGGTGTGGCTCATGCCCACAGTCCATGGGCTGAAGATGTAGATCTTGAGGAAGTTGCTGGGCGCCAGCTGCTGAGGTCAGTTCTGATCCCATCACCACTGTGCTTTACTCAATTTTTCATCAAAGTCCATCTGTCTTTAATTTGGGTGATTCTTACTGTAGTACAGCCGATAGCAATTATAGTAACAAGGACATACAGTGACAGGGTTACTTAGCAATCAACAACACGCAATTTGATTCATTGGCTATTCTCACCCAAAATCAGATCCCCATGAGGTACACATCGGACTTCCCCATCCTGCCGCATCACCCACCAAGTGCACCCAGGTCCTTGGGCAAAAGCAATCCCACGGATGGGTTTGCCTTTGCCTGAGGCAGGACTGACCCAGACTGTCTTCCCTAACATATTCTTCATGTGCACTACGGGGACCTTATCCCCTTCTACGGTACGTGGAAGTTTTGATTGGGCAGGGCCAGCCCGATTGGTAGATCCCCTGGTATTAACCAGCCAGGTAGCCTTTGCTAAATGTGCATCCCAATGTTTTAAGGTCCCACCACCCATTGCTCTCAGTGTAGTTTTTAACAGTCCATTGTACCGTTCTATCTTCCCAGAGGCTGGTGCGTGACAGGGGATGTGATACACCCACTCAATGCCATGCTCTTTGGTCCAGGTGTCTATGAGGCTGTTTCGGAAATGAGTCCCATTGTCTGACTCACTTCTCTCTGGGGTACCATGTCGCCACAGGACTTGCTTTTCGAGGCCCAGGATAGTGTTCCGGGCAGTGGCATGGGGCACAGGGTATGTTTCCAGCCATCCAGTGGTTGCTTCCACCATTGTGAGCACATGGCGCTTGCCTTGACGGCTTCGTGGCAGTGTGATATAATCAATCTGCCAGGCCTCCCCATATTTATATTTCAACCATCGTCCTCCATACCAAAGAGGCTTCAAATGCTTGGCTTGCTTGATTGCAGCGCATGTCTCACATTCATGGATGACCTGTGCAATAGTGTCCATGGTCAAGTCCACCCCTCGGTCACGAGCCCATCTATATGTCGCATCTCTTCCTTGATGGCCTGAGGTCTCATGGGCCCACCGAGCTATGAATAGTTCACCCTTATGTTGCCAATCCAGATCCACCTGAGCCACTTCAATCCTAGCAGCCCGATCCACCTGCTGGTTGTTCTGATGTTCCTCCCTGGCCTGATTCTTGGGCACATGGGCATCTACGTGGCGTACTTTCACAACCAGATTCTCTATCCGGGCAGCAATATCTTGCCATAGTCCAACAGCCCAGATGGGTTTGCCTCTGGCCGCCAGTTGCCCTGCTTCCACTGCTGTAACCAGCCCCACAGAGCATTTGCCACCATCCATGAGTCAGTGTAGAGATAAAGTACTGGCCATTTTTCTCGCTCGGCAATGTCCAAAGCCAGCTGAATGGCTTTCACCTCTGCAAACTGGCTCGATTCACCTTGTCCTTCACTGGCTTCTGCAACTTGTCGTGTAGGACTCCACACAGCAGCCTTCCACTTTCGATGCTTTCCCACAATCCGGCAGGACCCATCAGTGAACAGGGCATATTGCTTCTCATTTTCTGGCAGTTTATTATATGGTGGGGCCTCTTCCGCACGCGTCACCTCCTCCTCTGGTGACATTCCAAAATCCTTGCCTTCTGGCCAGTCCATGATCACCTCCAGAATTCCTGGGCGACTGGGGGTTCCCATTCGAGTTTGCTGTGTGATCAGTGCAATCCACTTACTCCATGTAGCATCAGTTGCATGATGTGTGGTGGGGACCCTTTCTTTGAACATCCAACCCAGCACCGGCAGTCGAGGTGCTAAGAGGAGCTGCGCTTCTGTACCAACCACCTCCGAAGCAGCTTGAACCCCTTCATATGCTGCCAGTATCTCCTTTTCTGTTGGAGTGTAGCGGGCTTCGGATCCTCTGTATCCCCGACTCCAAAACCCTAGGGGTCGACCTCGGGTCTCCCCTGGTGCTTTCTGCCAGAGGCTCCAGGTAGGGCCATTCTCCCCGGCTGCGGTGTAGAGTACATTTTTAACATCTTGTCCTGCCCGGGCTGGCCCCAGGGCCACTGCATGGACTATTTCCTGTTTGATTTGTTCAAAAGCTTGTCGTTGCTCAGGACCCCATTTAAAATCCTTCTTCTTCCGGGTTACTTGATACAGAGGGCTTACAATTAGACTGTAATCTGGGATATGCATCCTCCAAAAACCCACAATGCCTAAGAAAGCTTGTGTTTCCTTTTTGCTAGTTGGTGGAGACATAGCTGCTATTTTGTTCATCACATCCATTGGGATTTGGCGACATCCATCTTGCCATTTTATTCCTAAGAACTGGATCTCCTGTGCAGGTCCCTTGACCTTACTTCGTTTTATGGCAAAACCAGCTTTCAGAAGGATTCGGACTATTTTATCCCCTTTCTCAAAAACTTCTTCGGCTGTGTTTCCCCATACGATGATGTCATCAATGTACTGCAGATGTTCTGGAGCTTCACCCTGTTCCAGTGCAGTCTGGATCAGTCCATGGCAAATGGTGGGGCTGTGTTTCCACCCCTGGGGCAGTCGATTCCAGGTGTACTGGATGCCCCTCCAAGTGAAAGCAAACTGTGGCCTGCACTCTGCTGCCAAAGGGATTGAGAAAAATGCATTCGCTATATCAATCGTGGCATACCACTTGGCTGCCTTGGACTCCAGTTCATACTGCAGTTCTAGCATGTCCGGCACAGCAGCGCTCAGTGGTGGCGTGACTTCATTCAGGCCACCATAGTCTACAGTTAGCCTCCACTCTCCGTTAGATTTTCGCACCGGCCATATGGGACTGTTAAAGGGTGAGCGAGTCTTGCTGATCACTCCTTGAACCTCTAGTTGACGAATCAGCTTATGGATGGGAATCAGAGAGTCTCGGTTAGTGCGCTATTGCCGCCGATGCACCGTTGTGGTAGCAATCGGCACCTGCTGTTCTTCGACCCTCAACAACCCCACAACAGAAGGGTCCTCTGAGAGACCAGGCAAGGTAGACACCTGTTTAACTTCCTCCGTCTCCAAGGCAGCTATGCCAAAGGCCCACCGGTACCCCTTTGGGTCCTTAAAATACCCTCTCCTGAGGTAATCTATACCAAGGCTGCATGGAGCCTCTGGGCCAGTCACAATGGGATGCTTTTGCCACTCATTCCCAGTTAGGCTCACTTCAGCCTCCAGTACAGTCAACTCTTGGGATCCCCCTGTGACCCCAGAAATACAAATGGGTTCTGCCCCTCTATAGCTTGATGGTATCAGAGTACACTGTGCTCCTGTGTCCACTAGAGCCTTATACTCCTGTGGGTCTGATGTGCCAGGCCATCGAATCCACACTGTCCAATAAACCCGGTTGTCCCTTTCCTCCACCTGGCTGGAGGCAGGGCCCCTCTAATACTGGTCATAGTATCCGGTACTCCCTTCTTGCAGAAATGACTTGGAGGTTCCCTCAAGAGGATCAGAAGCAAGATCAGGCCTTCTGCTCTGTCTGGGGAGCTGCCCGCTGGAAACTGGGGTGGCACTTTTCCTGGAGGGATCTCCTTTTGTGGTTGTCCTTCCTTGCAACTCCTGTACCCGTGTCCGCAGGATCCAAGTAGGTTGTCCATCCCACTTCCTCATGTCCTCTCCGTGATCTCGCAGGTAGAACCACAGGGTGCCTCGTGGTGTGTACCCTTTGTACTCTCTCTCGAGTGGGGAAATGCCGGCTCAAGATAGCTGAGATGCTGGCCCGTACAGGTGGGGAGTAGGACATATTCTCTTCAAGTTGCTGGACCTTCCGGGACAGTTTCTCCACAGCTGAGACAAGGGGGGAAGAGAGGCTTTCTTCATATCGCCGGAGCTGGCCAGCCACCTCATCCACCATTGGTCCCTCTTCACCTTTCCATTCCATCACTGCCAGTGAGTTGGCATATGACGATGGTGCGCTCCGTACAAACTTCCGCCACATGGGCCTTGTGCAGTGCACCTCATCAGGGTCCGTGGGTAAGTCTGTATTGTCCAAGTCATAATAAATCATCTCCCGCACGGCTAATTCTCTCAGGTACTGGATACCTCTTTCCATGGTGGTCCATTTGCTTGGGTGACATACAACATCTTCACTGAAGGGGTACCTCTCCCTCACGCCTGACAGGAGTCGTTTCCAGAGGCTGAGGGCTTGGGTCTTCTTCCCAATTGCCTTGTCAATGCCGCCTTCTCTAGACAGGGATCCCAACTGCCTGGCTTCCCTGCCCTCTAATTCCAGGCTACTGGCCCCGTTATCCCAACACCGAAGCAGCCAGGTGACAATGTCCTCGCCTGGAAGTCGGCTGAAATCTTTTCGCATATCGCACAGCTCACTCAAGGATAGGGATTGGGTAATTATCTCTGGTTCTGCCTCTTCCTCCTGTCCTTGTGATGGCCCTGGTTCATCATCATCTCTTACTAAGCGAACTGATTTCTTTGTGTACTTCTTCTTCTGTATGGGGGCAATGTATACTGGCACGGGTTGGTTCCCTGGTTCAGCAGCAGTGGCTGCCACCGGGGTTGGAGTAGCCGCAGTGTCTGTCAATCTGGTCTCCGTCTCTTTCCCCTGAGGGTGCTGCGTAACACTGAGCAGTGCCTGGTAGATACTGGCCAGGGCCCAGCACAGTGCGCTGAGTTGTGCCTCTCTGGAATAGCCACAGCATTTTCCCTTCAAATGTTCTACTACTCTATCAGGGTCCTGTAATTGTTCAGGGGTGAAGTCCCAGGCCATTGGAGGTGAGAAGTTCTCTAGGTACCTGCCCATGTTCTCCCACATGCCATGCCACCCCTGACTGTCCAGCCTTGGAGCAGATCTCTGGGTGGCAGTCTTAAATAGTCATTTAACCCTAAACAAGACCTGGAACACATTCAGGAGACATAATAATAGGACCAGGCTGGTTTGAGCATCCCAAGGATATTCATAATTCTCAAAAGCTGTCATACCTGACCCGAAGGAGAAAAGGGAGGCAAAAGAGCTGGGGAAAGTGTCCTCCCCTGTTTCCCCCATAGGCTGGGTGTAATTATTAATAAATTCTGAGAGACGGTGCCCAATGTACGGACAGGACAGCAATGCCACATAAATGCCCCAAAGTAACTGTCTAACAAGTGATGTTATCATATCATAAGCCGATATTGAACAGGACAGTAAAATGATAATCCTCATCCCTCTCCCAGAAGTAACAAATATCATCGCAGGGAGTGCATAAGCCATATAGGAATTTACATAACACAGCCATGAGAAGAAACCAAGCAACATGGTGGCCAGCGACTATTTACCTAATAAAATAAACACATACAACAAATTCGGTTTTACAAGCTCTAGTTGGATTCTGTCGTTATCTCAACCCTTTGAGCCCCACGTTGGGCGCCAAAAAGGACTGTTGTGGTTTAGCCTCAGACGGCAACAAAGAACCACGTGCCGCTCGCTCGGTTCTTCTCAATACGGGAAGAATCAGAAGAAAAAGGCAAAACTCTTGGGTTGAGACAAAGGCAGTTTAACAGAACAGCAGAGGGAACATGAAAACAACAACAATAACACGGATAGAGGAATATACAAACACGATTACGGAACCGCTGCTCCCTGACCAGACCCGGGACGCCCCAGCCCGCTTCAAGCCTGACTTCCTGTCCCCTCCCCTGGCAACTCAGGGTGGGCATGGCTCACATGGCATGGAATACCTGTGAACCTGGGGAGAATTAACCCTATCCCCACCAGAACCAGGACATATGTAAATTGAATAACACTAGTTCATGTCAGTTGAAGATCTCTTTCATATACACTTTGTGTTCTTTGATTGAATCGTTGTTTGATCCTGGAATGGCACTAATTAGGTCCTGATAGATGTTATCTAACAAATGATGTTTTATTTGGATCTAAAATACAATACACTGACTTGTAAATTACTTGTTGTAATTATAGTGAGCTGTCTTCCTATTATCAGTTCTTAAACTTCCAGAATCTTAGTTTTTGTTATAGTTAGTAAATCAAGCAAATATCATAAAACATTCATGGTGTCATTTTGTATTTTTCATGATGTAAGAAAGGTGGCACCACGCTTTCCTGTTCCCAGTAACAATGTGTTGTGATTTCATAATGTATTTTTTCAAAAGCATCTGTGGATTGTGACTTCAGTTTGAGGGGGGAGGTGGTCTGTAATTATTTTCCTGTAGATTTAAAGATAAGGGAATGTGATCTGCACAGTAACATGATATCAGCATGCAGCTGAAGCTTGGGTCTACATTGCCTTTTCATCAGATATAAATGGTGCAGTTTACTTGTTTTCCAATATCTTGCTAAGGCAAAGTATCTGATCAAAAACACCCTGTGGCTGAGACTTATTTTGGGTTGATTCAGGATAGAAAAAGACAAAAGTTATATTAGATAGTGAGGAGAAACAAACAGAGGAATTGAAAATACTTATTGCTCTATGTGTTGCTAAAGTTAGTGCAACTGTCGTGTTGCAAAGTAGCCTGCCATTTTTGGAACTTTTGGGGTGTTCTGCTGGTTGTAAATTCCAAAGTAGTGATGGTTTTTTGCCTGATCAATAATCATAGAATTGCTGAGGTTGGAAGAGACCTCTGGTGATTTAGTCCACTCCCCCTGCTCAAAGAATCGTCAACTAGAGGCGGTTGCTCAGGGTCGTGTCCAGTCGGGCTTCTAATATCTTCAAGGAGGGAAACTCCACAACCTTTCTGGGCAACCTGGTCCAGTCTTTAACCATCTTCACAGTAATATTTCTTCCTTGCATTTAAGTGAAATTTCTTGTATCTTAATTTTTGTCCATTGCTTCTTGTCCTTTCACTAGGGTACCACTGAGAAGAGGCTGGCTCCATTTCCTTTATGCCCCCCTGTCAGGTATTTAGACACATTGAGAAGATTCCCCCTGAGCTTCCTCTTCTTGAGCCTGAGAGCACTGGGATTGTTTAGTCTCTCTTTGTATGACAGATGCTCCAATCCCATAATCATCTTTGTGGCCCTTTACTGGACTTGCTCCAGTATGTCCATGTCTCTCTTGTACTGGAGCCCAGAACTGGACATGGTACTCCAGTTGGGGTTTCATCAGTGCTGAATAGAGTGGAAGGATCACCTCCCTTGACCTGCTAGTGGTGCTCTCCCTAATGTAATTCAGGGTGCTGTTGGCCGCCTTTGCCACAAGGGCACATTGTGGACTCACACTTTACTTGATGTCCACCAGGACCCCCAGGTCTTTCTTTGCAAAGCTGTTTTCAGCCCCAAGCCTATACTGGTGCATGGGGTTGTTCTTCCTCGGGGGCAGGACTGGGCATTTCCCTTAGTTGAACTCTGTGAGGTTCCTGTCTGCCCATTTCTCCAGCCTGTCCAGATCCCTCTGAATGGTGGTACAACTCTGGTGTATCAGCCACTCCTCCCAATTCTGTATCATCAACATATTTACTGAGGGTGCGTTCTGTCCCATCATTCTGGTCATTAATGAAGATGTTGAACAGGACTGGACCCAATATTGACCCCTGGGGTACACCAATAGTGACTGGCCTCCAACTGGACATTGTACTGCTGATCACAGTGCTCCAAGCCTAGCAATTCAGGCAGTTTTCAGTCAACATCACTGTCCACTCTTCCAGTCTAGGCTTCGTTGGTTGGTTTGTGAGGATGGTATGGAAGACAGTGTCAAAGGCCTTGCTAAAGTCAAGGCAAACAACATCCTCTGCTCTCTCCTCATCCCCTGTGCTAGTCATCTCATCGTAGAAAGCTATTGGGTGAGTTAAGCATGATTTCACCTTCATAAATCCATGCTGAGTACTCCCGATCACCTTTTTGTCCTTCATATATTTGGAAATACTTTCCAGGATTAGGTGCTCCATCACCTTTCTCAGGGATTGAGGTGAGGCTGTCCAGGCTGTAGTTCCCCAGATCTTCCTTGCCCTTCTTGAAGACTGGAGTGACATTTGCTTTCTTCCAGTTCATTCTAAGACCTAGCAGGTCTCTCTGACCCATCCTCTGTCCTCATAGAACTTACAGCAGAAGAACAAGCATTCCACCTTCAATGTTTGGATCCATCACAATCCACAGTTGGCAATAACTGGTATAAATGCACATTGTAATTGACATTCTGGCTAGCACAAGTCAAGTACAGAACAGACAAGTAAAAGTGTAAGGGTATGTGGCAGGAGACTGCTCCTTTAAGGGTATCTGGTTAAGGACATTTTTCAACAAGGGATAATAAGAAAAGGAGGAAGCCATAAACAAGAACACACAAACCTGACTGACAAATGAGAAGGGAGGCAGTGATGAGAACCAAACCTGCTCAGGCACACTAATTATGAGGGTATGTGAGAGTGTGAGAATGTTTATTCCAGCAAGGTTATCTGATTGGGTACCTTGTCAATTGGGAAACTAAGGGAAAAAGGGGGAAACTGGAAAGAAAATATGTAGAGACACAGACCTGACAAAACAAACATGGAGACAACGACAAGAAACAAACCTTGCCAGTTACACTAATTAACGGGATATCAAGAAGAAACTAAAGGTGTCACTTACAGGAAGATCAACCTGGATTTAGCAACTGATAAGATTATAAAAGAGGGGAGGGGAGGAGGGTCCTAGACACCAGGCTGTAAGAGGTGCGGGAATTGATAGAGCTGTACAAACCCGTGAAAGAATGTGCAGGGGGAAGGGGGAGCAGGGAGGAACAAAAAGGGAGGGGGGGGGGTGTAGGCAGAATGAGGTATAAAAGGGGCTGCTTGACTGTAAAACGGGGCTGGTCAGTACACTTATCTGGCTGAGCCCTGTGCCTGATCACTGCAGTCAGTCCTATCTTCTTATTAAATGTTTTCTTAACTATCTTGCTGCATAATCTCACTCTATCCTGTGTGTATATAATGGGCCAATAAAGCTGATATCGCTGTGGGAGTCTGCTATAGACCTCCCAACCAAAGCAGTGAGGTGGATGAAGCTTTCTATAAGCAGCTGGGGGAAATCTCGCAGTCACTTGCCGTTGTTCTTATGGGGGACTTCAACCTCCCGGGTATCTGCTGGGAATACAACACAGCAGAGAGGGAACAATCCAGGAGGTTCCTGGAATGTGTGGAGGATAACTTCCTCACACAGCTGGTAAGTGAGCCGACCAGGGAAGGTGCCCTCCTGGACCTGCTTCTTGTGAACAGGGAAGAACTTGTAGGGGAAGTAAAGGTTGGTGGCCATCTAGGGCACAGTGATCATGAGATGATTGAATTTCTGATTCTTGGAGAAACAAGGAGAGGGGTTAGTAAAACTGCCACCTTAGACTTCCAGAGGGCAAACTTTGACCTGTTCAGAAGACTGCTGGACAAAATCCCTTGGGAGGCTGCCCTGAAGGATATAGGAGCCCAGGAAGGCCGGACATACTTCAAGAGAGAAGGCTTAAAGGCACAGGAGGAGGTTGTCCCCGTGTGCTGAAAAACAAGTAGGCGGGGAAGGAGACCGGCCTGGCTAAATAGGGACCTTTGGCTGGACCTCAAGAACAAAAGGAGAGTCTATGACCTTTGGAAGGGGGGGCGGGTCTCTCATGAAGACTATAAAGATGTAGTGAAGCTATGCAGGGAGAAAATTAGGAGAGCCAAAGCGCAGCTAGAGCTCAACCTAGCTACAGCTGTTAAGGATAACAAAAAATGTTTCTAGAAATTCATTAACAACAAAAGGAGGATTAGGGAAAATCTCCCTCCCTTATTGGATGCAGAGGGAAACATAGTCACAAAGGATGAGGAAAAGGCTGAGGTGCTGTCGTGGTTTTCGCCGGACTGGCCAATCAGAACAACAGATGGCCCTCCCCCCCTCTCTCCAAAGAGAGGAGAGGAAGAGATAAGGAGATTTATGAGTTTAGAAAAAGAACTAAACTACTTTAATGAAAATAATAAAAAATAAGGAAATAGTAAATAACAATGGAATAAAAAAAAAAGTATACAATATATACAAAACCGTATCCAGCTCCCAGGATGATGATCGCGTCACCAGCAGACACAGGGAAAGTCCCAGACTGGAGTCAGCGACGGACAGGAGATGAGTTCCAGATCTGGAGTCAGGAATGCTCGGATCGGGATCAAAGGGAGACAAACAGACAGGGTCCTCCTCAGATGTCGGCCACTGAAGAAAAAGCGAGCCAGAGCAGCCTTGCCCCTTTGATCCCTCAGCTTTTATACTGAGCATGGGGCAGGTGGGATGGAATACCCTGTTGGTCAGTTTTGGGTCACCTGTCCTGTCCGCTCCTCCCTGCAGGTGGGACCCCTCTACGCTTCTCCGCTTCCGACCCTCTAACGGGACAAATAGCGAAGTTAGCTGACCTTGGTTGTTACAGAAATAAGTATAAGCAAGAGCCTCTCTGCCTACCATTCCTTGGTATAATCAGGTCTTATCACTCTGAGAGTGAAGAGTTTCTGAACAATATGCTGTTAATTTCAGACTTTAGTCAGTCAGAAGAGGCCCAGCTAAAAAGCAAAATTACAAATCAGAAAACTGGTTCTGTTTTACCTCAAACCAGGACAGGTGCTCAATGCCTACTTTGCCTCAGTCTTTAGCAGTGGAACTAGCTGTTCCCTGGGCACCCAGCCTCATGAGCTGGGAGACAGGGAGGGGAAGCTGAACGAGGTCATCACAATTAAAGAGGAAGTGATCAGTGACCTGCTACACCGCTTGTATGCGCACAAGTCTATGGGACCGGATGGGTTACATCGAAGAGTGCTGAAAGAGTTGGCAGACGTGCTCGCCAAGCCGCTTTCCATTATCTACCTGAAGCCATGGCTAACTGGGGAGGTCCCAATGGACTGGAGGGTAGCAAATGTAGCACCCATCTACAAGAAAGGCAGAAAGGAGGATCTGGGAAACTATAGACCTGTCAGTCTGACCTCGGTACCAGGGAAGGTCATGGAGCAGATCATCTTGAGTGCCATTACAAGTCATGTAATGGACAAGCAGGGGATCGGGCCTAGTCAGCATGGGTTTATGAAAGGCAGGTCCTGCCTGACGAACCTGATCTCCTTCTATGACAAGATGACCCGATTATTGGACGAGGGAAAGGCTGTGGACATTGTCTACCTAGACTTTTGAAAAGCATTTGACACCGTCCCCCATAGAATTCTCATGGAAAAACTGGCTGCTCATGGCCTGGATGAGCATACGATCTGCTGGATCAAGCACTGGCTGGATGGACGGTCCCAAAGAGTGGTGGTCAATGGAGTTAAATCCAGCTGGCGGCCGGTCACAAGTGGTGTTCCTCAGGGCTCAGTGTTGGGACCATTTCTGTTTAACATCTTTATTGATGACCTTGATAAGGACATAGAGTGTATCATCAGTAAATTTGCAGATGACACCAAGTTAAACGGGAGTGTTGATCTGCATGAGGACAGGGAGGCTCTACAGAGAGACTTGGATAGATTGGATTGATGGGCCAACGCTAATGGTATGAGCTTCAACACGGCCAAGTGCCAGGTCCTGCACTTGGGCCACAACAACCCCATGCATCGCTACAGGCCTGGGGAAGTGTGGCTGGAGAGCTGCCCGGCAGAAAAGGACCTGGGGGTTCTAATTGACAAGCGGCTGAACATGAGCCAGCAGTGTGCCCAGGTGGCCAAGAAAGCCAATGGCATCCTGGCTTGTATTAGAAATAGTGTGACCAGCAGAAGGAGGGAGGTGATTGTCCCCCTGTACTCAGCACTGGTGAGGCCACACCTTGAGTACTGTGTCCAGTTTTGGGCACCTCAATACGAGAGAGAGATCGAGGTGCTGGAGCGAGGGCAGAGGAGGGCAATGAAGCTGGTGAAGGGCCTGCAGAATAAATCTGATGAGGAGCGATTGAAGGAGCTGGGACTGTTTAGTTTGAGGAAGAGGAGGCTGAGGGGAGACCTCATCACTCTCTACAACTACTTGAAAGGACATTGTAGAGAGGTCGGTGCTGGTCTCTTCTCACAGGTAATTAGCGATAGAACAAGAGGGAATGGCTTCAAGCTGCAACAGGGTAGGTTTAGACTGGACATCAGGAAAAAATTCTTCCCAGAAAGAGTGGTCAGACACTGGAACAGGCTGCCCAGGGAGGTGGTGGGGTCACCATCCCTGAATGTGTTTAAGAGTCGTTTAGATGTGGTGTTAGGGGATATGGTGTAGGGGAGAACTTTGTAGAGTGGTGTTGATGGTTGGACTCGATGATCCCAAGGGTCTTTTCCAACCTGAATGATTCTATGATTCTATGATAAGAGGAAACAGTGGAAGCAGAAGTTGACTTGCTTAGTAAGGGAGGAAGAAGCTCCTCCTGAGAGGGAGGAGGAGGAAGAACCAGAGGAGGCAGCCTGTTCTGCAGCAGGACAGCCACAAGAACAGGAGAGGGAAGAGACAGACATCATAAATGAGGCAGAAAACACCTTATCCCTGTCCCTGCGAGATATGTGGAAAGATTACAGCCATCAACCAGGAAAGCAAATTATCAGCTGGTTGCTTCGGTGTTGGGATAGCGGGGCCAACAGTCCCACCCACAGAACTAGAGGGTAAGGAAGCCCAGCAGCTGGGATCCTTTGCTAGGAAGCATGGAATCAACAAAGGGATCAGAAAGAGAGGCAGCAATCCACAGGCTCTGGAGGCAGCTCCAGCCGTGTGTGAAGGCAAGATATCGCCTCAAATAAGATCCTGAAAAACTTCTGAGGCAAGTGGACCACCGTTGAGGGAGGTATCCAGCGTCTGAGGGAATTAGTAGTGGTGGAGGTGATCTACAGCAACCGGGACAATAACCAGGTCTCCAAAGATCAGGATGACATCCAGTGCATGCAGTCCATGTGGCTGAAGTTTGTATGGAATGTACTGATGTTTTACACCAGCACCCTCGTGATAATGGACTGGACAGACATCAAGGCACCAACTGTGGATAGACTGGCCTACCAGCTCTGGCAATTCAAAGAGAATGTCTCTTCCTCTCCGACCCTACGCTCCTGTGTCTTGGCTGTGAAATAAACAGTTCCAGCAACATAAAGAGAATCTTCCTCCTTGCCCTTACAGGCTAGCGTCTCAGCTATCAAGTGCCATACATAGTCGACCTTTCTCTGCTCAAAGGAAAGGGAACCACGGGCACATGCCACATGCCACCCTGTGGTTTTATTTGCATGACCATGGGGAGGACAATGCACCTACCTCGAACCTAGAAGCTTGTGTATGTGAATTATGAGGAAAAACAGCATCCAAAAAGGTTCCATCCAGGAAGACGACTGCTCCGATTGCTGTTAAGCAATTCCCCAGATACAGTAGAAGGGCTGATGCCCATTCTGATCCTGATGAAGGGACTTCTGGTTTGTAATTAGGGGAGTCAGGTGTATCTGGGGGTGCCCTGTCCATGACTGCCTTCTTTTCAGCTTAATTTTCTGTTTATCTTTAGTGAACTGAATAAACCATTCTTAAACCCTAATCAGCGTTAGCTAAATTAGTGAAGGTCTGCATATTGATGGGGCCAGTGTACTCTGGCTGAAATGATAAACTCTATGCATAAACCACATACCTTTGTTATTAAACAGCAATACATAATTTTCTTGCTAATGCCTGATGCAATGAGTGAGAAGTATAAAAATGAATGTATTTGTACCTCAAGGACTAATTTCTAGCTACTGATGAGACTTACGTCTGTGAGTGCTTGGGGGAAGGGGTGCGCATGTCTGCATCTTCCCTAAATGTGGTGTGCATGGGGTGTGCATGTGTACCCCTGGGATCAATATTGGATCCAGTCATGTCATCCAGACCAGATGCCCTCCCAAGGTCCCTTCCAACCTCAACCACTGTGGTTCTTATTTACAAAATTCAGAATAATACAAGAAAATAAATATAAAAATGATTAAGACTGTTATGTGACTTTTTTTTGTATTTAGATATTTACTTAAGGAGGGGTAGATTTATATTGAATATCAGGAAAAAATTCTTCACTGTGAGCATAGTGAGGCACTGGAACAGGTTGCCCAGGGAAGTTGTGGATGCCCCATCCTTGGAGGTGTTCAAGGCCAGGCTGGATGGGGCTTTGAGCAACCTGGTCTGGTGGGAGGTGTCCCTGCCCATGGCAGGGGGGTTGGAACTAAATGATCTCTAAGGTCCCTTCCAACCCGAACCATTCTGTGATTCTGTGACATTCCTTATTAGGTCTATGCAATCATAACATCAAGTGAAACACACAAAAGACAAGACTGCTTTACAGTGAACACAGCTGTAATTCCCTTGAGGGGTTTGCCAAGTGTTATAAACCATGAGAACACAACTTAAGTGGCTTATACAATGCTAAGAGCCCAGAAAATTACTTATAGGCCTTCAACTTGCTGGAGAACCAACCAACTACTATTTTTTTAGTTACTTGTAATTAAATATTGAGTCAGACTACAAGTTAGAATAGGTCTGCTTTTCTAGCTTTATGAAAACTCTTATCAGTGCCTAACAGTTGGAATTTCTAGTCTACAGTGTATGGCAACACAGATGCCATCCTTTTATAAAACGGCTGGTCAGTTGCTGCCAACAAGATCAGTCCTGTTTCTTGGTACTTCTCCCTCCCTCCCAGTGACACCATTTCCACATGTCTGATAACACAGTAATTTCATTATCTGAGGAGCTAAACCAGCAGAAAACTAACCCTGCAAAAAGTAATTTTCTTCTGATTTGGGTTCCTGAACTGACTTGCTGTAGGGTCAGATGTGTACCAGCACAAAGGAGGAGGTAATAACCACCCCCTTTAGTGGCAACTGGCCATTAGAAAGGCTGAGCCTATTTGCTTCTTTTATTTGACTTTGAGAGCAGTTTTATAATAAGGGTACCTGCCCATGGTCACTTATCCCATAATAATAAGTAAAATGCAATAAAAACCAAAACTTTTTAAACAACATTTGACTATCATATTTTGATTTCTATCAAAATTTTCCCTGACCTTTCAAAGATAATTGAGTGTGGCATTGCAATGACATCAGCCATCTCCCTCAGTACTTGTGGGTGCATTCCTGTCGGGGCCCATGGACTTGTGTATGTCTAATTTTTGTATGTTTCCCTAACTTGATCCTCCTCTATTGAGGGTAAGTCTTCCTTGCTCTAGAGTTTCCCCGTGGTCTCAGGGGCCTAGGATTTCTAAAGACTGGTCTTAACAGTAAAGGCTGAGGTGAAGGTGGTGATGAGCACCTCAGCCTTTTTCATGTCCCTTTTCACCAGCCCCCTTGCCCACATTTTCCTTAGCTTTCCTTTTGCTGCTGTTATAGCTGTAGAAGCCCTTCTTACTGCCCTTCATGTCCCTTGACAGATTCAACTCTAGATGAGCTTTGGCTTTCCTAACCCCATGGCTGCATGCTCACATCGTGTATTCCTCCTAAGTCACCTGACCCCGCTTCCACCTCCTGTATGCCTTTTTATGTTTATTGCTTCCACCTTTATGTTTATACTTCCACCTCCTGTATTCCTTTTTATGTTTGAGTTTAGTCAGGAGAAACTTGTACATCCATGCAGGCAGTACATTCTGCTGCCTTTGCATGTTTTCCTGCTCATCAGGATGGACCATTCTTGAGTTCAGAGGAGGTGATCCTTGAATATCTACCAGCTGCTATATTTTTCAACATAGTGACTTTTGTCTTATAAAACTTCCTTTTGCTCTGTCTCATCTCTCATACAGCTGAATTGCTAGACCCCTTCTAAGAAGATTTGACACGATATATACATTTCTGATGATTTTAAAATGTGATTTCTGTTGTTGGTGATGCTGTGGGATTGTGGGGTGCTAATTAGCCCCTGTGGTGTTCTGCTGTGATATTTTTTTTTTAAATAGAAAAGCATCAGAGGTATCAACATGTCTTACCCTGAAAGGAAATGGGATCCCAAGGTAGTTAATTTTAATTGAGTTCAACCCTTGTTCTAATTTTTTTACTTGAATCAGAATAGAGATGTAACTAATAAAACATAACAAAAGGGAGTTTATAAACACAACCTAGTAAGCATTTTTGGTCCTGATAGAGGCAATACCCACATAAGGCCTTGATGAAATTGCTTGAAGTATTGGGTCTGTTGGGTAAATGCTGTTTTACTTGTGACAAGAACGAGGTTGGCAGTTCTGTAAACCTGATATTCCTTATTTGCAAGCAAATGAGGCAGCCAAAAGTAATGACCATCCTACTCTCCTACTCCATTATGTCTTCTCAGTGTGCCTCTTCTCTGCTTTGGTGTGAATCCTGGGAGGGTACATTGTGTTAAGTGATGTTAGGAGCAGGGCAACCTCCTCCAGCCGCTCCAGCTCAGGACTCGTATCCTGGGCTGCATCAGGAGAAGCGTGGCCAGCAGGTCGAGGGAGGTGATTCTCCCCCTCTACTCCACTCTCGTGAGACCCCACCTGGAGTACTGCGTCCAATTCTGGAGCCCCTACTACAAGAAAGATATGGACGTGCTGGAACGTGTCCAGAGAAGGGCCACGAGGATGATGAGAGGGCTGGAGCACCTCTCCTATGAGGACAGGCTGAGAGAGTTGGGGTTGTTCAGTCTGGAGAAAAGAAGGCTCCGAGGAGACCTTATAGTGGCCTACCAGTATCTTCAGGGGGCCTACAAGAAAGCTGGTGAGGGACTTCTTAGGATGTTGGGTAATGGTAGGACTAGAGGGAATGGATTAAAACTAGAGATGGGACGATTCAGACTGGACGTTAGGAAGAAGTTCTTCACCATGAGGGTGGTGAGACACTGGAACAGGTTGCCCAGAGAGGTGGTGGAAGCCCCATCCCTGGAAGTTTTTAAGGCCAGGCTGGATGGGGCTCTGAGCAACCTGATCTAGTGGGAGGTGTCCCTGCCCATGGCAGGGGGGTTGGAACTAGATGATCTTTAAGGTCCCTTCCAACCTTAACAATTCTATGATTCTATGACTCCCTCCTGCCCAGCTGCTGGACCCCAGCCCAGGGACCCTGGGTCTCTGCCCAGGCTGAGGGATGAGGCTACCACTTTCCTGTTAGCAGGTTCAACCAGTAGCGAAGCTGAGCATGTTTCCTAGAAAAACACACACAGACACAGGACACTGACATGGCCAGTCACACAGATTGCCACAGACAAGGCGCTGCCTTTAACAGCACCTACATACAAGACCCACATAAAACAAACATAGACAGCCAAGTCCCCTTCCTCCTCTTTGGCTGGTAGAGATAGGAGGTCACTAGTGAAGACCCACACACAGTACTCTCTAGATTGACAAGCACACACACGTTCAGAGGATCCCTTGAGTACTAGTGTGGCCCCTCTGCCCACCCGATACCCATGCCTGGATCCCAGGCCCTCTTACCTGCTTCACAGGTTCCCTACTCAACAGCTAGTCCAGCTTGATGTTTGCTAGCAAACATGCATGCACTCACACGCTCATCCCACAAACGCTCTACCTTTGCAAGTCCTCCTGGGCATAGCAGCACAGACCCTTACCTGTCTGATACCCCAGCCCGGACCTAAGCCCCCCCCTCCCCTGGCATTACATACCAATTAGTCCAGCTTGAAGTTTACTAGAGAATACACAGAATCACAGAATAGTTGGGGTTGGAAGGGACCTCAGGAATTCATCTGATTCAACCCTCCTTCTCAAGCAAGACCACCTAGAGTCAGTTGCCTAGGACTGTATACATACAGCTTTTGAGTATCTCCAAGGATGGAGACTCCACAACCTCTCTGGGCAACCTGTTTCAGTGCTCAGTCACCCTCACAGTGAAAAAGTATTTCCTGATGTTCACACAGAATCTCCTGTGTTTCAGCTTGTGCCCATTGCCTCTTTTCCTGTCACTGGGCACCACTGAAAAGAGCCTGGCTCCATTTTCTTTGCACCCTCCCTGCAGATATTTATACACATTAATAAGATTCCCCCTGAACCTTCTCTTCTCCAGGCTAAACAGTCCCAGCTCTCTCAGCCTTTCCTTATAGGAGAGATTCATAGATTCACAGAATGGTTTGGGTTGGAAGGGACCTTAAAGATCCAACCCCCGCTGCCATGGCCAGGGGTACCTTCCACTAGACCAGGTTCCTCAAAGCCCCATCCAACCTGGCTTTGAACACTTCCAGGGATGGGGCATCCACAACTTCCCTGGGCAGCCTGTTCAAGTGTTTCACCACTCTCATCGTAAAAAATTTCTTCCTGATATCCAATCTAAATCTCCCCTCTTTCAGTTTAAAACCATTACACTCCCTCATAAAGAGTCCCTATCCACCTTTTCTGTAGGCCCCCTTTAAGTACTGAAAGACTGCTATAAGGTCTCTCCGGAGCCTTCTCTTCTCCAGACTGAACAACCCCAACTCTCTCAGCCTGTCTTCATAGGAGAGGAGCTCCAGCCCTCTCATCATCTTCATGGCCCTCCTCTGGACCCACTCCAACAGGTCCATGTCCTTCTTACGTTGGGAGCCCCAGAGCTGGATGCAGTACTCCAGGTAGAGTCTCATGAGAGCAGAGTAGAGGGACAGAATCATCTCCCTCAACTTGCTGGCCACGCTTCTTTTGATGCAGCCCAGGATACAGTTGGCTTCCTGGGCTGTGAGTGCACGTTGCCAGCTCATGTTGAGCTTCTTGTCCACCAGCACCCCTAAGTCCTTCTCCTCAGGGCTGCTCTCAAGCCATTCTCCACCCAACCTGTATTTGTGCTTGGGATTGCCATGACCCACACGCAGGACCTTGCACTTGGCCTGGTTGAATTTCAGGAGGTTTGCATGGGCCCACCTCTCAAGCCTGTCCAGGTCCCTCTGGATGACATCCCTTCCCTCTAGCATGTTGACTGCTCCACACAGCTTGGTGTTGTCAGCAAACTTGCTAAGGGTGTACTCAATCCCACTGTCCATGTCGCCGACAAAGATGTTAAACAGCACTGGTCCCAGAACCGACCCCTGAGGAACGCCACTCGTCACTGGTCTCCACTTGGATGTTGAGCTGTTGACCGCAACTCTTTGAGTGTGACCATCCAGCCAATTTCTTATCCACCAAGTGGTCCATCCATCAAATCCATGTTTCTCCAATTTAGAAAGCAGGATGTTGTGCTGTATTAAACCTGGCAAGGGATGACAAGGTCAACAGGAAGGGATTCTTCATGTATATTGGAGGCAAAAGGAAAACTAGAGAAAATGTGGGCCCACTGTTGAATGAGACAGGTGCCCTGGTGACGGAGGATGCGGAGAAGGCGGAGTTACTGAATGCCTTCTTTGCTTCGGTCTTTACTGCTAAGGCTGTCCCTCAGGAACCCCAGACCCTGGAGGTAAAAGAGAGAGCCTGGAGAAAGGAAGACTCTCCCTTGATCAAGGAGGATCAGGTTAGAGATCGTTTAGGCAAACTTGACACCCACAAATCCATGGGCCCGATGGGATGCACCCACGAGTGCTGAGAGAGCTGGCAGATGTTATTGCAAAGCTGCTCTCCATCATCTTTGAAAGGTCCTGGAGAACAGGCGAGGTGCCTGAGGACTGGAGGAAAGCCAATGTTACTCCAGTCTTCAAAAAAAGGCAAGAAGGAGGACCCGGGAAACTACAGACCAGTCAGTCTCACCTCCATCCCTGGAAAGGTGATGGAACAGCTCATCCTGGATGTCATCTCTAAGCATGTAGAGGAAGAGAAGGTTATTGGGAGTGGTCACCATGGATTCACCAAGGGGAAATCATGCTTGACCAATCTGATAGCCTTCTATGATGGCATGACTGGCTGGGTGGATGAGGGGAGAGCAGTACATGTTGTCTACCTTGACTTCAGCAAGGCTTTTGACACTGTCTCCCATAACATCCTCATAGGGAAGCTTAGGAAGTGTGGGTTGGATGAATGGACAGTGGGGTGCATTGAGAACTGGCTGAATGGCAGAGCTCAGAGGGCTGTGATCAGTGGCGGAGAGTCTAGTTGGAGGTCAGTGACAAGTGGTGTTCCCCAGGGGTCAGTACTGGCTCCAGTCTTGCTCAATACATTCATCAACAACCTGGATGAGGGGACAGAGTGTACCCTCAGTCAATTTGCTGATGACACAAAGCTGGGGAGGGTGGCTGACACAGCAGAAGGCTGTGCCGCCATACAGAGAGACCTGGACAGGCTGGAGAGTTGGGCAGAGAGGAACCTTATGAAATTCAACAAGGGCAAGTGTAGGGTGCTGCACCTGGGGAGGAATAACCCCATGCACCAGGACAGGTTGGGGGCTGACCTGCTGGAGAGCAGCTCTGTGGAAAGAGACCTGGGAGTCCTGGTGGACAACAGGATGACCATGAGTCAGCAATGTGCCCTCATGGCCAAGAAGGCCAATGGCATCCTGGGGTGCATCAAGAAGAGTGTGGCCAGCAGGTCAAGGGAGGTCATCCTCCCCCTCTACTCTGCCCTGGTGAGGCCACACCTGGAGTACTGTGTCCAGTTCTGGGCCCCCCGGTTCAAGAAGGACAGGGAACTGCTGGAGAGGGGACAGCAAAGGGCTACCAAGATGATGAGGGGACTGGAACACCTCTCTTATGAAGAAAGGCTTAGGGACTTGGGTCTTTTTAGTCTGGAAAAAAGATGACTGAGGGGGGATCTTATCAATGCCTATAAATACTTAAAGGGTGGGTGTCAGGAGGATGGGGCCAGGCTCTTTTCAGTGGTGCCCAGTGACAGGACAAGAGGTAACAGGCACAAACTTGAGCACAGGAAGTTCCACCTAAACATGAGGAGGACCTTCTTTCCTTTGAGGGTGGCAGAGCACTGGAACAGGATGCCCAGAGGGATGGTGGAGTCTCCATCTCTGGAGACATTCAAAACCCGCCTGGACGCGTTCCTGTGCAACCTGCTGTAGGTGACCCTGCTCTGGCAGGGGGGTTGGACTAGATGATCTCCAGAGGTCCCTTCCAACCCCTATCATTCTGTGATTCTGTATAGTGTCAGATGCTTTGCGCAAGTCCAGGTAGATGATGCCAGTTGCTCTTCCCTTATCCACAAACGCAGTAACCCCGTCGTAGAAGGCCACCAAATTTGTCAGACATGATTTTCCTTTAGTGAAGCCATGTTGGCTGTCACCAATCACCTCCTTATTTTCCATGTGCCTTAGCATAGTTTCCAGGAGGATCTGCTCCATGATCTTGCCGGGCACAGAGGTGAGAGTGAGCAGCCTGTAGTTTCCCAGGTCTTCTTTTTTTCCCTTTTTAAAAATGGGGGTTATATTTCCCCATTTCCAGTTGGTGGGAACTTCACCAGACTGCCACAACTTCTCAAATATGATGGATAGTGGCTTACAACTTCATCCACCAGTTCCCTCAAGACCCTCAGATGCATCTCATCAGGTCCCATGAATTTGTGTACCTTCAGGTTCCTCAGATTGTCCCAAATCTGTTCTTCTCCTACAGTGGGCGGTTCCTCATTCTTCCAGTCCCTTCCTTTGCTTTCTGCGACTCAGGCCGTGTGGCTAGAGCACTTGCTGATGAAGACCAAGGCAAAAAAGTCATTCAGTACCTCAGCCTTCTCCATGTCCCAGGTGACCAGGTCTCCTGTTTCCTTCTGGAATTTTCCAGAAGCAATTGCGTTCCATGAAGAGGACCCATGCTGGAGCAGGGGAAAAGTGTGAGGAGGAAGGACAGGCAGAGAGCAACTGTTACTACTGACTGTAACCCTCTATTCCTCAGCTCCTCTGTGCTGCTGGCGGGGAGGAGCAGAGAAGTTGGGAGTGAAGCTGAAGCTGAGCCTGGAAAAAGGAGGGATGGGGAAAGGTGCTGTTTTAATTTTTTTGGCTTTGTTTCGCACCATCCACATGGTCTCCAGTATAGTTTTTTTTTCCTGGCTATGTTCCACTGACCCTAATGACACATGGTAATTCTGTTTTATTTATTTTTTTCTTTTAATTACAGCTATTCTGTTAATTGAAAAGGAGACAGAAAATAGATGTCTACACCAGTGGACCCTGGCACAATGCCTCATCCTGGTCCTTCCCCAGGGCCAGGTCCTTCACCTGGACCAATTCTAGGACCTAGCCCAGGACCAGGGCCATCTCCTGGCTCAGTACACAGCATGATGGGGCCGAGTCCTGGACCATCCAGTGTCCCACATCCTATGCCGACAATGGGGTCTACTGATTACCTGCAGGAGGGCATGCACCAACGGCATAAGGTAATTTTGTTTTTAATAAATGAGATTTTTTCCTAGACTTCTCTCCATTGATTAAAAAGCATCCTTTTACTACATTTAGACCTGCAAAACAAGCTATTGCACTTCATACATCACCTGCAAAACTGCAGCTACACTTTGATTACATCTTTATTACTAAAGATGGTGATTATCATTGGTGTCACTTGGAATTGTTCTTATTGCTATAAGAATATAGAGAAATCTTCAAATTAAAATAAAAATGAACCATTTATTTATTTACTTTTAAAACATTTTTGAACTATTTCTGAAATGGCAACTTCTTCAACTTGCCTTTTTCACATATGGCTCAATCTTAGTTATTAAAACAATGATTTTCATGTCCAGTCAATAAGGACATGACACTGGTTGTCATCTACAGTATGAAAAAACACATCATTAAAACTTTTGATAATGCAAAGACATCTAAGGTGGAGGGGAGCCATGGTCCCAAGTTGTATTGAACTGCTGAAATTGTCATCTGAGAGGTTGGTACATTCAACACTTGAATTTTATGCACACGAATCTTGAAGCATCAAGTTAGTTTATTTGTTAGCCTCAAGTTGCACCAGGGGAGTTTTAGAATGGATATTAGGAAAAATTTCTTCACCAGATGAGTTGTCAAGCATTGGAACAGGCTGCCCAGGGAAGTGGTTGAGTTACCATCCCTGGAGGTATTTAAAAGACGTGTAGATGTGTTGCTTAGGGACATGGTTTAGTGGTGGACTTGGTAGTGTTAGGTTAACAGTTGGGCTCGATGATCTTAAGGGTCTTTCCCAACCCAAATGATTCTATGATTCTATGATATTAGACATTTGTAATTGCCATTTCCTTGTTTGTGGGGTCAGTGACTGCTCAAGATGCCACTCAGTAGGCAATCTGGATTTACATTCTTCAATTGTCTCTCTCTTGAGAGATTCCTGAACTTCACAAGAGAGGAAGCACCTGGAATTCTGCAGTAGAACAGTTGAATACTCAATACAGTAACTGTAACTTCTACATCTGGCTTCACCTTGTGCATTCATCAGGAGCTGTATGCTATGTCAGCAAAATACATACCACAGAGCTTTTATAGAGATTTTAGGAGCATCTTGGAGAAGTTCTGTGTACCAGAGTACAAGTTATGCCTTTGAGATACTTCAAGGCTTCTTTTAAAATTTACCATGACCGTAGAGTGCAGATAGTTGATCTAAAGGTGATCAATCAGTATAGCTACAATAAAATTATTTCCCCTTCTTTTTGCAAATGAGGCCAAGACTGTAACTACACAAGTATTTGTTTTAGCAGCACTGTTGGCTTAAACAGCCTTCTTGTTCTCCAGGCTGCCAGTTCATTTGTTGTAGTACACTTGTGTGTGTGCATGACTGAAGTGGACAAAATATGCTCTAATTCATGCAGATATTTGTAGGATGGGCATATTTGTGCATATATATGCAATGGGATATGATTCTCACTTTTAAAATTGACAAACCAACCAGTAAACTATCTTCATTCTGTATTGGATACTTGAGTAAGTTACAGAGTTATATAATATAATGCATACAGAATTTGAAAGAATCCAAAGTATGCAGAAGTATATGAAAAAACTGATTGATATAAGGGGTTGCTAAATCCTGTAATAGGGTAGGGGCAAGGCTGCCAGTGCTTTGTGTCTCCAGGTCTAGCCAGTCGTGAAAGTGAGCGTGTGTTCCTAGTAGGCACATATGCACACAATACACATATATGTACAGTTGCACAGATCAACACCAACAGAAAATACTGCACTTGCAAGCACAACTGGCACCAACAACCTCATCCCATTCTGCTCTCTAGCTGATCAGGATGAAAGCCTGTTAGTGGAAAATATATATGATATGGATCCTTCCAGGAGCTCAGACACTCAGTCGACCCATTAGCTGGCCGCTGCATCCCCTGGTCTTCCAGTTGCTGGCACCTTAGCATGCAAGCCCTCAAGACCTGCAGCCTCATTCCATTTCCTGGTACTTGCCTTGCCCCCCCCTTGCACGTATGGACACACATGCTATAGATCCTTGCAATAACTGGCCATAGACAGTCTATTCAGTAGCTGGTCCCTGGATCCCCTGGTTTCCCAGTTGCCTCACAGACACACACACACATGCAAATAGATCTCTCTGGTAACTGGTCCAGACCTATGGGCTTACCGGTAGTTGACCCCCATACCCCATCATCTGTCCAGTAGCTGGCTTGTACCTCCTGGTTCTTCTAGTAGCCAACTCTCAGACCCTCTGGTCTCTCCAGTATCTGGCCCAGGCTTATACTCTGGCTCCCAAACCTCTTATCCTACTTGCTGGCTAGTTTGGCTTGATATATGTTAGCAATCATACACTGACATACATACCCACACAACAAGCATGCAGTCCAGTCTCTCCAGTTGCTGGTACCACAGACACACGGACCCCTATGACTTGTGGTTCCCCACTCCAATTGCTGGCACTTAGATCTCCATGCACATACACACATGCACACAGAGTTGAGAGCCCTCTCACCCAGGGAGTGAGTTTAATGACAAGACAGGACAGACTGTGCTGATCAAGTGCAGGGCACGGTCAGACAAATGCACTCACCAGACCTGTTTACATGCGAACAGCCCCTTTTATCCCCTTATACCTCTATTTTCCCACACTTGTTCCTCACAAAATCACCTAGATCTCTCCCTTTCCCTGCCTTTGGTTCCTCCCCTAAACATCCCATAATAAGACTTGCATGATTCCAAAATGTTCTTCCTGGCATCCCCTAATGAGTCCCATATCCTAGTAGGCAGTAACCCCCCTCAGTCTGTAGGTGCTCGGGAGAGCTGCTCCAGTTGACTCATCAGGTGGGTTTCACACTGGAGCTGAGGCTCTCCTTGGTACAGCCCTGGGAGGAGCAGGGGCAGGGGCTCTGTGCCTGTGCTCCTTTGTGTTTACAGAGATTTGCTTTTAATAGTATAATCTAACATTAAGTTGGCATTAATAAATCATATAGTTCCTATACTTAACAACAATTATGTGAAAATCAAATACTATATATTCAAATAACCAGAAAATCTGTACACAGGAAAATTTACTGTTGATTTATAGAATATAATTAGGCCAGAAAGAATAAACTAACTTTTTCTCACTAATTTTTGGAGTAAACTTTAGTCCATCAATCACATTGTCAGCAGCATCAGGATGTCAACAGCATCAGGAAATCTCCTGAACTCAAAATATTGGGAAGCTGAGAGGACAGAAGAGGGAAGCATTGGTATGTTTGCCCTGATCTTATTCTTCTTGGGTATTCACCTCTGGTCCCTTCTGGAGACAGAAGAAAGGGAAAGATGGTCTTGGTCTGAAGTGGTATAGCTGTTCTTATGCACCAACTGGGACATGTAGTTTTTAGCTATATATATATATTTATTAACCAGAAAAATGGTATTTTCCATAGATCTTATTCGAGGATGGAAAGAGAGCTGCGCACTCTATGATCTCTCTTCCTATTTGCTCATAACCAGAAGCATAATCCCTTGTTTTGTTTTGTTTTTTATTTATAGCCACGTGTGGTGGGTTAGCCTTGGCCAGCAGCCAAATGCCCACCCAGACGCTCACTCACTCCCCCTCCTCAACAGGACAGGGGGACAAAATAGGATGAAAAAGCTCATGAGGTGAGATAAAGATAGGGAGATAGCTTACCAATTGCTGTCAAGGACAAAACAGACTTGACTTGGGGAAAAATAATTTAATTTATTTATTTATTAAAATAGATTTGGGTAGTGAAAAACAAAGACAAAAAAACCCAAAAGCATGGTGTCCTCTATGGGCTACAGCTACCTGCTCTGGTGCCTGGGGCATCTCCTCCCCCTCCTTTTTCTCTGACCTTGGTGTTTGCACTGCTGTTTCTCACTTTTCTTCCCCCCCACCCGCTTGTCCAGCATTTGGCTCAGCTCTGGCCTGCAGTGGAACTACTGCTGAGCTGGCTGGATCTGTGTCAGGCACAGGGCAGTCCCTTACCTCTTCTCACAGAGGTCACCCCTGCAGTCCTGCCCCCTCCCTCTACCAAAGCCTTGCCACTTAAACTCCATGTATACCATAAATGATTGCTGGCTGTAGAAAAATTAGTATGATGTCACAAGCAGGATTTTTACTTGAAGTAAAAATATACCAATAAGAAATTGATTCCTTTAATGGAATCTTTGTGTTTGAAGGGAAACAGCATTTGGGACGTTCCAGTATAGCGGCAACTGAAAGGCAAAAGGTTGGGTTAATAATTTTGCCTAAGCCACAGGCTGTACTGTTCCAAGTTGGTCTGCATTACACTGCTTTGTTATATGAAGTCAGTACAGTTCATTTGTTTCTGTTTGAACAATTTTCCTCCAGTTTGTAGTACTTGACATTGTCCAAACAGCTCATAAGGAATCAGAAAAAGAAAAGGAAGCAGCAGGAAGGGGGATAAACGTTCTCACGTTGTGCTCTGCTTTCTAAAAATCTGATTCCAGGGATAGAGTCCCATTGTATTTACTTATAATAGGTAGTATGAGAAGTTTATATGCTTCTTTATATACTTGTGTAAATTTTTATTTTATGTCCCTTTGGTTTTTTTTAGTGGATATATTTATTTTTCTTACAGCCTACTGATGGCTTGCATGAAAAAGGAATGGTTGAAGATGTTCATTGTAGCTCTATGAAGAGTATGCGACCTCCTCACCCTGGAATGGGCCCACCTCAGAGTCCAGTGGACCAACATAATCAAGGTTTATACATATTATGCATGCAATATGATTTTTGGGGCCCTTTTGTGCTACAGGAAGTCACAAGTTCTTTGGAATAAGTTTCTTATATTTCCTCTGTGCTCTGTTTGGAAAAGATAAATTGTGATATTGAGGGGAGTAGAGGAATAACTTAATTACCTTGCTTTTTGGAGTGTTCATCAACCATGTACTGAAAAAAAGGGGTAATGTAAGGGCTTGGGTAAGGTTATAATCTGTGACTTGGGTAACTTTCTACAATCTTCAGCAAATTACTGAAGTCCGTTATAGATTTCAGTTCCTGTTTTTAAAACAGTTTTCTTCTTTTTTATGTCAGTATTGTAAACATAAGTGCATTAAAGAGTTTGATTGGTTTGAATCCTATGATGAAGGAATCACAAGAGAGAAGTCAAACCAGCCTGGAGTGGCCTTATTTAATATCTGCCATGTTTGGTCAAGTACTGTTCGTAGGTTTTGGCAAAAAATTGTGCCCAACAACAGAAACAAAATAGAAGCTAATTTCATCATATGTCGTCTTCACATCCTTTAGTTCACAAGGTAAAAGGAAATGTATTCTATAAGCAGCTCAGTATGTTGAAGATTTAACTTACAACACCTACTTTAATTAATTAGTTTAGCAGATAAGGTTCTATATATTGCATAACTAGTTGTATTACAGCAATGCCTAAAGACCCTGACTAGAATTAGGAGCCCTGTTTTACCAGTCCCTGTACAAATCTGTTAAGAGATGGTCACTTTTTTTGATCTATTTTTCTGTGCTATAGTCATATATGTCATATATACAAGTCATATATACAAGTATATAGTCATATATACAAGTGCTATAGTCATATATGTTTAGCATGATCTCTAAAATCTTCATTAGCATATACAGGGGTGTCAACTTTAATATGCATTTCACAGGTAATGAGGCAAAGGTCAGTCACCGGGCATGGTAGCCTCTCAAGGAAACAAAGAGCTACACTAAGTCTCTGTTATCTTGATTTTACTGTCTCTGCTGATGAAAAGCAGGGCTGTCCTGGCTCCCCAAGACTACCCCATTATTTATGTATCCTGTGACAGCCAGACAAGCCTTCACTCTCCTGGGTTGCACAAGAGATAGCAAAGCCAGTCTTAATTGCTCTTTGAGCACAGAGATTTCACCTCATCCAAATTCCACAGTAGTTAAGAGCTCAGTTGACTTAAGCACTGTTGAATATTCCACTGCTTGAAATGGTGGAATCTTGACTGTGCATCTAGTGCTATCTATTATGGTATTGTGGTTTAGAATTAATAATGTCATCTGCTGTTTATTCATAGAGCGGAAAAGGAGTACAAGTTTTCCTCAGCTTTCAGCTCCTGTTTTCTCAACTTTGAAATAATTAGTCCAAATGAAGAAAAAGTTCCATTTGCATCTGCTAAATAAAATGAAAGCAGAATCAATAAAGGCAAAAAAATTATATACACTCCTAGCCCCCCCCCCCCCACTTGCTTCTGGAGAATTGTCAGAACTAGGATTTGATCCACTGTGAAGACTGAAAATAACATGCTTACTTTATATAACACATGATGCTATGACATACTTGTGTAGATCAAGTTGTATCAAAGTCTGAGAAAAAATTGGTTGCTAATTATATATATAGTTAAGAAAGCCTTTTAACTTCCTAAAATTTGAGAAGGACTCACAGGAACAGCCTCTTCTACTAGGGGTCATATAGAAGATGGAGCCAGACTATTCAGAGGTGCCTGCTGCCTAGCAAGAGATATTCTAATTGTGCATGAGGAAAAAAAAAATCACAGAGAGAGTTGTGTAGCACTGGAACAAAGGCCCAGAGAGGCCTTGGAGACTTTCAGAATTTGCCTGGATAAGGCTCTGAGCAGCATGATCCAACTTTGAAGTTAGCCTTGTTTTGAGCAGAAGGTTAGACTACATGACCTCCAGAGGTTCAAACCAGATGATTCTATGATTCTATTTTTTATTTTTAACAAGATACTAATGTTTAATTTTAAATAAATTGTTAAAAGAAAGTATATTCATATAAGAAAAAAAAGCTGATTGATTGCATTCAGAATATTGGCAACTGTTAGAATTATAGCATTAAAGTCTTTGTGTACTATATGCATCTCTGATTTAAATTGTCTTTGTAGCTCTGCGTTTTAAATAGCAATGAATTAAATAATTTTGTAATGCAGAGCATTGCATAGCTATATGGTTTACATTAGGCCCAGATGCAAGTGGCAGAAAATTCACATGAAATCTGTGGAATTTACTTGCGATGTCGAGGCTGGTTTTTTCCTCATATTTGGTATCTTCTCCCTTGTATATTTTCCAGAAATAATGACTATCTGATTGTCCTCTGTCAGCACACACAACTCTCTTGTTGCAGTCACTCAGTGCTGGGGTCATTTTACCTTTCCCAGATTAAACTAAGCAGGATGGGTTTATGTCAGGACTAAAATCAAAGACATCTGAGGAAAATCTAGAAGTGGTGGTATTGGCAATTCAGTAGGTAGCATTCTGAGCAATTAATGAGTTGGGTTTTGAGAAACTGATGCATGCTTATGGTAGAAATTTGTGTGTACTGCAAAAATGCATTTGAAATGCCTGCTAATTCAGGAAAACTTGTTTGCAAACTCTGAAAAGAAGTCCAGACCCTTCTTGTCTGTACCTTTAATATTCTTTAGCCCTATATCTTTAACTTTTCTTTTTTGATATATACCAGATAACCTTTACCTTCATCAGTCTCCATCATAAGTTTCTACCTTATTCAGCACTCGTGCATGCTCACCTGTGGTAGATGCATGTGTAGATAGGAAAAATCAGGTGGTACAGAGGCTTTATGAGTACAAGCTTGCAAGTACTGTCACTGGTAAACCATTGAATTACAGAATAGTTGAGGTCAGAAGGGAACTCTGGAGATCATCTAGTTCAACCCCCCTGCTCAAAAACGGGTCAACTAGAGCAGGTTGCTCAGGATCTTGACCAGTTGGGTTTTGCATATCTCCAAGGACAGAGATTCCAGAATCTCTCTGGGCAACCTGGTACAGTGTTTGACCAGCCTCACAGTAAAAAAAAAAAACAACTTTAAGTGGAATTTCTTGTGTTTTAGTTTGTGCCCATTGCCTGTTGTCCTTTCAGTAGACACCGCTGAGAAGAGTCTGGCTCCATCTTCCCATCCCATCTCACTCAATCTCTCCTCATATGTCAAACGCTCTGATCATAATTCATTATATTTGTGGCCCTTTTCTGAGCTTGCTCCAGTATGTTCATGTCTCTCTTGTACTGGGAAGCCCAGAACTGGACACAGTACTCCAGATGTGATCTCACCAATGCTGAGTAGAGGGGAAGAATTGCTTCCCTTTATCCGCTAGCAACACTCTTCCTAAAGCAGCCCAAGATGCTTTTGGCTGCCTTTGCTGCAAGGGCACATTGCTGACTCATGTTACAGTTGGTGCCAACAAGGACCCCCAGGTCTTTTTCTAAAAAGCTGTTTTCGAGCTGTTCAGCCTCCAGTCTGTATTTATGAATGGGGTTATTCCTCCTCAGGGGCAGGACTGGGCATTTCCCTTAGTTGAATTTCATGAGGTTCCTGTCTGCCCATTTCTTCAGCCTGTTGAGGTCCCTCTGAATGTCAGCACAATCATCTGGTGTATCAGCCACTTCTTTCCAATTCTTTATTACCTGCAGACTTGCTGAGAGTGCACTCTGTCCCATCATTCAGGTCATTAATGAAGATGTTAAACAGTACCAGCTGCAGTATATCTCATATCTCACCAATTTGGTTATAAGGATGCTATGGGAGACTATGCCAAAAGCCTTGCTAAAGTCAAGGTAAACAACATGCACTGCTCTCCTCTAGTTCACCAAGTGAGTCATCTCATCATAGAAGGTTATCAAGTTGGTTAAGCTTGATTTCACTTTCATAAATCCGTGCTGACTGCTCCCAATCGCCTTCTCATCTTTCATATGTTTGGAAATGGCTTCCAAGTTTATTTGTTCCATCACCTTCCCAAGGACAGAGGTGAGACTGACTGGCATGTAGTTTCCTTCCTCCTTGAAAACAGGAGTGACATTTGCTTTCTTCCAGTCCTCAGGAACCTCTCCCAATCATCATGACCTTTCAAAGATAATCAAGAATGTTTGTGAAAAAAACTCACTGGTCGAGATGAAGGCAGGGAGATCACTCACCAGTGAAACAAAAACAAAGCTAAAACCACCCTCCCCCTACCACTTCCTTCTTCCCAGGCTCAACTTCACTCCTGGCTCTTCTACTTCCTCCTCCACCCCTGAGTGGCACAGGGGGGATGGGGAATGGGGGTTGCAGTCAGTTCATAAAGCTTTTTCTCTGCCGCTCTTTCCTTCTCACGCTCTTCCCCTGCTCCGGCATGGGGTCCCTCCCACAGGAGGCAGTCCTTCATGAACTTCTCCAATGTGGGTCCTTCCCACAGGCTGCAATTCTTCATGAACTGCTCCAGCATAGATCCTTTCCATGGGGTGCAGTCCTTCAGGAACAGACTGCTCCAGCATGAGTCCCCCACAGGCCACAGTTCCTGCCAGAAAACCTGCTCCTGCACGGGCTCCTGTCCATGGGCTGCAGTTCCAGCCAGGAGCCTACTCCAGCGTGGGCTCTCCATGGGATCACAGCCTCCTCCAGGGTGCATCCACCTGCTCTGGCGTGGGGTCCTCCACAGACTGCAGGGTGAATACCTGCTCCACTGTGGTCCTCCATGGACTGCAGGGGGACAACCTGCATCACCATGGTCTTCACCACAGGCTGCAGGGGAATCTCTGCTCCAGTGCTGGGAGCACCCCCCCTCCTCCTTCACTGACCTTGGTGTCTGCAGAGATGCTTCTCACATTTTTCTCACTCCTCTCTCTCACAGCTGCTGCATAGTGTTTCTTCCCCTTTCTTAAATATGTTAATACAGAGGCACCACCAGCTTCTTCAGAAGATAGTTTTTGTGTTCAAAGTTGATACTCTGGGTTTTCCACCACCTGGATGGTAAAAGGTAGTGAATGTTGTTTCTCAGACTAAAAGCTTTAATCCATATAAGCTTGAGTGACTATATAAAAATATTAATTAGATACTGTCTGTTTTTATATTTGTATGTTGGAGAGTATTAGCAAAAAGGTTATGTATCATTGAATAGGTGTTTTGATGTAGGCACATCAAAATAAATATATAAATATATATATAAAAATATATAAATATAATACTGATTTTATAAGCTGTAAAATAGGCAAATATCTTTGAAAACATTCTATAATGAAATATTAATTCAACATACAGGTGAACCAGTGCCCTATCATGCCATTTGATTGCTGTATTTTACATGTAATTTAGGTTTAGTTTGTTTTACCCCAAATGTGAGGGGAGTTAATTATTCTGTTTGACTAATAGCTCTTGTAGCCTTCTTGCTATCTCAGGGAATTTCAGATCATACTTCTGTTCTTGTAGAAAATATTACAGCTCTACTAATGTGAGAGAGAATTTTTTATACTTCAGATACTGTTTATGGTAAAGAAACTTCAGTGGATTTTAGACTTGATTAACCTGGAAAATAAGTTTTTGAACCTCTTATCTGCTCCAGGCTACATGTCTCCACACCCATCTCCACTGGGAGCACCAGAACATGTGCCCAGTCCAATGTCTGGACGAGGTCCAACTCCACCCCAGATGACTCCAAGTCAGCCAGGACCCGTGATACCAGGAGACCCACAAGTTATGAGTCAGCCCAACAGAGGTCCTTCCCCTTTCAGTCCTGTACAGCTACATCAGCTCCGAGCTCAGATTCTGGCATACAAAATGTTGGCTAGAAGTCAGTCTTTGCCAGAAAACCTTCAACTTGCTGTTCAAGGAAAGAGGACCCTGCCTGGCATTCAGCAGCAACAGGTTCCTGCTGCCTATAGTAGGCAATCAAGTAAGTGAATGTAGGCACCATGTCGTTGTCGAGATACTTCTTTAAGTTCTAACCTGTGGAAAATAACAGAAATTGTTGGTGTGCAGGCATATAATTTGGAACCATTTGCAGATACCTATATGAACAATGACCTATGGTTTTGAGTTGGAGTAAGTGCATAAAGCACATTATTAATAGGACATTAATTACTTTTAAAAATAGAGATAAAAGTAGTTTATATACTGTCTGTCCTGGTTATGCCTGCAACTTTTGCAAATGTTTGTCACAATTTGCCAATTACATTTTACTGCTCTTCTTAGAATGCTTTTTCACTCCCCTGTTGCCATGCAGAAAAATAGATATAAAATCTAGAAGTTGACTGATTATGCAGATCATGAAAATTGAAACTATATGCAGTATGCTGTCAAGTGCATAACACGGGGAAAAGAGATTCTCATAAAAGATATTACAATGCAGTATAAAAACTTATTTCGGTCTTAAAGAGATGTGTTACTTTCACAGAATCACAGAATTGTAAGGGTTGGAAGGGACCTTTGGAGATCATCTAGTCCAACCCCCTGCCAAAGCAGGGTCACCTAGAGCAGGATGGACAGGAACGCATCCAGGCGGGTTTTTGAATATCTCCAGAGACGGAGACTCCACCACCTCTCTGGGCAGCCTGTGCTAGGGCTCTGCCACCCTCAAAGTAAAGAAGTTTGTCCTCATGTTGAGATGGAACTTCCTGTGTTACAGCTTGTGCCCGTTGCCCCTTGTCCTGTCACCAGGCACCACTGAAAAGAGTCTGGGCCCATCCTCTTGACACTCACCCTTTAGATATTTATAGGCATTGATGAGATCCCCTCTCAGTCTGCTCTTCTCCAGGCTAAACAGACCCAGGGCTCTCAGCCTTTCCTCATCAGAGAGGTGTTCCAGTCCCTTGATCATCTTTGTAGCCCTCCACTGGAGACAGTTCCCTGTCCTTGAACTGGGGGGCCCAGAACTGGACACAGTACTCCAGATGCGGCCTCACCAGGGCAGAGTAGAGGGGGAGGATGACCTCCCTCGACCTGCTGGCCACACTCTTCTTGATGCACCCCAGGATGCCATTGGCCTTCTTGGCCACAAGGGCACATTGTTGGCTCATGGTCATCCTGTTGTCCACCAGGACTCCCAGGTCTCTTTCCACAGAGCTGCTCTCCAGCAGGTCAGCCCCCAACCTGTCCTGGTGCATGGGGTTATTCCTCCCCAGGTGCAGCACCCTACACTTGCCCTTGTTGAATTTCATAAGGTTCCTTTCTGCCCAACTCTCCAGCCTGTCCGGGTCTCCCTGTATGGCAGCACAGCCTTCTGGTGTGTCAGCCACCCCTCCCAGCTTTGTGTCATCAGCAAACTTGCTGAGGGTGCCCTCTATCCCCTCATCCAGGTCATTGATGAATATATTGAAGAGGACTGGGCCCAGTACTGACCCCTGGGGAACACCGCTAGTTACAGGCCTCCAAATGGATTGTGCCCCTAATCACGACCCTCTGAGCTCTCTCTTTCAGCCAGTTTTCTATCCACCTCACTGTCCATTCATCTAACTCACACTTCCTAAGCTTCCCTATGAGAATGTTATGGGAGACGGTGTCAAAAGCCTTGCTGAAGTCAAGGTAGACAACATCCACTGCTCTCCCCTCATCCACCCAGCCAGTCATGCCATCATAGAAGGCTATCAGATTGGTCAAGCATGATTTCCCCTTGGTGAATCCATGGTGACCACTCCTGACGACATTTTTTTCCTCTGCATGCTTAGAGATGGCATCCAGGATGAGCTGTTCCACCTTTCCAGGGATGGAGTTTTAAACAGCTTGCACCTGTTAAGTTTTCTGAACAAGTCCAATCCTAAGATCAATTTAATGGGGAGGGAAAGGAGGGGAGTTTTCTATTGTTGAAGTTTGGTTTTGTTTGTAAGTTCATTAATTTGTATGATGATGATTGTCTTTCACTTTTTCCCTCCTCCGCAACTTCAAGAAAATAAAGACATGGTTTATCTAGCCATGTGGATATTGTATGGATCGCACTGTGATATCTTAATAACAGTATTATGTGTATATTTTTTGACTTTTCATTACTTTCAACTTCAGACCTTTTAGGACCTTTTCCCATGGGGAAAAAAATTCCAGTTTACTTAAAGGCAGATTTAAATATTCTTTATTTATTTCTTTTGTCTTTTCCATTTTGTACATTTTTTAACCAAGGGCTATGAAAATGTGATCTTTGTTTTTAAAAATTAATCTCCTCCTACTGTTTATCACTCTCTTGAAATAATAATTCTGTGTTCATGATATCATAATATCCACCATACGAATTATTTTGGGCACAAAATTACCTTCAGATTAAAAAATATGGTGATTATTTTAAAGAGTTAATGATTTCTGTAAACTGTTATTTAGCTTTAGAAGCTGAGAGTAAAGATGATCCTATTTTCTTCTAAAAATAATTTGAATAACTGGTCACTTAATTTCAATGCATGTGGCTTTGTCATCAAGTATTTTAAAAGATGTGATTTTAATATACCTCATTATATTTTTTTTTGCACAGTGGAATCCACTTAAATCTTTATTTAATGCACAAAAGCTTATTTGAATAAATAGACTAGCATATTGGAATGCAGAGGGATTTTTTAATGTGTAGTAATGTTTTATATTTTATTAATTTTCTTTCCTTTGTTAAATTATAGGTATTGGGTCACACGCAATGAGTGGTCCTACAGCTGGCCCAGGTCCAGCTCCAGGAGTACCTGGACATATAGCTGCCATGACCCCTAAACCTTGGACAGAAGGTAGAAGGGAGTATAGCGGTAATTTTATATCATGCATACAGTTAAGGTTAAACTGTGTGGATAGGGATTGGGGAAAAGAGGCAGGAAAAAGCATAGGGAAATAAAAAGGTATAAAGAAGAAATGGTGTGACCTTTACTTTGCCTAGCACCTAAGTATCAAGGAGTTTTTTACCACTTATTCAAAGGTGAATGAGTTGACCAGATGAAATTATTGCAGCTGTTAGGCAACCTAAACTGAAGCACCCTCTACAATCAGAATTAAATATATAAGCTTGTTCCTTTTCCAGAGATTGATGCAGATCGTTGAATGCCAGATGGTCAGGATGCTGAATCTAAAGTGAAATTGATTACAAGACTACAGGCATATTGTGTAGTTGCATTTTTTAGCAATAAATTATTATGTTTCCTCAAACAATCAAGTGCTATCTTTATTGTTGCAGATGTCTGTTCTCAGTGACTCTCACATCCGTGTGCATGAGTGACTTCCTGACTTGTTAGAGTACTGAAACCTGTGCTGTTATCAGCAGGTGCTATATTCACGTTAACTGATGAGTTAACTTTCAAAATAATTAGAATGCTATAACATAAAAGAGTAATCAGATACCAAGTATTTCAGGTACATAAATATAATTAATTGGGAGTTGGGGGCAAAATGGAAGCTATTTATATTTGCCAGGTATATTTAAGTACTCTTGCTGAAATTTTAATACAGCTTACTGGTTCTCACAGAGAGTTGTAAAAGCAGGCCTACTCATGCTTCTAGTCAAATTGTGACTGTGGATGCATCCTTGAAAGTCGTATAAGGACAATGGACATATGAAGAGGCAGAATTTGGTCCTGCATTTATATGAAACTAGTTCTAGAGAGTTCTTACTAATGTTAGATTTACTTAAAAAACTGTGAATTAAAAAAAAAAAGGGTGTTTCTATAAATTGTCATGCACTTTTATTATTTTTGGATCCCTTTCTGCAATGTCTGTTTGAGTTTGTTTCTCTATAGGGAGGGAAGCCTAGTATTTTTACTGATGAGTTTGAATGTTTGTCTTAGCTTCATGTTTTGACCTAAAAAATCATCTTGGATTTTTTACTGCATTCCGTATTTTGTGTTATCATGTTTCTTATGTTCTAGGCCAAGCCCCAGATATGAGTGTTCCTAATACACCACAAAAGCTCTCTGTACCACCTCCTAGTGGGAGGCCTTCTCCTGCCCCCACTGCTTCCCAGCCTTCTGCAGCCATGCCTGGGCCCTCTGTACCACAGCCCACACCTGGACAGCCTTCACCTATTGTGCAGCTGCAGCAAAAACAGAATCGTATCAGCCCTATCCAGAAACCACAAGGATTGGATCCAATTGAAATACTCCAGGAACGTGAATATAGGTAAAAGCTGAATAACAAGATTTAAATGCATATGCTTATTTTTTACTTTCTCAGTGGGCACTCTTGCAATCATCCCCTGTATTGTAGTGATCGTAGTTGAAATTGAGTTTCCATAGAGGGACCATGTCAAATATGAATGCAGACATCAAACGGTAAAGCATGATTTAATTTTAGCCCAAGTTCTGAATTAGCAAAGCATATTGGTAGTATCACTGCAAACCAGCTTAACTTTAAAATGGACTCAAGCACTTGTCTGGATTAGTGTGATATTTGGAAAGCTGCAAATAATAATAGCTATGAAATTAAAATCTTTGTAATCCACATGGAAACAGTACAGAAAGTATTCAGAACCATAAACAAAAAGAAATTAGAAGGAAAAAAAAATGGCAATGAAAAGGCTGAAGAATAAGTGGCCAAAGCAAAAACTAATTTTGTATAATGATAAATAGGTTAGCTGGACTACCAAAGAATAGAGTATTAAGGAGGTGAAAGTGAAGATGAAAAATAGGATACCAGGAAGTATGGTCCATAAATGTTGAGTTAGACTCCTAAGTAAGTACCCTAATTAAAAGGTGACTAGTACCCAGTAATATTCCTAGTAACACACAGAGGACCTAATCTCTTATGATTTTCTGTGGTTGGAAAGAAACTGTTCCCTCCCCTTACTGACACTATTATACAATTCCCCTTGAGGACTGTGGGAGGAGAAAGGTTGACTTGTATCTAAAGTATGTTCCTGGTCACTGTTAGTGACAGGAAGCAGACTCCCCATAGTGTATTTGCTTGATCTGAAATTATAATGCCTCTTGTTGCTAAAACAGTGAGGGGGAAACAATATAGAGGGAAAGTAGACTAAAATGGTAATGTCACTGAAAACGGGATTAAATGAATACTTGCTCTGCAAATGTGTTCTACCTTTTCAGATACAGGAGGGAGGGTAAGTGGCATGAACTTTTATATCGAGCGTCCCAGGAAGGATATGGTATGATATCCAGAAACCAGGCCTTGATCCAGCAAAACACTTGTGGTTTTTACATAAGAGCATGCTTAAGTGCTTTTCTGACTTATAGTTGTAGTCATTCTGTCAGTCTCATAATTTTCACCTTAGCATGGAATGGCTGTAGCTATCTTGGTGTGTACAGTTATGACCTAACAGCTTTTTCAGAAAATCATAGAGTCATAGAATGGTTTAGATTGGAAGGGACCTTAAAGATCTTCTAGTTCCAACCCCCCTGCCGTAGGCAGGGACACCTCCCACCAGACCAGGTTGCTCAAAGCCCCATCCAGCCTGGCCTTGAACACCTCCAGGGATGGAGCATCCATGACTTCTCTGGGCAGCCTGTTCCAGTGTCTCACCACCCTCATAGTGAAAAATTTCTTCCTGATATCCAATCTAAATCTACCCTCTCCCAATTTGAAGCCATTGCCCCTTGTCCTATCACTACATGCCCTTGTAAAAAGTCCCTCTCCAGCTTTCTTGTAGGACCCTGGAAGGCTGCTATAAGGTCTCCCTGGAGCCTTCTCTTCTCCAGGCTGAACAACCCCAACTCTCTCAGCCTGTCCTCATAGGAGAGGTGCTCCAGCCCTCCGATCATCTTTGTGGCCCTCCTCTGGACCCATTCCAATAGGTCCATGTCCTTCTTATGTTGGGGACTCCAGAGCTGGACGCAGTACTCCAGGTGGGGTCTCACCAGAGCAGAGTAGAGGGGTAGAATCACCTCCCTTGACCTGCTGGCCACGCTTCTTTTGATGCAGCCCAGGATGTGGTTGGCCTTCTGGGTTGCAAGCACACATTGACATCCCATGTTGAGCTTCTCATCAACCATGAGGATGCACCATAATACAGTTTCACTGTTGCTCTGAATGAGGGTTCATAGCATTAACCTGAGACAGCAATCATTTGGCCGGTATTGCATAATCTCATTTGTAACTGCTTCTGCCCTTCCAGCGCTGCTGCTCCACTGCTGCACTGTTTGTGCCAAATTTTATGACTTGAGGATATGCATAAATGGGGGAGGAAGGGGAGTGAGGGACAGCAGAAAATAACTGAGGTAGATCTACTCGACTATGTAGAAATTGGTTGCAGTCACAGCATATCCATTAGGTTCTAAATAGCTTGATCTGGGCAGACTAAATAAGATGGAAGTTTGAGAGGGATTCTGGAATAGTAGAATTATTTTTGTAATGTCTGGCTAGTCATTCAAGCTTTTAAAATATTGAGGGTTGTTGGGAATTTGTTTTGTTTTGTATACCAAGGTACTTAGAACTTGTATAGGTCTTTTAATTATTTAAACCTAAATAAGTAACACCAAACTAAAGCTGTGAAAACAGCTTTTATGCTTTGGATGGTAATAGACTTAGCTTTAGTATAAGTAGAGTTAATATAACAGCATGAAGTATTCATGCCTTCTTAGTAAAATGGGAATAGAAGAAAGTTAATATAAACATTTGCATCCTGAAAACCCAGTGAAGTTAGCAATATATTTGAAAAACTATTACTGTATAGTAAACGAGAGCTTCTTTTTTAATGAGAAAGCATTTTACTATGAAATAAATTTTTAAATAAAAATGGTGAATTATTCACATCTTCAAAAAATGATGCAAGATGCTTCAACAAATCCCATAATTCAGCTATCCAGACCAAAAGTTTAAATTTTGGCATATTGCCTCACTGTGGAGAAGTCTCTGCTTTAAATCTGATGCCACAATCTGTGGCCTTGAGCATGGTGTTTCTTGACTGAAGTTGTGAAGTCTGCTGTGTCACATGCACTTACTGCTAATTTATCTGCTATATAATACCACTTGCTTGGTATTTGGCCATTCCTCTTTGTGTATATGCACCCTTATAAGTGATTAATAGTTTGCTTTTGGGGGAGATGCATATTTCTATACACCTAGTTGCATGCAGGGCATCTCATCTCTCTCTCTTGCCTGTCTCATCTCTCTCTTGTCCTCTCTCATCTCTCTCTCCCTCCTTTCTTGTATTTAACATCTGTCTTGTCTCTCTTGTTTTGTCTCCTCTGTCTTCCCAGTCAGGGGAAGGGGTTCAGGAAGGAGGAGACAAATTGAACAGGTGAATGCCTGGCTGCATAGCTGGTGCCATACTCAAGGTTTTGGCTCCTATGATCATGGATATACCTTTGAGAATCTGTGTCTGTTGGGAGCTGATGGGATTCACCTGACCAAGTGGGGCAGGGGCTACCAAACTGGCCAGGCTTATAAGGAGAGCTTTAAACTAGATTTATCAGGAGAAAGGGATGGAGTTTTGAGTAACAGAGAAGAGCCAGGGGCTGCTGTGTATTAGGAACCAATAGGAAACACCTGTGAAAAGCCTCTAAGGAATTAGGGTGTGTTATTCTAAAAAGGTAACACAGTTGACAGCCCAACTGAAATGCCTCTATGTGAATGCATGCAGCACAGGTAACAAACAGGAGGACCTGGAAGCCACTGTGCAGCTATAAAGCTATGATCTAATTGCCATCACTGAAATGTGGTGGGATGAATCATATGCCTGGAGCACTGCAATTAATGGCTATAAACTGTTTAGAAGGGACAGGCAAGGAAGGAGGGACAGGGGGGTTGCCTTCTATGTAAAAGAATAGACTGACTGCATAGAGCTGTCTTTGAAAAACAGTGATAAACAAGTTGAGAGCTTATGGGTAAAAATTAGGGGCCAAATCAACAAAGGAAATCTCGTGGTTGGTATTTACTACAGGCCACCCAATCAAGGTGGACCTGTTGATGAAGCATTCTTATTTCAAGGAATCACAAACTTCTGTGGACCTGAACAAATATCCATTGCTTTTAATGGAACTCTTTCTTGCCAGAAGAGTAACCCTTCTTGATTTGGTGTTCAATCAGTATGGAAAACCTTACTGACCTAATTCTGCTTTCATTTTCTGTTCTCTTGAAGACACTAAATGAGTCTCCTGCAGTTAATACAGTATTACATCCATTTTATTTTTTCAGGAATTTTAGATTCTTGTATCAGACTGTCTACTGTGCCTTATTGATATTAAGACAAAATTGAGCAGCACTTAAAATTACTAATACTAAGTTCAAATAAAAAAAATAAAAATCAATTTTAAATCAGTTCCAAACAATATTTTTGATGAAATTCCAATGTAACCTAATGCTTTCTGATACATAGACCCAACTACATATATATGTAATACAGACCTTTGTTTTTTCTATTGCATTCTTGCTGTCATGTATGTGCAGGTGCGCTTTGCACAAAGTGGTGTCAATTAGTGTATTTCTACTTTTGTCATCAGTTAATGTATGTATAATTCTCCATATCCTTGGAGAAACAGGTATTAAAGACAGAGGAAAGCATTCCTTAGGAGATGCTTCATTTTTGCTCTTTGCAGTCCTATATCCCTGCTATCCCACAGAAAACTTATTTTAAGGTCATTTTAACTAGAACATCTGCCTTGCTCTCACTGAGGGCAGATTACCAACTTTGGTTTACTATATCACAGAAATAAAAGTGCAGGATTAATGGTTGCCGAGTACTGTGAATTGATGTAGCTTACTAAAAGAAAGTTAGAAAAGTAGAGTTAGTGCCAGTCCAGTATTCAATAACCCTGAAAATTTCATGTTGCTTGTCTGTTAATGCTGAAATCCAGTGATTGCCTGACACTAAATTGCCACGAGATATTGCAAGTAGACTATTTTAACTTCTAAAGGATTTGGAAAAAAATATCTATATGGTTATATATAAATTGTAGCTTTATTGCCTGATAATGTAAACTGTATTATTACTTAGGTGTACAGGTGCTGTGGCAATATACATTAAATTTTTAAGAATGCAAGAACAATATCTCTTAATGATTAAACATATATCAGTTCTGTACCTGTTCTTATTTTACTGGATTCTTCTCCCATTTCTCTCCCCCCCACACCAATTTTTCCATTTATATTTAACATAGCCTTATGAAAGGAATTTATGATATTACTAAAATGAAATATTTCATTAAACAACTACTGTCTGCAAAAGAGGGGAAGAGATTTGCTTTATGGTTTGGAGGTTAGTTAAAGGTTGCAAATACTGCAAATACCAACAAAGATCTGGGTTGCAAATACTGCAACTTTATTGTCCTTTCAAAAATCTGTATAACAGAAGAAAGCTTTTTAGGTTTGTTCAGGTTAATTTTGGAATCTTGTACTAAACCTGAGTCTAAGGCCTCCTGGCTTGCCTGTTTCTGGTTCCTTTCAAATTTCTGGCACTGTCTTTAGTGTTAGGTTCAGAACTAGGGCTTTTGAACCACTAATGATAATGAACTAGCCATGATGATAAAGCACAGGCATGGTTTTAGGATGTATGAGGGGAGGTATTTCCAATAGAGAGTAAAAACTATTAATATAATTATTCACATCACTAAGAGAACCTACTATGTCCTATTCTAGATACTCAAGTTAAAGAAAAGTTAGTTGAAACCAGAACAAATATATAGAAAGAGTTATCTTTGATGATGCAGAGAAAGGATGTTCTGGCTTAGTGACAAAAAAAAAAAAGAAGTATATATAGCCTAACCAAGCAAAGGCTCAAAAAACCATGGTTGCTTTATATAATTATTCAGGTTGGAAGACACCTGTAGAGAGCATCTAGTCCAACCTTCCTGCTCAAAGATCAGGTTGCTCAGAGCTTTGTCCAAGCAAATTTTGAGTCTCCAAAGATGGAGATCCCACAACCTCTCTGGGCCTCTGTTACAGTGCTGCTCTCATGATTTTTTTTCCTTATGTCCAATCACATTTTGAAAGTCTCCAAAGATGGAGATGCCACAACCTCTCTGGGCCTCTGTTACAGTGCTGCTCTCATGATTCTTTTTTTCCTTATGTCCAATCAGAATTCCCCTTATTTACACCTGCTGTCTCATCCTTGCAGTGTACACCTCTGAGAAGTCTGACAGTCTTTTCTGTAATTTCCCTGTAGGTAGTAGAAGAGGCTTATACCAATAAGTACTTCTCAACTTTTAGGACATTAAAAGGTGCTGCTTTCCTTATTATATGTATATTTACATTAAAGAAGAAAGTATCAGTTCAGGAAAGAGCTAGTTAATGTAACAGACAGTTTGTACAAGAAAAAATGGTAATAAATAGACCAGAAAAAAATTAGTCTGGGAAATAGAAGACGATTTCTAGCTGTCAGAGGTACAGGGTTCTGGAACAGCTTTTCAGTGAGTATAATCTCTAGTTTTAAGATGGAGTTTGAGCAGCACATGAAAGGAAGTTCTATGGTGTGGCTAACTGTCGCAGCAGGGGAATCTGAACGCCCCCTCAAGTCCTATAGCCCTCAATGCAGAGGAGAATGGGACTAAAAACTGACATAACTTGGATATGGAGGGTAAGATTGGATACATGCATAGAAGACAAGAGCGGAGAGAGAACTAGCACAAGCAGTTAGCTGAGACAGGTTTGAGGAGATATGTCAGAGAAAAGAGACAAAATTAAGGAACAGACAGAAGTGTCTATACCCTCTAGAGAGTAATTCTCAACAGAGGAGTGCAACAAACATGACCAGCTAACAGGGATATTGGTAGTTAGAGGGAAGTTTGTGTCAGAAAGGGGCCAGAAACTCTGCTCAATAAAGTATGGGACTGCTTGAGGCTGCAGAACAGTGGTAGTGACGTGCCACAGGGCTTGGTCCCCAGCACTTTCTGGAGCAAGTACCCCTGGCACATCAGGGAGCTTGGCCCAGACACAGAGCCCTGGAGGAAGGATGCAGCTGCCCAGGTCTGGGGCTGCAGGGAGTGTCTGAGGCCCCTCCCTGGGGCTGGGGGCAACAGTGGCCTAACTTGTGAGAAGCACTGAGCCACCAGGTGAAGGAGCTATGCAAGGAGGGGAGCAGGCTATGTAGCATCGGGGAGGATGAGCAGGAAATGGACAGGATCTTCACAGAGAATCTTCATAGAAAAGTGGAGGTACGGGGAATAGCAAAAAAGTGCCCACAGAGACAGCATGATGTGAAGGCCTTCACACTAGCATGGCTAGTGGCCCATTTTAAGTGACTGTACACAAACACATGCAGCATGGAAAATAAAAAGAAGGACTTAGAACTCCATGCACAGTCACAAAGGTCTGACCTCATTGTGTTTACTGATGTGTGCTGGGATAGCTCATGTGATTTGAGTGCTGCAGTGGATACATAAAGCTCTTTAAGAAAAGAGCAGAAAAGCAAAACCCCACCTGGAGTTGAATCTGGAGAAGGATGTGAAGGGCAACAAGAAAGGCTTCTACATGTATATCAACATCAACAACACACAGCCACTTGTTCACTCCCACCCCCCACCAAGCGGGACGGGAGAGAAACTAGGAAGAGCAAAAGAGAGAAAACTCGTGGGTTGAGATAAAGATAGTGAAGGAAAGAGGAAGAAGAAACAAACAAAAACCAAAAAGTGATGCAAAGGCAATCACTTATCACCTCCCACAAGTAGACTGATGCCCAGCCAGTCCCTGAGCAATAGCTACCTTCCCAAACCACCCTAATCCCTCCATTTTATTGTTGAGCATGATGCTATATGCCATGAAATATCCCTTTGGTCAGTTTGCGTCAGCTGTCCCAGCTGTGTCCCCTCCCAACTTCTTGTGCACCCCCAACCTAATCTCTGGGGGATGCAGAGTGGGAAAAAGAAAAGGCCTTGACACTGTGCTAGCACTGTTCAGCAACAGCCAAAACATGGGTGTGTTAACAACATTGTTTTGTTTTAGCCGCAAATTCAAAACGCAGCACCATGTGGGCTGCTATGAAGAAAGTTAACTCCATCCCAGCCAGACCCAGTAAAACGTTCCATGGGGTGCAAACTAATGTTGCCCCCAGATGCTCTCTAAGGCTAAGACATTGTGGTGGTCAGGGAATAGAACTTAAGGGCTCCATCCTTGGCAGCCATTCAAAAGAAAAATTAGAACTGCCATTGTTTACAAAGATGTACCTCAAGAAGCAGACAACTGTGTTTTTTGACCTAAATGTTCCAACCCTGCTATGAATAACATAGATGTCAATATGGTGTCTTGTGATGAAACTTCTATTTTTTAATCCACTTAATTTTAAAACTAAAGCTTTTTTATGTATGATGTTATGATGTGCTAGATTAAGTTAAAAAAACCAACTGAGTTCCCTTATGTTAAGTAATGATATTATTTCATTGCAATAATGAAATATTTATCAAGGGAACTCTACCTCAGAAAGTAGGGAAAACCAGCATAATATTTGATTCTTGGAATATCTTCATTAAACAAGGGTAGAGAAGGTGTAATTATTTTTTTTAATTTGTTTTACAAGACTATTGAAGCTTTGCATTAGAAAACTCTAGTAACCCCAAAATAGATTGAATAGCAGGGCAGAAACATTGACATATTCTTCTTCTGCAGGGCACCATAATTAAAAAAGCAGCATGGTCTTCTGATGTGATTTGACAGTACAGCTAAGGCTGTCTAATTGTTAGCTTTTGCCAAAAGAGGTAGTCCTGTCTCCTGTTTTTCCCTCTCCTTCCTGATGACCCTTCCCACTGTCTCCCCATTGGCACTTCTCTGATGGTGATCCAGTTCAGGGAGCAAAACTGGTAGAAAGATACCCATACAAAATAGTGAATAGTGTTCTGCCCTATACACTTCACTGTGGAGTCACATGACCACAAAGGACAGTTGAAAGCAGGGGAGAAGTGTATGGGCCAGAAGGAAAACAAGGGAGGAAGCATAGTCCCTTTGGGCAGCAAATCACCATTAGATGGGAACCCGAGTCATCATCACTTCTTATATAGGTAAAGACCCTATTGTCATTATATTTCTGTGTAATTTGATTAAGAATCCCTGTTTAATGGCTTCTTTGAAATAATAAAAATTTTAATTGCTGAACTGGGTCACTGATTAATAGAAAATCTAAGGTATTCCAAGAAATCATGTTATATGTTGTTTTAAAATTGCTATCCCATCTGTGATGGGATGCACCCATGAGTGCTGAGGGAGCTGGCTGATGTCATTGCAAGGCCACTCTCAATAATCTTTGAAAGGTCATGGCGATTGGGAGAAGTGCCTGAGGAGGAAAGCCAATGTCACTCCTGTCTTCAAGAAGGGCAAGAAAGAGGACCCAGGGAACTATAGGCCAGTAAGCCTCACCTCGATCCCTGGGAAGGTGATGGAGCAGCAAAGCCTGGAACCCATTTCCAGGCACATGAAGGACAAGACAGTGATTAGGAGTGGTCAGCATGGATTTACCAAGGGGAGGTCATGCTTGACCAACTCGATAAGTTTCTAGGATGAGATGACTGGCTTAGTAGATGAGGGGAGAGCAGTGGATATTGTCTATGTAGACATCAGGAAGGCTTTTAACACTGTCTCCCATAACATTCTCATAGACAAGCTAATGAAGTATGGACTGGATGAACAGACAGTGAGGTGGACTGAAAACTGGTTGAAGGGACAGACACAGAAGGTGGTGATGAGGGTAACATGATGTTTAGTTGGAAGCCAGTAAAACACAGTGTACCCCAGGGTTAAGTACTGGGTCCAATCCTTTTTAATACCTTCATTAAAGACTTGTACAATGGGGCAGTTTTCAGATGACCCAAAACTGGGAGGAGTGTCTGATACACCAGAGAGTTGTGCTGCTGTCCAGAGGGACCTGGACAGGCAGGAGAAATAGGGCAGAGAGGAATGTCACACAGTTCAACAAGAGGAGAGGAGGAACAACCCCATGCACCACTACACACTGGGGGTCACCCAACTGGAAAACAGCTCTGCAGATAAGGACCTGGGGGTACTGGTGGACAAGAAGCTGACCATTAGCCCCCAATGCACCCTCATGGCAAAGAAGGCCAACAGCATCCTGGGTTGCATTAGGAAGAGCATTGCCAGCAGGTCGAAGGAGGAGATCCTTCCCCTTTACTCAGCACTGGTGAGGCCACACCTTGAATACTGTATCCAGTTCTGGGCTCCCCAGTACAAGATATGGACTTATTGGAGCAATTCCAGCAAAGGGCCACAAAGATCATAGAATAGAATCATAGAATAGTTTGGGTTGGAAGGGACCTTTAATGATCATCTAGTCCAACCTGCCCTGCCATGAGCAGGGACATCTTCAACTAGATCAGGTTGCTCAGAGCCCTGTCCAACCCGACCTTGTATGTTTCCAGGGATGGGGCATCTGCCACCTCTCTGGGCAACCTGTTGATGCAGTGAAATGCCAAAGTTAAGACTCAATAGCCTTGGTGACTATTAAGCAGGTATTCTTTATTGCAGCACTGGGCGCACAGGGGATTGCTCCAGCTAATGTGCGCGCCGACTGATTTAGTTGTACAGTTTAAATACATACTACGTATGCATATTCACTAGTTTTCCAAGAAATGATTACCTATTCATTAACTCATTATTACAGGTTACTGCCCACTCCTGCATGTGCACTAGAGTCTCTCGGTGGTCTTCAGAGACATCTGGTGGTTGTTTACTTCCTCCATTCCTCATCATCGTTGTGACCTTCTGGTGAACTGCAGGCCTCTACTCTATTCTTGCTGGTGCATCAAGGGTGTTAATTTTGACTAGTCTCTGCATTCCTCAGTAATCCTGGGCCCCTTGTTTTGAGAGAGAAGCTTCTACTACAAGGTTATATTGACCTAAAGCATTCTGTCTTAAAAAATAGGAGATAAGTTCTGACATTTAGTACTACAACTGTTGCATCTGGTCTTTGTACAGCCTTAAAGCGCCTAGTCTCTTAAATTAAGCTCCTACTCTAATTTACAGTTCTAATATATTAAGCCCCTACTTCAATTAGTTTACAGCTTTAATATATCAAACCCTACTTCACTGTTGCAGTGGTTCACCACCCTCATTGTAAAAAATTTCTTCCTTTTACCTAGTTTAAATCTACCCACTTTTAGTTTAAAACCATTACCCCTTGTCCTATCACAACAGTCCCCATCTTTCTTATAAGCCCCCTTTAGGTACCGAAAGGCTGCTATAAGGTCTCCCCGGAGCCTTCTCTTCTCCAGGCTGAACAACCCCAACTCTCTCAGCCTGTCCTCATAGGAGAGGTGCTCCAGCCCTCTGATAATTTTTGTGACCTTCCTCTGGACCCTCTCCAATAGGTCCATGTCCTTCTTGTGCTGAGGGCTCCAGAGCTGGACATAGTACTCCAGGTGGGGTCTCACCAGAGCAGAGTAGAGGGGCAGAATCACCTCCCTCGACCTGCTGGCCATGCTTCTTTGTATGCAGTCCAGGGTATGGTTGGCCTTCTGGGATGCAAGCACACATTGTTGGCTCACGTCCAGCTTTTCGTCCACAGTACCCTCAAGTCCTTCTCCACAAGGCTGCTCTCAATCCCTTTATCCTCCAGCCTGTATTGATACCGGGGTTGCCTCGACCCAGATGCAGGATCCTGTGTTTGGCCTTGTTGAACCTCATGAGGTTCATATGTGCCAACTTCTCAAGCCTGTCCAGGTCCCTCTGGATGGCATTCCAACCCTCAGGCATGTCAACTGCACCACTCAGCTTCGTGTTGTCTGCAAACTGGCTGAGGGTGCACTCGATCTCACTGTCTGTGTCATTAATGAAGATATTAAACGGACCCCAGAGGGACACCACTCATCACCGATCTCCAGCTGAACATTTAGCTCTTTAACACTACCCTCTGTATGGAACCATCCAACCAATTTCTCATCCACTGAACAATCCACCCATCAAATCCATATCTCTCCAATTTTGAGAGAAGGATGTTATGGGGGACCGTGTCAAAGGCCTTACAGAAGTCCAGATAGATGACATCCATAGCTTTTCCCTTGTCCACTGATGTAGTCACTCTGTCATAGAAGGCCACTAGGTTGTTCAGGCAAGATGACTGAGAGACTGGAGCACCTTTCATATGAGGAGAGACTAAGAGAGCTTGGGCTCTTCAGCCTGGAGAAGGCTCAGGGGGGATGTGTTTAAATACTTGATGGGAGGGAGTAATGAAGAAGAGGGAGCCAGACTCTTCTCAGTAGTGTTCAGTGACAGGACAAGAGGTAATGGGCACAAATTAAAATATATGAAATTCCATCTGAACACCCTCAAAAATACTTTTTTACTGAGGATGATCAAACACTGGACCAGGTTGCCCAAAGAGGTTGTGGAGTCTCCATCCTTGGAGATATTTAAAATGTGACTGGACACAGTCCTGGGCAACTTGCTCTAGGTAACCCTGCTTGAGCAGGACGGTAGTAGCACTGCCGAGCAGCAGGATAACAAGGGACCACATCGGTACAGCAGAGGAAGGTAGGCACAGCACCTTCAGGGCATCCCCTGTATCTTCAAAGTGCGCTCATGTCTCTCTCTCCCTCTCCGGCCTGAGACAGCCCCCTTATATCCTGCACCGGACTGAGTGGAAAAGTACAGGCCAGAGTCACTGCACGCGTGGCCAGCGCATGCAGCGAGCCTCACCAGACTCATGATCCAGCTTTGCTAACCGCGGCTGTCTGATACCTGACTACATTGTTGTACTCCCTTCTTGTTATCTTCTTCTTCGAAGGTCAGGTTCTCATGGATACACACATAGTTTTGCAGCAACAGTACCGAGTCCCTTTTTCCCAACCTGTATACTGGGTTTGGTTCAACTAGTAATTTTCCATCCTGTCTCACTCGGACCATCCTCTATTATCCCTTACACAGCAGGGGAAGTACAAGGAAAGAATTATCTTAACGTGCAGAGAAGCAACACTAGAAGATGTTTTCTTTCTGCCTGCAGGCTAGTGCTGAAATCCTCATCACATGATAACATGTAAATATGCACCAGACACCTCTTCCTCATGTGTTCTGATGTTTTATACATTAGGAGAGTAAAAAATGGAGATGTAATATAGAGATTAGATATGTTTCCATTCCTGTGCTTTGGGAGATTTTAATTGGGTGTGTGTGCATTTTTTAAAAAAAGTATGTAGGAAATAGAGGCAGTGTGAGGAAGAGCTCTTATTTCTGATTCATTTGAACTTAAATGCAACTTTTGGACCACTTAAAATGTTGTGGTCTGTCGTTTTGCTGCCTTGGCCAAATTTAGAGTTTGCAAATAAATATTTACTTGTAAATAAAAAAGCTCATAAAGATTATATAAATGTTAGCTCTGTGATCTTGATTTTGAATGTGAAAAATAGAAGCAAATACATTTTTTCTGGCTTGTGTATTATTGTCGGTCTCTTGGATTTGTAAATGAATTAAGAATTCCATGAAGAAAGAGTGAAATAGAATCCAGTTTGTAGTCCAATAGCTATGTAAGTGCTATCATTTTATTGAAATTGTGACAACTTTAAGTTGTCACAATAAAGCAAGTAGAATTATGAATATTAATATTGTGAATATGTCATGTAAGAAAATTCCATTTGCATATGGTAGCTATTCTGACAACACCATGTGTTAAAGACATAAAATAGTACCCACCAAACAAACCTGCAGACAGAATGCTAGGAAATGTGAGTAAAATAAAATTTCCAAGATGCTATGCACACATATACTTTCTGTCCAAATTAAAAGAGGGGAAGAGGGGCAGAGGAGGGTTTTCATTATTTGGCAATTTATTCTGTAAATGGAAAATTAAACCTTATTCTTCTCCATCTATACAAATGCCTGTTAGTTCAGAAACAGGTAGAAAAAGCCAACTAAGTACCTGAGGTAAATTGCCAAATTTTTCTATATACTGTTGATAACTACTGGCAGATTTTTCCCAGTATCTTTTCCAATCCTATATTTATTTAGGCTTCAGGCTCGAATTACTCACAGAATCCAAGAACTGGAGAACTTGCCTGGCTCTTTGCCTCCTGATCTGCGAACCAAAGCAACAGTGGAGTTGAAGGCACTTAGGTTACTGAATTTCCAGCGCCAGGTAATGCCTTTTGCTGCAGGGAAGTTCTTGTAATGCTCACAGTCAAATGTGATGCTGTGGCATGGGATCAAATGTGATATTGTGGCATGTGTCAGATCTTACAGCAGCACTGACCTCAAACAGGAGATTTTGAACAAGAGCATGCTTGACTGATAAGAATTTCACAGAAATGTTTAACTTAGTATTTTTTTTGCTTTATTACTGAATATGTACATGTGTTCTCTCACCTGCCTGCTCCATCCTCCAATATAAATTGTAATCCTAGAATTGTGGTAGTTTTTCATGAAAATAATGTCAGTGGCACAGAGACACAAGAGGAGGACAGGCTGCAAGCCCATTTTCAACACAAATCATAATAGATGTAATTTTCATGACATACTTTATGCTTGTTATGGGTCTTTTATTGGTGAGAGTTGAATGCTCTTATTGTTGTGTGTACCATTTCTCTGTAATCTGTTTTCAGCATTCCCACTGTGACACACAGACTGTGAAAATTAAGCCTAACAAAAGCACATCTAAGACACAAATTAGATCTTGAATATATGTAACAGCATCTGCATTTAAGAAAGGGAGTCACAATGCCAGACCATTCTGGGCCCCTTGTCATTGGTTTGCCTGGTTGGCTTGGAAGCAGCAGAGATGTGATTTGTCAGGCCAAGCAAAAATAGTTCCTGTAAGAAGTCTTTAGCGGTATTTGTACCATGTTATCTACATCTTCCTTCCCACTGCCCTTGCAATTCCTTTATAGTGAGACTTCGTCAGAGCTTAGTTGAAAAGTGGCAGGCTTTCCCTGCTTGTATTGCTGGGACTGTGGCTGTATTATTCCAAGCCTTCACAATTTTCTACTCCCTATTCTGTTTCCATGCAACTGACAATGAGAACAGTTGTCACCTATGTTCAGCACCAATTCTACAAATGCATGTAATATCTGTTCTTTCATGCTTTACTTGAGTGGTGTAACATCTTGACCGGTGCCTTTCATACAAGCAGGACAGTCATTTTCAGTAGGAAGGAAGGAAAAAAGTGATGTGCCATGTTGTTTGACTCTTTCTGTCATCCTACAGAGACTGAAGATTTATTTAGGGAGACAGACCTTTCTGCTACAATCAAGGAGTTGCAGAACTGTAATGAAAAGGGGAAAGGAAGCTGGGAGATCCCCCGCACCACTAAAATTTTACTTTACTGTATTACTAATTAAAGTTGTTCTTGTGTGTGTGAAAAATGGTTTTCTTTTGAACTGTCTCTTTTTTCTCACCGGTAGCTAAGACAAGAGGTAGTAGCCTGCATGCGTCGTGACACAACACTAGAGACAGCACTAAACTCCAAAGCCTACAAGAGAAGCAAGCGCCAGACTCTGAGGGAGGCCCGTATGACAGAAAAGCTTGAGAAGCAGCAGAAGATAGAACAAGAGAGGAAACGTAGACAGAAACACCAGGTATTTTAACTCCTATTAAGTGTTCTCCCAGACATGGAAACGCCATTCAGTTGATTGTTGCATCTTGTTATGATCATTGTCATTTTATGTTTTATTCACCTCTGGAGACTGAGGCACAAGAAAACAAGTTTATGCAATAAGCAAGCATAAAACTCTAAAATTACAACTCTTGTGTTCCTGATCTCAAATCTTGAGCTATCAAATCTCTGAATTAAATTGTTTTCTTTCTCTAGGAATATCTGAACAGCATATTGCAACATGCTAAAGATTTTAAAGAATACCACAGGTCATTGTCTGGGAAAATACAAAAAATTTCTAAAGCTGTGGCAACTTGGCATGCCAACACTGAACGTGAGCAGAAAAAAGAAACTGAGAGAATTGAGAAAGAAAGAATGAGAAGACTAATGGTAAGGAATGGGGGAAGGGGTATGACAAGTTTGGCTAAAATTACATACAGTCTGATGTACACCCTCAGGTGCTTATGTATTCTCTTTTCAGAATAAAATCTCTTTAATTCAAGAAGTTTAAAAAGTATAAACCTAAAACTACTGCAGAAGAGTCCCTTGTATTTCTAATGATGGTAGTGAATTTGATAGTGTTCACTTTGAGCTATAGCTACTTTTTTCTTAAGATTTCTGATAATATATAATTGTCTTTTCTACAAGCTTAAAAACTTGTCATTCATGCGTATCACAGCCACTTTTGTATAACATCACTTAATCTCTTAACATTTTTACAAGATTGCAGAGATATTCATTATTTACTATGAAAGTACTGTGTATTCTTTCTAGCTATTATAGTTTTGAAGACTATTTATGATTATCTTTTTATGGTATTACTCAGAAACTTTGTATTTGCACACAAACATATCCAATAGCAGTAAATATTTGCAGTTTTTTCCTGGGAACTAATGTCATAGAATCATAGAATGTGTTGGGTTGGAAGGGACCTTTAAAGGCCATCTAGTCCAACCCCCCTGCAGTAAGCAGGGACATCTTTAACTAGAGCAGATTGCTCAGAGCCTCATCAAGCCTGTCCTTCAATGTCTCCAGCGATGGGGCCTCCACCACCTCTCTGGGCAACCTGTTCCAGTGTCTCCCCACCCTCATTGTAAAGAACTTCTTCCTAATGGCTAATCTAAACCTACCCTGCTCTAGTTTAAACCATTGCCCCTTGTCCTATCGCTACATGCCCTTGCAAACAGCCCCTCCCCAGCTTTCTTATAGGCCCCCTTCAGGTACTGGAAGGCTGCTATAAGGTCTCCCCGGAGCCTTCTCCCCTTCATGATGGGGCTGTGTTTCCACCCCTGGGGCAATTGATTCCAGGTGTACTGGATGCCCCTCCAGGTGAAAGCAAACTGTGGCCTGCACTCTGATGCCAAAGGGACTGAGAAAAATGCATTTGCTATATCAATCGTGGCATACCACTTGGCTGCCTTGGACTCCAGTTCATACTGCAGTTCTAGCATGTCCGGCACAGCAGCACTCAGCGGTGGCGTGACTTCATTCAGGCCACGATAGTCTACAGTTAGCCTCCACTCTCCATTAGATTTTCGCACCGGCCATATGGGACTGTTAAAGGGTGAGCGAGTCTTGCTGATCACTCCTTGAACCTCTAGTTGACGAATCAGCTTATGGATGGGAATCAGAGAGTCTCGGTTAGTGCGCTATTGCCGCCGATGCACCGTTGTGGTAGCAATCGGCACCTGCTGTTCTTTGACCCTCAACAACCCCACAACAGAAGAGTCCTCCGAGAGACCAGGCAAGGTAGACAACTGTTTAACTTCCTCCGCCTCCAAGGCAGCTATGCCAAAGGCCCACCGATACCCCTTTGGGTCCTTAAAATACCCTCTCCTGAGGTAATCTATACCAAGGATGCATGGAGCCTCTGGGCCAGTCACAATGGGATGCTTTTGCCACTCATTGCCAGCTAGGCTCACTTCAGCCTATATACTCCTTATACTCCTGTGGGTCTAACGTGCCAGGCCATCGAATCCACACTGTCCAATAAACCCGGTTGTCCCTTTCCTCCACCTGGCCGGAGGCAGGGCCCCTCTAATCCTGGTCATAGTATCCGGTACTCGCTTCTTGCAGAAATAACTTGGAAGTTCCTTCAAGGGGATCAGAAGTAAGATCAGGCCTTATGTTCTGTCTGGGGAACTGCCCACTGGAAACCAGAGCGGAACTTTTCCTGGAGGGATTCCCTTTTGTGGTTGCGGAGAGCTTATGGGTCAAGATTAAAAGGAATGCAGGGGCAGGGGACATTACAGTAGGGGTCTGCTACAGGCCACCTGACCAGGACGACAGAGCGGATGAGGCCCTCCATAGACAGATAAGAGCGGCATGGCGTTCACAGACCCTGGTCATCATGGGGGACTTCAACCACCCCGATATCTGTTGGAAGGACGACACAGCAGGGCACAAGAAATCCAGGAAGTTCTTGGAATGTGTCGATGACAACTTTCTCCTTCAAATGGTAGAGGAGCCAGCAATGAGAGGAACTATGCTGGACCTTGTCCTTACCAACAAGGAGGGGCTGGTGGGGAATGTCAAGCTCAAGGGTAGCCTCGACTGCAGTGATCGTGGAATGGTTGAATTCAAGATCCTTAGGGCAGCGAGGAGGGCACGCAGCAAGCTCACTACCCTGGACTTCAAGAGAGCAGATTTTGTCCTCTTGAGGGACCTGCTTGGCAGGGTAACATGGGAAAAAGCACTGGAGGGAAGAGGGGCCCAAGAGAGCTGGTTAGTATTCAAGGATCACCTCCTCCAAGCTCAGGAGCGATGCATCCCGAGAAAGAAGTAGTCAGGCAAAAATGCCAGGAGGCCTCTGTGGATTAACAAAAAGCTCCTGGACAAGCTCAAGAGCATAAAGGAGGCCTACAGAGGGTGTAAGCAAGGACGGGTTGACTGGATGGAGTACAGAGAAATTGTCTGAGCGACCAGGAACCAGATTAGGCAAGCTAAAGCCTAGATAGAATTAAATCTGGCTAGGGACATCAAGGATAACAAGAAAAACTTCTGTAAGTACGTCAGGGGTAAAGGCAAGACTAGGGAAGATGTGGGCCCTCTCAGGAAGGAGATAGGAGACCTGATCACCCAGGATATGGAGAAGGCTGAGGTACTGAATGGCTTTTTTGCCTTGGTCTTTACCGGCAAGGAGTCGAAGCACACCACCCAAGTTGCAGGATGCAAAGGCAGGGTCTATGAGAATGAAGAACCACCCACTGTAGGAGAAGATCAGGTTCAGGACCATCTGAGGAACCTGAAGGTGCATGAGTCCATGGGACCAGATGAAATCCATCCATGGGTCCTGAGGGAGCTGGCAGATGAAGTCGCCAAGCCGCTTTCCATTACATTTGAAAAGTCCTGGCAGTCTGGTGAAGTTCACACTGACTGGAAAAGGGGGAACATTACCCCCATTTTCAGAAAGGGAAAAAAGGAAGACCCAAGGAGCTACAGGTCAGTCAGTCTCACCTCTGTGCCTGGCAGGATCATGGAGCAGATCCTCCTGGAAACTATGCTAAGGCACATGGAAAATAAGGAGGTGATTGGTGACAGCCAATATGGCTTCACCAAAGGCAAATCGTGCCTGACAAATCTGGTGGCCTTCTATGATGTTGCCACAGCATTGGTAGATAAGGGGAGAGCAACCGATGTCATCTACCTGGACTTATACAAAGTGTTTGACACTGTCCCGCACGACATCCTGGTCTCTAAATTGGAAAAGCATGGATTTGATGGATGGACCACTCGGTGGATAAGGAACTGGCTGGATGGCCGCACTCAAAGGGTTGCAGTCAATAGCTCAATGTCCACATGGAAACCAGTGGCGAGTGGCGTTCCTCAGGGGTCAGTACTGGGACCAGTGCTATTTAACATCTTTGTCAGCAACATGGACAGTGGGATTGAGTGCACCCTCAGCAAGTTTGCCGATGACACCAAGCTGCGTGGCACGGTCGACATGCTGGAGGGAAGGGATGCCATCCAGAGGGACCTGGACAGGCTTGAGAGGTGGGCCTGTGTGAACCTCATGAAGTTCAACCAGGCCAAGTGCAAGGTCCTGCACTTGGGTCATGGCAATCCCAGGCACAAATACAGGTTGCGCGGAGAATGGCTTGAGAGCAGCCCTGAGGAGAAGGACTTGGGGGTGCTGGTGGACAAGAAGCTCAACATGAGCCGTCAATGCACACTTGCAGCCCAGAAGGCCAACTGTATCCTGGGCTGCATCAAAAGAAGCGTGGCCAGCAGGTCAAGGGAGGTGATTCTGCCCCTCTTCTCTGCTCTGGTGAGACCCCACCGGGAGTACTGCGTCCAGCTCTGGAGTCCTCAGCACAAGAAGGATATGGACCTGTTGGAGTGGGTCCAGAGGAGGGCCACAAAGATGATGAGAGGGCTGGAGCTCCTCTCCTATGAAGACAGGCTGAGAGAGTTGGGGCTGTTCAGCCTGGGGAAGAGAAGGCTCCGAGGAGACCTTATAGCAGCGTTCCAGTACCTAAAGGGGGCCTACAGGAAGGATGGGACTCTTTCTGAGGGAGTGTTATGATAGGACACGGAGTAACGGCCTCAAACTGAAAGAGGGGAGATTTAGATTGGATATCAGGAAGAAATTCTTTACTGTGAGGGTGGTGAGGCACTGGAACAGGTTGCCCAGGGAATTTGTGGATGCCCCATCCCTGGAAGTGTTCAAGGCCAGGCTGGATGAGGCTTTGAGCAGCCTGATCTAGTGGGAGGTGTCTCTGCTGTTGCATGAAAAGGGGCAAAGCGGTTTTGGCAGAAGATAAACCCCCTTGCGTTCTAACACTCCTCGCCGAGGTGGGAGGCTCGGTGCGGCTGGGTTTAAATTCTGAGTGATGCCCAATTCAGCACTATCAGTCCAGTCGTGTTTAATATGTATTAAACTATTACGATTTGGATACACTAATAGTGGACTGCACCTTCAGTCTAGTCGTGCTCATGAACTAGCACGGCCACTCTCGAATCTTTGGTCACGTTCAATGAGGAACTACCATGACTAGCTACTTAAACAGTGCCGTTTATTTAAACAACAGATAGATAGGTTCTTAGGATTGCCGGTGATAAATACACTGTCTGCAAAGCACGTGCAAATGAAAGTATTATTACATATATCAAACGCGCGACAAAGTTATAAACAATACAGCCTGGCTATAAATGTAGGATAGAGGTTCCCTAGAGAGATTTCTAAGTTCCCCGAGGAAACACTCGGTATAGTCTAAGTCTTACCCAAAGGCGTCCCTATGGGGGGAAGAAAGGCTCAGCCCGTCAACTGATCCCGGAAGTCAGTGATGGAGTTCTCCTCGACTTGTTCGCGATGGTGTCTTCCCTGATATCCTCCCTCTCTCAAGCTATTTTTATATTATTTTTTTTATCTGCAAAGTGGAGTTGGAGTGACTTTAGTCATAAATACTTTTATTATGATTGGTGTACTCAAGAAGGAGTGGTCACACCTTGGGGCAGGTAGCCTCCGGGATGGAGGTGTGTTTTGGTACATTGTAATGAGCAAAGTTCGCACAAAGGACAGCATTTCATCAAAATTTGATGAAACGTTGGCTCAGGTAGCATGTAGGCCGCTTATCTGTTTCGTAGTAAGCAAGTAGGCAGCTTATCTGTTCGGTAGTACCATCTCCTTCCCATATCTGCTATTCGTCACAAGGCAAGGCCACGGAATGATAACATTTCGTTCCATCCCTCATGTGGTTTCACAAACAACCTTGTACAGAGAACCGCAGATGTTGCATTCTTCGTGTGCCAGCTGCAGCTGTATTCTACCTCAGAAGCCTCTTGATTTTATGACTTTCCTTAACGTGTGAACAATGCTGTACTTTTGTATTCTTGGCCAATTTAGTAATTATTCCACATAATCCACCCCGTGACTACAGTCACTCAAGCTCCACGATACTCAATACTGATAGGGAATATCACATGTCCTCTTGTGGTGAGGGTTATCAAGTGCAAATACATCTTGTGGAGCAATCAAGCGAGTTAAGCTTTTCATCATAATCCAAAGTTTAACATACAAAACAATTGTCAAAGCAAAGCACAATACGGTGAGTACTAGTAAAACAACAACAGGATGGAGCATCTTGTTAAAAAGTCCTGTAGCTGTTGGTGACCATCCAAAAAGAGTGTCCCACCATTCATGTCCCCTGTCTCTCTTGACTCTTTCCAGTACTTGGTGTATTTCTTCAACATCATGATGGACAGTAATCAGAGTTCTTTGTCCATTTTCTTGGGCCTCTTTCAACAGTCGCTTCAATTCATCATGTTGTAGCAGCTTCTTCACCAGTGAGAGATTCATTCTGATAGGGGTAGGCAACAAATCTCGGATCAATGTGTAAATAGAATGTAGCAACTGAAAAGACATAACAGGAGCTGAATAATTGAAGTCACATCTGACAATGTTAGTAAAGTTACAAACACAAAGATTTGAGTGATTACTTATATCTACTTCGTCATCTACGAATTACAAGAGTACAGGGAGACCTCATGCAAACGCACCCTTTCCCAATATATACAAGCACAGTTTCTGGGGTTTCATCGGGATGTATCTCAAAATGACAAACATTCTGGTTGGTGTCAAGACAAATGTCTTGTGCTTTGAGAGTATTACTCTCACAAATGAATCCTTGTTGGTCTCGTGAAACGCATACGTCAACATCAACAGTTTGCCATTTATTCTCATTTTGTTGTGCCCACACTCTGTGCTCTATTGGATAGAGTATGGCTCCATGGTGATTCAACCCCAGTGCGATGATTTGGTATATGGTGTATACCAAAGCATTGCGTATTGTTAAGACAAACGCTGTGGCCTCACTCTCAATGGGATCATAGGTGAAATTAACTAGGTACCACCAGGACTGATATTTTTTCTCAAATTCAATTGCGCTATCCCACATTACTTTTCGAATTTCAGTGGGCAAGGTGCCTTCTTCACCTTCCCTTATGATTGCGGCTGTCATAGATTGCATCCACAATTGCGCTTGGATACAATTAAGAGCTAAGGAAACATTGTTTTGGGTTGTACCAAGTGCATCTGTGATCAGCTGATGGTCTTTTTCACCCATTTCTTCCCACTGAGGCAATATATTAAATAAAAGCCATTGGTGGCTTCCCAGTGCTGATAGAGAGGACTGTAGGGGATGTCTTAATTTGTCTAGATCACTAGTGACTGTGACTAGTTTGTTGGCAAGTATCTCAGCATCTATACTATTTAGGACTCCCAGTCCTGTCCCTAAGATACCAGTCACATCTCTCTTCAGTCGTTGTGAGGGGGTAAGAGTTCGTCTGTCTACGTACAGTTCATCTGAGGTTCCTGTAAGACACAAAAGAAAAGAGAATCTGCTCGGTCTTATTTGACCGGTGGGGTTAAAAAGAGGGCGAAATCCACCAGGTAGTGATCTGGTGTATCTTCCCTGAACAGTCTTTGGCTTCCCATGCATGGGGATTTTTGGGAGTAGCCAGCACCATTGGTACTGTTCCAATTTGAGGCATTTTCACTAACACTGGTTGCCCAGGGTGAAATCTTCCTAGGTATTTTCCCGGTTCATTGGGAACTTTTGGAGTGATAATATTGGCAGATACACAGAAAGCTTTCATTTTAGGACAACCATCTCCACTCCATCTGTTATTTAATTGATAGATGGCATCATCCAATCGCAAATGCCAACCAGGTTCATGAGTTTTTGCAAAACGCTTAACCAATCCATTGGTGCGTTCAACAATGCCATTAGCCTGAGGATAATAGGGAGTATGAAATACCCATCGAATCCCTTCTTCTTTGGCCCAGTCTTGTACCACCGTAGCGGTAAAGTGTGAACCGTTATCACTTTGGATTTCCTCGGGAAGGGGAAGTGTGCTGAACCACCCTTTTAGGCCTTTCACTGTGTTGTCCCCGGTAGCTGATTTGAAGTTGGTGGCCATAGTGAGGCCGGAGATAATCTCCACTCCTACTAGGACATATCTTTTCTCACCTGATGATCTCAAGGGCCCAATATAATCAATCTGCCATGAATGCCACAATGTTTTCTTGTCCCAAATGTGTAAGGGAGGCGCCTTGCTCGGATGATCTTTATTGAGTCGTAGGCAACATTGTGAACAGGCAGTTACTACTTGTTCGCACAGCTTAGCTGATACAGGCCACCCCCGGGCTAGACCTTCCTGATACAGGTCAGCACGGCCTGTGTGGCCATGCTTAACATGCAACCATTCAAGTAAGCGTTCCCATTCCTGACCATCATCTACAATATCAATTTGCTGCAGCCGCGTGAGGCTATCTACCTGTTGGTTGAACTGAGCAGTGATCGAGTTTGAACGATCATGGCCTTTTACCCAAGCAATGTGCAATGCTCTCTGTCCTCCTATTTCTAACAGTTGCTTCCAACTATCCGTCTTCCAAATTGGGACTCTGTTCACCTGCCAATCATTGGCTGCCCAGAGACCTATCTGTTCAGTGGCTCCTTTAAAAACAGCATATGAGTCAGTGTAAATGTAAGTAGCCCCATGTTGTGCAGCTAGTAGGACAGCTCTGAGTTCCCCTACTTGTGCACTACCTTCCCCTGTTTCAACTGCTCTTTCTTCCGTTGCTACTTCCAGTGCTACGGCCTTGTATTTCCACTTATTGTTCTCGTGGTGAGATGACGCATCAGTAAACCACACTCCTGCAAGATCACTGCCTTCCTTCAGAGGAGGTGCTTCTTGGATCGGAGATGGTCTGTTTGGTGGGGATTGGAACAACAGGGCACCATCTATATCTTTTTGGAGCTTGGATACTGTAACACTACCTTCAGAGATTGGCATGATTTCATTAATGCCTTCTAAATAAGCATACCACTTTCGAACTGCGGGTTTCTGGGCAATGCCGGCTGGTGGTGCTGTCCCTTTACGGACCACATCTAGGAGGCGGAAAGGTCCCCGAACGATCACACTCTGTTCCCTCCTTATCTGCTCTGCTCGTTGCAACGCTCACACTAGGGACAGTAAACCCTTCTCAAGGTCTGAATATCTGCTCTCAGTATCATTAAAGGAGTGAGAGCTAAATTCTAATGGTCTCTCTGGTCCTGCTGGTCCCTTCTGCCATAAGTTACAATGAGAACCATGTTCACTGAATCCCCACTCTACATGGACAGGATCAGTTGGATGTATAGGACCAAGTTGTTGGAATAACCTTAGCTCCTTTATTAGCAATTCCAGGGCATTAGTATGTTGTTCAGTCCACTCCCAGGATTTACCCTTTTTGAGCAAACTATAAAGGGGGCGAGCAATGATGGAAAATCCAGGGATATGTTTACGCCAATAACTTAAAGTTCCCAGAACTTGCTGTAACTCCTTTGCGCTGGAAGGATTCTGTCCATGTTCTATTTTTTTCAGGGTATCCTGAGGGATGGAAGCAGCTCCCTTAATCCACCAGACCCCCAAGAATTTAACTTCCTGTGCGGGTCCTTGACACTTTGAGTCTGGAATTTCCAATCCTAAATCCAGTAATGTTTTTCGGATGTTTTCCATCATGTCTTTAACACTTTCTTGGTTCTCTCCCCCTATTAGGATGTCATCAATATATTGGTATACCATACATCCCTGTGAAACGGGAATCTCTGCTAGCACTTTAGCTAAAGCATTATGAGCAATAGTGGGGGAATGCCTGTATCCTTGTGGGAGTCGGTTAAAGGTATATTGGACTCCTTTCCACGTGAATGCAAACCGCGCTTTGTCTTGCTCAAGGAGGGGAATCATAAAAAACATGTCTTTAACAGCTAAGGCAGCCATCCAAGGATGGGCAGCTCCTTGTATCATTGTCACAATTTCAGCGATATTTGGAACCGCGGCAGTCAGGGGTGCAGTGTTGGCGTTTAACTTTCGGTAATCTACTGTGAAATGCCATTGCCCCGTTGGTTTCTTTACTGGCCACACCGGTGAATTATAAGGTGAGTGAGTCCTCTTAATGATGCCTCTTTTTTCTAAATCTGATACCACCCCGTCTGCTCCTGCAAGTGCAGCTGCAGGCAGTGGATACTGCCGGACATTGGTGATTTTAGAGGGAGGCAAAGGTATAGAAGTTTCTAATAGACCCAATTTCACTGTGTCTAATCTTTTTTCACATCCTGCAAAACTCCACACAGTCCCATCTGGAAATTTCCACACCCGCCCACGCAGCACGTCAAACCCCAGGAGGTTAGTACGCGAGGCACCCACTAACACTTCTGCCCTAGTCATTCGCTGCTCTCCCGGCAACCAGAGGTTAATTTTTGCAGTGGGGCATGTTTTTACTACACCGTCAATTCCTGTGAAGTTGACTCTGCGTCGAGTGGGATTTATACCTAGAAGTCGTGCTGTTTCATTGGTAATTGCGGACATTTGGGCTCCGGTGTCAATAATAAAGTTTACCGACATCTTTCGGGGTCCAACAGGAATGACAATAACAGGTTCGGAGTCTTTATGAGAGAGCCATTGGATCGGTAGTACCCGTCGGGCAGGGTGGCTCACTGCCCTCCTCGGGGATAGGAATTTTTTGACTGGGGCTCTGACAAATCAATCAAGTTACTCTCTGGTGCAGAAGGCACAATTTTCTCACAACTTTGGGATTCTCTTGTTAGACTTTTCTCCCCAGCTGAATTATTCTTTCTAGTTAAAGATTGGACTAGCGTGCGGAGATCTCCTGTAGGGACACCGTGTAAGAATTGTTGGGGCACACCTAATTGTAGGGCTTTACGCCACAACTCGTTTCGGTCTTTATCAGGCTTAAACCTTCCCTCCGATTTAGGGTTTTGAGTGTGAGCTCGGACTTGGCAAAACTTTCGGGGGAGTTCGGAGGATTTTTCACTAGTTAGGTTGGCCCAGCCCATTCGGCGCCCGTATTGATCTATTTCCTGTACATATTCATTCCAGGTGGGCATGTAGTGACGATGGCCCCGCCTATGAGCACTCCGAGCACCTCGTATGCGATCTTGAGTGCGGACAACAAATGGTTTCAGGCAATCGGGAAGACCACGAATGAGAGGGGCTAATTGATCGGGGTCGACAGGGGCTGATATCGGGGATTTCCGAAATTCCTCTCTGTCATACATGGCTTGCAGACAAGCTGCTTTCTGCACAGCTGCAAACAGATCAGAGTAGCCTGTAGCTCTAATCTCTAACGGCTCCCCCCCTCTCGCGGATCCATACCACCGGCCCAATAGACTGCTCGAGCGGTTAGGGAATAATTATGATCAAGGCAGGGGGGCTGCAACTAGATGATCTTTAAGGTCCCTTCCAACCCGAACCATTCTGTGATTCTGTGATTCTCTGATTTTTCTTTGCAACTCCTGTACCCGTGCCCGTAGGATCCAAGTAGGTTGTCTATCCCACTTCCTGATGTCCTCTCCATGGTCTCGCAGGTAGAACCACAGGGTGCCTCGTGGTGTGTACCCTCTGTACTCTCTCTCTTGAGTGGGGAAATGCCTGCTCCTAATAGCTGAGATGCTGGCCCGTACAGGTGGGGAGTAGGACATATTCTCTTCAAGTTGCTGGACCTTCCGGGACAGTTTCTCCACAGCTGAGACAAGGGGGGAAGAGAGGCTTTCTTCATATCGCCAGAGCCGGCCAGCCACCTCATCCACCATTGGTCCCTCTTCGCCTTTCCATTCCATTACTGCCAGTGAGTTGGCATATGATGATGGTGCACTCCGTACAAACTTCCGCCACATGGGCCTTGTGCAGTGCACCTCATCAGGGTCCGTGGGTAACTGTGCATTGTCCAAGTCAGAATAAATCATCTCCCGCACGGCTAATTCTCTCAGGTACCGGATACCTCTTTCCATGGTGGTCCACTTGCTTGGGTGACATACAACATCTTCACTGAAGGGGTACCTCTCCCTCACGCCTGACAGGAGTCGTTTCCAGAGGCTGAGGGCTTGGGTCTTCTTTCCAATGGCCTTGTCAATGCCGCCTTCCCTAGACAGGGATCCCAGCTGCCTGGCTTCCCTGCCCTCTAATTCCAGGCTACTGGCCCCGTTATCCCAACACCGAAGCAGCCAGGTGACAATGTGCTCGCCTGAAAGTCGGCTGAAATCTTTTCGCATATCCCACAGCTCACTCAAGGATAGGGATTGGGTAATTATCTCTGGTTCTGCCTCTTCCTCCTGTCCTTGTGATGGCCCTGGTTCATCGTAATCTCTTACTATGCGAACTGATTTCTTTGTGTACTTCTTCTTTTGTATGGGGGCAACGGATACTGGCACGGGTTGGTTCCCTGGTTCAGTTGCATTGCCTGTCACCGGGGTTGGAGTATCCACATTGCCTACTCCTGGGGTTGGAGTAGCCGCAGTGCCTGTCGCAGGGGCCGCAGTAGCCGCAGTGCCTGTTGCAGGGGCTGCAGTAGCCGCAGTGCCTGTCGGTCTGGTCTCTGTCTTTCCCCTGAGGGTGCTGCGTAACACTGAGCAGTGCCTGGTAGATACTGGCCAGGGCCCAGCACAGTGCGCTGAGTTGTGCCTCTCTGGAATAGCCACAGCATTTTCCCTTCAGATATTCTACTACTTTATCAGGGTCCTGTAATTGTTCAGGGGTGAAGTCCCAGACCATTGGAGGTGAGAAGTTCTCTAGGTACCTGCCCATGTTCTCCCACATGCCATGCCACCCCTGACTGTCCAGCCTTGGAGCAGATCTCTGGGTGGTAGTCTTAAATAGTCGTTTAACCCTAAACAAGACCTGGAACACATTCAGGAGACATAACACTAGGAACATGCTGGTTTGAGCATCCCAAGGATATTCAAAATTCTCAAAAGCTGTCATACCTGACCCGAAGGAGAAAAGGGAGGCAAAAGAGCTGGGGAAAGTGTCCCCCCCTGTTTCCCCCATAGACTGGGTGGAATTATTAATGAATTCTGAGAGGTGGTGCCCAATGTACGGACAGGACAGCAATGCCACATAAACGCCCCAAAGTAACTGTCTAACAAGTGATGTTATCATATCATAAGCCGATATTGCACAGGACAGTAAAATGATAATCCTCATCCCCCTCCCAGGAGTAACAAATATCATCGCAGGGAGTACATAAGCCATATAGGAATTTACATAACACAGCCATGAGAACAAACAAAGCAACACTGTGACCAGCAACTATTTACCTAATATAATAAATGAACACAACAATTTCATTTTAACAAGCTCTGGTCATATTTGTCATTATCTCAACCCTTCGAGCCCCACGTTGGGCGCCAAAAAGGACTGTCGTGGTTTGGCCTCAGATGACAACAAAGAACCACGTGGCCTCTCTCTCAACCACCTCCCCCCCCACCCTCCCCCCCCACTGTGGGGGGAGAATTGGAAGGAAAAGACCAAAGCAGTTTAACAGAACAGCAAAGGGAACAAGAAAATAACAACAACAACATGGATAGAGGAGTGTACAAACAGGATTACTTTACCACCGTTCACCAACTGGACCCAGGATGCCCCAACCTGCTCCCAAGCAGTGACTTCCTGCCCCCTCCCCCAGCAGCTCCCAGCTATGGACTGGGCATGGCTCACATGGTATGGAATATCTGTGTCCTTGCCAGAGCCTGGGGAAATGTATCCTATCCCTGCTGGAACCAGGACATATACACAAGTAATATTTCTTGCTATGCCCTAGCAAGATACTTACTCAGTGCTGTAGGGATATGGGAATTGCTGAACTGACTCAGAGATGTGGCTGATCTGGTCTGATATCCTGTTTCTAACAGTGGCCAGCATCAGATTCTCCACAGGAAGATGAAACACCACCACAGTAGATAGATGATGCATAATCTGTCCTAAGGAAAATGTATTGGTAACACCTGATGGATAAAGATTATTACTTATACTGGGTAAAGGACCAAATAAGAGTTAGCCATCTGGCTCCCATTATCTTTCTATGACAGTGAGGGATCAACATACTTTGTGCTTTTGAAAAATCTTCTCTGTAGGAGTCTTATCAGTTCCCTCAGTTTACCAGCATTGTAACTTGTCTGATGTGCTGTTGTATAATTTTTTTCCATTCTCAGTCCTGTTGTAGAATGTCCCCCCCCCCGCAAGAGTAGGAGATATTTAAGGTAACACATCATCATTGAGACTGCAATTGTAGGTTCTTCTTAGGAACACTTCTCTCATGGATGATGTTTGTCCTATATTGCTAGGCTGAAGATGAAGAAGGCTACCGTAAGTTGATTGACCAAAAGAAAGACAGACGCCTAGCCTACTTATTGCAGCAGACAGATGAGTATGTGGCTAATCTGACCAATCTGGTATGGGAGCACAAACAGGCACAAGCAGCCAAAGAGAAGAAAAAGAGGAGGAGAAGAAAGAAGGCAAGTAGCTAAAACTAACGTTTTTATCCCACTTCCCTGTCAAACCCCATTTTAACATTGGTAAATGCAGTGATCTCCAGTTGTCTTACAGAGATCGGAGTGTCTGAAATCTGCATTGCCAAATTCTTAGCATTGAATGAATTTATATTTCTCTGAAGTCTGTTGTAGGAAATACTGTATTTTTGCCATGCTGACATTATTCCAAAGATGGAAAGAAGAAGATGAGATTAGAAACCTGTGGGTTGTAAACATTTGAATTACTGATAAACTTCCTATAGGCAAAAATGGTCCAACCATGTAAATTAGGAATAAGTTATGAGAGTTCAAATTAGAGTATATCAGAAAAGGCTAGTATATTCAAGTGTAACACATAGAACTGCTTACTTAGACCTGTAGATTCTTAACTCAGTTCCATATTTGGTTTGTAGGGCCGTTAGAAATAACTAGCGAAAGAGAACTTTAATAGGTATATTTTGTATAAATGGGTATTCTACAAGTAGTATTGTTCATTGTCTACATTGTAACCAGTTAATTTAAGCCTTTGAAAATCTACTTTGTATGTTATTAAATATTTCTATCCCTGTCAGAGAGACTAGTTGATAACTGAACAAATTTATGAAAAAAATAAAAATAAGTGATAATTAAGTAATAATTTGTCATTTCTGTGACCCCTAAATTCCTTTCCTGTCCCAGAGGATGAGTAAGATGGCCCTAATAGCCCATTTCCATCTCTAATTTTCATGGTGTGAATGATCTTACTATCAGCTATAAGAAAAAGAGTCTCGGAGGTTTCATGTGCTTGTATATAAACGGATTGCTGTAGCTAATGTTCCTGACAATTTAACTTTGCATAGTTTGGACATCAAAAATATATACCATTTAAAATGTTAATATATGCATTGCTTAAAAGCAATGCTCTACATGTGGTAATAAAAGCCAATATATAATAAATGGCCAATTTTGAAATGACTGACATAAAAAATATTCCTTATAGATAGAGGGGACTCTATCTATCTCCAAGACAGCTGTACATTTTGTTAAGAATATATTTTTAACAGAGGAAATGGCCTGTGCTTCCAAAGTAAAGCTGTAGCTTCTCCTGGACCAGAAATACAGTAGGCTAGCCATGTACCAGGCACAGATTTACCAAGGCAACTAAGAGGGTTGTAGATTTCCCGTTAAGATCGCTGGGTGCTGTGAGTGCAGTAGTATCTGTATATATATCCCCCCTACATCCATCAATATCTTTATTTACATTCATCCCAGGCTATGAAAATGCAAAGTAAAAAAATGTTCATGCTCTATAATGCTTTCATCATATAAAGTGGTTTTTGTGCTCATAGATTGACTATAATAGTTTTGTCTCTATTTGTTGTAGAAGGCAGAAGAAAATGCAGAAGGAATGGGAGCTGGTCTTGGTCCTGATGGAGAGGTGTGAATTTTACAAGCCTTTTTAGTTTGTGGTGTTGGTTGGCTTGTTTAATTTTCCCAGAACTTGTTATAACTTATAGTGACAGTAAAAGATTAAAGTGTATGCCAGACATCTGATCTCTTTGTTCAGTTAGTACTCTGTAGGGCTTTTGCATGTGACTAAGAGCCACGTACACACTCAGAAAGAGTGCAAAAATGAAACTGATTTGGGGAAATTAGTTTAAAAGGTGCCTACACATTTGGAATCTCTAAGGTCGAGGTTAGCAAGTGTGCATGCTAAGGTCCCCATGAGACACACACAGAGATCACAATATTAATCAATTCAGTCTTATTTGAAAGAAAAGAAAATACGATAAAACAAATGTACAAGCATACATATTTTAGAATAGAGTACAACAGAACAGAATAGTTCAGTTGGAAGGGGCCTACAATGATCATCTAGTCCAACTGCCTGACCACTTCAGGGATGACCAAAAGCTAAAGCATGTTATTAAGGGCATTGTCCAAATGTCTCTTAAACACTGACAGGCATGGGACATCGACCTCCTCTCTAGGAAGCCTGTTCCAGTGTTTGACCACCCTCTCGGTAAAGAAATACTTCCAAATGTCCAGTCTAAACCTCCCCTGACACAGCGTTGAACCATTCCCCTGTGTCCTGTCACTGGATCCCAGGGAGAAGAGCTCAGCACCTCCCTCTCCACTGCCCCTCCTTAGGAAGCTGTAGAGAGCAATGAGGTCACCCCTCAGCCTCCTTTTCTCCAAACTACACAAACCCGGAGTCCTTAGCCACTCCTCATAGGACATGACTTCCAGCCCTTTCACCAGCTTTGTTGCCCTCCTCTGGATGCATTCGAGTACCTTAACATCCTTCTTAAATTGTGGGGCCCAGAACTGCACACAGTACTCAAGGTGAGGCCGCACCAACACTGAATACAGTGGGATCATCACCTCTCCTGACCAGCTGGTTATGCTGTGTTTGATGCACCCCAGGATGTGGTTTGCCCTCTTGGCTGCCAGGGCACACTGCTGACTCACACTGAGCCTGCTGTCAACCAGCACCCCCAGATCCCTTTCTGCAGGACTGCTCTCCAGCCACTCCTCTCCCAGTCTATACTAGTGTTCAGCATTACTCCCTCCCAGGTGCAGAATCCAGCACTTGTTCTTGCTAAATTTCATTTCGCTGATGATTGCCCAATGCTCCAATCTATCCAGATCCCTCTGCAAGGCCTTTTGTCCCTCGAGAGAGTCAACAGCACCTCCCAGTTTTGTATCCTCAGCAAACTTGCTAATAGTGCATTCAACTCCTGCATCTAGAACATTGATAAAAATATTGAAGAAATCTGACCCTAGAATTGAGCCCTGAGAAACACTGCTGGTGACTGGCTGCCAGGCAGTTTTTTTTTCCTGGAATTTCAACATGTCCAGAACTGGCCTTGAACCCTGAGGAACATCACTGGTGACTAGTCACCAGCCAATGTAGCCCCATTCACTACAACCCTTTGAGCCCTGCCATTCAGCGCACCATCTACCTGCTCATCTCACAGTTGGACAACTTGTCAGAAGGATGCTGTGAGGGACAGTACCAAAAGTCTTTCTGAAATCTAGAAAAACTACATCCACCACCTTCCCTTCATCCACAAAGTGGGTGACCTTATCATAGAAGGATATTAAATTAGTTAAACAGGACTTTCCCTTTGTGAACCCATGTTGACTGTGCCTGATGATTGCGTTGTTCTTTAAGTGTCTTTCAATAGCACCCAGTATGATCTTCTCCATATTTTTTCCATGTACTGAGGTTAATCTAACAGGTCTGTAGTTTTCTGGGTCGTCCCTCACGCCCTTCTTGTAAATTGGAATAATGTTGGCTAGCTTCCAGTCAGCAGGGACCTCCCCAGACTCCCAAGGCCTTTGGTAGATGATTGAAAGGGGTCCTGCTTTAACATCCACTAACTCCTTCAGTACTCTATTTTGTTCCCTAATAGTAGTTTCTACTATGAACAAAGTATCATATCTTCAGTTTGTCCTTTGTTAATTTAGCAACTCTCAATTTCATCAAATGGAGGCTATATGCCCATGAATTCCTCTGACAAAAGGCCCCCACCAGAATCTGGAAGATTACCCAATTACAATTTAAAGCAATTTACAGCAAGGATGACTGACTAAAGACAGAAGTCTGAAAGCATCAGGAAAAGAGAAAGAAAGACTATGAGAGAGCGTGCGTGAGAGACAGAGCTTTGCTTTTTCATATGAGTAAAGTAAGAATTATACCTGTCCTTAAGTTTTGTGGAGTGTGGAGTCAAGGTCTCTGGTTTCAGGTTTGGACCTGCTTGCTTTCTTTCCTTTCTTCTTTTCTTCTGCTTCTCTCTCTCTCTGTTGCTATGTGCAGACCCCATATTTGTATGAAAAACTTATATTGATTCTTATGGAGTCTTGTTAGATTTACATGTGTTAACAAAAAGGATCTCTTAAAAGCTCTGTTTGGGGCAGTACAGTCAGAGAATAAAAGATGGCTGTTAATCCCGATCTGAGTCATGGGAGTGGTATATGGGTTCTCCTGGGAAGGAAAGAGAGATTCCAGAGAGGCATTACCTTGGAAATCCCACCCAGAGCAGCATCATCAAGAGATACCAGCTCTTCCTAGCTCTCTCTATATACTGAGAGTTGTCCAAAGAAGGAGTCTGTACTGTCATGTGTGGAAGGAGACCTGCATGATCATGCATTCTCATCCCATGCCCATCATAGGTATTGCTATCCCTGAAGTAGCACAGGAGAGGGTCCAATTGATTCAGAAGCCATCGATATTGACTACTAATCAAGCTCATTTACTCCTCTTCATTGCTCACAGCTCCTGCTTGATTTTCCCTTACGCATGGCTGGGCAAACCTTACTGTTTAATATTTGCAGCTTCAGATCTGATCTGCTTCAGCCAGCATGACCGTGGGTCAGTGGTTTGCCTGGGCACAAGCTGGGAGCTTTGTGTTACAGTAGGAAGGAATTTGTAGGTCATATACCATTGCCATAGCTTTTTTTATAACCAGGAGAAAACCAATCTGGATTAACATTGTTGCTAACTTGTTTCTCTTCAAAGAGCTGAAGTCTACAACAAAGGTACTGAGTATGCTGAAAAATCCTTTTTAACATCCACTAACTCCTTTGTCAGCTTTGGCAGACACTTAAAAATAAATGTTTTTCCTGAGATAAAAGTCCGTGTACAGTACATTACTTATTTTTCAAAATGCACCTGTAAACACAACAAATTATATCATCTCATTACTAGAAAATACACTGTTGACATTGCACATCAATTCCCTTTCTGTCATAGGGTAAAATATACTGTCACAAAGGCTTCTCAGGATACCTGAAGGTACTTTGTCCCTCAGAAGCAACTGAAAATGAAGTTTTCCCATGTTGTTCTTTGAACAGTTAGCACTTTTTTTTTTTTTCAGTAGAATTGGAGGACATATGCTGCCTCATTAAGAGTTATAGTGTTATGCCCTTTTTTACTCATTTATGTGTAAACACAACTTGAAAATTCTGCTTATTAGTTTACTTAGTCTTATCTACACATGAAAGTAAGATCTTTGCTGGTGTAGTTAAAAAAGTACAGCCACATCCTTTAATGTATATACAGTTGCACCAGGAAAATGTACATATACTGCTGTAAAATAATCATTTCTAGAAGGGGGAGTAAATTTTATACTCACTGTAAGTCATCTTTATACCTGTTCAAATTTTTTTTCCAATTTTGTGTTTATATATTTTGGGAAAACGTTCTTTATTGTGCAAATTATTATTAAAAAGAAGATATTTAGCCAAAATAGTTTGTAAAGTAGAAAATCTGTGGTTTGAGCAGGCCAAAGAAGTATCAGAGACATAATTTTGTTCTGTTTTTCTTTTGTTAGAGCACCAGAGTAAGTGAAAGGGAGTCAAGACAGTGAATCTTTAACTAAGCCTTCTTTACTTTAGAAGTTAATTAAAATCTTATAGCTCCATTTCTTCATCCATAAAGAAAGAAATAGGCTGAAAGGTCAATGTTTTTTCACCTTACAAATCTCCATCAGTATAAACAGCAAGAGTGAAAGGACTGTAAGCATAATATACTTTCTCTCTTCTTTCAGAGAGGTCAAGTTACTTTTCCACACTGCTCTCATTCATTTACTTGGAATACTGCGATACATGTGTGAATATTAAATGTAGAGATATGTTACACACAGAAATACTGTGACTTAGTGTTGACTTGGTAGCAGTATGGGAAACTGAGGCTTCAGTAACACATTAACTTATTCAGAGTCATAACTTTGCAGTTGTGTTAGTTCATTAACTGTGGCAAACACAGGAAGACCAGTTATCTTATAAAATTTCATCTGAATTTTTAGCCCATAGATGAGAGCAGTCAGATGAGTGACCTTCCAGTCAAAGTGACTCACACTGAAACAGGCAAAGTTCTTTTTGGACCAGAAGCACCGAAAGCAAGTCAGCTAGATGCTTGGTTGGAAATGAACCCTGGGTAAGTAGCTAGCAAACCAATGGGGTATTTTTATTACTAGGGGGGTGTCAACTGTATTGTTATTTTTAATGAAACTGTCTTTTTTATCTATTCCATTTTCCTTTTAATTTATTACTTGTAAGTTGAGTAGGAAATTTATTGAATCTATTCCATTCCTCCCTTTGTATTTCTAATTCGTATTCTTTTGTCTTCTCTGTACAGCTATGAAGTTGCTCCCAGGTCAGACAGTGAAGATGAAAGTGGTTCTGAATATGAGGAGGAGGTAGGTATGCTTTTCTTCAAATTTTATTTTTAGTAGTGCAGTAGAGCAAACCCCACATTATTTTCCTGTATGTTCCTTTTTTCATAGGCTTGAAGAAAAGCAGTAGCAAATGTCTAATTGTTTTAAACAATGCAAACAGCAAAATACATCCTTTTTGCAGTGATGCTCATTGCATAGCATGTCTTTGATATGTGCTGTAAATGCCTACCTGATAATCTGAATGAGGGGAAAAGAGAATTTGTTTTACTCTCATATCATCAGAGTAAAAATAATGAAATAATCATGAAAGAACAGACAAGAAGATTCTTATTTTAAAATACACCTCTGTAAAGGACGTATGGTGGCTCTGTGCTGAATAAAGTTAACAGCTTTCATCTTCTAGATGCGTCTTGTATCTGTTATGTAATACTTTTCTAGAGAAAGCACTGCTTTCCTAGTCTTAACATTGAAGTATTGCCTGTTGAGAGGATGAGAAAAGACAAATTTTATTGATTGTGGTGTGATTCTGACTTGGGTGCTTTGAGTCAGTAAATGGCAAAGGTTTATTAGGATCATTTGCTAGAATACACCTTCATTTTTACAGCTCCACATCAGCATTTTGAAGCTTTCAGGGTCATTTTCTGTTTTTTTTTTCCTTGGTAATTCTTAAGTAGGGATGAAATAGGGCTAATGTAATAAGACAGCTAGGATATTTGTCTGCTTATATCATCTTTGATAGATGCAATATTATAGAGCAATATTTTACTCTGTTTAATTGTTAAGAATTTAAAATGTTCCACAACACCTTTTTTCTTCAAATGGTTCAAGCATTGTTAGAAAGCTCCCAGTAAAATCAGAAAAATTTACCCATTTGTCATACATTGCAACTATAGCTAGAAGCGAAACTATAAATAAAGATAAAAAATATAATCTGTTTTCAAAAAAATAATAAACCAGAAGCTTAAAACAGCATGAAAGCAGGAGCTCTTGCCAGTTTTTTAAGCTGTCTTACAGTATCGTGCATCTTGAATATGATATAAAAATATGCATAATATCAGTCTGCTCTATGAGCAGGATAGGTAGAGTAAGATTTTTATAAATGAGAACATTGAAGAGGAAAACATTTTTTCTTAAAGTATTGTGACTTTCTATTAGTTAATCTATGTAAATTTTTTTTTGTTTTGTTGCAGTGTATCAAGATGGCTGTCAGTTGAACTTTTTGGTTCGGGTTCTTGTTGGTATAAAGCATTGTTCAATGAAAGCTGTTAATAAATATGTGAGTGTAAGCCAAAGTTACGACTGAGTAGCATTAGAGAGTATAACATTTTCCTGTCCTTGTTCCTGCTTCTCTAGGATGATGAAGAAGAATCAAGTAGGTTAGAAGCAGATCAGAAGATACTTCTGGATCCTAACAGTGAGGACGTTTCTGAGAAAGATGCTAAACAAATCATTGAGTGAGCTTTGGATTCTGCCTTTTTTTTTCTTTTTTTCTTTTTCTCTACTCCCTTCCTCTGCCCCTGAATGGTGATTTCTTATCAGGGCTCTCAAAATTAGCTTGCTCTAGATTACCATGAGTGGCTGGTTGTTGTAGCGCCTGTGACATGCACCTGCAGAAGGGATATGACCGCTTGGTAGTACTTGTGCAATACTTAAAAAGTAGCATGCATTCTTCTAAGGGCGAACTTCCCATAGCTGAGAATTTCTACTGCCTCTTTACTACTTGTATAAATGTGAACTATGTTGAAAAATATATGTATTTGTGGGGATTTACCTTTATTCTTTGTCTGCTTTCCAGGACAGCCAAACAAGATGTGGATGATGAATACAGTATGCAGTATAGTGCTAGAGGGTCTCAGTCCTACTACACTGTCGCTCATGCAATCATAGAGAGGGTGGAGAAGCAGTCTTCTCTTCTTATTAATGGTACACTAAAACATTATCAGGTAAGAAATATAGTTGGAGGTAGCTTAAGTAGTTCCAAACCCTTTTATTCAAAAAAATACCCTGCTCTACAGCTGACAGTTACATAATAATGGCCAGGCTCCTATATAATATACTTTTCATTGAGTAAAGTATGTTAAAGTGTTTAAGACTTGCCTTATCCTAGGTATTTAATTACAGTACTTAAAATGACAAACTTTGAAAATGCGGGCAGAAACACAAGAAATCTATTAGGTTAGAAATTGATGATCATGCATGTAGTCTTCTATCCCAGATCAAATTTCATACATACCACTTGAATAACAACATCGACTTTCTATATATACCTGTAAACATCTCTCTTCATTGCAGACCAATAGTGTTTTAGTTTTGCTCTCTGTATTGGGTTTGCATGGCAAGGTTTTGGTAGCAGGGGGGCTACAGGGGTGGCTTCTGTGAGAAGCTGCTAGAAGCTTCCCCTAAGTCCGATAGAGTCAATGCTGGACAGCTCCAAGATGGACCCACCACTGGCCAAGGCTGAGCCAGGCAGCAACGGTGGTTGCATGTCTGTGATAACATATTTAAGAAGGGAAAAAAGAAACCTGCACAATTGCAGCTGCAGAGAGGAGTGAGAATATGTGAGAGAAACAGCTCTGCAGACACCAAGGTCAGTGAAGAAGGAGGGGTAGGAGGTGCTCCAGGCACCGGAGTAGAGATTCCCCTGCAGCCCCTGGTGAAGACCATGGTGAGGCAGGATGTCCTCCTGCAGCCTGTGGAGGTCCACAGTGGAGCAGATATCCACCTGCAGCCTGTGGAGGACCCCACTCCGGAGCAGGTGGATGCTCCCAAAGGAGGCTGTGACCCTGTGGGAAACCCACACTGGAGCAGGCTCCTTGCAGGACTTGTGACCTCCGTGGGGGACCCATGCTGGAGCAGTCTGTTCCTGAAGGACTGCATCCCATGGAAGGGACCCACGCTGGAGCAGTTCGTGAAGAACTGTAGCCTGTGGGAAGGACTCATTGGAAAACTTCATGGAGAACTGTCTCCCTCAGAAACAACGTGTGATGTGATGAACTGACTGCAACCCCCATTCCCCATCCCTCTGCGCCGCTGGGAGTGAACTTAAGCCCAGGAAGAAAGGAGGGGTGGGGGGAAGGTGTTTTTAAGATTTGGTTTTATTTCTCATTACCCTACTCTGATTTGATTGGTAATAAATTAAACTAATTTCCCCAAGTCAAGTCTGTTTTGCCCATGATGGTACTTGGTGAGTGATCTCTCCCTGTCCTTCTCTCGACCCATGAGCCTTTCATTATATTTTGTCTCCCCTGTCCAGCTGAGGAGGGGGAGTGATAGAGTGGCTTTGGTGGGCACCTGACATCCAGCCAGGGTCAGCCCACCACACTTTCCTTCCCATCAACCCAGTATTTGGATTTTTGCTCATTCTTTTCATTGATTATTTTTTAAATAATCCTTTTCTTTTAATATTTAAAAATTTAACAATTTGAGCTTTTGGCACTTCAGCGTGGATCTCTAGTGATTGAATTGATAAAATTGTTTTATATACAGATTGTTACTGTTACAGATAAGGTGCATGCTTTTCCAGAGAGCTTTACAGCAGGCGTGTTGAAGCCTGGTTTTGGTTCTTGTCCTATCGCTTTGACTCTTATGCCCTTCAGTTTCCTCTAGATCTGATCCATTTTTTCTGCCTGACTTTCCTTCTCTTTTTTTTTTCTTTTTCACATGTTTTTCATTCTTGGCTTTAGTTAGGCTGCCTCTGCCTTCTGCACATCAGTACATGTCAGTGAAGGGGTGATTGATGATCCAGGAAAGAGCTTCTCTATTATCAGTTCTGCAGCCACTTGTAAGTGGGAAACAACTGCAGAAAAAGTTCTGCTTGACTGTTGTTGCCCTGAGTTCAGTAAAGACAGTCTTCAGAGAATTTAGTACCTAAATATAAATCAATCAGCATATGTGTGAAGCTGATAGATTGGCTGTATTATTTTGTATAAATTTTCATGGATACAATGGATTACTTTTGACATACAATGTTTTCCCCATACTTCTTAGCTGAACTTTCTCAGACCTGTTAATTTACTTCTCTCCCCATGCATGAGACTCATCAAACATCTGGATCATGGAAGTGGGAATGTGTCCAGATTACACTTGTATGGGATAATGTGATACGTACATGCATAGAAGGCTGTGTGACAAGAATGTAGTCACTGTGCTAGGATGCGATAGAGTGAGTGTGCCTTCTAGCTAGCCCAGCTAGGTAGATACTGCTTACTACACTGTTGTGGCTTCTTCCCAGCTCTGGGATTCTACATGCCAGGCATAGTTGGTCAGCGGACCTCTTCTGACACATGGAGTTGTGGACAGCAAACACTAAATGGGTGTGTACTACAAGAGTTTCAAGATGCTAGTGATACAGTCAGGGGGTGTGAAGTGGAACCAAATGTGAGTCTTATGGCCAGTGCATGAGACTTGATAGGTTTGGTTTTGAGAAAGTTTTGGTTGAGGCAGAGATCTGACATAAAATTTTACTCCAAAGGTTTTAAATTTGACAGTGTCTAAATTAACAAATAGAATCTTTTTGTGGTAAGTGTTAAGAAACCTGAAGTATGGATGGCAGCGTTAGTCTGCCTACAGTACAAAAAAACTTCAGTAACTATAAAATATGACTTTGTAGCATGTGCCATACTGGCCCTAAATAGCAGTGATGACTTTCATATAGATGTAAGTCATATCACCTTTTCCAAGACATATTTGCAACTGCATGCACATAGTACTGTGGAAGGAAAAACAGCATCTAAGTAGTAAGAGAAGTAAGAACCTCGCTTCTGTAATATTAGTACTACCTACCTCTGTGGATTTCAAATAATTGAAATGATTATTCATTTCAGCTCCAGGGCCTGGAATGGATGGTTTCACTCTATAACAACAATTTGAATGGAATTTTAGCTGATGAAATGGGACTAGGAAAAACCATACAGACTATTGCGCTCATCACTTATCTGATGGAACACAAAAGACTCAATGGCCCTTATCTCATCATTGTTCCCCTTTCGTAAGTAAAGAAACTTATTCTACTATTAGTCTGTGTACTGTAGTTTGGTTTCTTAGCAACATATACTTTTTTCTCACGAGGCACATCTTGGAATTGCACTGAGCATGTACTCTGAATTTAGCCTGTGATTATTTCTTCCTAACTGATTGTCTAGCATTGGAAAAGTGACCAGATGGCTAATAAAAGCACTTTGTTTCATTAATTTTCCTGTTCATTCTGCTGACATGCTATATAGTATGTCCTACTTCACTGTTACTTACTCCTCACATTAGCCACAAAAGAGGAATGATACTCTTTTTTAAAATATTACATGCTTGTAGTTTTTCCCATTCTGGGAACCTTTCAAAGTTTCTAGAAGAAAGAAGCTGAAACTTGAGTGACTTCAGTTATTTTAAAACTCTTTCTTCCTTCTCTTCTCCCCCCATAAGATGCATATTAGACCAGGTTGGTGCTGCCTTGGCATGTCCAATGACTTCACAAACAAAAAGGTTATCTTCTGTTCCTATATCATACTGGCAAACACACTTTTACACATTTTAAAGACTATTTATTGTGATCATAAAGCTGAAACCATACAGTGCAAAACCGAATCTGCCTAGTGGCAATAGTATATCATTACAGCTGAATACAGATGTATTTTATGGTAGACTTCATATATCTGAAAAGTTGCAGGCTCAATTTATGAGAGGCTATCAGCTTACAATGACACATAAGTCTTTCTGTGTAGGTAAATCTTCCCCTTAATATGTGTCAAAATACAAAGGTATACTTCAAATACTTTGCTGAATTGGTCTGAAAGGGACCCCTGAATATAAGGGTAAGAGACATTTTCCCCACTTTATTTCTATTTCCTCCCCTCCCAAATAAAGATACATATATCCTGATACAATATATTATGTGCTTCTTTTTAAATATACTGTTTATTATAGGGGGTGTAAGAAGTATGTTGAGAATCCAGCATTGTGGGAAACAGATGGCATAATTATGAAGTTTAAATTATTTTTTTAACAAATAATGAAATATATTACTTTTACCTATTAATCTTGTATTTAGAACTTTATCCAACTGGACATACGAATTTGACAAATGGGCTCCTTCTGTGGTGAAAATACCTTACAAGGTTTGATTTATTTTTTTATATGAGCATAAAGCTGAAAGAATAAAGCATGAGAGTTAATCATCCCAAAATTGCTTGTAATTAACTGTAATTGCTTTTGGTTAGCGAAATGCAGAATAAAATTGTTAAATACCATATTGCAAGGATTTGCTGAGAGCACTACAACTGATAAATACTGCACATTTTGTATACAGCTGAATATTTTGTTGTTTGGCTGCAGTTCCTATAAAGTTAAGCAATTAGTAAGTAGACTAGACTGCCGACTGCATGCTTCCATTCCCATATAAACAGAGCTTTACAGTCCAGCAGCTGGTTAGGGAAACTATTCTTGAAGGAGTATGGAATATATCAATGCATTTGGTATGATTTTGCAGGATTACGAGGTCATATATTGTCTCTTTCTCTGCTAATTCATGACTGTACTGCATAGAAATATAGGTATATCTGTTTTCTTCATCCTTTGTCTCTCTTTTAGGGGACACCTGCCATGCGTCGCTCACTTGTTCCTCAGCTTCGAAGTGGAAAATTTAATGTTCTTTTAACTACTTACGAGTACATAATAAAGGACAAACATATTCTTGCTAAGGTAAGGAATGTCTGTCATCTCTTAACAGCTAACCCTTAAAGAAATCATCTTATTTGGTGCCTAGGACAAAACATCTGTTTTTGATTTATCATCCTGAATTGCTGTTTTGTCTTTCTAAAAATTAACCATTTCATCTACTTTTTCACTCCCCTGTTGACAACTGGATCTCTCCCTCCTTGAAAATTTTCCTGGATGTAATTCAGAGATAATATTATTGCTCTGGAATTTTGTCAGTACTGTAGACTTACCTGTCTTTAGAAAAGTGTGATTTTTCTTTCCACTGCCTGATAGCATTTATCCTAATCTGTCATCCTGACTCTTACTTCTCTAGTTCTGTTTCTGAGCTGAAGCTCGCTGTTATTGCAACCTCTCCAGCTGCATGGTGTGTTTTTCCCGAGTGACCACCTATATAATGAATTTGATATCCAGGCACTTTATTACATAAGACTCAATTTTTAAAAGCTCACAAAATGATATGTGGATATTGGTGCCTCAGATGTAATGAATTGTTTTGAAAACTGTATGGTAGTGTAAGAGTATTTTATAAAATACACACAAACCTGACCAGATAGGTATGTTTTGCCATACTGTGAAACCTTGTGATTGTATTGTCTTCCTTTTATACTATTATATATTTAGATGTCTCATTGTTCCTCTCTGGAACATAGACACTACATGATCTTAGCATAATTCTGAATGGTTGAAAACAGTTTTACTCTGCACAGTTTTTCTATCCCTCTAGGTTTTGCCCACCATTACTAAAAGATAAGAGCAGGGAACAGCAGTGTGGCACCAACCTTTTCTGTGCAATGGGGCTATGTAGCATCCGATGAAAGCACTTGAGGACTTGTCGTGGTTTGGCCTCAGATGGCAACAAAGAACCACGTGTCGCTCGCCCAGCGCTTCCCGGTACGGGAAGGATCAAAAGAAAAAGGCAAAACTCTTGGGTTGAGACAAAGGCAGTTTAACAGAACAGCAAAGGGAACAAGAAAACAACAACAATAACACCGACAGAGAAATATACAGACGCGAATACGGAACCGCCGCTCCCCGCCGCTCCCTGCTGGTCCGGCCCCGGGACGCGCCAGCCCGCTCCGAACCCGACTGCTCGCCCCCTCCCTCCTTTTAATCTCAGGGTGGGCGTGGCTCACATGGCATGGAATACTTAACCCTGTCCCTGCCGGAACCAGGACATTATCCACCCCTTATTCCATACCATTTTGCCACACCCAGATCTTACAGTTTTCGGAACATGTGACTGTATACCCGGCGTAGCTCATGCACACAGTCCATGGGCCGAAGATGCAGATCTTGAGGAAGTTGCTGGGCGTCAGCTCTGATCCCATCACCACTTTCCTTTACTCAACTGTTCATCAAAGTCCATTTGTCCTTAATTTGGGTGATTCTTACTGCAGTACAGCCAACAGCAATTATAGTAACGAGGACATACAGTGACAGTGTTGCACACGATTTGATTCATTGGCTATTCTCCCCCAAAATCAAGTCCCCATGAGGTACACATCGGACTTCCCCATCCTGCCGCATTACCCACCAAGTGCACCCAGGTCCTTGGGCAAAAGCAATCCCACGGATGGGTTTGCCTCTGCCTGAGGCAGGACTAACCCAGACTGTCTTCCCCAACATATTCTTCATGTGCACTACGGGGACCTTATCCCCTTCTACAGTACGTGGAAGTTTTGACTGGGCAGGGCCAGCCCGATTGGTAGATCCCCTGGTATTAACTAGCCAGGTAGCCTTTGCTAAATGTGCATCCCAATGTTTTAAGGTCCCACCACCCATTGCTCTCAGTGTAGTTTTTAACAGTCCATTGTACCGTTCTATCTTCCCAGAGGCTGGTGCATGATAGGGGATGTGATACACCCACTCAATACCATGCTCTTTGGCCCAGGTGTCTATGAGGCTGTTTCGGAAATGAGTCCCATTGTCCGACTCAATTCTCTCTGGGGTACCATGTCGCCACAGGACTTGCTTTTCAAGGCCCAGGATAGTATTCCGGGCAGTGGCATGGGGCACAGGGTATGTTTCCAGCCATCCAGTGGTTGCTTCCACCATTGTGAGCACATAGCGCTTGCCTTGACGGGTTCGTGGCAGTGTGATATAATCAATCTGCCAGGCCTCCCCATATTTATATTTCAACCATCATCCTCCATACCAAAGAGGCTTCAAACGCTTGGCTTGCTTGATTGCAGCACATGTCTCACATTCATGGATGACCTGTGCAATAGTGTCCACGGTCAAGTCCACCCCTCGGTCACGAGCCCATCTATATGTCGCATCTCTTCCTTGGTGGCCTGAGGTCTCATGGGCCCACCGAGCTATGAATAGTTCACCCTTATGTTGCCAATCCAGATCCACTTGAGCCACTTCAATCCTAGCAGCCCGATCCACCTGCTGGTTGTTCTGATGTTCCTCCGTGGCCCGATTCTTCGGTACGTGGGCATCTACGTGGCGTACTTTCACAACCAGATTCTCTATCCGGGCAGCAATATCTTGCCATAGTTCAGCAGCCCAGATGGGTTTGCCTCTACGCTGCCAGCTGCCCTGCTTCCACTGCTGTAACCATCCCCACAGAGCATTTGCCACCATCCATGAGTCGGTGTAGAGATAAAGTACTGGCCATCTTTCTCGCTCGGCGATGTCCAAAGCCAGCTGAATGGCTTTCACCTCTGCAAACTGGCTCGATTCACCTTGTCCTTCACTGGCTTCTGCAACTTGTCGTGTAGGACTCCACACAGCAGCCTTCCACTTTCGATGCTTTCCCACAATCCGGCAGGACCCATCAGTGAACAGGGCATATTGCTTCTCATTTTCTGGCAGTTTATTATATGGTGGGGCCTCTTCCGCACGCGTCACCTCCTCCTCTGGTGACATTCCAAAATCCTTGCCTTCTGGCCAGTCCATGATCACTTCCAGAATTCCTGGGCGACTGGGGTTTCCCATTCGAGTTCGCTGTGTGATCAGTGCAATCCACTTACTCCATGTAGCATCAGTTGCATGATGTGTGGTGGGGACCCTTTCTTTGAACATCCAACCCAGCACCGGCAGTCGAGGTGCTAAGAGGAGCTGTGCTTCTGTACCAACCACCTCCGAAGCAGCTCGAACCCCTTCATATGCTGCCAAGATCTCCTTTTCTGTTGGAGTGTAGCGGGCTTCGGATCCTCTGTATCCCCGACTCCAAAACCCTAGGGGTCGACCTCGGGTCTCCCCTGGTGCCTTCTGCCAGAGGCTCCAGGTAGGGCCATTCTCCCCGGCTGCGGTGTAGAGCACATTTTTCACATCTTGTCCTGCCCGGACTGGCCCCAGGGCCACTGCATGGACTATTTCCTGTTTGATTTGTTCAAAAGCTTGTCCTTGCTCAGGACCCCATTTAAAATCCTTCTTCTTCCGGGTTACTTGATACAGAGGGCTTACAATCAGACTGTAATCTGGGATATGCATCCTCCAAAAACCCACAATGCCCAAGAAAGCTTGTGTTTCCTTTTTGCTAGTTGGTGGAGACATAGCTGCTATTTTGTTGATCACATCCATTGGGATTTGGCGGCGTCCATCTTGCCATTTTATTCCTAAGAACTGGATCTCCTGTGCAGGTCCCTTGACCTTACTTCGTTTTATGGCAAAACCAGCTTTCAGAAGGATTCGGACTATTTTATCCCCTTTCTCAAAAACTTCTTCGGCTGTGTTTCCCCATACAATGATGTCATCAATGTACTGCAGATGTTCTGGAGCTTCACCCTGTTCCAGTGCAGTCTGGATCAGTCCATGGCAAATGGTGGGGCTGTGTTTCCACCCCTGGGGCAGTCGATTCCAGGTGTACTGGATGCCCCTCCAAGTGAAAGCAAACTGTGGCCTGCACTCTGCTGCCAAAGGGATTGAGAAAAATGCATTCGCTATATCAATCGTGGCATACCACTTGGCTGCCTTGGACTCCAGTTCATACTGGAGTTCTAGCATATCCGGCACAGCAGCGCTCAGCGGTGGCGTGACTTCATTCAGGCCACGATAGTCTACAGTTAGCCTCCACTCTCCATTGGATTTTCGCACCGGCCATATAGGACTGTTAAAAGGCGAGCGAGTCTTACTGATCACTCCTTGAACCTCTAGTTGAGGAATCAGCTTATGGATGGGAATCAGAGAGTCTCGGTTAGTGCGATATTGCCGCCGATGCACCGTTGTGGTAGCAAGCGGCACCTGCTGTTCTTCGACCCTCAACAACCCCACAACAGAAGAATCCTCCGAGAGACCAGGCAAGGTGGACAACTGTCTAACTTCCTCCGCCTCCAAGGCAGCTATGCCAAAGGCCCATCGATACCCCTTTGGGTCCTTAAAATACCCTCTCCTGAGGTAATCTATACCAAGGATGCATGGAGCATCTGGGCCAGTCACAATGGGATGCTTTTGCCACTCATTCCCAGTTAGGCTCACTTCAGCCTCCAGTACAGTCAACTCTTGGGATCCCCCTGTGACCCCAGAAATACAAATGGGTTCTGCCCCTCTATAGCTTGATGGTATTAGGGTGCACTGTGCTCCTGTGTCCACTAGAGCCTTATACTCCTGTGGGTCTGATGTGCCAGGCCATCGAATCCACACTGTCCAATAAACCCGGTTGTCCCTTTCCTCCACCTGGCTGGAGGCAGGGCCCCTCTAATACTGGCCATGGTATCCGGTACTCACTTCTTGCAGAAATGACTTGGAGGTTCCTTCAAGAGGATCAGAAGCAAGATCAGGCCTTATGCTCTGTCTGGGGAACTGCCCACTGGAAACTGGGGCGGCACTTTTCCTGGAGGGATCCCCTTTTGTGGTTGTCCTTCCTTGCAACTCCTGTACCCGTGCCCGCAGGATCCAAGTAGGTTGTCCATCCCACTTCCTCATGTCCTCTCCGTGATCTCGCAGGTAGAACCACAGGGTGCCTCGTGGTGTGTACCCTTTGTACTCTCTCTCTTGAGTGGGGAAATGTCTGCTTCTAATAGCTGAGATGCTGGCCCGTACAGGTGGGGAGTAGGACATATTCTCTTCAAGTTGCTGGACCTTCCGGGACAGTTTCTCCACAGCTGAGACAAGGGGGGAAGAGAGGCTTTCTTCATATCGCCGGAGCCGGCCAGCCACCTCATCCACCGTTGGTCCTTCTTCACCTTTCCATTCCATTACTGCCAGTGAGTTGGCATATGACGATGGTGCGCTCCGTACAAACTTCCGCCACATGGGCCTTGTGCAGTGCACCTCATCAGGATCTGTGGGCAAGTCTGTGTTGTCCAAGTCATAATAAATCATCTCCCGCACGGCTAATTCTCTCAGGTACTGGATACCTCTTTCCATGGTGGTCCATTTGCTTGGTTGACATACAACATCTTCACTGAAGGGGTACCTCTCCCTCACGCCTGACAGGAGTCGTTTCCAGAGGCTGAGGGCTTGGGTCTTTTTTCCAATTGCTTTGTCAATGCCGCCTTCCCTAGACAGGGATCCCAACTGCCTGGCTTCCCTACCCTCTAATTCCAGGCTACTGGCCCCATTATCCCAACACCGAAGCAGCCAGGTGACAATGTGCTCGCCTGAAAGTCAGCTAAAATCTTTTCGCATATCCCGCAGCTCACTCAGGGATAGGGATCGGGTAATTATCTCTGGTTCTGCCTCTTCCTCCTGTCCTTGTGATGGCCCTGGTTCATCGTCATCTCTTACTATGCGAACCGATTTCTTTGTGTACTTCTTCTTTTGTATGGGGGCAACTGATACTGGCATGGGTTGGTTCCCTGGTTCAGCAGCAGTGGCTGTCACCGGGGCTGGAGTAGCTGCAGTGTCTGTCACCGGGGTTGCAGTAGCCGCAGTGCCTGTCGCAGGGGTCGCAGGGGTCGCAGTGCCCGTCGCAGGGGTCGCAGGGGTCGCAGTGCCCGTCGCAGGGGTCGCAGGGGTCGCAGTGCCCGTCGCAGGGGTCGCTGTGCCCGTCGCAGCAGCACCTGCCACAGGGGCCACAGCAACCGCAGCGCCTGCCGCAGGGGCCACAGCGCCTGCTGGTCTGGTCTCTGTCTCTTTCTTCTGAGGGTGCTGCATAGCACTGAGCAGAGCCTGGTAGACACTAGCCAGGGCCCAGCACAGTGCGGTGAGTTGTGCCTCTCTAGAATAGCCACAGCACTTTCCCTTCAGATATTCTACTACTCTATCAGGGTCCTGTAATTGTTCAGGGGTGAAGTCCCAGACCATTGGAGGTGAGAAGTTCTCTAAGTACCTGCCCATGTTCTCCCACCTGCCATGCCACCCCTGACTGTCCAGCCTTGGAGCAGATCTCTGGGTGGTAGTCTTAAATAGTTGTTTAACCCTAAATGAGACCTGGAACATATTCAGCAAACATAACACTAGGAACATGCTGGTTTGAGCATCCCAAGGATATTCAAAATTCTCAAAAGCTGTCATACCTGACCCGAAGGAGAAAAGGGAGGCAAAAGAGCTGGGGAAAGTGTCCTCCTCTGTTTCCCCCATAGACTGGGTGTAATTATTAATGAATTCTGAGAGGTGGTACCCAATGTACGGACAGGAGAGCAAGATCACATAAACGCCCCAAAATAACTGTCTAACAAGTGATGTTATCATATCATAAGCCGATATTGCACAGGACAGCAAAATGATAATCCTCATCCCCCTCCCAGAAGTAACAAATATCATCACAGGGAGTGCATAAAACACATAGGAGTTTACATAACACAGCCATGAGAACAAACTAAGCAACATAGTGACCGTGACTATTTACCTAACAAATTCGTTTTTTCAAGCTCTAGTTAGATTCTGTCGTTGTCTCAACCCTTCGGGCCCCACGTTGGGCGCCAAAAAGGACTGTCGTGGTTTGGCCTCAGATGGCAACAAAGAACCACGTGTCGCTCGCCCAGCGCTTCCCGGTACGGGAAGGATCAAAAGAAAAAGGCAAAACTCTTGGGTTGAGACAAAGGCAGTTTAACAGAACAGCAAAGGGAACAAGAAAACAACAACAATAACACCGACAGAGAAATATACAGACGCGAATACGGAACCGCCGCTCCCCGCCGCTCCCTGCTGGTCGGGCCCCGGGACGCGCCAGCCCGCTCCGAACCCGACTGCTCGCCCCCTCCCTCCTTTTAATCTCAGGGTGGGCGTGGCTCACATGGCATGGAATACTTAACCCTGTCCCTGCCGGAACCAGGACATGACTACAAACTGAGACCTTACTGGTCATGTGATCAATACATCATAATCTTGTTATTTTACTGTTTACCATATGACTCAAATGTTGCACATCACTACAAACAGAGGTATCCTCTGGTTTATGACTGGCATGCCCTTGACATAGGAATTTAGGGATCTGGGGATACTGGTTGACAGCAGGCTCAGTGTGAGTCAGCAGTGTGCCCTGGCAGCCAAGAGGGCAAACCACATCCTGGGGTGCATCAAACACAGCATAACCAGCTGGTCAGGAGAGGTGATGATCCCACTGTATTCAGTGTTGGTGCGGCCTCACCTTGAGTACTGTGTGCAGTTCTGGGCCCCACAATTTAAGAAGGATGTTAAGGTACTCGAATGCATCCAGAGGAGGGCAACAAAGCTGGTGAAAGGGCTGGAAGTCATGTCCTATGAGGAGTGGCTAAGGACTCCGGGTTTGTGTAGTTTGGAGAAAAGGAGGCTGAGGGGTGACCTCATTGCTCTCTACAGCTTCCTAAGGAGGGGCAGTGGAGAGGGAGGTGCTGAGCTCTTCTCCCTGGGATCCAGTGACAGGACACAGGGGAATGGTTCAACGCTGTGTCAGGGGAGGTTTAGACTGGACATTTGGAAGTATTTCTTTACCGAGAGGGTGGTCAAACACTGGAACAGGCTTCCTAGAGAGGAGGTCGATGTCCCATGCCTGTCAGTGTTTAAGAGACATTTGGACAATGCCCTTAATAACATGCTTTAGCTTTTGGTCATCCCTGAAGTGGTCAGGCAGTTGGACTAGATGATCATTGTAGGCCCCTTTCAACTCAACTATTCTGTTCTGTTCTGTTCTGTTCTATTCTATTCTTGGTATGTGACCTGACTTACATGAAGCCTCTGGTCACATGGCCTAAGATTTGGATATATGACCAACATCTGTTGCGGGGGGTTGTTATATTTTTGGTTCTGTGACACATGTTTGTCTACTGGTTATCTGGCCCACTTCTTTCTGATCACTGAGGGCCTCAGCAAGCATATGACGCAGCAAGAGGCAGCAATAGCTTCACATCTGTAACAAAGTAGGTTGTGAGGCAGTATTTGCTTTTTAAAAAGCAAAAACAAACAAAAAAACCCCCTAAACTGCTGACATGAAGTATCTGAAAAAACTGAGCTAAAGAACTGCCTGAATCACTGATGTGCTGAGGTTCAAGCAGCATCCCATCAAACTCATCCGATGAGGTACAGGTTAGCTATCCATGTCTTAGCACAGAAAGTAATAAAAACCATGTCAGTTTTCTTTCAACATCTACTGTGACTGCATTAAAGTTTTATTTCAGAAGATGCAGTGACTTAGATGGCCTTAATTATGTTACTTCATTTTGGGGTTAGAAGAAAGGGATTAACTGAATCAAAGCAAAGTTCAGAGTTACTATGTTTTGAGAGAATACAGTTATTTTGTCAGAAAATGCCTTTGCATCCTGTCTAGTTTCTTCTTTCTGACAGTTTCATTTGGATTTCTTGTGTTCTTTTTCTTCCCCAGTAAGACAAATTCTGACCTTATGGTGTCAGTCTCCTGAACTCCTCCCAAGAAATGAGGGGATTCAGCTGTTGATGCAAGCTTATTTACAGATGTAAATACAAATACTATGTAGTATTTGTTTCTCCTCTTGTTGCTTGGGAGGCCACTAATACTTGGATAATGTCAGATTTGGGTTTCCAGTCATTCAACAGGAATGACTGATGTTTCAGTTTTGAAATGTTCCTGTTTAAAACCTACTGGGAGGTAGGTTCTAATTCTGATGATATCTGACCTGCTTTTTCTTTACCAGCTTTTCTTCTTCTTGCAGATTCGCTGGAAATACATGATAGTAGATGAAGGTCATCGAATGAAGAACCATCACTGCAAGCTGACTCAGGTCTTGAACACTCACTATGTGGCCCCTAGGAGGATACTGTTGACTGGGACTCCACTTCAGAACAAATTGCCTGAACTCTGGGCTCTTCTCAACTTCCTTCTCCCTACCATTTTCAAGAGCTGCAGCACGTTTGAACAGTGGTTCAATGCTCCATTTGCCATGACTGGAGAAAGGGTACTGTAACAGTTTGCTTAAAGTTCATTAGAAACAAACCATTAGGATGGAAACAAAAAGGAAGCCATGTTATAGGAATAGTCTTTGAACTCTCCTTTGTGCTCAGAGAATTAGCATACTTAAAAGTCACCTTTATTACAGCTTTAAAAGTCTTAATTAAAGTGTCTTCTTCTGGACTCTGAGTCAATTTAGTTGTAACACAACAAGTAATTACTTCAAACAATAATGACAAATAATCTAATCACAAAGACATTATATAACACACTGAGTTGCCTTGTTGTGACCTTTATAAACTTTTGTAGGTGGACTTAAATGAGGAAGAGACTATCCTGATCATCCGTCGTCTCCACAAAGTGCTCCGGCCATTTTTGCTAAGGAGACTGAAAAAAGAGGTTGAGTCTCAACTGCCAGAAAAGGTTTGCAATAGAAAGGGGTTTTATACTTTTATTTTGAGCTCTATATAATATTGGTTTTTGAGATGCATCCTAGATAAGAGGACTTATTAAGTGTCTGTTGTTGTTGTGGTTTGTGTTTTTAATTCTGCAAAGAAGAAATACTGGCCACTGAGGAATCCTGATTTCTGCATTCTCAGTCTCAATCTGCAGTCCTACAGCTTTAATTCTGTATGTAGCCACCCAAGGTTTATATAAGACACACAGCTTGTTTCCATAGTATTTGGTTTCAAGGCATTAATGAAATCCAGTCATACCCTGAGGGTCAGATTGGGCCACTCATGCACTGAGAAGAAACTTTGCTCACACTGATTTGTTTCACTGAAACTCCTAAAGGACTGTGTGATATTCATAAATTTAGCATAATTTTAGTGAACTTTTCAGGACTCTTGAGTTGTGTGAAGTATTTTTTTTTGCTTCTATATGTGTCTTGACCAGTTTGTGCATCTCAGAATGTAAAATTCAACATGGATTTGAAAGACCACTATTTTAATTTCCAGGCATCTCACTCTACCCACACCCCTGCCCTCATTTGTGATTTTGAGCCTCCTTCCCCTTTCACTCTTCCCCCCAAACCCACATAAACATAACCAAAAATGAAAACTGAAGGCAGGTTGGGGGGACATTTGATACATAAACCTGCTGGTTTAAAACCATAACAAAAGTTATTTTTACATGTGAGTTGTGAGGTTGTGTTTACATTGAATGAAGAGTTCTTTGCCTGCATTTAAAAAAAAAAAACGACTTCTAATTAAAGACCTAAAAATTTAGACTTATGAAGATTGTTACTCTTTTGACCTTCTGTCCCCCCCAAAATGTCATATTCACAATAGTCTTCTATGTAGCATTTATTTGAGCTTGAAACATAGATCTGAAAATGTCTGACATTCTACCAGGAAAATCTCATTACTGAAATTTTTATTGCATTTCAGATTTCTACCAATTAGAGCCACTGTATTTGATAGAACAATTAAGAGTCATGGGAGAAAAAGGATTTATAAGTTGCATATGCACTGTTACTTAGTGGAGCACTTCTTTCATTTCTGTCCCCCTGTTTTCAAAACAAAGCATTTCTGACTTGAAGCATCAGACTTTTTGACAGAAGTCTGTTGGTGACAGTTCTAACTGCTCTGACAGGCCCCTGATAAAGATGCTAAGTGGATGTTCCTGTTTCTTACCTGTGAGCTCTTCCTGTCATTCTGAAATGAAAATAACCTATTGATTTTTTAGTCATAAAATCATATAGGTTGGAAAGAACCTCTGGAGGTCTCGAATACAACCTCCTGGTCAGAGCAGGTCACTCAGGACCTTGTCTAGTTGAGTTTTGAATATCTCCAAGGATGGAAATCCCACAACCTCTCTGGGTTCCTGTTCTAGTGTTTGACCACCCTCAAGGGGAAGTTTTTTCTTTATATCTAATCAGACTTTCTCACTTTCCAACTTGTGACCATTGCCACTTGTCCTTGTGCTGAATGTTTCCTGCCTCCTTTGCCTGATTTCTTGCTCCTAGGGATGCACCGATCTTGAGCTTGGAGGAAGTGGTGCTTAAATATTAACCAGCTCTCTTGCACTGCCTTTCCTTCTAGGGCCTTAGCCCATGGGATTCTTCCAAGCAGGTCTTTGAAGAGGCCAGTCAGCTCTCTTGAAGTTCGAGGTTGTAATTCTACTTTTTGCCCTGCTTCTTCCATGCAGGATCCTGAACTCCACCATCTCATGGTCACTGCAGCCAAGGCTACCCCCAACCTTCAAATCCCCAACCAGTCCTTCTTTGTTTGTCAGTACAAGGTCCAGCAGAGCACCTCTGCTCGTTGGTTCCTCCACCACCTGTGTCAAAAAGTTATCATGAATACACTGGAGGAGCTTCCTGGACTGTGCATGCCTGGCTGTGTAGCCTTCCCAGCAGATATCAGGGTGATTGAAGTCCCCCGTGAGAACCAAGGGCTGTGATTGTGAGGCTACTTTCAGCTGTCTGTAGAAGGCCTCATCGACTTCCTCTTCCTGATCCGGTGGTCTGTAGTGAACACCCACAGCAGTGTCTCCCATATTAGCCTGCCCCTTAATTCTTACCCATAAGCTCTCAACAGATTCTTCATCCACCCCTAGGCAGAGCTCGCTACATTCCAGTTGCTCTCTCACGTAGAGAGCAACTCCACCACCCCACCTCGCTGGCCTGTCTTTCCTAAGAAGTACATAGCCATCCATGACAGCATTCCAGTCATGTGAGCTATCCCACCATGTCTCTGTAATTGCAATGAGATCATGGCTCTGCGACCGCACACAGATCTCTAGTTCTTCCTGTTTATTCCCCATGCTGTGTGCGTTGATGTACAGGCATTTCAGAGAGGCAGTCGAGTGTGAAGGTTTCCCTGGAGGGGTGCAAGAGGATCCAGCATAGCCATACACACCCTTGAGCTGGTTAGCCTTCTGGATCTCATCTTGGGAGTCAGCTAAGGAACATTTGTCCCTGCTGTGGCTGGCCTGGCTTACTCCCCAGTTGGCTAAGTTGACTTGAGCATTGCCACCCTGGACCCCACCCCCCAAGTCCTTCAGTTTAAAGCCCTCTTCACCAAGTTGGCCAGCCTGCTGCCAAAGATTCCCTTGCCCCTTCTAGACAGGTGGATCCCATCCCTCTCTAACAGGCTAACCATCAAAGAATGTCCCCTTGTCATAAAAGCCAAACCCCTCACAACGGCACCAGCCATGTAGCCAGGAGTTGATATGCATTATCCATCCATTTCTGGCTGCTCCCTTTCCTCTAACTAGTAAAATGGAGGAAAAGATAACTTGAGCACCAATTTTTTTCACTTGCACTCCCAGGGTGTGCATAGTTTTTTTTAATTATGCCCAGGTTCCAGCTTGCAGCATCATTCATGCCCACATGAAAAAGTAACAATGGGTAGTAGTCCGTGTTCTTAACAAGTTGTGGCACCCTGGTTTAAGTGGTATCTAACTGTATCTTCCTCTACTATGAGTAATGCTTCACTCCTCCAGACTCTGCCACTAGGCTCAGGGACCTGTGAGGCTTGAGGACAAGCCTTATCAGTGAAAACTGAAGCAAAAAAAGGCACTGAGTACATCAGTCATTCCTGTGTCCTTTGGCACTAGGTCCCTTGCCCCATTGAGCAGTGGGCCTCTGTTTTCCTTAGCCTTCTTTTTACTGCCAATGTACCTGTAGAAGCCCTTCTTGTTGCCCTTCATATCCTTCTCTAGTTCCAATTTGAGCTGAGCTTAGGCTTTCCATACTTCATCCCTGCACTCCTGGGCACTGTCTCTATATTCCTTTCAGGTAGCCCATGTTCTATGTGCTTCCTTTTTGCATTTGAGCTCAGTCATGTGTTCCCTGTTCATCCATGCTGGCCTTATGCCATGCTTGCTTGACTTCTTCCATGTCATAAACGTTAAATATAACTGTTAACTTCCACAAGTTTATTTATGAAACATTAAGCATCTTGCTCTTTCTTCTCTTAATCATTTCTTGCATTTATTTGTCACCATTATTCTGGTTTCATTATGTGACTATTTTCATTTTAGCCTAGGTATTAAAGACAGTGAAGTATACAAGCCTGGCAGTCGAAAAAATGTGTGTTAAATTGGTACATGAAAACTTTTCTTGTGTTACTGGATTTAAGGGTGGTGTACAGTCAAAACATTCTGAAACTAACTTATTTTAACAAGAAGTCAAAATTAATTTGGTGTTCATCCTCCACTTCATTAGTTTCCCTTTTTTTTAGTAGATATTAAGAAACAAAATAGCACATTTCCATCCCCACATTGGTAAGTAGAATGCTACTTAGGACTGTAGGTGATGTTATTTATTTTGTGCCACGTTGTGGCAGCTGTGATTAATGCTTTGCAGATATAATAATTTTCACAGGTTATTAGCCGTTCAGTCTTTTGACAGTTGGTTAAAATTATAAGAAGAGAGAAACAGGAAATAATAATTTGTTTTTGTATGTTTGGTAAAACAGTACTGAATCTACAGTCATGCCCTTAGAATCTATGTGTCTTGTAGTAATGATAAATCCCACAGTTAATCTTTTCAGATAGTCATTATTATGCTTGCAAGTGGATTGCAACTTGTTTAAAGGTGCTGTTATGATGAGGATCAAAGAAATATAGTTTTTATTTGTTTAGTAGGGCAAGGTCTTGGAATTAAAATCATACTGAAATGATTATATCTTGGTAAAACTTGACACTGTATTTGTTAATTGTGTTTTTACACTAGGTTGAATATGTAATCAAATGTGACATGTCAGCTCTTCAGAAGATTCTGTACCGTCACATGCAAGCCAAGGGAATCCTTCTCACAGATGGTTCTGAGAAAGACAAGAAGGTACAAAGGGGAAACTAGAACACTTACGGAACAATAGATCATGATCATGTGTTAACAACATGACTTTTTGTTTTTTAAAAAAAAAAAGAATAAGTAGGTTCTTACCACAGATATCTTTGAAGAAAGAAATCTTATTTAGACATGTTTGTGTTTTAAAAGACAGTAGTTTGTGCTCTCCATTCATAAGGTAAAAATATGCTGAGTTAAATCCAATAAAAAACCTGACTAATTGGGATTGTGGCAGCACTGACTACTACTTGGGTGTTCATCTTTTCTCTCAGAGACATTATTAAGCACAAATCTTGTTTTGGCCAGCTAGGTTATGAGTGCCTCTGTTCATACATAGATATAACATCTGTTCATGTAAAAAGGTGTTAAAAGAAAAATAAGATGCAAAGTCATGTAGTCATACATTAGAATATGCCAAAATAAATGTTGACTTTTCTATATTAGGACTTTGGCACATGGTCAAGTTATTGTAGAGAAGACAAGTAGCCATGCATCAGCTTGTCTGTAAATACATATTTTACATTGCACTAGATGTGAGGTAGGTTGGATTTACTGTGAGATTTCTCAGAGTAAGATCATGTAGGCACTTAACACAGAGCAACAAATGTGAGCCAGAAATGTGCCCTTGTGGCAAAGAGGGCCAATGGTATCCTGGTCTGCCTTAATAGGAGTGTGGCCAGCAGGTCGAGGGAGGTGATCCTTCCCCTCTATTCAGCACTGGTGAGGCCACACCTGGAGTCCTGTGTCCAGTTCTGGGCTCTCCAGTACAAGAGAGAGATAGAGCTACTGGAGAGAGTCCAGTGAAGGGTCACAAAGATGATGAAGAGACTGGAGCCTCTCTCCTATGAGGAAAGGCTGAGAGAGCTGGGACTGTTCAGTCTGGAGAACAGAAGACTCAGAGGGATCTAATCAATGTATATAAATACCTGAAGGGAGGGTGCAAAGATAACGGAGCCAGGCTCTTTTCAGTGGTGCCAGTGACAGGGCAAGAGGCAATGGGCACAAGCCGAAACACAGGAGATTCTGTGTGAACATCAGAAAACACTTTTTTACTGTGAGAGTGACTGTGCACTGGAATAAGTTGCCCAGAGAGGTTGTGGAGTCACCCTCCCTGGAGATATTCAAAAGATGTTTGTAGATAGTCCTTGCCAACCTGCTCTAGGTGGCACTGCTTGAGCAGGGGGGTTGGACCAGATGACCTCCTGAGGTCCCTTCCAACCTCAGCCATTCTGTGATTCTGAGCAGCTGGTGTGTAACAGCTTGTGTGTGCACCAGTCCCATATATTGGCCCCATTATATGTGTTTTCATGATACAATATGATCGCATACTATTTTTCCACCTGCCTCCTGTCAATTTCATTGTAACAATGGATGATATTTTTGTTCAATATCTTATTTTGGTCAATATCTTATTTGGTGTGGTCTGATGTGTTATTTACTGTTGAGTATTCAAACCCTGCTCTAAAAACAAAGTTAGTCCTTTCCTCATAGGATCTTCTATGACAGTCATCTCTGTATAGGTTCTGAGTACTTTGCAAACATTGGTTTACTTTCTTTTGTTGCATTTTTAATTTAATTTTTCAGCTACCATTTTTAAGCCTTAGAAAATGTCATTTGACACATTTACATCCAAAGGAGGTCATCAGAATGATTGGAAGTTTAGAAGCACTACAGAGATCTGTGCTAGAGGTTTGAGTTACTTGAATAACTGATAGTAGTTGTCTTTTACAATGCAACATTTGATGTGGTTTAATACATATTTGATGACAGAACAGCAGTGAGACTGGGGAGTCTTCAATTTGCTCTAAAATCTGGAGAGAGGGTACTTGAATGGATGTTGTCCCTCCTGCTCATCCCCCTGTTCCTGACCTGACTGTGATGCCTTTTACCATAACCACTTTGACTGGTCCATGTCCAGTCTATTTTCTTCCTCATCTCAACATCTTCTGCTAGTTCAGTTCTCTGTGCCTAACTAGGCCCAGTTTCCTGGCACAGCCATTCCTGTTGCCCTTCCTCCAACTCAAGATTTGTGTGCAGTCACCTTACTCAACTAAACAGAGGTCAGCTATCTCTATGCCCTCATTCCCTGTTCCTAGTGCACCTCAGTAGGTTTATGTCCACCTCAGTGTTGCCTATCTTACATCCTGTTCCTTGTTCTAACTTCCCCCGCCCCCCCAATTTCATTTTGCATCCCAACCTTCTGCTTACCTCTCTGGTTTCTCTTGTTCACTAGTTCAGAATCTTCTCTCTGCCTTTTCTTCCATGCTTCCCTGCCCAGCACTTTGCCTTAAGCAGTTCTAATTGCCTCTGCTGTCCTCTAGCTTTCTAGTCTCTTTGGCCAGAACATTGCAATCTGAACTCCCTTATACTCATAGGTCCAATTTTTACCCGTCCTCCAACTTTTTTCTTTTCTCTAAGTAATTAATCAGGTTCTCTTATTTATGCTTCCTGGTGCCAGCAAGAGGTGGTGGTCATTGAGAACTCTTGGCTTTGAAGATCCAATAACTATGGCTTTAGGGAAAACTCTCTTATTCTGCAGCTCTGGCTTGCAATCTGCTCAAACTAGAGAGAATTCATTAGTATGCAAAGCTCTAGTAAACATTTCATAAACAAATGCAAACTGCAGTTTGGAACAAATTGAGATAGACTTTCAAGGGTTCAGCAGTAGACTTTGACATGTGGACTACCCCCAATCAAATGTCAGTTCCCTTCCAGAGATGAATTTACCAGAATATAAAACGATCACATAATGTAATTTTTCCTAATCTCACTCTTGGAAATGTCTGAATTTTTTTGGTTGAGATATTTTAAAATAATTTCACCTGAATGACATAGTGAGTTTGGAAATTGTACCAACTCTGTTAACAGTTTCACAAAGTTATAGTAAATCAAAATGGGACCTTAAAGTGAGAAGTGTTAGTCAGTCTTAATACAGTGTTACCAAATGTATTCATCAGTGATAATTATATTGTAACCATCCCAGTTTAGTGGAACACCTGTTAATATTTTACTGTTTACAATTTATATGGTTTCATAAATAAGCAGTATAAATAAGCAGTAAGTGCTTATTGTGCCTGCTATAGACAGATATGAGATGTAGTACACTTTCCAGGTTACTTGGAAGTCTTTGATCTCCTTGTCTTTTTGGATCATCCTCATGATACTTTAATTTGAGCAGCCAGATAACTGCACCTTATTTCATAGCTTCAAATATTTTTTTTTTTTCATGGTGATATAGTGTTCTGCTTTGGGGTAGAAATATTTTTATGTCTCCTTTTGAAACTGAGTTTCAAAAGTTTCATTAACAAGCTAGGAAACGGGTTTCATAATATGATTTGTGTTGTTTGCTTCCCTAGGGAAAAGGTGGGGCAAAAACTCTTATGAACACAATCATGCAATTGAGAAAGATATGCAATCACCCGTATATGTTTCAACATATTGAGGTAAGTCTGTCATGTTTGATTTTCAGGGCCTCTTTTATTCAGGTGGCTAACATAGTCAAAAACTGCTAGTGTGGGAGGGAACACCTTTGGCAACAACACTTGTGCTGAAAAGAACACATTTGAGAAACACTCATTCCATTCCTCTGTATAAGTGAAGAAACGGAGCAGTCACCAGATTTTTATCTGCAGCCTTAAATTCACTTTTACAGAATTTGTTCTTTTTGAGTCACTAACTTTAAAAAATATAGTTTTCTGAGTTTAAGATATTCCATATCAACTTGCCACTACCTGTGCTTAAAACAAAGCTAAATTTTAAAATAGAGATATCAGTTTAAAATGCCATATAATAGAACATATATGTCCTGGTTTCAGCTGGGATAGAGTTAACTTTCTTACTAGCAGCTGGTATAGTGCTATGTTTTGGATTTAGTATGAGAATAATGTTGATAACACACAAATGTTTTTAGTTGTTGCTAAGCAGTCAAGGACTTTTTCAGCTTCCCATAGAAGCTGAGAGGGAGCATAGACAGGACAACTGACCCAAGCTGGCCAAAGGAATATTCCATACCATAGATGTCATGCTCAGTATATGAATGGGGGTTGGCCAGGGGGCAGGAATCGGCAATTACTGCTCGGGAACAGGCTGGGCATCGGTCAGCGGGTGGTGAGCAATTGCATTGTGCATCACTTGTTTTGTATATTCTTTTATCATTATTATTGTTATTATTTTCTCTTCCTTTGCTGTCCTATAAAACTGTTTCTATTTCAACCCATGAATTTTACTTTTTTTCCCCTGATTGTCTCCCCCATCCCACTGGTGGGGGGGCGGGGGGGGGGAAGTGAGCGAGCGGTTGCATGGTGTTTGGCTGCCTGCTGGGTTAAGCTGCGACAATATAGTAGAACCTTGTTATCTAGCAGACTGCTAATCCTTTAGAATATCTATCAAAAATTGCCCCCCTCCATACCCCTCCCTTTTTTTCAGCAAAGATTTGTTTACTGCATCACATTTCTCATTACTGAACTAAAGCTAACTAAAATGTAGCTACAATATACAATTAAATCAACAAGTATCTCCTGTTATTATTGTGGTTTTTATTGTTTGCTCACTTGCTCACTCATGAAATTCAGTATTTTGCAAATGGGTCTCCCAGTAATCAGTGCAAATTAATTAGGTCCTACTGTATTTGTAATCTGGTAAAAGGCACACAGAGGGAAATTATTCCTACAAACCATGCATTTTAAAGAAAGCAGTAGCAGGAAAACATTAGAGTACTTGTGCCACAAGGCAAATTCTAAGGGTATGAGTGTAATGGGACCCAAACCCCATTCATATAATTTCTTGATATAGGGATGCATAATTTTGGCCACTGTATAGATTGTGTCTAATATTCTGTTTATTGCTTATAATTCTGCAGGAATCCTTTGCTGAACATTTAGGCTACTCAAATGGTGTCATCAATGGGTAAATCTTTATCTTCTTCATATATGCTGCAATGAAACTATTGTATCATATCTTGTTTCCAAAACCTATATGTTCTCAAAAACTAAGCAGTTCCTAAGATAAATCTAATTAGCTATAGAAATAACGTGCTTTAGAATGAACCTAATCAGCTTAAAACTCTTCCCATAGCCCCCAGCCTAAGGGACTGCTTCTTCCTTCAAGGGATGTTTCCTCTCCAAAATGGCAGTTTAAAGTTGCTTTTATAGCTGGATGGTAATTAGAATCTTCTGGACTCCAGTCTTGTCCTTGACTGATGGTGAAGCCCTGCTGGGTGACTAATGTCAAAGCAAGAAAGATTTTATCTGATTTAAAGTAGTCTTGTGCTTTGAAGAGAAGCATTCGGCTAAAGCAGAGAATGGTTAGGAGAATTTTGAAGATGGATTTCCATTATTTTCATTAACATCATACCAAGATATAGGATCCTTTCTTTCACAAAACTTCCAGTCCTTGAACAATGACTGAACATGGTAGAAATGATTCCTGGTTCTTCAGAAAGCTTTTATTCCCGTTGTAACAAGAGTCTTTTTTTCTTTTTTCTTTCCCATCACATAAAGAAGAATTGTGGTGGTCACATGCAGGATTCTTGTTTATTTATTGATAACTGTACACTAGTCCTTGCTAAATTAGGGACAAGATTGACACCTTTGCCCAACTTGCAATGGCATGAGACATAATGTCCCATGGAGAAGACAAGGGGTGGCGGGTACAAGTTGCGCTGGGAGAGGTTTCATCTCAACATAAGAAAGAAATTTTTTACAGTAAGAACAATCATTCACTGGAACAACCTCTCCAGGGACGTGGTAGAGTTCCCATCACTGGAGGTTTTCAAGATGCGATTGGACAGGGCGCTAGATAATCTCATTTAGGCTCCCTTTCCCATGAAAGGTTGGACCAGATGATCTTTTAAGGTCCCTTCCAACCTGGGCTGTTCTATGATTCTATGATTATCAAAACTTCCTTACAGAGGTCCCTGATGTTTTCATATCTGTGTTTTATTATTATTTGTTACAGTACCATTTCTCAGTTTTAGTTTATCTCCTCTTTCTTTTTATTCCCTTTCAAATAAGGGAAATATTAGCAAACATTCTCTAACGTAAAGCATTTAAATTCCTCTGTTACTATGGCTCATTAAAGTATTAGGCTAGGAATGATTTCCACTTAGCCTTAATCTACCTCTGATTTTATGGGAGGTATGTTTTATTATTACACTTGCAATTAGATTATTGGCATCTGTCCACTCAAATTTTTTGTCAGCAATTTAAATGAACCTTGTCATAACAAAATTTTAAGTTTACTACTAAACTACTACTATTTTACTTTTCAAAAACATTCTGTGTAACCTTTAACACAATTCTTATAATCCAGCAACATATTATATTTACATAAAATGCTTAAATTGATACTTCAGTGATACTTGTACCCAGTTCTTAATTGTTCAAAGGCTATGCCAGTAATTTCCATAAAGAACTATTAGACTTGAAAGATCTCTTGGCAGCAAGTCCTGGCTCCTTTGCTTACAGATTCTCTTGACATGTACATTTTTGATAAAGACCACGTTAAAAAAGTTTAGAATCATAGAATAATTTAGGTTGGAAGAGAACTCCGGAGGTCACCTGGTCTAATCCCTACACAAAGCAGAATCAAAGAATCGCAGAATCACAGAATGGTTCGGGTTGGAAGGGACCTTAAAGACCATCTAGTTCCAACCCCCCTGCCATGGGCAGGGACACCTCCCACTAGACCAGGTTGCTCAAAGCCCCATCCAGCCTGGTCTTGAACACTTCCAGGGATGGGGCATCCACAACTTCCCTGGGCAACCTGTTCCAGTGCCTCACCACCCTCACAGTAAAGAATTTCTTCCTGATATCTAATCTAAATCTACCCTCTCTCAACTTGAGGCCATTACCCCGTGTCCTATCATAACACTCCCTCATAAAGAGTCCTTCCCCATCCTTCCTTTAGGTACTGGAAGGCTGCTATGAGGTCTCCTCGGAGCCTTCTCTTCTCCAGGCTGAACAACCCCCATTCTCTCAGCCTGTCCTCATAGCAGAGGTGCTCCAGCCCTCTCATCATCTTCGTGGTCCCCCTCTGGACCCACTCCAACAGGTCCATGTCCTTCTTGTGCTGAGGACTCCAGAGCTGGACGCAGTACTCCAGGTGGGGTCTCACCAGAGCAGAGAAGAGGGGCAGAATCACCTCCCTTGACCTGCTGGCCACGCTTCTTTTGATGCAGCCCAGGATGCGGTTGGCCTTCTGGGCTGCAAGTGTGCATTGACGGCTCATGTTGAGTTTCTTGTCCACCAGCACCCCCAAGTCCTTCTCCTCAGGGCTGCTCTCAAGCCATTCTCCGCCCAACCTGTATTTGTGCCTGGGATTGCCATGACCCAGGTGTAGGACCTTGCACTTGGCCTGGTTGAACTTCATGAGGTTCACACAGGCCCACCTCTCAAGTCTGTCCAGGTCCCTCTGGATGGCATCCCTTCCCTCCAGCGTGTCGACCGTGCCACACAGCTTGGTGTCGTTGGCAAACTTGCTGAGGGTGCACTCGATCTCACTGTCCATGTCGCCGACAAAGATGTTAAATAGCACTGGTCCCAGTACCAACCCCTGAGGAACGCCACTCTTCACCGGTTTCCATAGCAGGTCAGGTTGCTCCAGGACTTGTCCAGTCAAGTCTTGAACACCTCCAACAGATTATACAGATTATACAGTCTCACTAAGCAACCAGTTCTAGCATTTGACCACCTTCACGGTAAAAAATATTTTTCCTAATATCTTATCAGAATTTCCCATGTTCCAACTTGTATCCATTGCCTCTTGTCGTATTACTGTGCAGCTCTGAGAAAAGTCTTCACTGTATCCTCCCATTAGGCTGTTGTAGACAAGCAATAAGGTTTCTCTGAGCCTTCTCTTATCTAGACTGAATAAATACAGCTCTCTCAACCTTTTCTTCAATGTCATGTGCTCCAGTCCCCTGAGTATCTTGGTGGCCCACCTCTGGACTTGCTCCAGTATGTCACTATCAATGCACAGTAATGATGATGAAAAAAGAGATGGAAAGGATCTTCTCCAACACCCTACAGAAGCAAGAGCCTGAATCCCCACTTGCACAGAAAGACCAACCAGAGTCTGTACTCATTGGTGTGGCAAATGGAGACTCCCATGATGGCAAAGGCTAGAAGCTTGTGACTTCTGGCAACAGGAGGAAAGTTCCTGCTCCACCTGCAGATGTGCAACTACAGAATAGGTGCAGTGTCCTGGTAGCAGATGAGGGACTGGAAGCTCTGTCTGAAGAAACATTGGAGACAGCTGAGACTGAACCACACAGCAGCATCAGGAGGAAGTGGCAAGTGGTAGTATTGGATGACTCCCTCCTGCGGGGGACAGAAACCCCCATCTACTCTCTGGGGAGGTTTGCTGCTTGCTGGGAGCTCGGATCTGGAACTGAGAGACTGTTGATGCTTGTCTGGCCCTCAGATTATTACCCTCTGCTGCTCTTCCACGTGTGCACTGATGATACTGCCAGGGGAAATCTTTGAGTATATCGAGAATGACTACATGAATCTGGGGATGAGGGTCAAAGGTATGGGGGCCCAGGAGGTTTTCTGCTTGACCCTACTGATGAAGGGGAAGGGCTTGAGGAGGAGTGGGTGGATCCTGGGGATCAACAACTGGCAGCACAGCTGGTGTTGCTGATAGAGACGTGGCTTTAATGACCATAGGACCTTCTGAGAATAAAGGACTGATAGGGAAAGGCAGGATCCACCTGACTAAGTGGGGCAAAAACATCTTTGCCAACTGGCTGGCCAACCTGGTGAGGAGAGCTTTAAACTAGGAATGACAGGGGATGGAGAGGACAACCCACAGTCAAGTGAGAAAGCGGTGGACTGGCTTGGTAAGCAGAGGGTGCAAGGTGATGTGGACAGGAGAGACCTCAAAATGAACAAAACAGGACACAAGGGAGCCCACCCCAAGTGTATGCACACAAATAAGGAAGTGCCAGGTGGACAATATTGTGGGGGAAGCTCTCACCCTTTTCCTGGGAAATCAGCATGACTGCGTGCCTCTCAAGTGCCTGTACACTAATGCATGCAGCATGGGGATCAAACAGGAAGAATTAGAGGTCTGTGTGCTATGATCTCATTGAGATCACAGAGATGTGCTGGGATAGCTCACATGACTGGAGTGCTGCCGTAGATGGATACAAGCTCTTTAGGAAGGACAGGCTGGGAAGGCAAGGAGGGGAAACTGTCCTTTATATGAGACAGCAGCTGGAATGCATGTAGCTCTGCCTAGGGATGGATGATGTACCAGCCAGGAGCTTATGGTTTCGGAGTGGAGGGCAGACCAATATGGGTGACATTGTGGTGGGCATCTGCTATAGACCACCTGATCAGGAAGAAGAAGATGAGGCCTTCTTCATACAACTGGAAGAAGCTTCATATTTGCAGGCCCTGGTTCTCATGGGGAACTTTAACCACCCTGATATCTGCTGGAAGGACAAGACAGTAGGGCATAAGCAATCCAGGAGATTTATGGAGTATTTTGGTGATCACTTCCTGACACAAGTGATCAAGGGGCCAATGAGGGGAGGCACTCGGCTGGACCTGAATACGTCCAAACAAGGAAGGACCAGTTGGAGCAGTCTTGACTGTAGTGACCATGAGATGGAGGAGTTCAGGATCCTGAGAGGAGGGAACAAGGCAAATAGCAGGATCATAGCCCTAGACTTCAGGAAAGCAGACTTTGGCTTTTTCAGGGATCTGCTTGGAAGAATCCCATGAGAGACAGTACTAGAAAGCAGAGGGGGTCCAGGAGAGCTGGCTGATATTCAGGGATCACCTTCTCCCAGCTCAAGAATGGTCCATCCCAACATGCAGCAAATCAAGCACAGGTGGCAGGAAGTATGGATGCACAAGGAGCTCCTGAGTAAATTCAAACATAAAATGGAAGCATACAGGAGGTAGAAGCAGGGAAAGGTGACCCAGGAGGAATATAGAGACACCGTCCAAGCATACAGGGAAGATGGCAAAGGAAAGCCAAAGCCCATCTAGATTTGAATCTGGAGAAGGATGGGAGGGGCAACAAGAAAGGCTTCTGCAGGTATATCAACAGGAAAAGGCTGTTGTCCAGCTGGAGGCCAGTCACTAGTGGTGTCCCCTAGGGGTCAATACTGAGGCCCATACTGTTTAACCTCTTCTTTTCTGACCTGGATCTTGGGACAGAGTGCACTCTCAGCAAGTCTGCAGATGATAGAGAATTGGGAGGAGTGGCTGATACACCAGGTGGTTGTGCTGACATTCAGAGGGACCTCAACAAAGGGAAATGCCGTGTCCTGCACCTGGTATGGAATAAACCTATGCACCAGTACAGGCTGGGGGCTAACCAGCTGGAAAGGAGCTCTGCAGAAAAGGACCTGAGGGTCCTGGTGGACAAGAATCTGACCATGAGCCCCCAGTGCACCCTCATGGCAAAGAAGGCCAACAACATCCTGGGCTGCATTAGGATAAGCATTGCCAGCAGGTCAAGGGGGGAGATCCTTTCACTCTACTCAGCACTGATGAGGCCGCATCTCAAGTACTGTATCCAGTTCTGGGCTCCCCAGTACAAGATAGACATGCGGATACTGGAGTGAGTCCAGCAAAGGACCACAAAGATGACTAAGGGTTTGGAGTGTCATGGAATAACCAGAATTGCTATTTAAATCAGGTCATAACAGAAGCAGTTTATTACTATAGCTATAGGAGAGAACACAGAGCAGCAGCGAGAGACGCTGCTGATATGAACTCTGTGCAAATGGGGCAGTTACAGACTTTATATAACTTTTAGGTTATACAACCAGGTTCTTCACCAAAACTGTGTCAGATAAGCAGGATATGGTAAATAACAACAGTGACTGGAATTCTTCAAATAAGGAGGCTCTAGACGGTATATCCTTTTACGAATAATTCACTCCTTTGTTAATGAAATCTTGCTGACTGATGAGACCATTAGATGCAAATGTTTCTTAACTAGTGAGGCCTGAAAAGGCCTATGAGGCATTAACTATTTTGCTTCCACAAGACCATCTGTCATATGAGGAGAGGCTTAGAGCTGGGACTGTTTAGCTTGGAGAAGAGATGTCTATGAGGGGGATCTTATCAAAGTGCCTAAATACCTCATAGGAGGAGTAAAGAAGATGGAGTCAGACTGTTCTTAGTGACACCCAGCGGAAGGACGTCTACTATGTCCATTTCAAGGATCAGTCATTAGAGTCTGCACATGGCAATGATCTCATTTAGAAGCTACAGAAGATATTTCAGGGTTAACAGGATGTTTTGATGTTTTTTTTCTCATTCTGTATGAGAAGGAAGTGTATTTTTCCTATCCTAAAATCCAAGTGCATATATCACCCTAAATTATTTACAGCACTTGACTCCATCATTCCATGTCTCCAAGTTCAAGAGTGTTTACAGATTTCCATCTGTTGGATTCATACTTTCACATTAGGAATCTCCCCTTCCCTCATTGAAGAAGAAATGTCAGATTCTCAATGAAACCTAGGTGGTATCAGGATGCTCTACCCAGGGACTTTTCCTGCTATCAAAAAGTTCTCAGAGTGACATGATGTAATGGAGGGGTATTTAAGAGCATGGAAGACTATTTATGTCCAGATGATTTGCTGATCAGGGGCAAATCCCAGCAGGCAACCACAGTAGCCCTGTGATATTTCTCGTCTTTTCATCAGTTTTCATTAGCATGGACTTCAGTTTGGGAGGGACCTGAAGGAGAATCCTGATTCCTTTGTCCTCTATGCCCTTTTATAGGAGGACAGAGAGGCACAGGTTCCATACCTGAACCAAAAGATGATGGTATTAAAAGTGTTATGTGAAGCTTTTCTGACCCTCTGTCTGTCTCGGGAAAACAGGAAAAGATGATTATCACACTGCATGTCAATATACTGAATAATAAATCCTGTCATCATGCAGACAAACCAATGCCTGCCTGCCTTCCCTCCTGCCTATCCTTCCTGCCTGCTTGCCTGCCTACCTCCCCACCTTACTCCCTCCCATCTTTTTTTTTTAAACAACAAAGACACTATCTGAAATTTATTGTGGAGGCTCTTTAGGGATTTCAGTAGGGGGTTTCATTTCTCTCACTCTCTCCCTCTTCTACTTTTCCTTTTTAATTTATTCCAAATTAAGGTTATGTTAACACTTTTTCCATTGCTTAGATAAAAAAATTGAATAGATTTAAATTTGTTCTCAACACTTCTGTGCAACTGACTAGAAATGGTTTCCGTCTTACTCTGAGCAAGGGATAGAGGAGGTTGTGTGTATCCTCCACATGACTCCCTTCCTGTTTAAGTGTCAGCAATGTCTTTTTTTCTTTATTAGTATACAAGACCATCTGTCTCTCAAATAGTTTGGCCTTTAGCATAGCAATTATATATGTATACGTCTCAGAAGGCCTTGTATCTTGTGGACTGAGTATACAGTTCCTAATGATATTTTAAGGCTACAGATTTAGAGTTAGAGGACAGTTATGTGTAATTTGATTTTCTAAACTATATGATTGTCCTACTCATTTAGCCACATTTGTTATTCTCTTTTGGATTTTTGGCTTAAACATCTTTGTGTACAAACCTAATGCTCAGTCTGTTTTGCAACTCATCTTGATACCACAGAAGACACAGATTAGTAATCAGAGCAAATAAAGATAGTTCAAGGCAGTTATAAGTGTATACAATAAAAGAATATGTTGACTATCAAAATTTTCCCATTCTTTCTGTATATAAAGTAGTCTGGTCTGGACTCCTTTGCTTTCACATGCACAGTAGTGAGTGGAAAAGTAATCAATTCTAACGTACACTTGATGAATATAACTTGTGGCTCCAGTAGATGCTGATTGAAAGCAGATCCTGTGGGAGAGCATCTAAACTAATAAAATGTACTTCAGAAATAATGCTTGTTTTGAGAAATAATGAAAAAAATACTGGGCTCATAAAGAAAGATATCTGATGTGCTTTAGAGTCCACAGAATTCTTATATTTTGGGGGAGGAACCCTTTCCTAACAAATAAATACATAGATGCAAGTCATGTGGTTTTTTTTTCTTATTTTAATCAACGTCATAAACAGTTTTAAAGAGAGAAAAGTACTATCAGTTTTGTTTTCCTTTGAGAAAAGGAATCTATCCATTATCATGATATGACACAATTGTAATTAGAATGCATTATTAAATACTCTTCTAAAAGCTGGCTTGTCATGGCACTTATTGTGTTTTCTCCTCTTAAACAGAGCTGAGCTTTATCGGGCCTCAGGGAAATTTGAACTACTTGATCGTATTTTACCTAAGTTGCGAGCCACTAACCATCGTGTGCTTCTTTTCTGTCAAATGACATCACTCATGACCATTATGGAGGACTATTTTGCATTTCGAAATTTCCTTTACTTGCGTCTTGATGGTAAGCTGAATGAAAATAAATTTGGGAGTGTTTTTCTGGTTCAGCAATTTGACTACATAGTAGAAAAACTTCCTCCTCTGTATGGACATCTGAATAAAAATATCAAACTTCTGTCTTCAGCTACAGGCAGAGATGTAAAAACATAAAACAAGCAGAGGGTAAGACCAAGCTGATCAGTAAAAACTGATTGTCAAAGTACAGGAAATTCACCTTGTTGTCAATGTGCACAGTGTTTAATTGTTACTTAGAGCTTTGTGTAGGCCTTTTACCGTGGCTGAATTACCCGCTTTCTCTCCCTCCCCTATCAACACCATTGTGTTTTGAATGTGATCTTTTAAGAATTTTTGTTCCCTTGATTTTTAAGGCCAATAGTGAAATGTTAATAAATCTATATTTGTGTACACATACAGTTTTTAAAATATTTAGATTCTGTGAGTGCTCATAAGGCCTTAATCAAAACTGAAGTTCCATTTTGCCTGTGTATATCATCTATTGAAACTTGTCGGTCATAAAATGTTGTCAAATAGATAATTGCATCTTTTCAAAGTCCCCTTTTGAAATGTCAAGCCTACTTAAAATAAAAGTTTGGGAACCCTCCTCCCAAGTGCTATAGACAGTTGGCTGAAACATCCGTGGTTAGAGTTTGCATTTGTATTATAGAAAATATAGCTGAGATGGCAAAGAACAAGTGAGCTAAAATTTCCCTTACACATGTGCCTTAAACAACTAAGATTGCTTTTAAATTTTTTTGGTAGAAGATCTTTGTCATATGGTTTCTTTTTATTTCTTTTTAAATTTCTTCTCAGGTACAACAAAATCGGAGGATCGAGCTGCCCTGCTGAAAAAGTTTAATGAACCTGGCTCACAGTACTTCATCTTCTTGCTGAGTACAAGGGCAGGAGGGCTAGGCTTGAACCTTCAGGCTGCTGACACTGTTATAATCTTTGATAGTGATTGGAATCCTCATCAGGTTATTTTTATTTAATTATCTTCATGTAATATGGAAATAATTTTTGTGCTTTTTTAGACTTTGTGCTTTAATTTGGGAAGACTGACAGTGAAATTAAAGTATATCATAAAATGCTGCTTTGAGAAGAATTGGTAAGGCAAACTGCTACAATCAAGTAGTATTTTGTTTTAAATCTGTAAAGTGATACTGTGTCTGCATATATATTTTTTCTGAGTGTAAGGGAATCCTCAAAGAGTCTTACAGTCTGCATTTTCTGTTTCATTGGTATAACTTTGTTCACCCTTTAATCTTAAGGCACTGATAAATGGCTCTACATTCAAAGTAAAAGCTCATGCAGCAGATGAAATAATTTCTAAGATTACTAATGCATTTAAGATTCTCAGGAATAGTGATTTGCTTTAGATACACAGTTCTATAGCTTGATTTCATTATATATATCCAGCTATATTGTTGCCTCTGTTCTTCTAGAGTCTATACTGAGTCTGGCTGGGATGGAGTTAATTTTCTTCATAGCAGCCCGTATGGTGCTGTATTTTGGATTTGTGACCAAACCAGTGTTGATAATGTATGCACCAGTGTTTTGACTGTTCCTGAACAGTGCTTGCATAGCCACAAGGCTTTTGATTTTTCCTACTCTGCCCCACCAATGAGTAGACTGGGAGTGAGCGAGAAGCTGGGAGGGGACACAGCCAGGACAGTTGACTCAGACTGACCAAAGGAATATTCTATACCATATGATGTCATGCTCAGCAGTAAAAGCTCAAGGAAAGGAGGAGGAAGTGGGGACGTTTGTGGTCATGGTGTTTGTCTTCCCAAGCAACTGTTATGCATGCTGAGGTCCTGCTTTCCAGGAAGGGGTTGGACATCTGCCTTCCAAAAGGAAATAGTAAATAAATTCCTTCTTCTGCTTTACTTGCACGCACAGATTTTTCTTCACTTATTAAACTGTCTTTATTTCGATCAACCATTCTTCTCACTTTCCTTCTATTTTCTCCCCATCTTACGGGCCATTGCCCGAGGTCATCCCACCACAGTCCTTTTTGGTGCCCCACATTGTGGTGGGCTGACCCCGGCCAGCAGCTAAGCACCCACACAGTCACTTGCTTCCTAGCCCCTTAGTGGAATGGGGGAGAGAATCAGAAGACCAAAAGGGTGAAAAGTCCTGGGTTGACGTAAAGACAGTTTAATAAGTGAAGGACAGATATAAAAGAGATGTTGGAAGAAACAAGCATGCTCAAGACATCAATACCTGGCTCCAGGACTGGTGCCTCTGCCAGAACTTTGTTTTTTATAACCATGGAAGAGTCTTTGAAACACAAGGTATGCTGGGCCCTGACGGGATCCACCTGACTCGATGGGGAAATGCATCTTTGCTTGTAAGCTGACAGGACTGATTGAGAGGGCTTGAAATTAGAATCAATGGGGGGAGGGGATACCATCAGGAGAGCTGAAAGTAAGTCAAGGGCTGGCATGGCATTGCCTGAGGCTGGCAATGCTAGTGGGACCATTTACTCTGCTCCTGGGAGCATGAAGGGCTTAGAAGCACATCTGAAATGCCTGTACACCAATGCACATGTCATGAGAAACAAACAGGATGAACTGGAAGTGTTGGTCCATTCCCAGAGCCATGGTATCATTAGTATTAGTGAGACTTGGTGGAATGAGTCCCATGACTGGAGTGCTGGGATGGAGGGCTACAGGCTGTTCAGGAGGGATAGGCAGGGCAGGTGAAGTGGAGGATTTGCACTGTATGTAAGGGAGAGGTTTGATTGTACAGCCCTAACAGCGGTGATGTGGTTGAGAGCCTCTGGGTGAGGATTAGGGGGATGGAAAACAAAGCAGATGTCGTAGTGGGTGTCTACTATCGATTGCCCAGCCAGAATGATAGCACTGATGAGTTATTCTGTAGGCAATTAGGAGCAATCTCTAGATCAGTAGACCTCGTCCTTGTGGGAGATTTCATCTTCCCAGACATCAACTGGGAATACCATATCACTGCGACAAGCAAGCCTGTGAAATTCCTGAAGTTTGTGGAAGAAAATTTCTTGTCACAAGTACTCAGTGAGCCAATTAGGAAATATGCCCTCCTAGACTTGCTATTTGTGACTAGGGAAGGACTCGTGGGAGATGTGATGGTAGGTGTCTGCCTTGGCCACAGTGATCACAAAATGGCTGAGTTTAAAATTTTCAGTGTAATGAGAAAAAAGGACAGCAGAGTTGCTACCCTGCATTTCAAGAGAGCAAACTTTAAGCTACTTGGAGAGCTACTTAGCAGTGTACCCTGGGAATCTGCTTTTGAGGGCTTAGGAATTCACAAGTGCGGGTCACTCTTTAAGAACCACCTTTTAAAAGCACAGGAGCAGGCAATCCCATGGTGTTGAAAGTCAAGCAAGTGGGGCAGAAGACCGGCTTGGCTGAACAGAGGGATCTGGATAGATTGGAGCATTGGACAATCATCAGTGAAATGAAATTTAGCAAGAACAAGTGCTGGATTCTGCACCTGGGAGGGAGTAATGCTGAACACTAGTATAGACTGGGAGAGGAGTGGCTGGAGAGCAGTCCTGCAGAAAGGGATCTGGGGGTGCTGGTTGACAGCAGGCTCAGTGTGAGTCAGCAGTGTGCCCTGGCAGCCAAGAGGGCAAACCACATCCTGGGGTGCATCAAACACAGCATAACCAGCTGGTCAGGAGAGGTGAAATACAGGTTGGACGGAGAATGGCTTGAGAGCAGCCCTGAGGAGAAGGACTTGGGGGTGCTGGTGGACAAGAAGCTCAACATGAGCTGTCAATGCACACTTGCAGCCCAGAAGGCCAACCGCATCCTGGGCTGCATCAAAAGAAGCATGGCCAGCAGGGCGAGGGAGGTGATTCTGCCCCTCTACTCTGCTCTCGTGAGACCCCACCTGGAGTACTGCGTCCAGCTCTGGAGTCCTCAGCACAAGAAGGACATGGACCTGTTGGAGTGGGTCCAGAGGGGGACCACGAAGATGATGAGAGGGCTGGAGCACCTCTGCTATGAGGACAGGCTGAGAGAGTTGGGGTTGTTCAGCCTGGGGAAGAGAAGGCTCCAGGGAGACCTTATAGCAGCCTTCCAGTACCTAAAGGGGGCCTACAGGAAGGATGGGGAGGGACTATTTATCAGGGAGTGGAGCAATAGAATGAGGGGTAACGATTTTAAACTGAAAGAGGGGAGATTTAGATTAGATATTAGGAAGAAATTCTTTACTGTGAGGGTGGTGAGGCACTGGCACAGGTTGCCCAGGGAAGTTGTGGCTGCCCCATCCCTGGAGGTGTTCAAGGCCAGGCTGGATGGGGCTTTGAGCAGCCTGATCTAGTGGGAGGTGTCCCTGCCCATGGCAGGGGGGTTGGAACTAGATGGCCTTTAAGGTCCCTTCCAACCCAAACCATTCTGTGATTCTGTGATTCTTTGATTATCCCACTGTATTTAGCATTAGTGCAGCCTCACCTTGAGTACTGTGTGCAGTTCTGGGCCCCACAATTTAAGAAGGATGTTAAGGTACTCGAATGCATCCAGAGGAAGGCAACAAAGGTGGTGAAAGGGCTGGAAGTCATGTCCTATGAGGAGTGGCTAAGGACTCTGGGTTTGTGTAGTTTGGAGAAAAGGAGGCTGAGGGGTGACCTCATTGCTCTCTACAGCTTCCTAAGGAGAGGCAGTGGAGAGGGAGGTGCTGAGCTCTTCTCCCTGGGATCCAGTGACAGGACACAGGGGAATGGTTCAACGCTGTGTCAGGGGAGGTTTAGACTGGACATTTGGAAGTATTTCTTTACCGAGAGGGTGGTCAAACACTGGAACAGGCTTCCTAGAGAGGAGGTCGATGTCCCATGCCTGTCAGTGTTTAAGAGGCATTTGGACAATGCCCTTAATAACATGCTTTAGCTTTTGGTCATCCCTGAAGTGGTCAGGCAGTTGGACTAGATGATTGTTGTAGGTCCCTTTCAACTCAACTATTCTGTTCTGTTCTGTTCTGTTCTGTTCTGTTCTATTCTATTCTATTCTATTCTAGTCTAGTCTAGTCTAGTCTACCTTGGAAGCCAACACGCTTATAAATGCCCACACACACATTTTGCCCAGTTTTTATTGCTGAACATGATGTTATATGGCATGGAATATCCCTTTGGCCAATTCAGGTCAGCTGTCTCGGCTGTGTCCACTCCCAACTTCTTTTGCACCCCCAGCCTACTCCCTGGGGGAGCAGAGTGAGAAACAGAGAAGGCCTTGACGGTGTGCAAGCACTGTTCAGCAATAGCCAAAACATTGCTGCGTTATCAACACTCTTTTGGTGACAAATCCATATCACAGCACCACCCCAGACAAGCCCCCAACAGGCTGATATGAAGAAAGTTAACTCCATTCTAGCCAGACCCAATTCATAAAATTACTAATGCATTTAAGATATTCAGAAATAGTGGTTTGCTTTAGATACACAGGTTTATATCTGGACTTTATAATAAATACCTAGCTATATCATTGCCTCTGTTCTTATACCTGGACTAGAGAGTTGTTCTACTTCAGGGTTCCTTTCTGGCCTGAAAGGCCATGAACTCTGAGTGGCAGAGAAGAATTACATACTGTGGCCTATCTTGGTCACTTACTGCATATGCTTTCAAGAAGTGTGTGGCTTACTGCATTCACATTGTACAGACCATGCACATATTTTTTTCTCTCCAGTTTGCCTGCCTGGGTCTGATGAAGTCCCAAGAAGGAGGACAATGAGGAATGAGCTAGATTATTTGTGCTGAGCTATAGCTTGAGCACTTCTTTTTGTTGTACTAATAAAACCCAACATTAGTGTCCTTTAAGCAGGGAGTGATTTGTGTAGCACAGTTACATTATGCATCATTCCATATTCTTTGCCTAATAGGACTTGCAGGCCCAAGATCGAGCTCATCGAATTGGTCAGCAGAATGAGGTTCGAGTCCTGCGACTGTGCACTGTGAACAGCGTGGAAGAGAAGATACTTGCTGCTGCAAAGTATAAACTGAATGTAGATCAAAAAGTTATTCAGGCTGGAATGTTTGATCAGAAATCTTCAAGCCATGAGCGAAGGGCTTTTCTACAGGCTATATTAGAACATGAGGAAGAAAATGAGGTAAGGCAGTTAAAAACAATCAGAGAGAAGATGTTTCAGTTGGTGCTTGGGAAGCAGCTATATAACTGGTAGGCGAGAGCGCAGTTTGAGAGCAGCTTGGCACTGCTTAAGACTGCAAGCTATTATATAATTTCCTTACAAGGAAACAACTCTATTCCTAAAGGATATTCTCCTGAGAACTTGTTGCTGCACTGTTAGATAAAGGCGAGGCCATGCAGGTGGCGTAGTCACCGTTACCAAGTAGGAGCTGCCTGCAAGTTCCTCTTTTACAATGAGCTGGCTGAGTTTATCTTGCAGCCAAGAAATTTGTGCAGCACAACACAGGCCTGAAAGCCAAGCTGTACATGCAGCGCAGCACAGGTCTGGGCCTACTCCCATTAACTGTTATGTAGATCACCAACTCCTAAATGTGCAATGGTTTCTCAGTCAGGATCTCTCCATTCCACCCCTTGATCCACATACAGTTTACCTTTACCAAAGATATATTGTAAGTTACAGATTATATTAATAACGTATGGACTTCTCAAGCCCTAAGTACAAAGCCCCATTAGAGCAGACAGCCTGTTCAAGATCCTTAACTCCTTGAATACAATGTCTTCCACAAGGCTCCCAATACAGCTGTGTAGCATGGGGGAGGATGGGCAGGAGATGGTCTTCAGAGACCTTGCAGAGGCAAAAGCTTGCAAATGATGCAAAGGAGGTACATTTAGAGGCTGTGCTCAGAGGAGCATAAAGCTCTGAGCAACCTGGTCCAATCTTATAGCTGACCCTGCTTTGAGGAGGAGGTTGGACTAAATGACCTACTGAGGACCCTTCCAACCCAAATTATCATGTGATCTTATGACCAGTAGATGAAGACTCCCATGTCAGGGAAGACCTGAAACTTGTGACTTCTGGCAACAGAAGGAAGACTCCTTCTCTGCCTGCAGATCTGCAATTACAGAATGGGTATAGTGCTCTGGGAACAATTGAGGAGGAACAAACTCTGTCAAGGGAGGCATCAGAGTCAACTGAGCCTATACCAAGTATCTACTCAACACTGATGAGACCACATCTGGAGTACTGCCTCCAGTTCTGGGCTTCCAACTGCAAGAAAGAAATGGACATACTAGAGTGAGTCCAATAAAGGGCCACTAAAATAATTAAGGGATTGAAGCATCTGACATAAGGAAGAGGCTGAGACAGATGGGATTGTTTAGCCTGGAGAAGAGAAGGCTCGGGGGGGATCTTCTCAATGTGTCTAAATACCTGATGGGAGGAAGTAAAGAAAATAGAGCCAGACTCTTCTCAGTGACAGGACAACAGGCAATGGGCACATACTAAAATACAAATACAAATAGAAAGAACAGCTAGCTTTTTCCAAATATTGAATGTATGAAATATTGGTGGGGAGGGGAATCAACAGTTCCAGAGATTATGCCACCAGAACACTGTGTCAGAACACTATCCCTTTTCCAACTGCTTTACTTATTTCATGTTTGAATTACAAATTACATGAGTATTTAGAGAGAGCTGAAGTGGTAATCATATACATTGGCATAAGCAAAACCTGGTGGGACGAGTCCTGTGACTGGTGTGCCATGATGAACAGTTATAGGCTTCAGGAGGGATAGGCGGGGCAGGCGACACAGAGGGGTGGTGCTGTGTGTAAGGGAGGGGTTGGATTGTATGGTGCTTGCAGTTGACGATGGCATGGTTGAGAGCCTCTGGGTAAGGATTAAGGGGAAAATAAATAAAGCGGATGTTGTTGTGGGAGTCTACTATCAACCACCCAGCCAGGATGATGACATCAATGAATTATTCTACAAGGAATTAAGGGATATCTCTAGATCAGCTGCCCTTGTCTTTATGGGTGATTTTAACTTCCCAGACATCAACTGGGAATATCGTACAGCAAACACAAACAGGTCCAGGAAATTCCTGAAGCATGTTGAAGATAACTTCTTGGTGCAGGTACTAAGGGAGCTGACTAAGAAAGGTGCCCTCCTAGACTTCTTGTTTGTAAACAGAGAGGGACTTGTGGGCGAAGTGGTGATTGGTGGCTGTCTTGGTCACAGTGAACACAAAGTAGTTGAGTTTCAAATTGTTGGCGATAGCAGAAAAACTGCCAGCAAAACTTTGACCCTGGATATGGGGAGACCAGACTTTGGGCTGCTGAAGGAGCTGGCTAGTAAGGTCCCCTGGGAATCTGCTTTTGAAGGTATTGGGGTCCATGAATGCTGGTCACTTTTTAAGAGTCATCTTAAGAGTGCAGGAGCAGGCAAATCCAAAATGTCAGAAGTCAAGCAAGTGGGGTGGAAGGCCAGCTTGGCTGAGCAGGGATCTTCTTCTAGAACTTAGGCAGAAAAGGAAAGTGTATGGACATTGGAAGCAAGGACAGACGACACGGGAGGACTACAGAGATGCTGTTTGCTACTGTAGGGAGAAAATTCACGCAGCCAAAGCTCGATTAGAGTTCAAGCTGGCCAGCGCTGTGAAGGACAGCAAAAAGGGCTTTTTAAAATATGCTAATAGCAAAAGGAGAATCAGAGATAACATTGATCCATTGCTTGACGGGGTCAGTCACTTCACAAATAGGGATGTAGACAAAGCGGAGACGTTTAATGCCTTTTTCGCCTGTCTTCAACACTGATGATGGGCCCTGGGACCCTCGGAGTCCTGTGTTGGAAGACCGTGACTAGGGTAATGATAAATTCCCATTCTGAAGTTGTTTGAGACTTGCTGCTCCAGCTGGATGCACATAAGTCTATGGGGCCCGATGGGATTCATTCCAGGGTGCTGAAAGCACTGGCCGATGTTATTATGGGACCTCTATGTTATTTTTCAATGGTCTTGGGAGTCTGGAGAGGTCCTAGTCCACTGGCAAATGTTGTCCCAATTTTCAAGAAGGGTAAGAAGGAAGACCCTGGTAACTACAGGTCTGTCAGTCTCACTTCAGTGCCTGGTAAAATTATGGAGAAGGTTATTTTTGGAGTTATTGAAAAACACTGGTCATAGCCAGCATGGGTTCACGAGGGGAAAGTCCTCCTTAACTAACTTAATTTCCTTTTATGACAAGGTCACCCATCTAGTTGACCAAGGGAAGCCAGTAGGTGTGGGTTTTTTGGATTTTAGCAAAGTTTTTGATACTGTCTCTCACAGTATCCTCCTAGCATACAGCTAGACAAGTCCATAATACATTGGGTAAAAAATTGGCTGATGGGTCAGGCTCAAAGAGTTATAAAGTTACATAAGTCTGGCAGCCAGCAACCAGTGGGGTTCCCCAGGGCTCAATTTTAGGGCCAGTGCTCTTTAATGTTTTTATAAATGATCTGGACACAGGAATCAAATGTACATTAATTAAGTTTGCCGATGATACTAAACTAGGAGGAGCTGTGGACTGCCTCGAGGGTAGAGAGACCTTACAGAGAGATCTGGATAGACTAGACAGCTGGGCAATCACCAACTGTATGAAATTTAATAAGAGCAAGTGCTGGATTCTCCACCTGGGACAGGGTAATCCTGGTTATATATACAAATTGGGAGATGAGAGGCTGGAGAGCAGCCCTGCGGAAAGCGATCTGGGGGTTTGGGTTGATGGCAAGTTGAATATGAGTCAACAGTGTGCCCTGGCAGCCAAAAGGGCCAACCATGTTGTGGGGTGCATCAAGCACAGCATAGCTATCTGGTCGAGGGAGGTGATTGTCCCCCTCTACACTGCACTGGTGCAATCCCACCTCAAGTACTGTGTGCACTTTTGGGCACCTCAATTATAAGAAGGGCATTCAACTATTAGAGTGTGCACAGAGGAGGGCGACCAAGATAGTGAAAGGTCTCGAGGGCAAGACTTATGAGGTCACTTGGTTTGTTCAGATTAGAGAAGGCTGAGAGGTGACGTCATCGCAGTCTACAACTTCCTCAAGGGGGGCAGCAGAGGGGGAGGTGCTGATCTCTGGTGACCAGCGATAGGATGTGATGGAATGGCTTAAAGCTGCGTCAGGGGAAGTTCAGACTGGAAATTAGGAAAAGGTTCTTCACCAAGAGGGTGGTCGGTCACTGGAACAGGCTCCCCAGGGAAGTGGTCACAGCACCAAGCCTGTCAGAGTTCAAGGAGTATCTGGACGATGCTCTTAGTCATATGGTTTATTTTTAGGTAGTCCTGCGAGGAGCAGGGAGTTGGACTCGATGATCCTTATGGGTCCCTTGCAACTCAAGATATTCTATGATTCTATGATTCACATCTCACTTTGTGGGTGGACAGTGGTCTACAGAAATATGGATCGGGCAGGCTTTGTTTCTAGGAATTATCTTTTTTCGGGATTGTTTTCCTTCTGCTTTGACAGTAAAGACCTCATAGTGTAGAATGCTATTACTGGGGGAGTGCTGTAGAGCAGCAGAAGGGAAATGTGTATGTTTTAACTGAAAAACAAGCTGACAACTAATTGTGCTTGTGACCCTAAAAAAAACATGAACGAAAATTTCCTGGTTGCATGTTTGCTCACTTCCTCATTCTCAATATATGAAAGTGATAAGAAGTCCTAATTGTCATAGAATCATAGAATCATTTAGGTTGGAAAAGACCCTTGGGATCATCGAGTCCAACCATTAACCCCACTCCACAAAGTTCTCCCCTACACCATATCCCCTAACACCACATCTAAACGACTCTTAAACACATTCAGGGATGGTGACCCCATCACCTCCCTGGGCAGCCTATTCCAGTGTCTGACCACTCTTTCTGGGAAGAATTTTTTCATAATGTCCAGCCTAAACCTACCCTGCTGCAGCTTGAAGCCATTCCCTCTTGTTCTATCGCTAATTACCTGTGAGAAGAGACCAGCACCAACCTCTCTACAATGTCCTTTCAAGTAGTTGTAGAGAGTGATGAGGTCTCCCCTCAGCCTCCTCTTCCTCAAACTAAACAGTCCCAGCTCCTTCAATCGCTCCTCATAAGATTTATTCTCCAGGCCCCTCACCAGCTTCGTTGCCCTCCTCTGCACTCGCTCCAGCACCTCGATATCGCTCTCGTATTGAGGTGTCCTCTTTGATTAAGTCTATTTTGTGTTACTGCTGAATCGATGAACAGCCAGGCACTTTCAAATTTTTAGTTTTCATTTGAGCGTTTCACACTCCTTTTGAGAGAGAGATATCAGTACAGCAGTGGCTCAATGCAAATGGTTGCCTCTCTTTGGACATTGCTTTGTATTTTTCTAATGCCTTTTTCCATTTAAACAGGAAGAAGATGAAGTTCCTGATGATGAGACTCTGAATCAGATGATTGCTCGGCGTGAAGAGGAATTTGATCTCTTCATGGTAAGGACATTATGATGATAAGTAGTATAACTTCTCTAGTCTTTTTAACACCTTTGTTTTGCTATAGGTGTTATCCTTCTGTGATTCAAATGTTGGATTATTATTGTGGGAGGGAAAGGCTTCATTTAGTCACATTGTTCATCTGGGAAAAGGAAAGAATCTAAACAGAGACCAGCATCCTCACATTACAAACAAAATGCAGAAATCCCTGCTGAGTTGGTACAGTGGAACACTGTCCATCCAGAGGAGGATATGTAGGTGGTTTGACAGATTTAGACAGTGCAAAACTGATGATCACTGCTTCTCATGCTAATATTACAGCATTTTTTTTTATGACTCCTCGCTTCTTGTACTCACATAGAATCATAGAATCATAGAATCATAGAACCATAGGGTTGGAAGGGACCTCTGGAGATCATCTAGTCCAACCCCCCTGCCAGAGCAGGGCCACCTAGAGCAGGTTACACAGGAACACGTCCAGGCGGGTTTTGAATGTCTCCAGAGATGGAGACTCCACCACCTCTCTGGGCAGCCTGTTCCAGTGCTCTGCCACCCTCAGGGTAAAGAAGTTCCTCCTCATGTTTAGGTGGAACTTCTTGTGCTCAAGTTTGTGCCCATTGCCTCTTGTCCTGTCCCCGGGCACTACTGAAAAGAGCCTGGTCCCATCCTCCTGACACCCACCCTTTAAGTATTTATAAGTGTTGATAAGATCCCCCCTCAGCCGTCTTTTTTCCAGACTGAAGAGACCCAAATCCCTCAGCCTTTCCTCATAAGAGAGGTGTTCCAGTCCCCTAATCATCTTGGTAGCCCTCTGCTGCACCCTTTCCAGCAGTTCCCTGTCCTTCTGGAACCGGGGAGCCCAGAACTGGACACAGTACTCCAGGTGTGGCCTCACCAGGGCAGAGTAGAGGGGGAGGATGACCTCCCTTGACCTGCTGGCCACACTCTTTTTGATGCACCCCAGGATGCCATTGGCCTTCTTGGCCACAAGGGCACATTGCTGGCTCATGGTCATCCTGTTGTCCACCAGGACTCCCAGGTCTCTTTCCACAGAGCTGCTCTCCAGCAGGTCAGCCCCCAACCTGTCCTGGTGCATGGGGTTATTCCTCCCCAGGTGCAGCACCCTACACTTGCCCTTGTTGAATTTCACAAGGTTTCTCTCTGCCCAGATCTCCAACCTGTCCAGGTCTCTCTGTATGGCAGCACAGCCCTCCGGTGTGTCAGCCGCCCCCCCCCAGCTTTGTGTCATCAGCAAACTTGCTGAGGGTGCACTCTATCCCCTCATCCAGGTCATTGATGAATATATTGAAGAGGACTGGACCCAGTACTGACCCCTGGGGAACACCACTCGTCACTGGTCTCCAACTAGATTCTGTGCCCCTAATCACGACCCTCTGAGCTCTATCTTTCAACCAGTTTTCTATCCACCTTACTGTCCATTCATCTAACCCACACTTCCTAAGCTTCCCTATGAGGATGCTGTGGGAGACCGTGTCAAACGCCTTGCTTAAGTCAAGATAGACCACATCTACCGCCCTCCCCTCATCTATCCATCCAGTCATGCCATCGTAGAAGGCTATCAGATTAGTCAGACATGATTTCCCCTTGGTGAATCCATGCTGAGTACTTCTGATAGCTTTCTTCTCCTCCACGTGCCTTGAGATGACGCCCAGAACGAGCTGTTCCACCATCTTTCCAGGGATGGAGGTGAGGGTGACTGTTATAGTATTAGCTAGGGCAAGTACAGGTACTTAACAAAATAGTAAGATAGGAGATTGTCGTGGTTAGGCCTCAGACGGCAACAAAGAACCACGTGCCGGTCACTCGGGCCTTCCCAATATGGGAAGAATCAAAAGAAAAAGGCAAAACTCTTGGGTTGAGACAAAGGCAGTTTAACAGAACAGCAGAGGGAACAAGAAAAAAACAACAACAATAACACGGATAGAGGAATATACAAACATGATTACGGAACCGCTGCTCCCCGCCACTCCCCGACCGGACCTGGGACGCGCCAGCCCACTCTAAGTCCAACTTCCTGCCCCCTCCCCTCCTCTTATTCTCAGGGTGGGTGTGGCTCACATGGCATGGAATACTTAACCCTGTCCCCACCGGAACCAGGACATTATCCACCAATTATTCCATACCATTTTTGCCATGCCCAGATCTTACAGGTTCCAAGGAATTGCCACCACTTTCCCCTGTCATACATATAAATATACACATATATATTCATGCAGATATAATGCCCTTAGTTTATAGGCCATCCCTCCAAAGTGTCTGGCGAGTTCATTCAATCCACGGCTTTGGGCTCCATTTGTCAGAACAGTCTCTCAGGGCAGGTGAGATGGTGTGTGGTGCTGGCCTGTTGCATGCTGTATTTTCGGAGCTTGTGACTGGTGTACCCAGCTTGGCTCATGCACACAGTCCATGGGCTGAAGATGTAGATCTTGAGGAAGTTGCTGGGCGCCAGTTGCTGAGGTCAGTTCTGATCCCATCACCACTGTGCTTTACTCAATTCTTCATCAAAGTCCATCTGTCCTTAATTTGGGTGATTCTTACTGTAGTACAGCTGATAGCAATTATAGTAACGAGGACATACAGTGACAGGGTTACTTAGCAATCAACAACACACAATTTGATTCATTGGCTATTCTCACCCAAAATCAGATCCCCATGAGGTACACATCGGACTTCCCCATCCTTCTGCATCACCCACCAAGTGCATCCAGGTCCTTGGGCAAAAGCAATCCCACGGATGGGTTTGCCTTTGCCTGAGGCAGGACTAACCCAGACTGTCTTCCCTAACATATTCTTCATGTGCACTACGGGGACCTTATCCCCTTCTACAGTACGTGGAAGTTTTGATTGGGCAGGGCCAGCCCGATTGGTAGATCCCCTGGTGTTAACCAGCCAGGTAGCCTTTGCTAAATGTGCATCCCAATGTTTTAAGGTCCCACCACCCATTGCTCTCAGTGTAGTTTTTAACAGTCCATTGTACCGTTCTATCTTCCCAGAGGCTGGTGCGTGACAGGGGATGTGATACACCCACTCAATGCCATGCTCTTTGGCCCGGGTGTCTAGGAGGCTGTTTCGGAAATGAGTCCCATTGTCTGACTCACTTCTCTCTGGGGTACCATGTCACCACAGGACTTGCTTTTCGAGGCCCAGGATAGTGTTCTGGGCAGTGGCATGGGGCACAGGGTATGTTTCCAGCCATCCAGTGGTTGCTTCCACCATTGTGAGCACATGGCGCTTGCCTTGACGGGTTCGTGGCAGTGTGATATAATCAATCTGCCAGGCCTCCCCATATTTATATTTCAACCATCGTCCTCCATACCAAAGAGGCTTCAAATGCTTGGCTTGCTTGATTGCAGCACATGTCTCACATTCATGGATGACCTGTGCAATAGTGTCCATGGTCAAGTCCACCCCTCGGTCACGAGCCCATCTATATGTCGCATCTCTTCCTCGATGGCCTGAGGTCTCATGGGCCCACCGAGCTATGAATAGTTCACCCTTATGTTGCCAATCCAGATCCACTTGAGCCACTTCAATCCTGGCAGCCCGATCCACCTGCTGGTTGTTCTGATGTTCCTCCGTGGCCCGATTCTTCGGTACGTGGGCATCTACGTGGCGTACTTTCACAACCAGATTCTCTATCCGGGCAGCAATATCTTGCCATAGTCCAGCAGCCCAGATGGGTTTGCCTCTGCGCTGCCAGTTGCCCTGCTTCCACTGCTGTAACCACCCCCACAGAGCATTTGCCACCATCCATGAGTCAGTGTAGAGATAAAGTACTGGCCATTTTTCTCGCTCGGCAATGTCCAAAGCCAGCTGAATGGCTTTCACCTCTGCAAACTGGCTCGATTCACCTTGTCCTTCACTGGCTTCTGCAACTTGTCGTGTAGGACTCCACACAGCAGCCTTCCACTTTCGATGCTTTCCCACAATCCGGCAGGACCCATCAGTGAACAGGGCATATTGCTTCTCATTTTCTGGCAGTTTATTATATGGTGGGGCCTCTTCCGCACGCGTCACCTCCTCCTCTGGTGACATTCCAAAATCCTTGCCTTCTGGCCAGTCCATGATCCTGGGCGACTGGGGGTTCCCATTCGAGTTTGCTGTGTGATCAGTGCAATCCACTTACTCCATGTAGCATCAGTTGCATGATGTGTGGTGGGGACCCTTTCTTTGAACATCCAACCCAGCACCGGCAGTCGAGGTGCTAAGAGGAGCTGCGCTTCTGTACCAACCACCTCTGAAGCAGCTCGAACCCCTTCATATGCTGCCAATATCTCCTTTTCTGTTGGAGTGTAGCGGGCTTCGGATCCTCTGTATCCCCGACTCCAAAACCCTAGGGGTCGACCTCGGGTCTCCCCTGGTGCTTTCTGCCAGAGGCTCCAGGTAGGGCCATTCTCCCCGGCTGCGGTGTAGAGCACATTTTTCACATCTTGTCCTGCCCGGACTGGCCCCAGGGCCACTGCATGGACTATTTCCTGTTTGATTTGTTCAAAAGCTTGTCCTTGCTCAGGACCCCATTTAAAATCCTTCTTCTTCCGGGTTACTTGATACAGAGGGCTTACAATCAGACTGTAATCTGGGATATGCATCCTCCAAAAACCCACAATGCCCAAGAAAGCTTGTGTTTCCTTTTTGCTAGTTGGTGGAGACATAGCTGCTATTTTGTTGATCACATCCATTGGGATCTGGCGGCATCCATCTTGCCATTTTATTCCTAAAAACTGGATCTCCTGTGCAGGTCCCTTGACCTTACTTCGTTTTATGGCAAAACCAGCTTTCAGAAGGATTCGGACTATTTTATCCCCTTTCTCAAAAACTTCTTCTGCTGTGTTTCCCCTACGATGATGTCATCAATGTACTGCAGATGTTCTGGGGCTTCACCCTGTTCCAGTGCAGGCTGGATCAGTCCATGGCAAATGGTGGGGCTGTGTTTCCACCCCTGGGGCAGTCGATTCCAGGTGTACTGGATGCCCCTCCAAGTGAAGGCAAACTGTGGCCTGCACTCTGCTGCCAAAGGGACTGAGAAGAAAGCATTCGCTATATCAGTCGTGGCATACCACTTGGCTGCCTTGGACTCCAGTTCATACTGCAGTTCTAGCATGTCCGGCACAGCAGCACTCAGCGGTGGCGTGACTTCATTCAGGCCACGATAGTCTACAGTTAGCCTCCACTCTCCATTAGATTTTCGCACCGGCCATATAGGACTGTTAAAAGGCGAGCGAGTCTTGCTGATCTCTCCTTGAACCTCTAGTTGAGGAATCAGCTTATGGATGGGAATCAGAGAGTCTCGGTTAGTGCGATATTGCCGCCGATGCACCGTTGTGGTAGCAATCGGCACCTGCTGTTCTACGACCCTCAACAACCCCACAACAGAAGAGTCCTCCGAGAGACCAGGCAAGGTAGACACCTGTTTAACTTCCTCCGTCTCCAAGGCAGCTATGCCAAAGGCCCACCGGTACCCTTTTGGGTCCTTAAAATACCCTCTCCTGAGGTAATCTATACCAAGGATGCACGGAGCCTCTGGGCCAGTCACAATGGGATGCTTTTGCCACTCATTGCCAGTTAGGCTCACTTCAGCCTCCAGTACGGTCAACTCTTGGGATCCCCCTGTGACCCCAGAAATACAAATGGGCTCTGCCCCTCTATAGCTTGATGGTATTAGGGTGCACTGTGCTCCTGTGTCCACTAGAGCCTTATACTCCTGTGGGTCTGATGTGCCAGGCCATCGAATCCACACTGTCCAATAAACCCGGTTGTCCCTTTCCTCCACCTGGCTGGAGGCAGGGCCCCTCTAATACTGGTCATGGTATCCGGTACTCCCTTCTTGCAGAAATGACTTGGAGGTTCCTTCAAGAGGATCAGAAGCAAGATCAGGCCTTCTGCTCTGTCTGGGCAATGGCCCGCTGGAAACTGGGGCGGCACTTTTCCTGGAGGGATCCCCTTTTGTGGTTGTCCTTCCTTGCAACTCCTGTACCCATGTCCGCAGGATCCAAGTAGGTTGTCCATCCCACTTCCTCATGTCCTCTCCGTGATCTCGCAGGTAGAACCACAGGGTGCCTCGTGGTGTGTACCCTTTGTACTCTCTCTCTTGAGTGGGGAAATGCCTGCTCCTAATAGCTGAGATGCTGGCCCGTACAGGTGGGGAGTAGGACATATTCTCTTCAAGTTGCTGGACCTTCCGGGACAGTTTCTCCACAGCTGAGACAAGGGGGGAAGAGAGGCTTTCTTCATATCGCCGGAGCCGGCCAGCCACCTCATCCACCGTTGGTCCTTCTTCACCTTTCCATTCCATTACTGCCAGTGAGTTGGCATATGACGATGGTGCACTCCGTACAAACTTCCGCCACATGGGCCTTGTGCAGTGCACCTCATCAGGGTCCGTGGGTAAGTCTGCATTGTCCAAGTCATAATAAATCATCTCCCGCACGGCTAATTCTCTCAGGTACTGGATACCTCTTTCCATGGTGGTCCACTTGCTTGGGTGACATACAACATCTTCACTGAAGGGGTACCTCTCCCTCACGCCTGACAGGAGTCATTTCCAGAGGCTGAGGGCTTGGGTCTTCTTTCCAATTGCCTTGTCAATGCCGCCTTCCCTAGACAGGGATCCCAACTGCCTGGCTTCCCTACCCTCTAATTCCAGGCTACTGGCCCCGTTATCCCAACACCGAAGCAGCCAGGTGACAATGTGCTCACCTGAAAGTCGACTGAAATCTTTTTCCATATCCCACAGCTCACTCAAAGACAGGGATCGGTAATTATCTCTGGTTCTGCCTCTTCCTCCTGTCCTTGTGATGGCCCTGGTTCATCATCATCTCTTACTATGCGAACTGATTTCTTTGTGTACTTCTTCTTTTGTATGGGGGCAACTGATACTGGCACGGGTTGGTTCCCTGGTTCAGCGGCAGTGGCTGCCACCGGGGTTGGAGTAGCTGCAGTGGCTGCCACAGCAGTTGCGGTAGCCACAGTGCCTGTTTCAGGGGCCGCAGTAGCCACAGTGTCTGTCATTCTGGTCTCTGTCTCTTTCCCCTGAGGGTGCTGCATAGCACTGAGCAGTGCCTGGTAGATACTGGCCAGGGCCCAGCACAGTGCGGTGAGTTGTGCCTCTCTGGAATAGCCACAGCATTTTCCCTTCAGATATTCTACTACTCTATCAGGGTCCTGTAATTGTTCAGGGGTGAAGTCCCAGACCATTGGAGGTGAGAAGTTCTCTAGGTACCTGCCCATGTTCTCCCACATGCCATGCCACCCCTGACTGTCCAGCCTCAGAGCAGATCTCTGGGTGGCAGTCTTAAATAGTCGTTTAACCCTAAACAAGACCTGGAACACATTCAGGAGACATAATAATAGGACCAGGCTGGTTTGAGCATCCCAAGGATATTCATAATTCTCAAAAGCTGTCATACCTGACCCGAAGGAGAAAAGGGAGGCAAAAGAGCTGGGGAAAGTGTCCCCCTCTGTTTCCCCCATAGGCTGGGTGTGATTTTTAATAAATTCTGAGAGACGGTGCCCAATGTATGGACTGGATAGCAATGCCACATAAACACCCCAAAGTAACTGTCTAACAAGTGATGTTATCATATCATAAGCCGATATTGCACAGGACAGTAAAATGATAATCCTCATCCCCCTCCCAGAAGTAACAAATATCATTGCAGGGAGTACATAAGTCATATAGGAATTTACATAACACAGCCATGAGAAGAAACCAAGCAACATGGTGGCCAGCGACTATTTACCTAATAAAATAAACGCATACAACAAATTCGTTTTTTCAAGCTGTAGTTGGATTCTGTCGTTATCTCAACCCTTCGAGCCCCACGTTGGGCGCCAAAAAGGACTGTTGTGGTTTGGCCTCAGACGGCAACAAAGAACCACGTGTCGCTCGCTCGGGTCTTCCCAATACGGGAAGGATCAAAAGAAAAAGGCAAAACTCTTGGGTTGAGACAAAGGCAGTTTAACAGAACAGCAGAGGGAAGAAGAAAACAACAGCAACAATAACACGGATAGAGGAATATTGAAACATGATTACGGAACCTCCGCTCCCCGCCGCTCACCGACCAGACCCGGGATGCGACAGCCCGCTCCAAGCCCGACTTCCTGCCCCCTCCCCCCTCTTAATCTCAGGGTGGGCGTGGCTCACATGGCATGGAATACTTAACCCTGTCCCCGCCGGAACCAGGACAGAGATTGATGGTGCTGTTTTCCTTTAGTTGGGTTTGCTGTGGATTATGTCAAGGGCTTTTTGCTGTGTCTCTGCTACTAAAACTTTTGAACAGTTCTCAAAGCACACCTAGATGACAGTGGTTCAAATGCCAGCAATCTATCTGTATTAGTATTTCCCTTGTTGTTAGCATTGATGGAATAATTACTAAAACATCAGTGTAGATAATTGGCCTTTTGGCAAGTATCCAACGTGGGGATTGCTGGAGGACCTATCAAAATCAGTCTCTTATATTGATACAACCACAGGAGCACACTTAAATAAATGTTGAAGGGAAACCACTGTCCCCTATCTTTCTGCACTGGTGGGAGCAGGTTGATCTGTTCTCTGAAGTGAAGCAACACGGGTACTCTCACATATGCATAAACATGCACATATATCAGGAAGTATCCACGGAGTCAATTGTTAATAGGAACCCCAGATATCACATTCTCATACCATCTCATTCTATAAAACATAGTCTTTGTACAGCTATGGAAGTTACAAAACTTCAGGTGGACAGTTGGCAAAGGCCATGTTCCCTAATGTGACAGTGCATTATATTATTGAAGTGCCAGTCTAGTCCGTTAGGTGCTAAGTTTTATTTAAGGAGTTAAGTTTTTTTCAGACAGCATTAAAGACTTGATGCACTGGAAGTGAATGCTTGCGGGGATCTCCATAATTTTAAAATATATAATTCAGATGTAAGGAGATTGGCAGGCCAGAAATCAAGAGATGATAATTTGATCCATAACTCAAAGGTATAAATTCATCCAAATGTCTTCTTCCTGTCCTCCATCAAAGATGTTTCATTCTGCACACTGTGTAATTTCCAGCTGTTGCTATATCCAACCTCACTAACTGAATATGGAAGATAGATACACAGTGACTGATGTGAATGCTGTTGTGTCACACATCAGGGCTGAAAATGAAGTATCCAGAGTTCACTGTGTTGTAGAAATAGATTTGCTGCCTGAAACAGCATTTTAGTGCCAAGGATCAAGAAAGAAAGAACCAAAGCATGGATTGAAACTCATTACTGAACTGAAGACTATTTAGAGAGAAAGATACAAAGATTAGTAGATCCAAATGGAAGAAGTGCATCATTGGCTTTGCTTATTAAATCATGATACTCATTTGTCACTCCCATTCACTAATTATGCAAAGGTTCTTCTTGAAATATGGCTAGTAAATTTCCATCTTCCATGATGTCAATCAGTTGTTCTTGCAAACTCGTTGGAAGGTGTTGCATTTTTATGTTTTTAACAAACTGGTTCAAAACCCACTGAAACTCTTCATTTGGAAGATTTCTCAACAGGTTAGGAAATTCTGCTTCCAAGTTTAAGTGTACGGATACGAGAGTTTTTATAGGTGACACACTTGCATCATTTTCAGCAACAAAGTCATGTAATAATGATGGAAACGTTTCCAAAAAGCCATTTTCAAAATGCTCTCTCCATAGCATGAGTTTCTTTCGAAAAGCAGTTACTTTCTCACGCCTTGTTAAAACGTTACCTTCACTTTGAAGGGACACATTAAGTGTGTTTATTTTTTTTCACAAATAAGTGCCATACTACTGGCAGCCACTTGTCATCACAGAAAAGGTCAGCAAATTTGGAACGCTTGTCTTTCTGTGAAAGAAAAATGCGTGACATCTTTAAGTTTGACAACTCTCTTAAACACTGTCGTGGTTTTGGCTGGATTGGCCAATCAGAATGACAGATGGCCCTCCCCTGCCTCTCTCCAAAGAGAGGAGAGGAAGAGATAAGGAGATTTACGAGTTTAGAAAAAGAACTAAACTACTTTAATGAAAATATTAATAAATAATGAAATAATAAATAATGATTAAAAAAAAAGTGTACAATATATACAAAACCGTATCCGGCTCCCAGGATGACAATTGCGTCACCAGCAGGCACAGGGAAAGTCCCAGACTGGAGTCAGCGATGGACAGGAGCAGGATTCTGGATCTGGAGTCAGGAATGCTTGGATCAGGATCAAAGGCAGACGAACAGACAGGGTTCTCCTGGGACGTCGGCCACTGAAGGAAGAGGCTTGCCCCTTTGATCCCTCAGCTTTTATACTGAGCGTGATGCAGATGGGATGGAATACCCTGTTGGTCAGTTTTGGGTCACCTGTCCTGTCCGCTCCTCCCTGCAGGTGGGACCCCTCTACGCTTCTCCGCTTCCGACCCTCCAACGGGGCAAATAGCGAAGTTAGCTGACCTTGGTTGTTATAGCAATAAGTATAAGCAAGAGCCTCTGCGCGTACCGTTCCTTGGTATAATCAGGTCTTATCACTCTGAGAGTGAAGAGTTTCTGAACAATATGCTGTTAATTTCAGACTTTAGTCAGTTAGAAGAGGCCCAGCTAAAAAGTAAAATTACAAAACAGAAAATTGGTTCTGTTTGACTTCAAACCAGGACAAACACTTTGCCACGAGATAACCAGCAAACCTCTGTGTGGTACAAAAGGTATTGTACCACAATACAAAGTATTGTGATACAAAGTATTGTAAATATTCTACCATTTACAGGTCTTATTTCTATAAACTTAACCACATTGATGGCACTGTGTAGCACTTTGTGCACCTCTGGCTCCAACATTTTTGCTGCAATAGCTTGCCTATGAATGATGAAGTGAATGAGTTCCACGTGTGGTGCTATCTCTGTAACCTTACCCTGGAATCCTTTTTTTTATTCCAGTCAAAGCAGCCACTCCATTGGTGGTTACACTTGCAGAGTTTTTCCCCAAAGCATTGTTTTTTATTAAAGAAGTAATTTACTGTCGGGAATATATCTTCTCCGGTGCATCTTTCCTTTAGCAGCTCACAAAAAAGTAGTTCTTCGTGTATTTCATTCTTGAAACAGAATCTAGCAAATACCATAAGCTGAGACATGTTAGAAACATCTGTACTTTCATCCAACTGCATAGGAACCCTCCCACACTGTGTAATTTGTTCTAATACTTGTTTCTTCAAGTCTTCAGCAATGTTTTCTACGCATCTTCCAATGGCATTTGCTGACAAAGGCATGCATTTTAGTTTGTTGCCATATTGTTTTCTGTGTACTATTTCAGCCATTGTTACTGCGGCAGGAAGAACAAGTGTTTCCCCAATGGTATGTGGGAGTATCACATGACTTGAAACATTGCTGAAAAAATTGTAGAGGTTTGTCTTCATGATGTTCTGAATGGTTAGTTTTTAAATGTCTTGCTAATCGTGATGGCTTCATACTATCATTAGCTAATATATCAAGGCACAATATACACTTAGGGTGAGGTTCAACATTGACGATAGCGGATGTAAATCCATATTTCAAATCGTCTTCTTGATAATTTTGAGGTTTTTTGGCCAACTTCTTGTCAGATCTGATTAGATCATCATTGTTTTTACCTCATAATGTGGCTGACAAAGAGTACTCCTACTAGGATAGAAGTATCAGCTCTGCCATTTTCTTGTAGTTTGCGTGTGCTTGCATTATTAGTATTATCTTCAATCTGCGGTTTCTTTGCAGGAATCTTTTAAAGCCACATGTCCATTCTGTGAGGGTTAGTTTAGTTAAAACTAGATAATATAATCTGCAAATCCACTTAACTTGGCACACATAAACTGCAATATATCGCAATATACTGAAAGCGAACAAATGAATGAGGGTGCCACTGTGAACCCCTCTGTGTTGTGGAACGCCCACCCACTCTTCCCCCAGGACACCTTGCATACAGCACCTGACACATAACCATCTGACATACGGACTGAGGGCACCAGTGCCAATCCGTATATTAGATATTAGTAAAGGTTAATGTCTTTCTTAAAGTTTTAGATAAATACATATAAGTAGAAGTTCTAATATTTTCTTCCTGCACCCCAATGGATCGTCATGCGCATCCCCTGGGGTGCGTGCACCCCACTTTGGAGACCTCTGGAGTAGACAAAAACCAGATTGAGAAGTGACTGTTTCAATGCCCTATGCACAGCTATTTCAACATTGCTTAGTAGTGTTGCTTCAGAGTGTTACATTTCCTGTTAAAACTGATAAAGAAAGGAAAACCTGAAAGTAATTTTTAATGCTAGTTTTATTCCAAATAAAGATTCTCAGTCTAAAAAAAGTCAAATTCATTAAAGTCAAATTCTAGGCCTCCCACCAAAATGGCAGCTGATGCTCTAGTTGTGCTAATTTATTTTCTCCTCTTGGAGCCAAAATGGCAATACAGCATGTGGTGGGTTGACTCCGGCTCCTCGTGGGTCGAGATTAAGACAGTTTAATAAGCAAAGGAAAGAGGAAGAAGAAATAAAAGAAAAAAACCAAAACAAGTGATACAAAGGCAATCACTCACCACCTCCCACAAGTAGACCGGTACCCAGCTTGGTATCCCGAGCAATGGCTACCTCCCCAACTCCCCCCTCCCCTCTGTTTTTATTGCTGAGCATTATATGGCATGGAATATCCTTTTATTCAGTTTGGGCCAGCTGTCCCGGTTGTGTCCCCTCCCAACTTCTCGTCCACCCCCAGCCTACCCATTGGGAGGGGCAGTGAGAAACAGAAAAATCCTTCACACTGTGTAAGCACCGTTCAGCAATAGCTAAGCTATTGGTGTGTTATCAACATTGTTTTGGTCACAAATCCAAAATATAGCACCATATGGGCTGCTGTGAAGAAAATTAGCTCCATCCCAGCCAGACTCAGTTCAATCTCCACCCTTTATTGCATACCACTTACCTCATGCTCAGGCCTCACGCTGTCCAATACATCCTCATTAACTCCCTCTCCCCTTCCCATCCTTTGATATATATACACAGGTAGCATTCCCTCAGTCTATGGGCCACCCTCATAAAATGTCTGTAAAATTTTCATAAAATTTTTATTTAGTCCATGAGTTGAGCTCCATCTGTTATGGTGGTCACTCAGGACAGGAGAGGCAGTGTGTTGTGTCGAGTTATTGGGCAACAAAGCCAACTCAGGTTGGGTCACTGCTGTACTTGCACAGCTTCTTGCGAGGCCCAGGTTGGTTCAGGTGATTCCTGCTGTAGTACTTCCTATAATCAACGCAAACCATGGGTTATTTCCCCCCAAGGTTAAGTCTCCTTGAGGTACACACCAGATTTCCCCATCCTCCTGCATTATCCACCAAGTACACCCGAGTCCTTGAACAAAAGCAGTCCCATGAACAGGTCTGCCTTTTCCTGGTAGAGGAGCAGCCCATGCTGTCTTTCCCAGCCAGTTCCCTGCACACACTATGGTGACCTTATCTCCTTCCACAGCACATAGGGGTTTTGTTTGGGCAGGGGCAGGGACAGGTCAGTCATCTGATCCTCTGGTGTTAACCAGACAAGTGACTTCTGCTAAATTTGCATCCCCAGTGCTTGTACGTCCCAGTGCCCATTGCTATCAGTATAGTCTTTAAGAGTCCATTGTATCGGTCAATCTTTCTGCAGGCTGATGCGTGATAGGAAATGTGGTACACCTAACTAGTGCCATGTTTCTTGGCCCAGGTTGCTTATGTAGTTAGTTTGGAAATGAGTCCCGTTGTCTGAGGCAGTTCTTTCTGGAGTGCCATGCCACCACAGAACTTGCTTTTCAAGGCCCAGGATGGTGTTTCGGGTGGTGGTATGCGTTACAGGGTAAGTTTCCACCATTGTAAGCATGTGATGCTTGCCTCAGCAGGTCTGTGGCAGTGTGATATAATCGATCTGCCAGGCCTCCCCATATTGACATCCCAGCCACCATCTGTTGTACCGGAGAGGCTTTACTCACTTGGCTCTCTTGATTATGATGCATGTTTTGCATTCATGAATAACCTGTGCAATGGCTTCAGTAGTCCAGTCCACCCCTCAATCACGAGCCCATCTGTTGGTTGCATCTCTCCCTAGATGTCCCAATGTTTCACAGGCCCACCGAGCTACAAATAGCTCACCCTTACACTCCCAGTCCAGGTCCACCTGAGGCAATTCAGTTCTGGCAACCTGGCCTACCTGCTCTTTGTTTGAACATTCTTCGGTTGTGCGGCTCTTCGACATGCGAGCATCTACATGACGTACCTTTACAGCAGTGTTTTCTACACGAACAGCGATGTCTTGCCACAGTGCAGCAGCCCAGATGGGTTTACCTCTGCAGTTGGTCCATTTCTGTTGCTGTAGCCACCCCTACAGGGCATTTGCCACCATCCATGAATCAGTACAAAGTACTGTCCATTTTTTCTCATTCAGCAATCTCTAGGTCCAGCTGGATGGCTTTCGCTTCGGCAAACTGACTCGACTCGCCTTCTCCTGTGACAGTTTCTGCAACTTGTCGTGTGGGACTCCACACAGCAGCTTTCCAGTTCTGATGGTTTCCCCCAATACAACAGGACCATGAGTAAACAGAGCATATAGCTTCTCATTTTCTGGTAATTTATTATACAGTGGGGCCTCTTGGGCATGAGTCACCTCCTTGGGCAATGCTCCAAAATTTCTGTTTTCTGGCCAGTCCATGATCTCTTCCAGGATTCCTGGGCAGCTGGGATTCCCCATTCAGTCCCACTGTGTGATCCATGTAGCATTGGGTGCATGATGGGTAGAGGGGGCCCTTCCTTTGAACAACCAGTACAGCACAGGCAATCGTGGTGCCAAAAGGAGCTGTGCTTCTGTACCAACTATTTCTGAAGCATCTCAAACCCCTTCATATGCTGTTAATATCTCTTTTTCAGTCGGGGTGTAGCAGGCCCTGGATCCTCTATATCCCCAGCTCCAAAAGCCTATAGGTCGACCTCGAGTCTCTTCTCCAGGTGCTTTCTGCCAGAGGCTCCAGGTGAGGCCATGCTCCCTGGCTGCAGTGTAGCGCACATTTCTCACATCTGGTCCTGTCCAGACTGCCCCAAGGGCTACCTCACAAATTATCTCCTGTTGGATCTGTTGGAAGGTGTGCTGCTGCTCAGGGCCCCACTCAAAACAGTTCTTCTTTTGGGTCACTCAATAGAGAGGATGCACAAGCTGACTGTAACCCAGAATATGCATTCTCCAGAATCCCATGGTGCCTAGAAAAGCATGTGTTGCTTTTTTGTTAGCTGGTGGGGACATGGCTGTTATCTTATTGATCACATCTATTAGGATGCGACAACATCCATCTTGCCATTTTATTCCCCAAAAATGGATCTCTCGTGCAGGTTCTTTTGACCGTGCTTTGTTTTATGGCAAACCAGCTTTAAGAAGGAGCTGGATTATTCTTTTCCCTCTCTCAAACAATTCTTCCTCTCTGTTGCCCCACACGATGATGTCATCGATGTATTGCAGGTGTTCAGGGGCTTCGCTCTGTTCCAGTGCAGTCTGGATCAGCCCATGGCAAATGGTGGGGCTGTGCTTCCACCCCTGGGGCAGTCGATTCCAGGTGTATTGGATACCCCTCCACTTGAAAGCAAAATATGGCTTGCACTCTGCTGCCAAAGGGATCGAGAAGAACACACTGGCAATTTCAGTTGTGGCATACCACTTGGCAGCCTTCAACTCCAGGTCATATTGGAGCTCTAGCATGTCTGGTACGGCAGCACTCAACAGTGGCATGCCTTTGTTCAGGCCACAGTAGTCCACCTGTAACCTTCCAATCCCTTTGTTGGTTCCATGATCCCTAGCGAAGGATCCCAGCTGCTGGTCTTCCTTACCGTCTAGTTCCAGACCGTTGACCCCACTGTCCCAGCACTGGAGCAATCAGGTAGCAATTCACTCTCCTTGCTGACCTCTGTAATCTTTCCACATATCTCACAGCTCACTCAGGGATAGTTTCCGCCCCTTTTATGATTTCTGTCTCTTCCCTCTCTTCTTGTTGTGGGTGTGCTGCTGCAGAACAGGCTGCCTCTTCTGATTCTTCCTCCTGCTCCCTCTTAGGAGGAGCTTCTTCCTCTCTTACTAACTGGGTCAACCTCTGCTTCTATTGTTTCTTCTTGACTACAGGAGCAACTATGAAAGTTGAGGGTTGGGTCTCTGGTTTAGCCACAGTGTCTGTTCATGTGACCTCTTAGTGTCCATTTGTGTGCCCTCAGAGCAAGAGACCCTCTTGCTCTATGAGGGCATGAGGCCTATCCATCGATAGGCATGGGCCGGGCCCCAACACTACATTAGAATTCGCTGTGTTTCATTGGGACAGGCAAGGCTCCCCTCTTTCAAATGCTTGTACCAATTTGTCAGCATTACATGCCTGTACAGGTGTAACAGGGGTGATAATGGCCTTAGGCACCTGCCCAAATCCTCCCATACACCCCTGACACCCAGGGATCGACAGCTTTGGGACATAGAATCATTTTGGTTGGAAGAGACCCTTAAGATCATCAAGTCCAACCGTTAACCTAGCACTGCCAAGTTACCACTAAACCATGTCCCTCAGCACTACACCTACACGTCTTTTAAATACCTCCAGGGATGGCGACTCAGCCACTTCCCTGGGCAGCCCGTTCCAATGCTGGATAACCCTTTCAGTGAAGAAATTTTTCTTAATATCCAATCTAAACCTCCCCTGGTGTAACTGGAGGCCATTTCCTCTTGTCTTATCACCTGTTACTTGGGAAGAAGCGACCGACACCCACCTCGCTACAACCTCCTTTCAGGTAGTTGTACATATTCCCTGTGTGGCATTCCCAATTAGTGTTTAACCTTATGAACATTAATCAAAATGAATATCAGGCTCCCAACACACACCAGTGCAAACAGTCTGATTGCATAAGGATATTCAAGAAACTGAGAGGCCGTTACAAGAAGCCTGGAAAGACCTATCCCAGAGGAGAGGAAGGGGTAGGTGCCATTCTTCCCTCTCTCCACAAAGCATCTCTCAGAGGAGAAAAGGGGAAAAGTATAATTGCCAATTTTCTCCATGAGATGGTTCTTGGAGTACTGGGACAGCAGCAATGTAGGGCCCGAACACCAGATTAGGCTCAAGGCCAGTGCTTTTATCATATCTCTGCCAGGCGAAGCAAAGCAAAGTGATAAACACCACAGCAAACAGCGACAACTGAAAACAGTCATTAACAATTCTTGGAGTTTGTTGCATAGCAGATGAAGAGAGATGAAGCACCAGAGCAGGGGAGGTAACGCATAAGTTAGCATCCAGAGTAAATATGTCAGCATCACGACCAGCAACAGCAAGTAATAGCCTACCAAGTAACAACTCAGCTAAACAGGTATAATGGCTAGAAGTTCAGTCTAGCACATTCCGATCAGCTCTGTTATTATCTCAAACTGCTCGAGCCCCATGTTGGGCTCCAAAGAGGACTGCGGTGGCTTGACCCCGGCTGGCAGGTAAGCCCCATTCAGTCACTTGCTCACTCTCCCCCCACCCCAGCAGTGGGATGGGGGAGAGAATCGGAAGGGCAAAAGTGAGAAAAAAACTTGTGGATTGAGATAAAGACAGTTTAATAAACAAAGGAAAGAGGAAGGGAAAAAACACCTAACAAACCAAACAAGTGATACACCACCTCCCACAAGTAGACCGATGCCCAACCAGTTCCTGAGCAATGACTACCTACCCCAAAACACCCTCCCTCTGTTTTTATTGCTGAGCATGACGTTATTTGGTATGGAATATCTCTTTGGTCAGGTCAGGTCAGCTGTCCCGACTGTGTCCCTTCCCAACTTCTTGCAGCCTATCTGCTGCGGGTATCAGAGTGAGAAACAGAGAAAGCTTTGATGCCGTACAAACACTGTTCAGCAGTAGTGAAAACACTGGTGTGTTATTAACACTGTTTTGGTCACAAATCCAAAACACAGCACCATGTGGGCAGCTATGAAGAAAATTAACTCCATCCCAGCCAGACCCAGTACATGGCATTTGAGCTAAAAGTCAGTGGGTTTAAGATGAGTGTTTTTTTATACAAGGACAGTTATAGTTGCAATTTAGAAAGAATAAGATAACTTTTCAAAGGTCAGCAACATTGTGTGCTTTTTGAAATTGAAAGTTTTAGGCCCTAATTTTACCAAAGCATGCATTCTTTGCTCACATATAAGCATTTGTAGCATATGAATTTCTTTGTTTCTAGGCTTTCACCCTCACCGAGGACACTGAATATAATTACTTTGTTAGTTTAAATAAAACAAGGTGGATCTCTTTTGTAAATATATGTTTTGCTAAAACATGGGAAGATGAGACTAGAGGTTTCTCAGAGATAAAAGGGATTTGAATAGAATCTTTTGAGAAAAAGCAAATGGTTATTGTCTCTTATTTCCCAGCTTAATTGGGAGTGTCTTTAATTTCCTGTTATGCACTTTCCTTTGAAAAAACCAGCAGCTAACATATCCTTAGTTCTTCAGTCTGTACTTTTCAAATGCAAGCAGTGAATTAATCAGTGAAAAAAAAATTATTTTTGAGCATTATGTATTTCATTAAAGTTCGTTACTAAATAATAGAAAAGTATTTTGATTTGGGCCTTGTTTGACTGCAAATCTTCATTTCTTGCCAGTTGGCACATTTGTCAATAAACTAAACCATGTGCATGCCCAGTTTGAATGAATACATCGTTTAAAAGGGGGAATATGAAAGTCTGCTATGCAAATAGAAGTCTATACAGTCACTTCCCCATTATGAAGTAATGAGATATGGAATAACATTGATTCTGGAATCTAGTTGGATGTGCATAGTCAGGTTGCATGTATTTCATTCTGCTATTCATCTGGATTTAGAAATCAGATCATATGATAATTCAGGTTGGAAGGGACCTCAGGAAGTATCTAGTCCTACCTTCTGCTGAAAGCAAGGTCAGCTATGAAATCAGACCAGGTTGCTCAGGACTTTATCCAGGATAGAGTCTGCACAACCTCTCTGGGCAATCTGTTCCACTGGTGAAAATGTTTTTCCTCATATCCAGTCCAAACCTCTCTTCTTTCAAATTATGCCTGTTGTCTCTCATATTCCCAACATGTACTGCTTCCTCATATATATTGGAAAGTGACTATTAGGTGTCCCGAAGTCTTCTCTTCTCCAGGCTGAACGAGCCCAGTTCCCTCAGCCTCTCTTCACAGGGCATGTGCTCCGGCCCTGTGACCATCTTGGTGGCCCTCTGCTGAGCTCTCCCCAGTTCATGAAAGTTTTTCTTTTTTTGGGGACCCAAACCTGGATACAGTATTCTAGATGTGGTCTAACAAGCCCTCAAGCATAACAGCTTAACCCCCCCCCCCCAATTTGGTGTCATATGCAAACTTTATGAGCAAGCACTCTGTCACCTCTTCCATATAATTTATAAAGATGCTAAATAGAACAGGTCCCAGGATATACCCCTGTGGTACTACACTCGTGACTGGTCTCCAGGTAGAGTACGACCCATTAACAACTACTCTCTGTGCCTGATTATCCAGCCAGGTTTGTTTACACATCTGGTTGTCCACCCATCCAGACTACAATATTCTTCACTTGAGTGAAATTCACTTTGTAATAATGAATTTGATTGAAGATCAACTTTCATGTGGGGATATTCCTTTTTATAGTGGCATTTTATAAGTAGTGGGGTGGAGGAGGGAAATGCCACCAGAGGAGTTGGTTTAAAGTTTCAAGCATAAGTAAATAACCAGCTATTCCCGTGGTTTATTTAATCAAGACCCTTCAAATTGTTGTATCTTTTCCCAACTGCCATTGCAGCGCATGGACATGGATCGTCGTAGGGAAGATGCCAGAAACCCCAAGCGCAAGCCCCGCTTGATGGAGGAGGATGAATTGCCATCTTGGATTATTAAAGACGATGCTGAAGTTGAAAGGCTCACATGTGAGGAAGAGGAAGAGAAAATATTTGGAAGAGGGTCCCGTCAGCGCAGGGATGTGGACTATAGCGATGCTCTTACAGAGAAACAGTGGCTACGGGTAGGTACTGCTTTTTTCTTTTTGACAGTTGCTGTTTGTGGGGGCGATGTTCTCATTGAAGATTGCAAAGTTGCACAAGTGAAAACACCGTGTCATATCTAAGGTCCATGTATTCTTATTATTCAGTTTTTACAAACTGTGCTCAAGACATAACTTAGGTTTCAAGCTATGTTGCTGAAGCTTAGCTCATTGCTAGATGCAGAATCATGATTACAGTTGTTTTCTATTGCAACTATTCTGTGGCCGTAGATGTTGACATATTTCCCTTACGTTTTTCAACACACCAAGCAGATTTTCATCATTAAGAGACTTTTTCAATTTGAAATACGGGAAGCCTATGATCAGTGTGTATTACAGCTTTCTGTGCTGCAGATGTATAAGAAAAAACCCAAACTGATCAATTTTAAAAGTTTGGAAACTTTCAAGCAAGTCTCTCTCAAGCTTTTTCATTTCCAAGTGCCTCTGTGTTTCTTGATCCCAGTGAGATCAAAAAACTCAATGAAGACCATGTTGCAGGATTTCCATGCCTGAAAGTAAAGAATCTAAAATTACTCTCACTGATCAGAGGGCCGGAGCACCTCTGCTATGAGGACGGGCTGATGAGAGTTGGGGTTGTTCAGCCTGGAGAAGAGAAGGCTCCAGGGAGACCTCATAGCAACCTTCCAGTACCTAAAGGGGGCCTACAGGAAGGATGGGGAGGGACTCTTTCTGAGGGAGTGTTATGATAGGACACGGGGTAATGGCCTCAAATTGAAAGAGGGGAGATTTAGATTGGATATCAGGAAGAAATTCTTTACTGTGAGGGTGGTGAGGCACTGGAACAGCTTGCCCAGGGAAGTTGTGGATGCCCCATCCCTGGAAGTGTTCAAGGCCAGGCTGGATGGGGCTTTGAACAACCTGGTCTAGTGGGAGGTGTCCCTGCCCATGGCAGGGGGGTTGGAACTAGATGATCTTTAAGGTCCCTTCCAACCCGAACCATTCTGTGATTCTGTGAATCTATGATTTTGTTGCCCTTGCGGATTTCTTGTCATTCCTCTGCTTAAAAAAAAAAAAAAGCAGAGAGAATGAAAATGCTTGAAAATGCTTAAAAATGCTTACAAAAAGCATTGAATAATGAATGCTAATGTTTATGGCTTTTCAGAATGTTGATATCAGGGGTGGTAAAGAAATTAGGTTTGATCTCTAGAAAGTCTTGTCAAAACCAGGAAATTTCATCATTTTTTAACCCAGTTATGATTTCTAAAGCATATTAGTAAGATTTTTCACGTACAGAACTAGCCTCTGTGATTTGATGGGCAGTATTCTACCATGGTAGAACAATCACATGCTTATGTGGTTGACGCTAACACACAGTGCAGCTAGGACCATAAAAGCTAGGGGAAAAAAAAAACCAAAATAAAGTGTATATCAGGTAGATCTGCTCAAGCTCATTTTAAACTAGTTAGCTTCAGTACTGAAATACTCTGGCTATGGCAAAAGCTCAGCTTGGACTTTCCTACTTTACTTCTCAGGTTGGTTTTGTACTCAATGTTAAGCCGTTTTCTTTAAAAAAATAATAATAGCCGTCAAGAAGTCATCTTTCTACCTCAAGGCAAGATCAGCTATTCCTATGTCATTCTTTATAGATGTTTGCCTAAAGGCCTCCACTGATGGAAAATTTAGAACTCCCTAAGGGAAGCGATTGCTGTGAGTTAGTTTTCCCTAATACCTTATCTGAATTTCTTTCCTGGTTTTTTAAGCACATTACTTCTTGTTCTGTTCACTGTGATCATGAAGAACAGGTTGTTCACATCTTCTTTTTTTTTCCCCCAACATCTTTTTATGTCTTGAAAGACTGTTGGCATAACCCTGCTTAGTCTTTTTTTCTTTGTGTTAACAACCCCTGCTCATATGATCTTTTCCCATAGGCCCCATTTTCTAGACCTCTGATCATTTTAATTCAACTTCCTTAAACTCTCTCCAAGTGGTTAGCAATTTTGTTTAAGTTTTATTCAAAGCTAGACACCAATACTCCAGGTACAGCCTTGCCTGAATAAAGGGGAAGAGTTCTTTCATATAACTGTTAGGGTGTTTATACATCATGGTAAAAGTGGTTTTCTATTTTCTCAGCAGTACAGACATTGACTTGTGTTCAACTTGTGATCCAGTATAAACACTCAATCACTTTCTATGAAACTACTCCCTGTCCAATTTTTCCATATCCTTTTTTGTACAGTTGTGGTGTGTTGACCTTGTCTGCCTGCCAAATGCCCACCTAGCCACTCTCTCACTCCCCCTCCTCAACAGGACAGGGGGGGGAAAATAAGATAGAAAAGCTTGTGGGTCGAGATAAGGACAGGAGCTCACTTACCAATTACTGTCACAGGCAAAACAGACTCGACTTGGTTAAAATTAATTAAATTTGTTGCCAATTAATAATAGAGTAGCATGGTGAGAAACAAAGACAAAAGTAAAAACACCTTTCCCCCACCCCTCCCTTTTTCCCATGCTCAACTTTACTCCTTCATTCCCGACTCTTCTACCTCCTCCCCCCACTCCGAGTGGCACAGGATGAATGGGGAATGGGGGTTGTGGTTAGTTCATAATGCTTTGTCTCTGCCACTCCTTCCACCTCATGCTCTTCCCCTGCTCCAGCGGGGGTCCCTCCCACGGGAGACAGTCCTTCACGAGCTGCTTCAATGTGGGTCTCTCCCATGGCCTGCAGTCCTTCAGGAACAGACTGCTCCAGCATGGGTGCTATCCATGGGCCACAGCTCCTGCCAGAAAACCTGCTCCTGCGTGGGCTCCTCTCCACCGGCTGCAGTTTCCTTCGGGGCATATCCACCTGTTGAGGCATGGGGCCCTCCACGGACTGTAGTGTGGATATCTGCTCTGATGTGGTCCTCCATGGGCTGCAGGGGGACTACCTGCTTCACCATGGTCTTCATCACAGGCTTCAAGGGAATCTCTGCTCCAACACCTGGAGCACTTCCTCCCTCTCCTTCTTCTCTGACCTTGGTGTCTGCAGGGTTGTTTCTCTCACTCCTCTCTCTCACAGCTGCTGTGCAGCTTTTTTTACCCTTTTGTAAATATATTATCAGAGAGGCGCCACCAGCGTCACTGATTAGGTAAGGTTTGGCCAGCAGTGGGTCTGTCTTGGGGCTAGCTGGAACTGGCTCTGTCCAACATGAGGGCAGCCGCTGGTCTCTTCTCACAGAGGACTCCCCTGCAGACCCCCCTGCTACCAAAACCTTGCCACGTAAACCTAATACAACAGGTGGGTTTTCCTTGCCTAATAGAAATACTTTGCATATATCCTTGTTGTAAATTACCCACGTTTTCTCCGGTTGTTACACTAACTTATCAAAATCATTTTGAATTTTAATCTCGTTATCAGGTATACTTGTGGTCCCTGTCAAGTTGGTGTTCTTTGCAGATTTAATAGCCATACTTTTCATTACATAATCCAGGTAATTAAAAAAAGATATTGAATAGCACTGGACCCCTATTTCCACAGCCTTCCATTTTGACAGAACTACTCCGAGTTTTAAAAAGTGCTCTGAATAGATTTTTCTGACTATTTGCTACACACCTGATAGTAATTTTTATGTAGTCCATGATTTCCTGGTTTGTTTGTGATAGTGTTGTGTGAAACAAGATCACAGGCCTTGCTAAAGTCAAGATACAGTATGTACTGCTACTCCTTTTCAACATGGCTTGTAACTTTGTTGAAGAAAACTGCAAGTTCCTTCCTCCTCCACTGTTAAACTGTTAACTGTGTACTCAAATTAGAATTATAGAATCGTCTAGGTTGGAAGAGACCTTTAAGATCATCGAGTCCAACCATTAACCTAACATTGCCAAAACCACCACTAAATCATGTCCCTAAGCATCATGTCTACCCGTCTTTTAAATACCTCCAGGGATGGTGACTCAACCACTTCCCTGGGCAGCCTGTTCCAATGTTTGATAACCCTTTCTGTGAATAAATTTTTCCTAATATCCAATCTAAACCTCCCCTGGCACAATTTGAGGCCATTTCCTCTTATCCTATTGCCTGTTACTTGGGAGAAGAGACTGACCCCCCACCTCTCTACAGCCTCCTTTCAGGTAGTTGTAGAGAGCGATAAGCCTCAGCCTTCTTTCCTCCAGGACTAAACAATCCCAGTTCCTTCAGCCGCCCCTCATAAGACTTGTGCTCTAGACCCCTCACCAGCTTCGTTGCCCTTCTCTGGACACACTCTGGCACCTCACTGTCTTTCTTGTAGTGTGGGGCCCCAAAACTGAACACAGTACTCGAGGTGGGGCCTCACCAGTGCTGAGTGCAGGGGGACGATCACTTCCCTAGTTGACCTTCTTGGCCTCCTGGGCACACTGCTGGCTCATATTCAGCTGGCGGTCGACCAACACCCCCAGGTCCTTTTTGCCAGGCAGCTTTCCAGCCACTCTTCCCAAGCCTGTAGCGCTGCATGGCAGGACCCGGCACTTGGCCTTTGTCGAATCTCATACAGTTTGGCCTCAGCCCATCGATCCAGCTTGTCAGATCCCTCTGTGGAGCCATCCTACCCTCAAGCAGATCAACACTCCTGCCCAACTTGGTGTCGTCTACAAACTTACTGAGGGTGCACTCGATCCCCTTGTCCAGGTCGTTGATACAGATATTAAACAGAACTGGGCCCAATACTGATCCCTGGGGAACACCACTGGTGACCGGTCACCAACTGGATTTAACTCCATTCACCACCACTCTGTGGGCCTGGCCCTCCAGCCAGATTTTTACCCAGCGAACAGTACACCTGTCCTGTGGTGTATGAAGGCATGGACTCCGGCTGTGATGAGCACGAAATGTTTATTGCTTCTCAGGCCTCAGCTTTTATACCCGAGCTCTAGAACTTTCCATGCACCTGCTAGGCAAGTACACACATATTTCAGATCACTAACCCAGTCGCCTTATTCAGTTCCCACCAAGATAAGCACGCGAAGCTGTTTCTTGTTCCATGTTTATAATTGGACCAGTTCCTCTTCGGTCCATCCGTATCGATATCTGCGTTCCTCTTTCTGTGTGCTCTGCTCACTGTGGCCTTGGCCGTACGCAGGCCTCTGCTCGTAGATCTGCCATATCTCCCCCTTTTTTGTTTGACACCAGACCATTTATTAACAGGGTCACCATGACTTGTGCTTCTACTCGTCGTGACACTCTTAGCAGGTTATATATTAAACACAATTAAAAACAGAATCAAAAGAACCCTGCTAAGGCAATAAATACCCAGATTCCTAAATTTAGCCCAGAAAATCAATTTTTTTGGATTTACCCACGAGAAATCCTTTTGCAATGTTTCAAATGCATTGCGGTTCATTAAGTCTTGAATCTTTAGTATTTGAGCTTCTAGTTGATCATGTAAAGGACGAATATTTTGTTGCAAGGACATGTCAAAAGCACCTTGGAGATGGTATTTAACCATTTCCCAGCCATGTAGTGACGTATTCCAGGGGAGAGATGTAACACAAAGTCTTTGAGAGTTGTACTCCCAATCACAGTACAGAGAAAGACGTGTTTTTAACGCATTTTTGCCGATCCCCTATCCATATTACTGCTGCTTCTAAAGCTTGCAATCTGGCTAATATTTCTTCATCTATACGTTCTTGCGTATCTAATTCTTCAGTTAGTTACATTAGATAAAGTTTCTCCTACAATCTTAGCGGTCTGGACAGATTCATGTAAACGCAGCAACGGCTACAGAAGCTGAAGCTAAAATAACAATTGCAGATACTATTGCAAAAATCAGCCAGCCTAAAATCGTTTAGAGCGTTATATACCATACTCGCGTTAAATTTACACAGTAAGATTGATTACATTCTTGTACACTTGCATTTTTGAGTCAAAGCAAACACATATGGATGAGAAGTACAAATCATTACAGAATTTTCTTGCTCACAACTTCTATTTGTTGTAGTATTATCTATGGTTAGCTTATGAAGACTTCTGTTTACAAATACAAATCCCATTCGCCAGCCCTCAGTATATAACCCAATATACAAAAGAGTCTACATGAGACAGAAAAGAGATAAGCATTAAAAACTGAAAGATTAATAAAAATACCCATCCTTAGGTATGCCTGCTTTACTCATTGATCGGCTCGGCTGGTTCCGGGCCTTCCTTTTCCCGTACTGGACTCGGCTTAACGAATTTGCAGGAATCCAGTATGGACCTGAGGACAAAGACACACAAGCTTACCCTCGACCCCATGTTATCAGGGGGACTGGTCCTTCCCAGCGCCCTGGTTCAAGGTGCTTATAATACACCTTTGGTTGGTTCAGGCCTTTCAACAGTCCTTCCGAAATGTCGCTCTACTGCTGTGGATGACAAAGACGACATGTTTAGAAAATTTAAAACATAAGTCGCTTTATACAATCGCTCTTGAGGTGTCATACCTACGGGATTCCCCCTTTTTCGTTTAGCAAGCATGGTTTTTAAAGTATGATGCATACATTCCACAATTGCTTGCCCAGTCAGGGAATGAGGAATACCGGTGACATGTTTAATACCCCATTTCTGTAAAAAGGCCTGTACTTTAGTGGACACATAAGCTGGTCGTTATCAGTTTTTACAGTTTTCGGTACTCCCAGACTGCAATGCATTGCAACCCATGTCGAATAACATCACGAGCCTTCTCTCCTGTAGGAGCAGTAGCTACAACAAGGTGAGAAAACAAATCAACTGAAACATGTACATAGCGCAAACGTCCAAATTCCATAATGTGCGTAACCTCGGATTGCCAAAGTTCATCAGGTGTAAGCCCTCGCGGGTTAACCCCCGCAAATGATGGCAGAGGAGCCAGCTGCTGACAATCCACACAAGCTCGCACAATATCATGTGCTTGTTGTTGTGTTAAAGAAAATTGCTTCCTCAATGCCTTCGCATTTTGATGAAAAAAATCATGCGACATTTTAGCTTGCTGCATAATGTTCGGAGTTGTTACCGACAGAGTGTGGTAATCTGCAACTGTGTTTCCCTCAGTTAAAGGACCAGGTAAACAGCTATGAGAGCGTATGTATGTGGACAACAAAATAAGGAAACTGTCTTTTTTGTAAAAGCAACATTAATTGCAGTAAAGATTAACTAACAATTGGTTCTCTACTTGTTTAGAAATGCTCCTTCAGGTCTTTGAACAATGCCAGTAACATATTGAGAATCTGCCACTATAGTTAACGGTTCCTGTTGAAATAAGTCAAAGCCTTTACTGTATCCCTGAGCCGTCTACACAACACCGTACGGGTGCCAGCAAGAGGCTTTGGCGCTAGCAGGATGCGCGGCTGTAAAGGAATTTGTGAAAGTGACTGTAACAGTCTGTGCCGGGGCAAAGAATAATTTATTTGCCCAATATAATCTACTAAGGCAATTTGTAGGTTAAGACTTTGTGATAACCAAAGGTCAAGGTCATCCTTTTTGACAGGGACGTGTATGTGGCTTGGATCCATTCCAGAAAGCTGCTGACAGCGCAAACGACCCTGCGAAATCAATCGTGCTAACATTTCAATCATCATAGTTACTGTTTTTGAAAAGGCATGTGGCAAAATACCCACTCTAATGCAGTCAGGCTCTTTTGCGAGTGCATCATCCCACTGTCCTATCAGGGCGTAAGGTTGAAATTCTTGATATATCACAAAACAGTCTGATAGGAAGGTGTTCAATGCGTCTTGCAGAAGTAGTAGACTGTATCTTATCTGCAACGTGCTGTAATGCCTTCTGAGCTGTTGGGGTTAATGAACGTGGAACCTACGGGGGGGAGGGGGGGCAGACACAGCGCTTCAGGGCGTCCCCCTGTATCTTCAAGTGCGCTCATGTCTCTCCCCCCTCTCTCCGACCCGAGAACAGCCCCCTTATATCCTGCACCAGATTGAGTGGAAAAGTACAGGCTAGAGTCGTTACATGCGTGGCCAGCGCATGCAGCGAGTGTCACCAGACTCATGATCCAGCTTTGCTAACCGCGGCTGTCTGATACCTGACTACATTGTTGCACTCCCTTCTTGTTATCTTCTTCTTCGAAGGTCAGGTTCTCATGGATACACACATAGTTTTTGCAGCAACAGTACCAAGTCCCTTTTTCCCAACATGCATACTGGGTTTGGTTCAACTAGTAATTTTCCATCGTGTCTCACTCGGACCATCCTCTGTTATCCCTTACACATGCCACCCCATGGTCTGTAGTTGGGACACGACGATATTCTACAACTCGTACAAGGGTATGATGCCAAAGCGGCATCTGCAACTGATCGCATAATGCTTATTAAACACGGCAAACAGCATACTAAACATAACAGACAAATTCCTTCCACACAGGCAGGTGAGTATAATTTCCTTCAACCAACCCCACCCCCAAGTCCATCCAGCAAAGAGATTTCACCCAGTGGTCTCCACAAGTTGCTGGTCGGTCGGTGCAGTTCTTGGCAACTGGGCATGGATGGATTTGGAGTGGTCACTTAGATTCATACAACACAGTCCTTTAAAATCTTGACAACCGTGTCCGTGAGCTAAAGCAAAAAATCAATAGCAGCTCTGTTTTGCAGCGTCGCATGTCGAATACTATCTACATCTAGCAATAACTGAGAAATAGCTGTACTAGTAGCATTACTAAACTTAGCCCTGGCAGCGAGAGAGTCCTTGTTTTCAAGAATCCTTGGCAGCGGAAAGAGTCCTTGTTAGCAAGAGCGCATGCGGACTCCCTGTTCTTGCTGGTACTGTGCTTTGATCTTCTTCCACAACAGGCCAGGATTCTCAAGCAGCTAGATAAGGTGTCCCCTGAGTCCGTTACAGACTGTTGTCATCTAAGTGTTTTTCTTGCAAGCACCTGAGACTGAATAACAATTAGTGTGATAGATGTGTTTTCACAGCACCCAGGGTGCGAGTCCCTTGAGCGTATTTACAATCCTCCTTGCTGATCTTCCGTTGCTTTCCCATATTCCACCCCCCCGCTCAAGAGACCGCTTCTGCTGCGGTTCATTTAGTCTCGCAGGGTATAACAGAGTAATTTACAAAGACGTGCAATAACATATATACATATAGGAAAAAAAACCCCCAAAACATATCTCTATAGTACTGCTTTGAATCAGGTGTCCTATTTCTCTTTTTCTGCTGCTTTCTCGTAGTGCGTATGGCACACTTTTGTGCTAACGCGGCACATTTCCCTTCTAATTGTTCCTGTTTGGGTTTTGGGGTTTTTTTTATTTATTTTTTTGGTTCTTTTTCTGTTTTTCTTTTTTTTCTCTTTTTCTTTTTTTCTCTCTTTTTTTTTTTTTTTCCCCCATCACTTATGGCTGACAGAAGTCTGCCTTTGCAACAAGAGCTCACCCTTAAGTTTCTCATTTCCTACAGAGCATCCTATAGATTTTGGCTCAACTCCTTTTCCCCAATCAACCATGATCTTATAGGCAAACAACCAGCCATACGCCCTGCATGGGTAAGCCTTCCCGAGAGCGTAAGCATGTCGGCTGGCGAAAACTCCCCAATATTTCAGGATTTCCATTTGGTTCTACGGCCCATCATGGTCTATCTACCTGGGGCTGCGCTCGCCTTACGTCTAAACATTGTGTATATACAAACTTTTCGCTTGACGGAGTGTCAGCCCTAGTCGCGTACGAGAACAGTACCACACCGGGCAGAACACCCTGCTCAAGCGGAGTCACCAAACGACACACAAACAACAAACAAACAGTAGCACAGATGCTGATCAGCAGGTATAAGCTGGCGCCCCACACACACTTACACAGCAGACATACAAAAACACCACTTCTGTCTCAGGGAGACGGCTGGTGAGGGGAGGGGGTGAGGTGGGCAGCGGCGGAAGCGAAGCGGCTTCCGGCTCCGTCCTTCTCCCCTAACATTCTGACAATACACTGCAATACCCCGATTCCAGCTGCGCACGTATAAGCGGTTGAGAAGGAGGAACAGACGTGGTACCTGGCACAAATGGTAGGAGGGTTAAGAACGACTTTCGTCTCTGTTGCTGTAAATCTCCTCCGCAGTTGGAGCAGATGCAGCCATAGCTTTAATCGGGATTAAAGGTGGACATAAATCAGGTTCAGTCTCTGGATTTATTGGGCCAGGATCAAAGGGATCTTCTGGCTCTTCACCTCCTGAATTCTGCTTTTGGTAATGTTCTTCAGGATTGGGAATTTCAGCAGATTCAGGCTGAGGGTCCGCAACTGGGGGTATTACGTCAACAGACTGAGGTTCCTCTGGGGGAGCTTGTGGTGCCCCTCCAGCAACCCCTTGCAGGGCTTGCTCTGCGGGATGCAGTGTTCGTATGGCAGTGTATACAGTTCGCCAAGTAACTCAGTATTCCTTCTGGCAAGGACAAGCGCAGCGTCTCCCGCGTTGCAATTCCTCCCCCACTTTTTAGCCACTGAGCCAAATCGTAGGACCCCCCTTTCAGGGAACCATGAGCAATAATCACGTATCCATACAAGCAAAGTTACTAATTTGACAGGGGCCACTTTAAAGCCCTGTTCTGTGAAAGTGTGCTGCAGAAGTTCAAGTTGCAATTTCTGTTCTCGAGTAGCTGTTTGTCCCATTTTTAATATCTACCGCGACTGCCTCACCTTTTTTCGTCAGCGAACAGCGATGAAAGTAACTGTTAGAGAGCTCTTGGTATGAATTCCTCCGTCCAGCCGCAGGTACACCACCGGATAATTAGTACTTTCATATCTCTGTTCCTTTTTAATCCTTGTTCTTTTTAAACCCGATTCAGGCGCCATTTGTGATGTATGAAGGCACGGACTCCGGCTGTGATAGGGCACGAAATGTTTATTGCTTCTCAGGCCTCAGCTTTTATACCCGAGCTCTAGAACTTTCCATGCACCTGCTAGGCAAGTACACACATATTTCACATCACTAACCCAGTCGCCTTATTCAGTTCCCACCAAGATAAGCACGCGAAGCTGTTTTCTTGTTTCCCATGTTTATATTGGACCAGTTTCCTCTTCGGTCCATCCGTTATCGATATCTGCGTTCTCTTTCTGTGTGCTCTGCTCACTGTGCCTTGGCCGTACGCAGACCTCTGTTCGTAGATCTGCCACACCGTCCAGCCTGAGCAGCAGTTTGTCTAGGAGAATGCTGTGGGAAATGGCGTTAAAAGGCTTTTACTAAAGTCCAGGTAAACAACATCCACAGCCTTTCCCTCATCCACTAGCAGGTTACCTTGTCATAGAAGGAGATCTGGTTTGTCAAGCAGGACCTGCCTTTCTTAAACCCATGCTGACTGGACCTGATCCCCTGGTTGTCCTGCATGTGCTGCGTAATGGCTCTCAAGATGATCTGTTCCATAATCTTCCCCGGCACCGAGGTCAGATTGACAGGCTTGTAGTTCCCCGGATCCTCCTTCCAGCCCCTCTTGTGGATGGGCGTCACATTTGCTAACCTCCAGTCAACTGGGACCTCCCCCGTTAGCCAGGACTGATGATAAATGATGGAAAGTGGCTTGGTGAGCACTTCTGCCAGCTCCCTCAGTACCCTTGGGTGTATCCCATTCGGCCCCATAAGCTTGCGTGTGTCTAAGTGCTGTAGCAGGTCCCTCACCATTTCCCCTTGGATTATGGGGGCGTCATTCTGCTCCCTGTCCCTGTTTTCTATCTCAGGGGGCTGGGTACTCAGGGAACAACTGGTCCTACTGCTAAAGATTGAGGCAAAGAAGGCATTAAGTACCTCAGCCTCTTCCTCATCCTTGGTCACTATGTCCCGTCCCCTGTCCCCCCCATCTAATAAAGGATGGAGATTCTCCTCAGTCCTCCTTTTATTGCTGATGCATTTATAGAAACATTTTTTATTGTCCTTAACAGCAAAAGCCAGATTAAGTCCTAGTTGGGCTTTGATCCTCTAATTTTCTCCCTACATAGCCTCACAACATCTTTGTAGTCCTCATGAGTGGCCTGGCCCCTTCTTCCAAAGGCCATAAACTCTCTTTTTTTTCCCCTGAGTTGTGACCATAGCTCTCTGTTCAGCCAGGGCCGGTCTTTCTTCCCCTGACGGTTTTGTTTTTGGGCACATGGGGACGGCCTGCTCCTGCGCCTTTAAGTCTCCTTCTTTGAAAAACATCCAGCCTCCTGGACTCCTTTGCCCTTCAGGACTGCCTCCCAAGGGACTCTGTCGAGCAGGCTCCTGAATAGACCAAAGTCTGCCCTCCGGAAGTCCAAGGTGGCAGTTTCTGCTGACCCCCCTCCTTGCTTCTCCAAGATATCAAAACTCTATCATTTCGTGATCGCTATGCCCGAGAACGGCCACCAACCATCACATCCCCCACAAGTCCTCTCTGTTGACAAACAACAGGTCCAGCAGGGTGCCTTCCCTAGTTGGCTCCCTCATACAGCTGTGTCAGGAAGTTATCCTCACATACTCTAGGAACCTCCTAGACTGTTCCCTCTCAGCTGTACTGTATTTCAAGCAGACATCTGGTAAATTGAAGTCCCCCACGGGGACAAGGGCTAGCAATCTTGACACTTCTCACAGCTGCTTATAGAATATTTTGTCTGCCTGGTTGGGTGGTTTATAACAGACTCCACCATGATTATCTGCTTTGTTGGCCTTCCCCCCGATTCTTACCCATAAACACTCAACCCTATTGTCACCATCATTAAGTTCTCGACATTCATAACACTCCCTAACATACAGGGCCACCCCACCGCCTCTCTCTTCCTTTCCTATCCCTTCTGGAGAGTTTATAGCCATCCACTGCAGCAGTCGTTGCAAGTCATCCCACCGCGTTTCCGTGATGGCGACTACATCATTGTTTTCCTGCTGCACAATGGCGTCCAGCTCCTCCTGTTTGTTGCCCATGCTGCGTGTGTTGGCGTAGATGCACTTCAGTGGGCTATGGTCCCGCCAACCCTTTTTTTCTGGGAGAGGCCTAATTCCTACCTGTCGTTCCCAGGCATGGCTGTAGTTTCTAACCCATCAAATAACCCTCGTATCTTTGCTGCCGCATGGATCTCCTTCCCCTGCCTTCACTGAGATGGCAGACCGAGGGACCTCACTAGCATATCGTCCCACAAACATTGACATGCCACCCCCAGGCTTACCTCTAAAGAGCCTGGCTTCATCCCCTTCCCGCTTCAAATCTAGTTTTAAAGCTCTTTCGATGAGCCCTGCCAACTCCTGCGCCAAGATCCTTTTCCCCCTTTGAGACACGTGTTCCCCATCTGTCACCAGCTGGCCTGGTGTCACATAAACCAACCCCACAATCAAAAAACCCAAAGTCCTGCCACTGACACCAGGTATTGATCTGCTGGCTCTTCCTGTTCCTCGTCATTCCCTGTAAACTGGAGGGCTAGGGGAGAACACTACTTGTGCTCCTGATCCCTTAACTAGTTGTCCCAAGGCCTGGAAGTCTCTCTTGATCACCCTTGGGCTTCTTGTTGAAACTTCATCACTGCCTGCCTGAAAAACCAGAAATGGATAATAATCTGAGGGCCATACCAGGGAAAGAAGCTTTCTCTTTATATCGCTAGCCCAAGCCCCAGAGAGGCAGCAGACTTCCCTAAGAAGTGGGTCCGGTCTGCATATTGGGCCTTCCACTCCCTTCAGGAGGGAGTCACCTACGACAATGACTCATCTTTTTTTCTTTACTGAAGACGTTTTGTTGCAAGGTGTAGTTCGACTTAATCTCAGCGACACCTCCACGCTAATTGAATCATCATCCTTGTCATGGTTCAGTTCTGCATGCAGAGTCTCATACCTATTTTGTGTACATATTTTCAATTGCATTTTCAGGTGGCAAGTCCTTGTACTTCAGAGTGTTACAGAAAATGCTGATGTAAGAGCTACTAATATTTTTGAATGCCTGTATTCTGAGGATTAGATTTATAGTGTAGCATTGGTCATGCAGCTTCACAGTAAAAGCTCCCCTCCATTAGGTGGACAATGAAAACTTGAGTAAAGTGAAACTTTCCTGAGTGTTTTCATGAGATTTATTTTGCGTGGAAAGTAAGGAGTTCTGTTTTCTGCATTTTATGCCTCACTTGTCCTTTCTTTGAGCAACTTAAATTTTCCTGTTGTTTTTTTTTTTTTTTAAATTACATACCTTGGGGATCATAGAAAAGAGATGGCAATCATGTACAACACTTTCAAGGGAATCTTTAAATGTGTAAAATGATCAGAGGGAGTTAATAAGCAGCTTTAACCTGAGGTTTTGCCACTTTAACTTGCAATGTAACAATATCATACACATTGTATGGAAATCTTAAATCAAATATTTTTTTGTTAAAATAAACTACTTAAATGGCTAAGGCATTTTAAAAAGTACCCACAAGATTCAATACATTCTAAATTAAGGATGGCACTTTATTCATAAAAGTTTTCCCTTTACTACCCTATATGTTTTATTATGCCACTGTCCACTCCTCTTTTGGAGCACTGTAGAAGAAACAGACCTATTCGTCACTAGCAGCAGGGCTATATCTCTAGGTTTTTTTCTTTCTCCAGCTGCTGATACCTTTAAGCTATACTTGTATGAGGCTTTTTAGGAGGAAACTTTACGTTTCTGATTAATATATTGGTTTGATAATATCATCATCCAACTAGCAGCCGTCTCCTTAGCTTCATTTGTCTTTGAGAGATTCAGTTTAATTTTACTTTAATTTCTGAGGAGTTTTGCCTGGGTCAGCAGCCAGAATTCTGACCGCAGATCAGCTACCTGCTCCTTCTGAGCTGGACCCTGGTGTTCTGCACCAGGTGGGGTGGGGGTGGGAGGGGCAAGGGTAGGAAGAGAGAGATGGCACAGGGTTCTTTCTGGATCTCAGTAAGAAAGGCCTGACAACAAAAAGCATAATAAAAATAGCTGTTTTAATAAGACAGAATAAAAAGAGGAATATAGATAGCGAGTAAATCTTGTGACCCTTCAGATGCTGGGAACCCCACTTTCATGCAGCATCGGACAGACCCCAGATGGATTTTCCCACAGCACACTGTGCAGATCCCACGTCAGTGGAGAAGCCCCTCCTCCCTCCTGTACCATAGTGCCTTTTATCTTGTGTAAAAAACAAAACCATAGGTCTTATCCTGACAGGCTGGAATGTTATCTCTGTCATAACATCCACAGCACAGGCTGGCACAGGGCACTCCAGCAGATTCCTTTATAGTGGCTACTCATGCTAACCTATTGGCTTTTCAAGCCTTAAGTACAAGACCCAGTAGAGCAGACACGGCCTGCTCAAGATCACTGACTCCTCAAATACAATGTCTTCTGCAAGGCTCCCAATATACCCAGCCATTACACAGATACCTCAATGTTGAATAGTCCAGTAAGGGTCTTATAGGCTTAATTCCTTCTTGTTGCCTCTGAAGGGGAAAAAAGCCCCAAGGAAACAAGAACATCTAACGTCAGTTTTCCCTTCCTGGAGTTCTGGGTGCTGGGTCGTACTTGGTGCCTATGCTCAAGTTCATGAGCATATGCATCACTGCAGATCCCCAAAGGAAAAAAAAAAAAACCTCAAGGCATTTGTGCATGTGCATATACAGAGAAAAATATGTCATCTTTCTCCTTATCAGAAGACCCGAGTTCTGAGTTTGGAAGCAGCGGACCAAAAATAAAAATTATTATTAAAGTCAAGAGGATGAACACATGCAATAATGTAGTGAAACTGCTTTGGAGGCCTGCAGCTGCCTAGACTCCCTGGGAAGTTATAACAGAAGAACAGGCTTCGATCACTAGCTGATGCTGCAGGGTGCTGTGCCCTAACTATTGGTATGGCAACTGCATTTTCTATAAACAGGGAAGTAGGAGCCTGCCTTCTGAACCTAGAAAGCATTTAAATCGTGGAATTATTGTATCCTCTGGCATATTTCTCCCACAACAATACTCCTCACAGGGCAGCAAAATGATAGATCAGCAATCAGATTATTTCTTAAAGGGCCATGAGTGTTCTGTTAAGGACTCCGTTGTTTAGGGCTTTTCAAGAATCAATGGATTTGTTTGCAATAGTCACAAATTAGTGTATCCGAGTTGCTGCTCAGAGGCTAAATTGAGCAGGATGCTGTTAGATGCGTTCCATGATATCTGAGATACTTATTCTGACATGATCTTGATTCTAATAGTTTTGACTCAGGCAGAGGCATCAAGGCAGCTCTTACCTGGCTAAGCTAGTTCTGATGCTCTTTAACTCATCCTCCAAACCTTTACTGTGAAGCTAGATCTCTTAAGACAGCTGAAATGTTTTGCATCTGGATTCAGTTTCTCATTCAACATAGTTGCTTGCTTGGTGCCATGAACAAAGTTCTGTTCTGTAGATGTGCAGATTTAATTCAAAGTAGATTTCCATGTTGCCAAGTGGAACAAGTATGAAACCTGAGATGAGCAGTGTCAGATTTATCTCACACAGGCATTCAAAAACAAACTATTGTAGACTAGTTGCTTTTGCTGATCTATTGCTGAATATTTTTCTTATTCAAATTAGAAGAAAGACAATATTGACATACATACATACAAAGTATGTGATGGATATTTTCAACATCCTCATGACTATTTTGAATTCCAAGTGTTGGAATATAAAAAAATATTGGAATATAATAGTGTTGGAATATAATAAAATATTTTGAATTTCAAGTGTTGGAATATAATACTGTTGGAAAATATCATGACATAAAATTTATTTAATTTTTTTCTTGCTTTATATATACTGGCAAAAGTGAATATGTTGTATAGTAAAACTTGTCATTCAATCTTTCCTTGATCCCCTCAAAATCTTTCCTAGGAAAATGTTAGGAATGTTTTAAACTATATTCTTATCAGTTGGAATGTGAAATTGAAAAGTTATGTGTTCTCTTTTACCAACTGTTAAAAGGCAACTCTGGCATCAAACACTAAAGTTGAGCTAGCTTGTTATTACAACCTGACATAAATTACCAGAGGCTTTTTTTTAGGGTTTGTATATTGTAAAGGAGCTTTGTTTTTATATATATATATCTTTTACAATCAATGCTAAGACACCATTTTGTAGCTAGTGAACATGAACTCAGTTTGATCTTCAGGTGGTTGTAATTAGATACTACAGTAGCTCTATAGGATTATCTGTCATGTTGAATATTTGTTTCAGTTAACCTTTCATCTAGTGACCCTTATATTTATCTAATTATAATGGAGATTTTTTTAACAGGCTTTGTTGAAGGTTGGGATTTTGTGAAAGAGGAGAAAACAAATAAATATTTGTGAAATTGTGAAAAAGTTGTTGTCTTCATAGTCCATGCACATATTGTCCACGGCCTCAAAATCACAAGTTGTTGGTGCTTAGAGGCTCCGAATTCACAGATTGTTGGTGCTTAGAGGCTTTGACCGGGCCCTCTCTTAATGGCAGCAGCTGACTAACTTCATAGATAGGCATACCACTTCTGTATTGTGGCCTTCTGGGAGGGGGTGATCCTTTGAGGATCGAATTTAGCAGAGATAAAGGGCCTTGCACTATAATATCTTGCAAAGTACATAACCTTTCCACTTCCTTGACTGCCCTGGTAAGTGAAAGGAGTCCCTTCTCCCACTCTGAGTGCCCGTTGTTCAGTTTCCTTAAATGAGGTAGAAGAGAATAATAAAGGTCTAACCTGCCCTCTCGGTCCCTTTTGGAATACACCGCAATAGGAGGCATGTTCTGCAAACCCCTACTCTACCCTCAATGGGTTTTGTGGGTGTAGTGGGCCTAGCCTCTGATGGGTCTTAAGTTCACCCTTTAGGACATTAAGGGCCTCTGTATGTTGTGGCGTCCAATCCCATTCCTTATTCTTTTGGAGCAAGTCATATAACAGGTGGGCAATCACTGAGAACCCCAGCATATGCTTTCTCAAGTAGCCCAATGTACCTAACAGCTGCTATAGTTCTGTCTGTTTGCCTGGAGTTTGCCCTTTCTCAACGGTTGACAGAGTGTCATTGGGTACTGCAACTGCTCCAGCTATCCACCAGGCTCCTAGGAATTTAATTTCTTGTCCGGGACCTTGACATTTGGAAGGCAGAATGTCTAGTCCATTTTTATTCAACAGGTTCCAGATGGCTTCAGCCACCTGCCCTACCTGTTCTTTATTATCTCCACCAACTAGGATATCGTCTATGTACTAATATATGTGGACACCTGACGGCACCTCTACCACATCGAGGAGTTTGGCCAAGGCATTGTGGACAATAGTGGGAGAGTGTATCCTTGTGGGAGTCGGTTAAAGGTGCATTGTGTCCCTTCCGAAGTAAAGGCAAACTGAGGCCAATCCTCTTCCCTTAATGGGATCATGAAAAACATCTTTGATATCTAGGGCAGCCATCTACGGGTGGGCGGCTGCCTGTATTGCTGTTACTATTGAGGTTATACTCAGAATGGCAGCCATCAGAGGCAGGATATTACTGTTTAATCTTTGATAGTCAATTGCCAAACGCCATCGCCCATCAGGCTTACGAATTGGCCAGACTGGAGAATTATAAGGGGAATGATCGAGTATATGGTGTATACCAGAGCATTGCGTATTGTTAAGACAAACGCTGTGGCCTCGCCTCCTCAATGGGATCATAGGTGAAATTAACTAGGTACCACCAGGACTGATATTTTTTCTCAAATTCAATTGCGCTATCCCATATTACTTTTCGAATTTCAGTGGGCAAGGTGCCTTCTTCACCTTCCCTTATGATTGCGGCTGTCATAGATTGCATCCACAATTGCGCTTGGATACAATTAAGAGCTAAGGAAACATTGTTTTGGGTTGTACCAAGTGCATCTGTGATCAGCTGATGGTCTTTTTCACCCATTTCTTCCCACTGAGGCAATATATTAAATAAAAGCCATTGGTGGCTTCCCAGTGCTGATAGAGAGGACTGTAGGGGATGTCTTAATTTGTCTAGATCACTAGTGACTGTGACTAGTTTGTTGGCAAGTATCTCAGCATCTATACTATTTAGGACTCCCAGTCCTGTCCCTAAGATACCAGTCACATCTCTCTTCAGTCGTTGTGAGGGGGTAAGAGTTCATCTGTCTACGTACAGTTCATCTGAGGTTCCTGTAAGACACAAAAGAAAAGAGAATCTGCTCGGTCTTATTTGACCGACGGGGTTAGAGAGAGAGCGAGACTCACTGGGCACTGATCCAGCATATCTTTCCTGAACAATCTTTGGCTTCCGCCAAGTCCCTTCCGCCTCATCTTCTTCCTCATCCTCACTATTAGACCAAAAATCTCCGGTCTGGGTTCCGGAATTTGGATAACACATTAACTTACAAATTTGTTGGACCTGGGTCGAGGGCTACATTTTATCTAAGAGCCCAGTCACTCTTTCCAATAAGATTTTACGTTGGAGATTTTCACCTCTAAGTTGGAGATTTTCACTCCCAAGTCGAGCATTTCGGTTTCCTAAACATTCATTCTCACTCATAAGCTTATCAACTTGAGTTCTTAATTTTCTCCTGTCTCCTCCTGAAAAGCTAATGATGACTTCAGCACTTCATTCTCCGATTTCAGTGTTGCATATTCTACGGCTGAGATCAGATTAGGAGCAGGGGTTTCCCTAGCTTCTTGTTGTGCACAAGATAAACAGGCGCCTAACACCGCACAAATCACACCCTTGCCCTTCCCCGTTTTGAGCTTTAGTGAAGCTCGACACTCTTCAATACGTTCCACCACTTTCTCTTCATCCTTCCAAAATTTTTGGGCCCACTCCTTCCCAGCCTGGGAAGGGGCACAATCATATTTTTGCAGCAGTTTATCCATGGCAATCCTGCCGACTACGCCAAATTCTGTTGCGTGAAAGGGGCAAAGCGGTTTTGGCAGAAGATAAACCCCCTTGCGTTCTAACACTCCTCACCGAGGTGGGAGGCTCGGTGCGGCTGGGTTTAAATTCTGAGTGATGCCCAATTCAGCACTGTCAGTCCAGTCGCGTTTAATATGTATTAAACTATTACGATTTGGATACACTAATAGTGGACTGCACCTTCAGTCTAGTCGTGCTCATGAACTAGCACGGCCACTCTCGAATCTTTGGTCGCGTTCAATGAGGAACTACCACGACTAGCTACTTAACCAGTGCAGTTTATTTAAACAACAGATAGATAGGTTCTTAGGATTGCCGGTGATAAATACACTGTCTGCAAAGCACGTGCAAATGAAAGTATTATTACATATATCAAACGCGCGACAAAGTTATAAACGATACAGCCTGGCTATAAATGTAGGATAGAGATTCTCTAGAGAAATTCCTAAGTTTCCCGAGAAAGCACTCGGTATAGTCTAAGTCTTACCCAAAGGCGTCCCTATGGGGGGAAGAAAGGCTCAGCCCGTCGACTGATCCCGGAAGTCAGTGATGGAGTTCTCCTCGACTTGTTCGCGATGGTGTCTTCCCTGATATCCCCCCTCTCTCGAGCTATTTTTATACTATTTTTTTATCTTCAAAGTGGAGTTGGAGTGACTTTAGTCATAAATACTTTTATTATGATTGGTGTACTCAAGGAGGAGTGGTCGCACCTTGGGGGCGGGTAGCCTCCGGGATGGAGGTGTGTTTTGGTACGTTGTCATAAGCAAAGTTCGCACAAAGGACAGCATTTCATCAACGTTTGACGAAACGTTGGCTCGGGTAGCGAGTAGGCCGCTTATCTGTTTCATAGTAAGCAAGTAGGCAGCTTATCTGTTCGGTAGTACCATCTCCTTCCCATATCTGCTATTCGTCACAAGGCAAGGCCACGGAATGATAACATTTCGTTCCATCCCTCGTGTAGCTTCGCAAGCAACCTTGTACAGGGAACTGCAGATGTTGCATTCTTCGTGTGCCAGCTGCAGCTGTATTCTACCTCAGAAGCCTCTTGATTTTATGACTTTCCTTAATGCATGAACAATGCTGTACTTTTGTGTGACTTATTATCTTGTCTCTTCTCGAGGTTGTTAATTAATTCTGTAATACTCTGTTTAGCTGCAGTTGGCAGAGGCTATTGGGAAACGTGGGTTACTTCAGATTGCAGTAGAGCAGGAGCAAGCTGCAGGGTCCTAACTGGGATGGCCTCTGCTCCTCTGCTTCCAAAACTCCACACCTTGCCATTAGGTAGATACCACTACTTGCCCACTAATACGTCAAATCCCAATACATTTCCCTTACAAGGGCTTAGAGCCACCTCCATGGCTGTCATCCGCTTTTTCCCAGGTAGCCAAAGTTCAGTTCGAGCTATAGGACATTTTTCTGCTGCACCCGTCACACCTATTATGTTTATAGTCTTTCTCGATGGTTTAATCCCTAACTCAGTGGTGTGTTGCTTATTTAAAACAACTATTTGGACCACTGCATCGATTAAGAACTATAAGCTTATTTGCTTTGGGCCCATGGGGATATGTATATAAGGTTCCTTGTCAGCGGAGCATCAGCAAGAATTCACAATGTGGAGTGGGCAGCCTGAACCCCAAACCATGACTTCTATTTTTTTAACTCATTCAGTTCCCCTCACAGGGACGCAAAAGGGTTAAGTTTCCCTTCCTGAGGGGATGTGATTGCTGGCCCTCCTTTTGTCCCCTAGTTTTCCCCTCTAGCAATTCCACCAGTTTCCGGATATGATATCGTCTTTGTACTAATATATGTGGAATTCGCAAGTCCCAGAGTCCTCTATGTTTGACAGCTCCCATAACATCCTTAACAGTGAGGATGCATACTGAGAAACAAATTGTTCATGTAACTTAGAAATCTTCACTTTAAGAAATGTTCTAGGTGTACAAATTTTATATTGATTGTATATTTAGAATGTGAGTAGTTTGGGTTTGTACAGGAACTAACAGCATTATTAACTGTAGATATTACATACTTGTAGTCTTTTTACATTACCACATCTTAGTGCATCTCAGTCCTGGAAAGCATGATCTGATTCTTTGTAATGAATAAAATAAACTAATTTATAGATGGGGTGACTGCCTACATAACTAATTGTATTCACCCCCACTAAAACATATGAATATTTCCTAAAAAAAATAAAAAGGAACATAGATGTTTGTTTTATTGATTAATCACTTGAATTCTAGTTAGGGACTGGAATTACGCTTCCATTTCAAGGTATCTTTTAATAGCTGTCACTTGTCTTGTATCTCTCTGAGGATGTTCCTATGGAATTTAGACAAACTCTTATGTTACCTGTTTAGAGCAGAGAACCTTGAGTCTCTACAAGAGGCACTCTTGTCACTATAGTAAAAAGGATTTTTGTGGAATTCATAACACAAGGCTGTGTTTATTGAGATAAATTATCCCTTTATTAGGAAAGTACCAATACAACATTTTTCAAAATTACTGGAATTTTATTTGCCTCAGGCTTATGACTTGCAACCAAAGACATTGTGCAAAGAAAGCAAAGATTAAGTACACTTTAGGGAAAAGGTGAGAATTCACATTAGTAACACAGATCAGTTTGATGAAAGAAGCCATTCATTGCACTATATAGATTGCAATATTCTAAAACATTTTTCAACCCATTGTTTTTAATCAAGAGGATAAAAGTTTAGCAAAGTTTACAGTATACATAAATTTGCTACAATTCAAAAAAGCTTTTTTCTGAAGATAATAAGCATAAAGTAAAACAATGTATACAGGACAAGGTGACATAAAGGCTAACTACTGTACATTTATAAGCTATTAAATGAAGTTGCATATATGTACCACAGTGTAAAAAAACAATAGAGCAGAAAACTGCCTGATGAAAAATAAGATAACCAGTGGCTTTTTATGGCTGCTCCTGGTTATCAATACTACAAAAGACATTTTTTTTGTCTTTCTGATGATACTAAAAACATCAAATGATAAAACCAGGAATGATGAAACCATTACCAAGGAAACGCAACCCAGAGAAATATACTATCAATGCACATTTTTTCATCAAAAGCATTTTTGTTGTTTTGGAGATTTTAAAAAAAAAATCTGAGGCCCATTCGGTCACAGTATGTTACTTCTTTCCTTTTTTACACTATGATATCATATGTTTGTCAGGCACTATCCTAGAGCTAGTTTATAGAGAATGAGAATACAACCCAGTGTCTGTTTAACAAAATGAATTCAGTGGCTGTAAAATGAGAGAAGGGAAGGGGATGGGGTCAGTTCTGCCAAGGAAATAAACTCTGTGAATTATTCATAATCACTTCCACTTGCTTCTGACTGGTCCTAGAGATGAGAGACACAAGAAAAGTCAGAAATTCTTTGCCAAGTAGTATTCTATGGATTTTGTTAAAGAAAAAAAGAAAAATTACAATTAAATTTACAAATCAAGATAGCCATAAGAAAAGTAATATGTTATTTAAGGCCCAGCTAAAAAGTAAAATTACAAATCAAAAAATTGGTTCTGTTTTATCTCAAACCAGGACATTCCACCCCTTATTCCATACCATTTGTGTCGTGCTCAGATTACTATATACACATAGATCTCTCACAATTTATACACCAAAGTTCATTTAGTTCATAATTGCAAGTTTTCATCTGTCATAGCAGAATCTCAGGGCAGAAAAGATGATATGAAATTCATTGTGGTCCATGTCCAAGGGTGGCATGTCCATCGGCGGCTTTTGTCGGGTCTTTGTTAGGTACAAGAGCTGTGGCAGGAAGTTTTCGCGGGATTTTGTCCAGTCTTTGTTAGGTCTTTGTCAGGTCTTTGTCAGGGTGCATCTGCCACAGGCAGTTAGGATGAAATGGACTTTTCTTGGCTTTTTGATGTATGACTTGGAACTAAAGTGCATCTATCCAATACTTCATTTTGTTCTGTTTTCTGTGAGGAAAAGGTTAGTTTTAAAGCAAAGAAAAACTCAAACCTGTTCCGTATTCTGGGTACCTTTCTCATTCAAAATCTAGAGGCAGGACTGAAAGTATGATTATTGGGGCCTAACAAAATACTTCTGAAATGTTTCTTTTATATTTGAAAAATATTCTCAGTAAAATGATTTTAAATGTCTCAGAAACTGTTTTTGTATAGTGACAACCTGAAGTCAGGTAATCTGAACAGCTATTTCAGAGAAATATCCAATGGCAAAACATCTTGATATATTTTCATAGGATTCTTTTATCTTTCACTTTGCCCTAAGGGTTTTACTTGTAAAATACCATAAGAAGTGTTAGCATGTTTTCTGTTGGAAGTATATTCTCCTCTAGGAAACATTAGAATAAATGTTTGACATAAAAATCCTTTTCTATTTTGGACAACTATGAGTAGCCTTGTTGAAAGCATTAGACTAAAATAAATTGTATTTTGTTTGGAATAGCTAGATTTATTTTATTGAGTTGCTATATCCCAGCAATCATGAACTAAAACTGACTTTCAAATTTGAATTGTAATATTTTTACTCTTTTGAGGTATCAAATTTTGCATGAAACAGTTAAAGACCCTGCAAATAAGATTTCTGAGATATCTCATGCTAAAAGTCAAAATTCAAATGACCTACTGAAAGTGAAGCCTAAATAATTATTACAAATTTCACAGAAATACAGAAAAAAATAAAGTCTGCATTAATTGTTTTAGATTCAGGTTCCTAGGAGCAGTTTGGGATCTGAAGGAGAAGAAACAATCATTTTAATATTGGGTGCCCACTGGATCCTTCCTTTCTCTAAGATTGATAAGAGGCTTGACAGTTAAAATGATGGAGTTTATGATACAGTAGGCCATGACATTTTGTCACATATCAGACTTTTGAATAGTGATTAGTTATTAATAAGCTTCATCTGTTGGATTTGCATTTGCAACATAGATGAAAAGTTACCTATATTTTTCCAAGCATCTTGTTATATATTTTGGCCAAAGTACTTATTCACTTATTCACTTATTCAATATAGAAGAATTTAATATTTTGCCTTGTCTAGAGGAGGAATTTCTGTGACTGTTAGTGTCCTAATATACAGCAAGAAAAGAAATATTAATCATGGAAAACCATTTAAGTTTAAAACTGGGCTTCTCAAAAATTGTTAAACCCATCCCTAGGCATAACTAGAAGGCCTTCAGATTCTTGACCTTTCAGGTAATCAGATTTTTGAGTCATCTTGAAGTAATCTGCTCAGTGAATGGAATGCTCTGTTTTCTGTACCCTAGGAGTGGGATTTTATTTTAAAAGAAGACAAAAAAATCTTTCCAATAATATAGAAGACCTGTCCAAGTGTAGAGTCTAAACTCAATAATTTTGTATTACAATATTTCAGAGAAGTTAAGGATTAGTGTACTGGACATCTGTTTCAGTTACCTCTGAGTACATATAATGAGACATTATCAGATGGATGTCAAAGACTCAGAATCTTAGGGCTTCACTGCTGCTTGGGACCTTGCTTGTATTAATTAATTTCATCTATGCACTTACACTGCATTCTCCATTCTTTTGTGGAGGAAATTCAGTTCCTCCTAGACCATTCTTAAGAGCCTGTGCCTGCCTTAGAAATTTCTTTGTATTCTTCAGTAAGCTCCTGCATAAATAATAGCTTTTATTCATCAGTCTGTGATTTGCACTGTAATTTGTCTCAGAAGACCTAGAAGTCCTTCTAGACACATGTACATTAAAGAACAAAGTTCCGCTGTAAATCCTGCAGTATTCTAATCAATGTAGCCATCTCCGTAACTAGAAATGTCCTGAAAACTTTGGACTCACTGCATCATTGACAGAAGGTAGCTTTGCAAAATGTTGTGCACAGCTAGTCTGAATATATCTTTTTGTATTACTGTTTCATCTTCTAATTTTATTTAATTCACTGAAAAAGTGTGATTTGGTTTATGTTATCTTTCTCTAAATTATATAAAATGAGAACCTCTAACAAGGGTACTTCCTGCTGCTAGCACTTCTTGTTTGAACAGTCCCTCTTTCTTTGTGTTAAAATTTTTCTTCTGCCTGCTCTAGTAGTGAGTTGATTAAGAGTGACAACATAAGAGAGTAAGAAATGAGAAAATGTAAGGTGAGATAAGATTACTCACTACTAAGCAGACAGAAGTCTCAGACTTACCTGCATTAATAGCAATAGCCCATGCTACTGGAAAATTCTCTAAAGCCACTTTCTCTAAGTAAATGGATGTAAGAGGTCACTACAAGGGAAAAAATAATTAGAAAAGGTTTTTGAATTTTTTTCAATTATTTTTGGTTTTATCTAGAATATTTTGCCTCTTCTTTTTTTCTTATTTTCTTCATTTTGTTCCTGTTTTCTACATCTTTAACTTGGAATAAAGTCTGCTTATTTCAAAATGAGAAGTGTAACTCCATCCAAATCAGGAGGGTAAAAATTAGAAAACACATGGGCTGAGATAAAGGCAGTTTAATAAGTAAAGCAAAAGCCACGCAGGCAAGCAAAGCAAAACAAGGCATTCGTTCACTGCTTCCCATCGGCAGGCAGGTGTTCAGCCATCTCCAGGAAAGCAGGGCTCCATCACGCACAACAGTTTCTTGGGATAACAAAATGCCATAACTCCGACCGTCTCCCCTTCCTCCTTCTTCCCCCAGCTTTTTATTGCTGACCATGTCATCATATGGTATGGAATATCCCTTTGGTCAGCTGTCCCAGCTGTTTCCCCTCCCGACTTCTTGTGCACCCCCAGCCTACTTGTTGGTAGGGCAGTGTGAGAAGCAGAAAAGGCCTTGACTCTGTGTAAGCACTGCTCAGCACCAAAACATCCCTATATTATTAACACTGTTTTCAGCAAAAATCCAAAACGTAGTCCCATACAAGCTACTATGGAGAAAATTAACTCTATCCTAGTCAAAACCAGCACACATAAGAAAGAACATAAAGAAAGAACATGATATGACATATGATGATTTTATTACTATGAATTTGTATGATATGCGTTTGCTTCAAAGGTAAATATGTAAATATATACTTGCATTGTAATAAAAGTTTATTAGAATAAATCTTCAAATCAAAATGCTTGTGTTTCTGTTTAATCCCAGCAAAGTCAGTCTTATCTGTTGTGTGATGCTATCCAAGTGTGAAAAAAAGATCAGTTAAAACAACCCCATCAATCCATGTATTATGTTCAGATGTTCAGTATCTGAATTAACTGACTTAAATGACTGATTATCTTCAGTTGTATTATCAATAGAATATCTTTGTGTCATCTGATTGGCCATGCCCACATTATTGTGTCATTCTTCATAGTCTTTATTAGTAATATATTGCCCTGTATGCTGTAGCATAGCAAAAACTATTCAGTTATTTCATCTCTAGGGAGATAAAAAAAATCAGATATATGGAAGCTGTAAACAGCCACAGATATCAGGAAGACCAGTGTTGAAAACCTAAACAAGATAAATGTATTTTAAAGAGAGGGCTCTTTTGAGGACTTAAAAAGTTAGGTTACATGTTAGACACAGTGTGAGCAAAAATGTAAAGCAAAGAGGGATGGGATTTCAGATATAAAGGAAGAAAAGAAGGAACCTTAACTCAGTAAGTTTGTAGATGACACCAAGTTGGGCAGGAGTGTTGATCTGCTCGAGGGTCAGAAGGCTCTACAGAGGGAGCTGGACAGACTGGATCGATGGGCCGAGGCAAATGGTATGAGATTTGATAAGGCCAAGTGCCGGGTCCTGCACTTGGGTCACAACAACCCCATGCAACACTACAGGCTTGGGGTAGGTAAGCTTAGGAAGTGTGGGTTAGATGAATGGACAGTGGGGTAGATTGAGAACTGGCTGAGTGGCAGAGCTCAGAGGGCTGTGATCAGTGGCACAGAATCCATTTGGAGGCCTGCAACTAGTGGTGTTCCCCAGGGGTCAGTACTGGGTCCAGTCCTCTTCAATATATTCATCAATGACCTGGATGAGGGGATAGAGGGCACCCTCAGCAAGTTTGCTGATGACACAAAGCTGGGAGGAGACGCTGACACACCGGAAGGCTGTGCCACCATACAGAGAGACCTAGACAGGCTGGAGAGTTGGGCGGAGAGGAACCTGATGAAGTTCAATAAGGGCAAGTGTAGGGTGCTGCACCTGGGGAGGAACAACCCCATGCACCAGGACAGGTTGGGGGCTGACCTGCTGGAGAGCAGCTCTGTGGAAAGAGATCTGGGAGTCCTGGTGGACAACAGGATGACCATGAGCCAGCAAGGTGCCCTCATGGCCAAGAAGGCCAATGGCATCCTGGGGTGCATTAAAAAGAATGTGGCCAGCAGGTCGAGGGAGGTCATCCTCCCCCTCTACTCTGCATTGGTGAGGCCGCACCTGGAGTACTGTGTCCAGTTCTGGGCTCCCCGGTTCAAGAAGGACAGGGAACTACTGGAGAGAGTCCAGTGCAGGGCTACAAAGACGATCAAGGGAATGGAGCACCTCTCTTATAAAATCATAGAATCATAAAATGGTTTGGGTTGGAAGGGACCTTAAAGATCATCTAGTTCCAACCCCCCTGCCATGGGCAGGGACACCTCCCACTAGACCAGGTTGCTCAAAGCCCCATCCAGCCTGGCCTTGAACACTTCCAGGGATGGGGCATCCACAATTTCCCTGGGCAACCTGTTCCAGTGCCTCACCACCCTCACAGTAAAGAATTTCTTCCTAATATCTAATTAAATTTCCCCTCTTTCAGTTTAAAACCATTACCCCTCGTCCTATCATTACACTCCCTGATAAAGAGTCCCTCCCCATCCTTCCTGTAGGCCCCCTTTAGGTACTGGAAGGCTGCTATAAGGTCTCCCTGGAGCCTTCTCTTCCCCAGGCTGAACAACCCCAACTCTCTCAGCCTGTCCTCATAGCAGAGGTGCTCCAGTCCTCTGATCATCTTCGTGGCCCTCCTCTGGACCTGCTCCAACAGGTCCATGTTATTATGTTGGGGACTCCAGAGCTGGACACAGTACTCCAGGTGGGGTCTCACGAGAGCAGAGTAGAGGGGCAGAATCACCTCCCTTGATCTGCTGGCCCACGATGCGGTTGGCTTTCTGGGCTGCAAGCGCGCATTGCCTGCTCATGTTGAGCTTCTCGTCCACCAGCATCCCTAAGTCCTTCTCCTAAGGGCTGCTCTCAAGCCATTCTCCGCCCAACCTGTATTTGTGCCTGGGATTGCCATGACCCAGGTGCAGGACCTTGCATTTGGCCTTGTTGAACTTCATGAGGTTCACACAGGCCCACCTCTCAAGCCTGTCCAGGTCCCTCTGGATAGCATCCCTTCCCTCCAGCATGTGTACTGAGCCACACAGCTTGGTGTCATCGGGAAACTTACTGAGGGTGCACTCAATCCCACTGTCCATGTCGCCGACAAAGATGTTAAACAGCACTGGTCCCAGTACTGACCCCTGAGGAACGCCACTCGCCACTGGTTTCCATGTGGACATCGAGCCATTGACTGCTACCCTTTGAGTGCGGCCATCCAGCCAGTTCCTTATCCACCGAGTGGTCCATCCATCAAATCCATGCTTTTCCAATTTAGAGACCAGGATGTCATGCGGGACAGTGTCAAACACTTTGTATAAGTCCAGGTAGATGATGGCGGTTGCTCTCCCCTTATCTACCAATGCTGTAGCACCATTGTAGAAGGCCACCAGATTTGTCAGGCACGATTTGCCCTTGGTGGCTGTCACCAATCACCTCCTTATTTTCCATGTGCCTTAGCAGAGATTCCAGGAGGATCTGCTCCATGATCTTGCCAGGCACAAAGGTGAGACTGACCGGTCTGTAGCTCCCCAGGTCTTCCTTTTTTCCCTTTCTGAAAATGGGGGTTATGTTTCCCCTTTTCCAGTCAGCAGGAACTTCACCAGACTGCCAGGACTTTTCAAATATAATGGAAAGCGGCTTAGCAATTTCATCTGCCATCTCCCTCAGGACTCATGGATGGATTTCATCAGGTCCCATGGACTTGTGTACTTTGAGGTTCCTTAGATGGTCCCAAACCTGATCTTCTCCTACAGTGGACGGTTCTTCATTCTCATAGACCCTGTTTTTGCCTTCTGCAACTTGGGCAGTGTGGTCAGAGGCCTTGACAGTGAAGACCGAGACAAAAAAGTCATTCAGTATCTCAGCCTTCTCCATATCCTGGGTGACCTTCTGGAGAGGGCCCACATCTTCCCTTGTCTTGCCTTTATCCCTGACATACTTATAGAAGTTTTTCCTGTTGTCCTTGATGTCTCTGGCCAGATTTAATTCTATCTGGGCTTTAACTTGCCTAATCTGGTTCCTGGCCACTCAGACAGTTTCTCTGTATTCCTCACAGGCTAACTGTCCTTGCTTCCACCCTCTTCCTCCAGGAGCTCCTCGTTCACCCACGCAGGCCTCCTCGCTTTTTTGCCTGACTTCTTTCTTGGGATGCATCGCTCCTGAGCTTGGAGGAGGCGATCCTTGAATACTAACCAGCTCTCTTGGGCCCCTCTTCCCTCCAGTGCTTTTTCCCATGTTACCCTGCCAAGCAGGTCCCTCAAGAGGACAAAATCTGCTCTCTTGAAGTCCAGGGTAGTGAGCTTGCTGCGTGCCCTCCTCGCTGCCCTAAGGATCTTGAATTCAACCATTCCACGATCACTGCAGCCGAGGCTACCCTTGAGCTTGACATTCCCCACCAGCCCCTCCTTGTTGGTAAGGACAAGGTCCAGCATGACTCCCCTCCTTGTTGGCTCTTCTACCATTTGAAAAAAGAAAGTTGTCATCGACACATTCCAAGAACTTCCTGGATTTCTTGTGCCCCGCTGTGTTGTCCTTCCAACAGATATCGGGGTGGTTGAAGTCCCCCATGAGGACCAGGGTCTGTGAACGCCATGCCGCTCCTATCTGTCTATGGAGGGCCTCATCCGCTCTGTCGTCCTGGTCAGGTGGCCTGTAGCAGACCCCTACCGTAATGTCACCTGCCCCTGTGTTCCCTTTAATCTTGACCCATAAGGTCTCCATTGGGTCTGCATCCATCCCCAGGTGGAGCTCCATTCACTCCAGTTGGTCATTGACATAGAGGGCGACACCCCCTCCTCATCTCCCCTGCCTGTCCTTCCTGAAGAGTCTGTATCCCTCCATTCCAACACTCCAATCATAAGAGCCATCCCACCACGTCTCTGTGATGCCAATAAGATCATAGCCCTGGAGGCGTGCACACATCTCTAACGCCTCTTGCTTGTTTCCCATGCTACATGCATTTGTATAGAGATCCTTCAGCTGGGCACCCGATGACGCTGACTTACAGGCTAGAGTGGCTGCATTTCCTTTGTGCTGCTCTTCAGGTGGCCTTCCTTTGAGGTGTTTTATCTGTGACCCTCTGGTTCCTAGAAAAAGGAACATACACATATTCCTCTTTATGAGGAAAGGCTGAGACCTGGGTCTGTTTAGCCTGGAGAAGAGAAGACTGAGAGGGGATCTTATCAATGCTTATGAATATCTAAAGGGCGGGTATCAAGAGGATGGGGCCAGACTCTCTTCATTGGTGCCCGGTGACAGGACAAGGGGAAATGGGCACAAGCTGGAACACAGGAAGTTCCATCTCAACATGAGGAAAAACTTCTGGAAAAACTGGAACAGGCTGCCCAGAGAGGTTGTGGAGTCTCCTTCTCTGGAGATATTTAAAACTCACCTGGACGCGTTCCTGTCCAACCTGCTCTAGGTGAACCTGTTTTGGCAGGGGCGTTGGACTAGATGATCTCCAAAGGTCCCTTCCAACCCCTACCATTCTGTGATTCTGTGAAGAGTGGCTGGAAAGCTGCCTGGCGGAAAAGGACCTGGGCGTGCTGGTCAACAGCTGGCTGAATATGAGCCAGCAGTGTGCCCAGGTGGCCAAGAAGGCCAATAGCATCCTGGCTTGTATCAAATATATCACATCTACTTTCTTAGGATATTTTGTTGTTTGAAAACTAGGATCCTGTTGGTTTAAAAAGGAAAAGCTTTGAGTCCCATGAAACTTATGATTACAGGTTAACAATGTAGGTCTTTTGTCCCAGCCACCAATGGTTTACCCTGCTGGTACCCTAGCTTGCTAGAAGAAGTTGTTGGGCAGTCTGCCATTCAGCATAGCAGGAAGTAGTTCTATAAATGGTGTGCCTTTGCCCTAGGAGAAGTTCAGACTTTAGGATATTGTGCATTGTTAGATTTATTTCTTTTTAAGGAATTGGGAAGTTGATTTTCCTGTTGAATTATATTTTGTATGCCTTCAGTGAAAATACTGAGTTAGATAATTAGCATTATGGTGGGTTAACCTTGACTGGCTGCCAGGTGCCCACCAAGTTGCTCTCTCACTCCCCCTCCTCAGCAAGATAGGGGGAGAAAATAAGATTAAAAACTTGTGGGGTTTTAATAAAAAAAAGCAGTTTAATAAAGAAAAGCAAAGACCGCACGTGGAAGCAAATGAAAACAAAAAGATTTATTCTCTACCTTCCATCAGCAGTCCATGTCCAGCCACTTCCTGGGAAGTAGGGTCTCAGTATGTGTAGCGGTTGCTTAGGAAGACAAACACCTTAATAATGAATGCCCCCCCACTCCTCCTCCCTCTTAGCTTTTATTGCTGAGCATGACATCATATGGTATGGAATATTCCTTTCATCAGTATGGGTCAGCTGTCCTGGCTATGTCCCCTCCCATCCTCTTGCTCACCACCAGCCTACTGGCCTTTGGGTGGGGTGAGTGTGTTGGAGAGACAGCCTTGATGCTGTGCGAGCACTGCTCAGCAGTAGCCAAAACACTGGTGTGTTATCAACACTGTTCTAGCTACAAATACAAAGCACAGCACTATGAGGGCTGCTATGGGGAAAGTTAACTCCATCCCAGCCAGACCCAATACAAGCATGTTAGCAAATCTGTCTGTATGGCAGAATTAGTTGCAGGAGCTCTCTGTTCTCTTATGCAGCTTTGAGAGATATTGAGCATTAATGCCTGGGAGGGAAGGGAGTAGGCTATAGTAACACTCTTTGGACATGCTTCTTTGGGTTAAGAGGGAATAAGAGGGGGATGCAGCATATAGAGATTTCCTGTTTTGCACAGTATCTCATTCAATCCAAAGAGGGTTTCAACATTATATTGTTTACTATCACTAGTTTTAAGCATCTGTATGCAGTTTCTATGACTGTAGGCAATAGTAATAGCTTTCTTTGACTCTTAAATTTCTAGTCGTAGTACTTAATAATGAGTTCAGAGCAAAGGAAACTAGTATATATCTTGATCCATGACAAATACCTCTCATAATGTAATCACTGAAATATTAGAGAAAAAGCATTGGAGTGCTGAACACCAGAACTGATTTTTATGCCCAACCCTGCTGCCACCATGTGACCGTACTCAAATCACTTGATTCCTGCTTCACATAAAATTAATCTAATAACTAATATAGGACTGGTCTGAGAATTTTTTAAGGTCTTTGAGAACCTTTGATACATGTGAGGTTTAATATATTTCATCTTATGTCATTAGTTACCTTATTATAACATACAACATCAGTTTTTATTTAATAAAATATCCATGGGTGATCTCACCAAGGTAGATTCTTTGTTGTTGTTGATTTCCTCAGGTATTATCAGGTTGGCTTGCAAAAGGATGTTGTCACCAAAGAAGTCAGAGCTATAGATCTTATTGTACATTTTGTTCCATAATTCTTGACTGAACAGTTGTGTGTGTGATGTTGTGCCATGTTTTCCTGACTCTCAACTAAGTCAATGTTAAGAATGCAAACAAAGCAGTTTCTATTTTGATATTTCTTTCTTTACTTCATTTCTTGATGCTCATGTAACAGTATCCACAAAGACTTCCTTATGTAAGAAACGAAGAAATGGTCCTTCATGATTGATGAGAGAAATGTAACTGCAATTAACAATAGAAAAGCCCAAAACCAAGTTCTAGTTCCCTTCTGAAAATTCTTGTTTGTTTGTTTCTCTTTAATCTATGGTCAATATGCTGATTAAAATTCTGGTGCCTTGAGAGACTTGCATGGTCTCAGCTCTTCAGCAAGGGAATTGTTTTATATAACATGAACCAAGACACAACAATAAGGTACTGAACAGCAGGAAGATTTTCTTGGTACAGGATGCAGCACTGAGTCCTCATGATTTCCACTGGTTTTCCATTGGCTTCCACATTGGAATGTGGCTGGAAAATGATACCCAGTACCTCTCATGAGATGTTCAACCCTTTGCAGAATTGGACTCTCTAATAATTTTACTGCTTGCTTTCAAGAAAACAGGCTCCAAACTTTATTGTAGTATTTGGTCCTGTTGCTTTAAGGAAAGCCTTAAATATTTATTTGTACAGTAGTTTTCTTGACTTCCCTTCTATTCACCTCACTAATCCAAAGGCATTTGAGCATGGGAGATGTCTGCTGTGTCCTATACTCTTGTGCAACACCTCATCCATCAGAAACCGGAGATTTGTTTCTGGGATGCATTGCATTATCCTTCTGGTAAAGGTTTGGAAGGATGTTATCTTGGGTGTAGCACTTCAGCCTTATTGTAGTAAGTGTCTTCTAATGAAGCACTGTCATTTGAATTAGTTTCATAAATAACTTGGTACATGAACACACACATATATGAACGATGGGCCGAGGCCAATGGTATGAGGTTCAACAAGGCCAAGTGCCGGGTCCTGCACTTGGGTCACAACAACCCCATGCAGCATTACAAGCTTGGGGAAGAGTGGCTGGAAAGCTGCCTGGTAGAAAAGGACCTGGGGGTGTTGGTCGACCGCCAGCTAAATACGAGCCAGCGGTGTGCCCAGGTGGCCAAGAAGGCCAACAACATCCTGGCCTTTATCAGCAATAGCGTGGCCGGCAGGACTAGGGAAGTGATCGTCCCCCTGTACTCGGCACTGGTGAGGCCCCACCTCGAGTACTGCGTCCAGTTTTGGGCCCCTCACTACAAGAAAGACACTGAGGTGCTGGAGTGTGTCCAGAGAAGGGCAAGGAAGTTGGTGAGGGGTCTGGAGAACAAGTCTTATGAGGAGCAGCTGAGGGAGCTGGAGTTGTTTAGCCTGGAGAAAAGGAGGCTGAGGGGAGACCTTATTGCTCTCTACAACTACCTGAAAGGAGGCTGTAGAGAGGTTCGGTTCGGTCTCTTCTCCCAAGTAACAGGCGATAGGACAAGAGGAAATGGCCTCAAGTTGCACCAGGGGAGGTTTAGATTGGATATTAGGAAAAATTTTTACACTGAAAGGGTTGTCAAGCATTGGAACAGGCTGTCCAGGGAAGTGGTTGAGTCACCATCCCTGGAGGTATTTAAAAGACGGGTAGACATGGTGCTTAGAGATATGGTTTAGTGATGGTTTTTGTCAGTGTTAGGTTGATGGTTGGACTAGATGATCTGAAAGGTCCCTTCCAACCTAGGCAATTCTATGAATGTGTGCATGCACACATGCACACACATGTATGAGATTTTTTTTTAGTGCTTTCACTAAAACCAACCTTTTTTAAGGAAAATTGTCTGAATTTACATGTCTGCACAAAATTTTAAGATCTAATTATATTAATAGATCTCTATATTTTTATCCAAATAGACAGTTTTAAATATTCATTTGCAGATTTATAGTATTCTGGCAATTACTTTATTGTATACTACTCATTAATTTACAGAGTAGAACAGCAAAGTCACAATTTGTCTGTTCGTGGTTTTTTTTTCCCTACATTGGCCAACGTTGTTTTAAAAAAAGAAAACCCAAACATTCTTTTGACTTTGATCTTATGCCCTGCAACAATTTTGCAGAAAAGTATATAACCTAAGTAACAACTGTATGCACAGTTCTAAATGAGATGTTAGTACTAAGGGGTTGTGACAACACCATTGGAGGGCATAGGGGGGAATATTTGGCAAAAATATATTTTTTTGGTTTTGATTAATGAGTGAATATCTATTTTCTAAAGCACATTGCATCAAAATGTTAACCTTGTTTTTTGTTTCTTGTCATTCTGAGTATTTTGTTGTATTAGTTGTAATAACCAAAATCTAATCTGTCCGGTACAGAACAATAAAAAGTATTGTTTGCATTTTAAAACTGTATTTAGTGCATACAATCTGTTTTAGTTTTAAAATCATACATGAAATTGACCAATTTTGCTCCTACAATTAAAATGCTAACAAGAATTGGTAACTGCACAGCTAAAAATCTAGAATCTGAATGCCTAGAATAATAAGAGAAAAATAGGATAAGTAGTTGTCAATATTAAAGCAAGCTGAAGGAAGAAGGCCTTGGGCCTTCTAGTAGGTAGAATGAAACAGCAGATTTGAGTATTTACAATCTTTTCGGTATTAAATTTTCACTAAAATAAAATTACTTGTATCTGAAAACATATGAAAACATAGCCTTTCCCCAGCTCTTCCCCCCCCCCCAGTCAGCTGATGAAGAGACTAGCAGCTCACTGCTTTGCTGGTTTGTTAATTTTATCCCCACTAACTGTGCTTTCTGATAGCTGACCTGCTGATAGTGGTAAGGTAAATAATCTTTTTCATTGCAGCCTTGGAGGTTCAGTAGAATTGCATCACAGGAATGTGTAGGTGTATAAGACATCAAAAGCTGGTGTTCTCTGTATTTCAATGTGCAACTGAATGCTTAAGGAGAGCAATGACATTAACTGTTGACAGCCTTGCATGCTGTATTTATTATTATTTTTAGCTTCTAAAATTTGTGGAGAAATTTCCTTTTCTTAATCTTTGCTAGCTGCAGTGGTGTATGGCGGGTATCCTGATTTAACCAAATGAATATTAATGAGGTTTTGTGCAGTTTTTTTCCTTACTTATTCTTCCTAACGCATCAGATCAAGCCTTCTTCATAGTGGCTATCTGAATGCTTGAAAGGAGATGGAAATTGTCTTTTGATTATTAAGGCCTTGTTTCAGGCTGTTCCTCAGGATTCTGTGTTCACGTTTGTTCTATGGATTTGCACATTAGAGAATGAATAGCAAACAGATTTTGAAATCCCACTATTGGTTTTAACATGCCACATTTTTTTGTATAGTGAACCAGGTTTTGTCCATAAAATGTTTTTCAAGAGACACTGTCCGCAAATTAAATAAATTATGTCTGGACTGTTATCACTCTTTTTATATTGATTATTATTCTCATATGATCATATATATTAGTCATGTTTAGTTCCATAGAGAAATGATGGTACTTGCCTTATGATTATAGCTCTTTCAGCTATGAGAAATGATTGATTAGTATTTGCATTTATTCAAGGCAATATTGAGAAGGAAGAGGGACAAATATCAACAGCAGTTGTGTTCCAGAAAGCATTAATCAGAAAGCTTGCTTTTAAGATTTTTATAGGATTTTTTTGCCCCCAAAGAAAAAAGTTCAGCTTCTTGTTTTTTACCTGGATCTGTTAGTGTGTGAACAGGTTCCCTTTATGCCTGGTTTGTTTTCATAGAGATTTTATCTGTTTACCTGGTGCTGCTGGCTCTGGTTAAAAGCACACATTTGTGGGTAATCGAAACTGTTAATTTTTTTTTGGCTCTGTGTGTTGGTTTTTTTTTTTCAATTTATGATGAGTGCTCTTTACTGTAAAACACTATCGTCAGTGCTTCTGCCTCTGTTGATTGTTATTCTAAATGAAAATTATACATTTTAGATATGGTTTTAACTGTTAGGTCACAAATTCTTTGAAAGAGAAGCTGATTCTAGTATGCTACTACATAAAGTGTGTGTGTGTCTGTACATAAAAAAAAAAAAAAAATTGCAATCTCTTTCATTGGAAGCTGAGCATGGTGTGGACTATCCTGTCTGTAAACAAGTCTTTTGAACTACATTCTCTAGGACTGCTACTAAAGTGAACAAATTGATGCAAGCCCTCATATATATGAAATTCAGGTTCAGATGAATATGTATTTAGGTGGTAGGGTTCTTAATATAACTAATTTAATTTTAGTGTCTTATTGTTTGTCAGTAACTGAATTTCCTTTTGAAATCTTTTTTATAAATACACTGAGCATTTAATGTTGAATTATCTATATCTTGTTGCATTGTATTTTTCTTTTTTTTTTTTTAAATACTTGATAATTGTATTTGTATATTTCTCTTTTGTGTTTTGGGGGGTTTTTGGAATCCATGGTTGTCAGGCAATTGAAGACGGCAATTTGGAAGAAATGGAAGAGGAAATCCGGCTTAAAAAACAGAAGAGACGAAGAAATTTGGATAAGGATTCTGGGAAAGAGGATGGGGAGAGAGCAAAGAAAAGAAGAGGCAGGCCTCCTGCAGAGAAGTTGTCACCCAACCCACCTAAATTGACAAAACAGATGAATGCCATTATCGATACTGTGATAAACTACAAAGACAGGTGAGCTCTGCCTTTTTTGGTTTTGACAAATAATTTCTGGAAACTTAATCCTGTGTAATTTTCAATTGTAGTTATTTATTTATTTATAAATAAAATAATTCCATTTAGGGCCTGATCTTGTAAGTCTTCCTCTACATAAATGGTTTTTTAAAGGATCTGATTGATCAAAACTTGTCAAAATGTAATTTAAAAGATGGGCATATCATGTCTGCTTAGAAATGCTACTGTCCTGTTTAGTAGATATATTTCAGTAGTGCAGGTTTTAGAAGTGGTTTTCTTTAGCTTAATGGAGTATTCTATCTTAATAATTATATAAATAATTTTAAATGCATGGATAATTTTGTCAATACAAGTTCTCACCATGACGCTTAAGAATATTCCCAAAATATTTAGGGTTTGCCTGATGAACACTTGACTTTTCAAAGGAAAAACTGGAGAAATACTGAGCACTAGTAGGTTGTTCATAATGAGAGTGAAGCTTTTTTGTCCTTAAAACCCAATTTTGAACATATACATACATTTCACATGTTAGACAACTGAACTTCAGGAAGAAATATAACTAACACTTAATCCAAACTGAAGTTGTGAGATTTGTATTTTGTTGACTTTCCAACTGAAAATCATCATCTTTATTGAGAAAGAACTTGAGAAACAGCTCTTCTTCAGCTATTGCTTAATAGCAACACTGTATCAGGCTTCAGCTATGTGGGGATCTCAGGTTTATGATTTACTCAAATTTGTGCAGCCTTCCTGTGTAGGCATTCCTATTTTTCCATACAATTATTTCCTTAAGTTGAATAAGGAGCAGATGTAAACTAAATCAATATAAAATTAATTCAAAACCAAGGCTTTTTCACACCAGAGGAGCTGCACCGGTATAACCTATTTGGTTTCTGAACTGAGTACCTAATTTGCTACAATTTTTATATAAACAAGCTTTTCAGAGTGTGTGGCTTCAAATGGCAGGATACGTTTTCCTTTTTGCAGCTACAGTTTGATCTGTGCTTGTACAGGGATAACTTGGGCAATATGCAATAAAGGAGTTAGAGTGGTGATACCTTATTTTTTAGGCACATAACTGCAGAAGTGGACTCCAGCTCATCCTGTGATCTATAGGTTCTCTTTAGAGTGTGTTGAAAAGTTTACTGCTTCAAAATGGGTTACAAAAAATGAGCATGATGAGCAGGAGCTGCCTAAAAGGTCAGCAACATTCAGTTTGCTGTGGCTTTTAACCAGCAGAAAAGCTGGGAAAAGTGGAGTGTTTTAAATTCAGGTATTCCAAACAGAGCTGCAAGAAATTATCTCTTTCCCTAGCCTTGAACCTTTTCCAGAAGGGAAGCACTTCTGGTCAGAGTTCCTACTTTTAATTTTAAACATAGCAGGCTTAAGTCACTTCAGATCTGTATCTCTACCACCCAAGTAACTACTGCACTAAGAGGGATACCACTCCCTCTTCCAGTAATTGAGTTTTTTTAAATACAGAATTGGTTGCCAATGTAGAAAGCGTATGGAGTCCATTAGTCATTAGAAATGCCTGTGTTGTGGATTGAGCTTTTGAAGGGAATGAGTTAGGCAGAAGAAGCCAAGTTCCTTTATTTTGATTGTGTATGAGCTAGCATCGAACCACTTAGTCATATTAAGGCTGGGAAAACACAGAAGTGCAAACTTAGGCTCTTAAAAATGTAAAGATTTAAATATTAAAAAATCTTTGTAGTTATTCCTTTGGATTAGAGGAGCATTTCATTTGAATCCTTGAATTTTGGGGGGGGCTTTTTTGTTTTTTGAACTCTGTGGTTTTGGGGCAAGTATAGAGGGACAGGTTCATTAGAAAGGGAGTAGGCCATGAAGCTTCATTTTTTCATGCATTTAGCATTTAAATGCTTAAAATTGTTTACATCTTCAACTTAAGTTTTCAGTACTAATAAGTGTTTCATCTCTACTTTATGAAAGTCCAAGGGGTTAATCTAGACCAAAGAGTGGTCAGGAGACACCCACGCAAAAGTCTTAGTGGCTCTAGCCTGAGTTGCTTCCTCAAAAGCAAATTTGCACTCTTTATTGCAGCTAATAATCCAGGAGAAAAAAAATAATCAAGAAAAATCTTACTAGGAGTAAACTACTAAACATCTCTGTGCTCTCTCTCATGCTTCCCCTCACACTTGAGCTTCTTGTACTCATTGAACCACATCTCTGTTCTACTTAAAATCTTTCTTTTAAAAAATAACTTTTTCCATGATGCTTACAAAACTCTTGAATACAAGTTGGCTGCTGTCCTGGTTCCGGCAGGGACAGGGTTAAGTATTCCATGCCATGTGAGCCACGCCCACCCTGAGATTAAAAGGAGGGAGGGGGTGAGCAGTTGGGTTGGGAGCGGGCTGGCGTGTCCCGGGTCTGGACAGGCGGGGAGCTGCGGTTCTGTAATCGCGTTTGTATATTTCTCTGTCGGTGGTGTTGTTGTTGTTTTCTTGTTCCCTTTGCTGTTCTGTTAAACTGCCTTTGTCTCAACCCAAGAGTTTTGCCTTTTTCTTTTGATCCTTCCCGTACCGGGAAGTGCCGAGCGAGCGACACGTGGTTCTTTGTTGCCATCTGAGGCCAAACCACGACAGTCCTTTTTTGGCGCCCAATGTGGGGCTCGAAGGGTTGAAACAACGACAGAATCCAACTAGAGCTTGAAAAAATGAATTTGTTAGGTAAATAGTCACGGTCACTATGTTGCTTAGTTTGTTCTCATGGCTGTGTTATTGAAATTCCTATGTTTTTTATGCACTCCCTGTGATGATATTTGTTACTTCTGGGAGGGGGATGAGGATTATCATTTTACTGTCCTGTGCAATATCGACTTATGATATGATAACATCACTTGTTAGATGGTTATTTTGGGGCATTTATGTGGTATTGCTGTCCTGTCCGTACATTGGGCACCACCTCTCAGAATTCATTAATAATTACACCCAGTCTATGGGGGAAACAGAGGAGGACACTTTCCCCAGCTCTTTTGCCTCCCTTTTCTCCTTCGGGTCAGGTATGACAGCTTTTGAGAATTTTGAATATCCTTGGGATGCTCAAACCAGCATGTTCCTAGTGTTATGTCTGCTGAATGTGTTCCAGGTCTCGTTTAGGGTTAAACGACTATTTAAGACTGCCACCCAGAGATCTGCTCCGAGGCTGGACAGTCAGGGGTGGCATGGCATGTGGGAGAACATGGGCAGGTACTCAGAGAACTTCTCACCTCCAATGGTCTGGGACTTCACCCCTGAACAATTACAGGACCCTGATAGAGTAGTAGAATATCTGAAGGGAAAATGCTGTGGCTATTCTAGAGAGGCACAACTCACCGCACTGTGCTGGGCCCTGGCTAGTGTCTACCAGGCACTGCTCAGTGCTATGCAGCACCCTCAGGGGAAAGAGACAGAGACCAGACCAGCAGGCGCTGCGGCCCCTGCGGCAGGCGCTGCGGCTGCTGCGGCCCCTGTGGCAGGCGCTGCTGTGACGGGCACTGCGGCTACTGTGACCCCTGTGACGGGCACTGCGGCTACCGCAACCCCTGTGGCAGCCACTGCAGCTACTCCAACCCTGGTGACAGCCACTGCTGCTGAACCAGGGAACCAACCCGTGCCAGTATACATTGCCCCCATACAAAAGAAGAAGTACACAAAGAAATCAGTTCGCTTAGTAAGAGATGATGATGAACCAGGGCCATCACAAGGACAGGAGGAAGAGGCAGAACCAGAGATAATTACCCGATCCCTATCCCTGAGTGAGCTGCGGGATATGCGAAAAGATTTTAGCCGACTTCCAGGTGAGCACATTGTCACCTGGCTGCTTCGGTGTTGGGATAATGGGGCCAGTAGCCTGGAATTAGAGGGTATGGAAGCCAGGCAGCTGGGATCCCTGTCTAGGGAAGGTGGCATTGACAAGGCAATTGGAAAGAAGACCCAAGCCCTCAGCCTCTGGAAACGACTCCTGTCAGGCGTGAGGGAGAGGTACCCCTTCAGTGAAGATGTTGTATGCCAACCAAGCAAGTGGACCACCATGGAAAGAGGTATCCAGTACCTGAGAGAATTAGCCGTGCGGGAGATGATTTATTATGACTTGGACAACACAGACTTGCCCACAGACCCTGATGAGGTGCACTGCACAAGGCCCACGTGGCGGAAGTTTGTACGGAGTGCACCATCGTCATATGCCAACTCACTGGCAGTAATGGAATGGAAAGGTGAAGAAGGACCAACGGTGGATGAGGTGGCTGGCCGGCTCTGGCGATATGAAGAAAGCCTCTCTTCCCCCCTTGTCTCAGCTGTGGAGAAACTGTCCCGGAAGGTCCAGCAACTTGAAGAGAATATGTCCTACTCCCCACCTGTACGGGCCAGCATCTCAGCTATTAGGAGCAGGCATTTCCCCACTCGAGAGAGAGTACAAAGGGTACACACCACGAGGCACCCTGTGGTTCTACCTGCGAGACCATGGAGAGGACATGAGGAAGTGGGATGGACAACCTACTTGGATCCTGCGGACATGGGTACAGGAGTTGCAAGGAAGGACAACCACAAAAGGAGATCCCTCCAGGAAAAGTGCCGCCCCAGTTTCCAGCGGGCCATTGCCCAGACAGAGCAGAAGGCCTGATCTTGCTTCTGATCCTCTTGAAGGAACCTCCAAGTCGTTTCTGCAAGAAGTGAGTACCGGATACCATGACCAGTATTAGAGGGGCCCTGCCTCCAGCCAGGTGGAGGAAAGGGACAACCGGGTTTATTGGACAGTGTGGATTCGATGGCCTGGCACATCAGACCCACAGGAGTATAAGGCTCTAGTGGACACAGGAGCACAGTGCACCCTAATACCATCAAGCTATAGAGGGGCAGAACCCATTTGTATTTCTGGGGTCACAGGGGGATCCCAAGAGTTGACTGTACTGGAGGCGGAAGTGAGCCTAACTGGCAATGAGTGGCAAAAGCATCCCATTGTGACTGGCCCAGAGGCTCCGTGCATCCTTGGTATAGATTACCTCAGGAGAGGGTATTTTAAGGACCCAAAGGGGTATCGGTGGGCCTTTGGCATAGCTGCCTTGGAGACGGAGGAAGTTAAACAGGTGTCTACCTTGCCTGGTCTCTCGGAGGACTCTTCTGTTGTGGGGTTGTTGAGGGTCGAAGAACAGCAGGTGCCGATTGCTACCACAACGGTGCATCGGCGGCAATAGCGCACTAACCGAGACTCTCTGATTCCCATCCATAAGCTGATTCGTCAACTAGAGGTTCAAGGAGTGATCAGCAAGACTCGCTCGCCTTTTAACAGTCCCATATGGCCGGTGCGAAAATCCAATGGAGAGTGGAGGCCAACTGTAGACTATCGTGGCCTGAATGAAGTCACGCCACCGCTGAGTGCTGCTGTGCCGGACATGCTAGAACTGCAGTATGAACTGGAGTCCAAGGCAGCCAAGTGGTATGCCACGATTGATATAGCGAATGCATTTTTCTCAATCCCTTTGGCAGCAGAGTGCAGGCCACAGTTTGCTTTCACTTGGAGGGGCATCCAGTACACCTGGAATCGACTGCCCCAGGGGTGGAAACACAGCCCCACCATTTGCCATGGACTGATCCAGCCTGCACTGGAACAGGGTGAAGCTCCAGAACATCTGCAGTACACTGATGACATCATCGTATGGGGAAACACAGCCGAAGAAGTTTTTGAGAAAGGGGACAAAATAGTCCGAATCCTTCTGAAAGCTGGTTTTGCCATAAAACGAAGTAAGGTCAAGGGACCTGCGCAGGAGATCCAGTTCTTAGGAATAAAATGGCAAGATGGACGCCGCCAAATCCCAATGGATGTGATCAACAAAATAGCAGCTATGTCTCCACCAACTAGCAAAAAGGAAACACAAGCTTTCTTAGGCATTGTGGGTTTTTGGAGGATGCATATCCCAGATTACAGTCTGATTGTAAGCCCTCTGTATCAAGTAACCCGGAAGAAGAAGGATTTTAAATGGGGTCCTGAGCAACGACAAGCTTTTGAACAAATCAAACAGGAAATAGTCCATGCAGTGGCCCTGGGGCCAGTCCGGGCAGGACAAGATGTGAAAAATGTGCTCTACACCGCAGCCGGGGAGAATGGCCCTACCTGGAGCCTCTGGCAGAAGGCACCAGGGGAGACCCGAGGTCGACCCCTAGGGTTTTGGAGTCGGGGATACAGAGGATCCGAAGCCCACTACACTCCAACAGAAAAGGAGATATTGGCAACATATGAAGGGGTTCGAGCTGCTTCGGAGGTGGTTGGTACAGAAGCACAGCTCCTCTTAGCACCTCGACTGCCGGTGCTGGGTTGGATGTTCAAAGAAAGGGTCCCCACCACACATCACGCAACTGATGCTACCTGGAGTAAGTGGATTGCACTGATCACACAGCAAACTCGAATCGGAAACCCCAGTCGCCCAGGAATTCTGGAAGTGATCATGGACTGGCCAGAAGGCAAGGATTTTGGAATGTCACCAGAGGAGGAGGTGACGCGTGCGGAAGAGGCCCCACCATATAATAAACTGCCAGAAAATGAGAAGCAATATGCCCTGTTCACTGATGGGTCCTGCCGGATTGTGGGAAAGCATCGAAAGTGGAAGGCTGCTGTGTGGAGTCCTACACGACAAGTTGCAGAAGCCAGTGAAGGACAAGGTGAATCGAGCCAGTTTGCAGAGGTGAAAGCCATTCAGCTGGCTTTGGACATCGCCGAGCGAGAAAAATGGCCAGTACTTTATCTCTACACTGACTCATGGATGGTGGCAAATGCTCTGTGGGGGTGGTTACAGCAGTGGAAGCAGGGCAACTGGCAGCGCAGAGGCAAACCCATCTGGGCTGCTGGACTATGGCAAGATATTGCTGCCCGGATAGAGAATCTGGTTGTGAAAGTACGCCACGTAGATGCCCACGTACCGAAGAATCGGGCCAGGGAGGAACATCAGAACAACCAGCAGGTGGATCGGGCTGCTAGGATTGAAGTGGCTCAAGTGGATCTGGATTGGCAACGTAAGGGTGAACTATTCATAGCTCGGTGGGCCCATGAGACCTCAGGCCACCAAGGAAGAGATGCGACATATAGATGGGCTCGTGACCGAGGGGTGGACTTGACCATGGACACTATTGCACAGGTCATCCATGAATGTGAGACATGTGCTGCAATCAAGCAAGCCAAGCGTTTGAAGCCTCTTTGGTATGGAGGACGATGGTTGAAATATAAATCTGGGGAGGCCTGGCAGATTGATTATATCACACTGCCACGAACCCGTCAAGGCAAGCGCTATGTGCTCACAATGGTGGAAGCACCCACTGGATGGCTGGAAACATACCCTGTGCCCCATGCCACTGCCCGGAATACTATCCTGGGCCTTGAAAAGCAAGTCCTGTGGCGACATGGTACCCCAGAGAGAAGTGAGTCGGACAATGGGACTCATTTCCAAAACAGCCTCCTAGACACCCGGGCCAAAGAGCATGGCATTGAGTGGGTGTATCACATCCCCTGTCACGCACCAGCCTCTGGGAAGATAGAACGGTACAATGGACTGTTAAAAACTACACTGAGAGCAATGGGTGGTGGGACCTTAAAACATTGGGATGCACATTTAGCAAAGGCTACCTGGCTAGTTAACACCAGGGGATCTACCAATCGGGCTGGCCCTGCCCAGTCAAAACTTCCACGTACCATAGAAGGGGATAAGGTCCCCATAGTGCACATGAAGAATATGTTAGGGAAGACAGTCTGGGTAAGTCCTGCCTCAGGCAAAGGCAAACCCATCCGTGGGATTGCTTTTGCCCAAGGACCTGGGTGCACTTGGTGGGTAATGCGGCAGGATGGGGAAGTCCGATGTGTACCTCATGGGGACTTGATTTTGGGTGAGAATAGCCAATGAATCAAATTGTATGTTACACTGTCACTGTATGTCCTCGTTACTATAATTGCTATCGGCTGTACTGCAGTAAGAATCACCCAAATTAAGGACAGATGGACTTTGATGAAGAATTGAACTTCAAGGAAAAAATGTCCTAAGTAAAAAAGGAGTAATTGAGCACAATATTTCTCCTACTTCTCCTACCTTGGAGCCGTCAGCAAGGTCTAGTCAGACCTCCCCCTGCATCAAAACCTCTGCGGTAAGGAAGAAAAGACGGGTCCTTGTCATAGGTGACTCCCTACTGAAGGGAGCGGAAGGCCCAATATGCAGGCCGGACCCGGTACATAGGGAGGTCTGCTGCCTCCCTGGGGCCCGGGTCAAGGACGTGAAGAGGATGCTTCCTTCCCTGGTACGGCCCTCAGACTACTATCCACTTTTGCTCTTTCAGGTAGGCAGTGACGAGGTAACAAGAAGAAGTCCAAGGGCAATGAAGAAAGATTTCAAGACCCTGGGACGCCTGGTCAAGGGATCAGGAGCGCAAGTGGTGTTCTCGTCTATCCCCCCTGTTGCGGGGAACGATGAGGGGGTAAATAGGAGGAGCCAGCAGATCAATGCCTGGCTTCGAGCTTGGTGCTGCCGGCAGGACTTTGGGTTCTTTGATCATGGCCTGATCTACAAAACGCCTGGCCTGCTGGTAACAGGCAGAAATACCTTGTCCTCCAGGGGAAAAAGGGTTCTAGGACAGGAGTTATCAGGACTCATTGAGAGGGCTTTAAACTAGATTTGAAGGGGGGTGGGGATGGTACTGGGTTTGCTGGTGAGGTGCCAGGGCGTAGTTGCTCAGCGCTTGTGGGCCAGTGTGCCAGTATTTCTGAAAGCCAGGAGGCACACCACATCTCAAGGGTAAAAACTACACACACAACTCCCTCTCTAAAATGCTTATACACCAATGCACGCAGCATGGGGAATAAGCAGGAAGAGCTGGAGCTCTGTGTGCGGTTGCGGGGCCACGATCTCATTGCAATTACTGAGACGTGGTGGGACAACTTGCATGACTGGAATGCTGTCATGGGTGGCTATGTCCTTTTCAGGAAAGACAGACCAGCAAGGCGGGGAGGTGGAATTGCACTCTATGTGAGAGAGCATTTGGAATGCATTGAGCTCTCACTAGGGGCGGATGAAGAGCGGGTCGAGAGCTTATGGGTGAGGATTAAGGGACAGGAAAATATGAGGGACACTGTTGTGGGTGTTTATTACAGGCCACCTGATCAGGATGGGGAAACTGATGAGGCTTTTTACAGACAACTGAAGGTAGCCTCGCAATCGCAGGCCCTGGTTCTCATGGGGGACTTCAATCACCCTGATATCTGCTGGGAAGACCACACAGCCAGGCATGGGCAGTCCAGGAGGCTCCTCCAGTGCATTGATGACAACTTTTTGACACAGGTGGTACAGGAGCCAACAAGGAGAGGAGCACTTCTAGACCTGGTACTGACAAACACAGAGGGATTGGTGGAGGACATTAAGGTTGGGGGCACCCTAGGTTGTAGTGATCATGAAATGATTGAGTTCAGGATCGTGGGCACTATCCACAAAACAACAAGAAGTAAAATTACAACCTTGGATTTCAGGAGGGCTAACTTTGGCCTCTTCAAGAAACTGCTTGGAGAGATCCCGTGGGCTTGGGCTCTGGAAGGCAAAGGGGCTCAAGAAAGCTGGTTGATATTCAAAGACCACTTCCTCCAAGCTCAGGATCGGTGCATCCCGAAGAGAAAGAAATCGGCCAAGGAACGCAGGAGACCTGCATGGTTAAGCAGGGAGCTTCAGAAAAAGCTCAAGTGGAAGAAGGAAGTTTATAATAAGTGGAAGAAGGGACTGACCCCTTGGGAGGATTACAAGAATGCCACCAGAGCGTGCAGGGATGAAACAAGGAAAGCCAAGGCCGCCTTGGAATTAGACCTGGCTAGGGATGTTAAGCACAACAAAAAGAGCTTCTACAAGTATATTGGAAGCAAAAGGAAGACCAAAGAAGTTGTGGGCCCACTGTTGAATGAGACAGGAGTCATGGTGACGGAGGATGCGGAGAAGGCAGAGTTACTGAATGCCTTCTTTGCTTCGGTCTTTTCTGCTCGGCCCAGCCCTCAGAAGTCCCAGGCATTGAATAAAGTAACAGGGAAAGAAGAAGACTTCCCTTGGGTTGAGGAGGAGCGAGTGAGGGATCAATTAGATCATTTAGATATTCACAAGTCCATGGGCCCTGATGGGATGCACCCGAGAGTGCTGAGGGAGCTGGCAGAAGTCATTGCTGAGCCGCTCTCCATCATCTTTGAAAGGTCCTGGAGAACAGGCGAGGTGCCTGAGGACTGGAGGAAAGCTAATGTCACTCCAGTCTTCAAAAAAGGCAAGAAGGAGGAGCCAGGGAACTACAGGCCGGTCAGCCTCACCTCCATCCCTGGAAAGATGATGGAACAGCTTGTTCTGGGCGTCATCTCAAGGCACGTGGAGGAAAAGAAAGCTATCAGAAGTACTCAGCATGGATTCACCAAGGGGAAATCATGTCTGACTAATCTGATAGCCTTCTACGATGGCATGACTGGATGGATAGATGAGGGGAGGGCGGTAGATGTGGTCTATCTTGACTTAAGCAAAGCGTTTGACACGGTCTCCCACAGCATCCTCATAGGGAAGCTTAGGAAGTGTGGGTTAGATGAATGGACAGTAAGGTGGATAGAAAACTGGCTGAAAGAGAGAGCTCAGAGGGTTGTGATTAGGGGCACAGAATCTAGTTGGAGACCAGTGACGAGTGGTGTTCCCCAGGGGTCAGTACTGGGTCCAGTCCTCTTCAATATATTCATCAATGACCTGGATGAGGGGATAGAGGGCACCCTCAGCAAGTTTGCTGATGACACAAAGCTGGGGGGGGGCGGCTGACACACCGGAGGGCTGTGCTGCCATACAGAGAGACCTGGACAGGTTGGAGATCTGGGCAGAGAGGAACCTTATGAAATTCAACAAGGGCAAGTGTAGGGTGCTGCACCTGGGGAGGAACAACCCCATGCACCAGTACAGGTTGGGGGCTGACCTGCTGGAGAGCAGCTCTGTGGAAAGAGACCTGGGAGTCCTGGTGGACAACAGGATGACCATGAGCCAGCAATGTGCCCTTGTGGCCAAGAAGGCCAATGGCATCCTGGGGTGCATCAAAAAGAGTGTGGCCAGCAGGTCAAGGGAGGTCATCCTCCCCCTCTACTCTGCATTGGTGAGGCCACACCTGGAGTACTGTGTCCAGTTCTGGGCTCCCCGGTTCCAGAAGGACAGGGAACTGCTGGAAAGGGTGCAGCAGAGGGCTACCAAGATGATTAGGGGACTGGAACACCTCTCTTACGAGGAAAGGCTGAGGGAATTGGGTCTCTTCAGTCTGGAAAAAAGACGGCTGAGGGGGGATCTTATCAACACTTATAAATACTTAAAGGGTGGGTGTCAGGAGGATGGGACCAGGCTCTTTTCAGTAGTGCCCGGGGACAGGACAAGAGGCAATGGGCACAAACTTGAGCACAAGAAGTTCCACCTAAACATGAGGAGGAACTTCTTTACCCTGAGGGTGGCAGAGCACTGGAACAGGCTGCCCAGAGAGGTGGTGGAGTCTCCATCTCTGGAGACATTCAAAACCCGCCTGGACGTGTTCCTGTGTAACCTGCTCTAGGTGACCCTGCTCTGGCAGGGGGGTTGGACTAGATGATCTCCAGAGGTCCCTTCCAACCCTATGGTTCTATGATTCTATGATTCTATGATTATGACTGAAAAGGAGAATTCCATTGTATTAACTTCTCTGACTCCTCTTTTGGTTGTTGTTGAGGAGATATCATCTGCCAACAGGAAACCTGGTTACAGAAAATAACTTTGAATTAAGTGATCAAGTTTCATAGAACCATAGAATAATTCAGGTTGGAAGGGACCTCAGGAAATCTCTAGGCCAAATTCTTGCTTAAAGGAAATCAGTCAGTTAAGGTCAGAGCTTGATCCGGTCTTGAAGACCTCTCTGGGCAACCTGTTTCACTGTTTGGCTGTCCTTGTGGTGAAAATTTTTTTCTTCATATCCAGTCTGAACCTCTCTTCTTTCAAATTTTGCCCATTGTCTCTCTCATCCTTCTGCCATACACCACTGAAGAGCTTGGCTCCATCTTAGTAAATTCTTTGTATGTATTGGGAAGCTACTCAAGCCTTTTCTTCTCCAGGCTGAACAAGACCAGTTCCCACAGCTTCTCTGCACAGGCCATGTGCTCCAGCCCTGTGACCATCTTGGTGGCCCTCTGCTGAACTCACACCATCAAAGTTTTTCTTTTATTGGGGGACCCAAATCCTGATACAGTCTTCTGGTTGTGGTCCAAGGAGTGCTGATTAGAGGGGGATGATCCCTACCTTCAATCTACTGCCTATGCTCCTGTTAATCCAGCCCAGGATACTGTTGGCTGCCTTTGCTGCCAGGGCACACTGCTTGCTCATGTTCAGCTTGTTGTTGTGCTGGTTTTGGCTGGGATAGAGTTAATTTTCTCCATAGTAGCTTGTATGGGACTACGTTTTGGATTTTTGCTGAAAACAGTGTTAATAATATAGGGATGTTTTGGTGCTGAGCAGTGCTTACACAGAGTCAAGGCCTTTTCTGCTTCTCACACTGCCCTACCAACAAGTAGGCTGGGGGTGCACAAGAAGTCGGGAGGGGAAACAGCTGGGACAGCTGACCAAAGGGATATTCCATACCATATGATGACATGGTCAGCAATAAAAAGCTGGGGGAAGAAGGAGGAAGGGGAGACGGTCGGAGTTATGGCATTTTGTTATCCCAAGAAACTGTTGTGCGTGATGGAGCCCTGCTTTCCTGGAGATGGCTGAACACCTGCCTGCCGATGGGAAGCAGTGAATGAATTCCTTGTTTTGCTTTACTTATTAAACTGTCTTTATCTCAATCCATGCGTTTTCTCACTTTTACTCTTCTGATACTCTTCTGATTCTCTCCCCCATCCCACCAGGGGAGAGTGAGCAAGCGGCTGTGTAGTGCTTAGTTGCCAGCTGGGGTTAAACCACAACAGTTGTCTACCCCAGATCCTTTTCAGCAGAGCCACTCCCCAGCCAGTCAATCCCCAGCCTGTATCATTATAAGGTGTTCTTTCTTCCCAGGACTTGGCATTTGGCCTTGTTGAATTTCATAAGGTTCTTGTTGGCCTATTCCTCCAGCCTGTCTAGGTCCCTCTGTATGGCAGTCCTGCCCTAGTGTATGTCAACTGGAACCCGACTCCACCCTACCCCCCCGAGCTTGGTGTCATCTGAAAACTTGCTGAGAGTGCACTCCGTTGCCTCCTCCAGGTCACTGATAAAGATATTAAACAGGACAGGTCCCAGGATAGACTCTACTTGTTACCAGCCTCCAGGCACCACTACCTTTTGAGCCTGATCATCCAAGCAGTTTTTTACCCATCTGGTTTTCCACTCATCCAGACCATAATGTACTTACTTGGATACAAGAATATTGTGGGAGACAGTGTCAAAAGCTTTGCTAAAGTCAAGGTAAATAACATCCAGTGTTCTCCCCTCATCTACAAATCCAGTCATATCATAGGAGGCAATCAGGTTAGACAGGCATGACTTACCCTAGGTGAATCCATGCTGACTCTTACCAGTCACTACCTTCTCCTTCATGTGCCCAGAAATATGTTTCAAGAGGATTTTCACAGGGATTGACGTGAGACTGACTGTCCTTTTGGGGGACTGGGTGCATTATCTTTCTCCATTTGTTGGGGACTTTCCCCAATCTCCGTGACTTTTCAAAGATGATAGAGAGTGTCCTCACGGTAACATCAGTCAGCTCTTTCAGCATCTTCAGGTGTATCCCATCTGGTCCCATGGACTTGTATGGGTTAAGTTCTCTCAAGTAATCCCTGACTTTCTCCCTGTTGGTTGTTCTCCTCCTTGAATCCTTTATCTAAGCACAAAGGCCTGGGAGACCGTGTTAGTGAAGGCTGAGACAAAGACATTGAGTACCTTAGTCTTATATTTGTCCACTCCACTGAGCAATGGTCCTACATTTTCCTTGTTCAGCCTTTTACTACTAATGTAGGGATACGAAGCTCTTCTTGTTGTCCTTGGTGCCCCTTGCAAGCATCGACTCTATGTGAATTTTGGCTTTCCTATTACCACCCCTGCATGCTTAGGCAATGTTTCAAAATTCATCCTTTGAAGTCTGTCCTTGCTTCCACCTTCTGCATGCGTCCTTTATGCATTGGAGCTCAGTTGTGAGTTCCCTGTTCAGCCAAGCCGGTCTCCTGATATGTCTGCTTGATTTTCTGAGCATCAGAATGGATCTTTCTAGCACTTGGAGGAGGTTGCCCTTGAAGACCTGCCAGCTTTCCTGAGCTCCTTTGCTTTTCAGAGCTGACTCCTATGGGATCCCACCTACCAGTTCCCTGAATAAGCCCAAGTCTGCCCTCCTGAAGTCCAGGGTCTGTACTCTGTTTCTTTCATTCCTCACTTCCCTCAGGATCTTAAACTTCAGGATTTCATGGTCACTACAGCCAAAGCTGACATTTTATCATATCCCTGAGTAGTTCTTCCTTGTTCATGAGTAGCAGAACCAGGAGAGTGTCACCACTGGCTAGCCCCTCTAGTACCTGTATCAAGTAGTTACCGCTGGCACTCTTCAGAAACCTCCCGGATTGCCTGTGTTGCTCTGTGTTGCCCTTCCAGCAGATGTCAAGGCAATTAAAGCCCCCCCTCAAGAACCCCGGCCTGAGATCTGGGGACTTCCTCAAATTGTTTAAAGAAGACTTTGTCTGCTTTCTCAGCCTGATGGGCTGGTCTGTGACAAGCTCCCACCATGAGGTCACCCTTACTGTCCTCTCCTCTGATCCTGACCCACAAGCTCTCAACAATCCCATTGCCCATTCCATAGAACTCCATATATTTGAGATACTCATTCACACAGAGGGCACTCCCCCTCCCAGTCTTCCCTGCCTGTGTTTCCTAAAGAGCGTGTATCCATCCATCACAGAGCTCCAATCGCACAAACTCCCATCACGTCTCAGTTATTCCAGTGATGTCATAGTTCTGCATACACATGTGGAGCTCTAATTTCTCCTGCTTATTTCCCAGGCTGTATGCATTTATGCACATATACTTGAGGTGGGCCTCCTTTCACCCTGTTTTGTTGTTCCCAAGGTCTCTCTTGTATCTGTTGCCCTGCACCCTTTGCTTTCCACCCCATTCACCATGTCTTCACTTAAATGTGGGTTGTAATCAAGCTCAACAGGAAGGGCTTCTACAAGTATATTGGAGGCAAAAGGAAGACCAGAGAAACTGTGGGCCCACTGTTGAATGAGACAGGAACCATGGTGATGGAGGATGCAGAGAAGGCGGAGTTACTGAATGCCTTCTTTGCTTTGGTCTTTACTGCTCGGCCCAGCCCTCAGGAGACCCAGGCCTTGGGGAAAGTAACGGGGAAAGAGGAAGACTTCCCCTGGGTTGAGGAGGATCGAGTGAGGGATCAATTAGGTCAATTAGATATTCACAAGTCTATGGGCCCCGATGGGATGCACCCGAGAGTGCTGAGGGAGCTGGCAGAAGTCATTGCTGGGCCGCTCTCCATCATCTTTGAAAGGTCCTGGAGAACAGGTGAGATGCCTGAGGACTGGAGGAAAGCTAATGTCACTCCAGTCTTCAAAAAAGGCAAGAAGGAGGACCCAGGGAACTACAGGCCAGTCAGCCTCACCTCCATCCCTGGAAAGATGATGGAACAGCTCGTTCTGGGCCTCATCTCAAAGCATGGGGAGGAAAAGAAAGCTATCGGAAGTACTCAACATGGATTCACCAAGGGGAAATCATGTCTGACTAATCTGATAGCCTTCTACGATGGCATGACTGGATGGAGAGATGAGGGGAGGGCAGTGGATGTTGTCTACCTTGACTTCAGCAAGGCTTTCGACCTCGTCTCCCACAGCATCCTCATAGGGAAGCTTAGGAAGTGTGGGTTAGATGAATGGACAGTGGGGTGGATTCAAAACTGGCTGAAAGAGAGAGCTCAGAGGGTCATGATTAGGGGCACAGAGTCTAGTTGGAGGTCAGTGACAAGTGGTGTTCCCCAGGGGTCAGTACTGGCTCCAGTCCTCTTCAATATATTCATCAGTGACCTGGATGAGGGGATAGAGTGCACCCTCAGCAAGTTTGCTGCTGACACAAAGCTGGGGAGGGTGGCTGACACAGCAGAAGGCTGTGCCGCCATACAGAGAGACCTGGACAGGCTGGAGAGTTGGGCAGAGAGGAACCTTATGAAATTCAACAAGGGCAAGTGTAGGGTGCTGCACCTGGGGAGGAATAACCCCATGCACCAGGACAGGTTGGGGGCTGACCTGCTGGAGAGCAGCTCTGTGGAAAGAGATCTGGGAGTCCTGGTGGACAACAGGATGACCATGAGCCAGCAATGTGCCCTTGTGGCCAAGAAGGCCAATGGCATCCTGGGGTGCATCAAGAAGAGTGTGGCCAGCAGGTCGAGGGAGGTCATCCTCCCCCTCTACTCTGCATTGGTGAGGCCGCACCTGGAGTACTGTGTCCAGTTCTGGGCTCTGCGGTTCAAGAAGGACAGGGAACTGCTGGAGAGGGGACAGCAAAGGGCTATCAAGATGATTAGGGGACTGGAACATCTCTCTTATGAAGAAAGACTGAGGGACTTGGGTCTTTTCAGTCTGGAAAAAAGACGCCTGACTGGAGACCTTATCAATGCTTATAAATACTTAAAGGATGGGTGTCAGGAGGATGGGGCCAGGCTCTTTTCAGTGGTGCCCAGCGACAGGACGAGAGCTAATGGGCACAAACTTGAACATAGGAAGTTCCACCTAAACATGAGGAGGACCTTCTTTACTTTGAGGGTGGCAGAGCACTGGAACAGGCTGCCCAGAGAGGTGGTGGAGTCTCCGTCTCTGGAGACATTCAAAACCCGCCTGGACGCATTCCTGTGCAACCTGCTCTAAGGTGACCCTGCTCTGGCAGGGGGGTTGGACTAGATGATCTCCAGAGGTCCCTTCCAACCCTATGGTTCTATGATTCCATGATCTTCCAGCCCCGATGTTTATAGTTTAAAGCTCACCAGGTTGGTCAACCTGTTGGCAAAGATGCTCTTTCCTAACCTGCACCAAAGTTTAATATAAAACCACCCCTGCAACACATTCAGGATAATCAACAATAATATCACAGTGTTGGGAAAGTAACAATCATTTCCAAAATCCCCTAGCTCTGGTGGTGTCAATTTGGCATGAGCATAAAAGGGTGCAGTAAACTTTCCCAAGGTAAAATTGAAAGTGCAATTAGTAATAGAATCCATTACGTGATGCTCAAGATATGCAGGTAAAACCGTTATCCAATTTATCATATTATAGATGCATCAAAAACCACAGCAGAATAGCACATTTAAACCACTGCATACAAACACAAAGAGCAAATAAACTATACAACACATTCAGCAGGTTAAGCAGCCCAGTACAGGCTAGGATCCATGTGGCTGGGGAGCAGCCTTGCTGAAAGGGACCTGGTGGACAACAAGCTGAACACAGGTCAGCAGTGTGCCACTGCAGAAAAAAAAGCAAATAGGGATCCTGGGCTGCATCTGCAGGGGCATTATTAGCAGAGACAGAGATGTGATCATCCCACTGTACTCAGTGCTTGTCAGGCCATGTCCAGTTCTGGTCCCCACAATTCAAGATAGATGTGGACAGACTGGAGAGGGTCCAAAGGAGGGCCATGAAGATAATCAAAGGGTTGGAGAACCTGTCCTATGAGGAAACACTGAAGGAGATGGGTCTTTTCTCCCAGGAGAAGAGAAGGCTCAGGGGGTCCTAATCACAGTATTCCAGTAGTTAGAGGGCAGCTACAAAGAGGACGGAGGCTCTCTCGTCACAAGGAGACACATGGAGAAGACAAGGAGCAATGGGTTCAAGTTGCACTGGGAGAGGTTTAATCTCCATATAAGAAAGAAACTTTTTACAGTGAGAACAATCATTCACTGGAACAACCTCCCCAGGGATGTGGTGGAGTCCCCGTCACTGCAAGTTTTCAAGATGCGATTGGACAGTGCGCTAGATAATCTCATATAGGCTCCCTCTCCCACGACAGGTTGGACCAGAAGATCTTTTAAGGTCCCTTCCAACCTGGGCTGTTTAATGATATATGCCTCATTCCCTTCTCAAAGTGTGGTCATTAATAGCTAACACAAATTGCTACATCAATCACCTGTCTTTCTCATACCACTCCTTGCTTTACTTAGTAGAGAAGTTTTCCCCCATTCCCTCAATAAAATCATAGAATGGTTTCTGTTGGAAGGGACCTTTAAAGGTCACCTAGTCCAATCCCCCTGCAATGAGCAGGGACATCTTCAACTAGAGCAGATTGCTCAGAGCCTTGTCCAACCTGAACTTGAATGTTTACAGGGATGAGTCATCTACCACCTCCCTGGGCAACCTGTTCCAGTGTTTCACCACACTTACTGTAAAAAATCTAAAGTCTAAATCTTCCTCTTTCAGTTTAAAACCATTACCCCTTGTCTTATTGCAACAGGCCCTACTAAAAACTCTGTCCCCATCTTTCTCATAAGCCCCCTTTAAGTACTGAAAGGCTGCAATAAGGTCTCTCCGGAGCCTTCTCTTCTCCAGGCTGAACAACCCCAACTCTCTCAGCCTTTCCTTACAGGAGAGCTGTTCCATCCCTCTGATCATTTTTGTGGCCCTCCTCTGGACATGTTCCAACAGGTCCATGTCCTTCTTGTGCTGAGGACTCCAGAGCTGGATGCAGTACTCCAGGTGGGGTCTCACCAGAGTGGAGTAGAGGGACAGAATCACCTCCCTCGCCCTGCTGGTCACGCTTCTTTTGATGCAGCCTAGGATACGGTTGGCCTTCTGGGCTGTGAGGGCACGTTGATGGCTCATGTCCAGATTTTCATCCACTAGCATCTCCAAGTTCTTCTCCACAAGGCTGCTCTCAATCCATTCATCCCCCAGTCTGTACTGATACTAGGGTTGCCCAGACCCAGGTTCAGGATCTTGCACTTGGCCTTGTTGAACTTCATGAAGTTCACATGGGCTCACTTCTCGAGCTTTTCCAGGTCCCTCTGGGTGGCATCCCATCCCTCAGGCATGCCAGCCACACCACTCAGTTTGGTGTCATCTGCAATCTGGCTGAGGATGCACTCAATCCCACTGTCTATGTCATTGATGAAGATATTGAACAGTACTGGTCCCAATACAGATCCCTGAGGGACACCACTTGTCACCGATCTCCATCTTGACATCGAGCCATTGACCACTACCCTCCAGATGTGACCATCCAACCAATTCCTCATCCACCAAACAGTCCACCCATCAAATCCATATCTCTCCAATTTACAGAGAAGGATGTTGGGGGGGATTGTGTCAAAGGCCTTACAGAAGTCCAGATAGATGATATCCGTAGCTCTTCCTTGTCCACTGATGTAGTCACTCCATCACAGAAGGCCACTAGCTTGGTCAGGCAGGACTTGCCCTTGGTGAAGCCATGCTGGCTGTCTCGAATCACCTCCCTGTCCTCCATGTGCCGTAGCATAGCTTCTAGGAGGATCTGTTCCATGATCTTCCCAGGCACAGAGGTGAGGCTGACAGGGCGGTAGTTCCCAGGGTTCTCCCTCCTTTCTACCCTTTTTAAAAATGGCTGCAACGTTTCCCTTTTTCCAGTCACTGGGTACTTCACCTGACTGCCATGACTTTTCAAATATCATGGAGAGTGGCTTGGCAACTACATCAGCCAATTCCCTCAGGACTCTGGGATGCCTCTCATCAGGTCCCATAGACTTCTGTATATTCAGGTTCCTCAGGTGCTCATGAACCTGATCTCTCTTACAGTGGGAGGGACTTTGCTCCCCCAGACCCTGCCTTGCCGTCCATCCTCTCAAGAGGTGTGGGAAGAGAGATTGCCAGTGAAGACTGAGGCAAAAACATTGTTGAGTACCTCAGCCTTCTCCTTGTCCGTTGTTACCAATTTTCCCGTCATGTTCATCAAGGGGTATACGATTTCTTTGACCTTCCTTTTCTGGCAGACATACCTGTAGAAGCCCTTCTTATTATCCTTTGCGTCCCTTGCTAAGTTCAGCTCCAGCTGTGCCTTGGCCTTCCTGACCCTATCCCTAAAAAAACAGGCAATGTCCCTATACTCTTCCCAGAATACCTGTCCTTGCTTCCACTGCCTGTGCAGTTCCTTCTTGCCCTTTAGTTTGACCAGCAGGTCTTGACTCAGCCATGCTGGTCTCTTGCCTTCCTTTCCTGATTTCTTACACCTGGGGATCGAGAGCTCTTGCACTCTATGGAAAGTGACCTTAAAGATCTGCCAGCTCTGTTCTGCTCCCTTGTCCCTGAGGGCAGTTTCCCAGGGGGTCCCATTGACTAACTCCTTGAAGAGCTGCAAGTTTGCTTTCCTAAAATTCAGGGTCCTGACTACTCTTCCCCTGACCCATGTCCCTCAGGACTGCAAACTCCACCAGCACATGATCACTGCAGCCCAGGCTGCCTCCAGTCTTGACATCACCAATTAGCTCACTTGCCTTGGTGACCATCAGGTCCAGTATCGCATCCCCTCTGGTGGGGCTGTCTATTACCTGGCCTAAGAACTTACCCTCCATGCACTCCAGGAGTCTCCTGGATTGCCTACAGCTCACTGTGCTACTTTTCCAGCAGATGTCGGGGGGGGTTGAAGTCCCCCAGCAGGATGAGAGCCTGCGAGTGCGATGCCTCCTGTAGCTGGAGTAAGAAGTCTTCGTCAATAGGCTCCCCTTGATTGGGTGGCCTGTAGTAGACACTAAGCACAAGGTTCCCTTTGTTGCCTTGGTCTCCAATTCTTACCCATAAGCTTTCAACCTGCTCGTGGCTTTTCTTCAGAGGCAGCTCTTCACACTCCAGCCATTTCCTGATGTAGAGGGCAACTCCTCCACCCCTCCTTCCTCGCTTGTCCCTTCTGAACGGCCTGCAGCCATTGATAGCTGTACTCCAGTCATGGGATTTGTCCCACCAAGTTTCAGTAATGGCAACTAGGTCGTAGCTTTCTAGCAGCAAGGTGGCTTCCAGCTCCTCCTGTTTGTTGCCCATGCTGCATGCATTGGTGTAGAGGCACTTCAGCTGGGCTGTCAGAAGTGTCACCTTTTTAGAGGAACACCCCTTAATTCCTTTGAGGTATTTCACTGGTGTTCCCCTGTTGGCTCCTACTACCTCAGGAGCCCCTGGCTCATCTCTGTAAGACTTCAAGTGTGCTCCAGTCTACCCAGCAAGTCTCACAGCAACAAGCTGAGGGCCCTCGCTAGCACCCTGTCCTTCAAGCCTTGGCATGTCATTCTATGGCTTGTCATGGGCGAGCCTGATATTACCCCACTCCCCCTTCCAGTCTAGTTTAAAGCTCTGTCAATGAGCCCCACTAGCTCATGAGCAACAACACTCTTCCCCCTTTGAGAAAGGTGAATCTCATGCAACACCAGCAGGTCTGGTGCCATGTAGACTATCCCATTATCAAAAACCCCAGACATGTAGCCATGTATTAACAGACTGGGTCCGTCTGTTTCTTCCAATATCACTGCCTGCAACTGGAAGGATAGAGGAAAAACTTACCTGTGCCCCAGATTCCCTTACCAACTGTCCCAAGGCCCTGAAGTCTCTTTTGATAGCCCTTGGACTACGCATTGTGGCTTCATCACCACCCACATGGAAGAGCAGTAATGGGTAATAGTCTGAGGGCTGTACCAGGCTAGGAAGTTTCCTAGTGATGTCCTTAATCCAGGCCCCAGCGAGGCAGCAGATGTCCCTAAGAGGAAGGTCTGTCCGGCATATTGGACCCTCTGTTCCCTTCAGAAGGGAGTCACCTACAACTATAACCTGTCTTTTTTTCCTTGTGGAGGTGGTCACGATACAGGGGGTAGGCCTTTCTGACCTTGGCAATATCTCTGGTGTAGATGGACCATCATCCACATCATTCATTGACTGACCTTCCAAATCCAAAGCCTCATACCTGTTATATAGGAGCACCTGGGAAGGCGAGGTAGGCAAGGAGGGAGTTCGCCTGCCCCCCCCAAGCAAAGACTTGCCTCCATTCACTTCCTTCTTTTAAGCTACTGCCTTCTGCCTGGTGGGGAGAAGGATACAGGATCCCCTTGATCTTATGATTTTTCTGGTGGCTGTTCCTGTCTCAGGGAGGGCAGAGCATAGTTCCACCAGTCCCTCTCTTTCTCAGACTCCCTGATGCTCCTTAACCTGTCCACTTCCTCTCAAGCTCTGCCACCAAGCTGAGCAGATCATCCACCTGGTCACACCTAACACAGCTGTTCTCACTACTGCCATCAGGTACTAGTTAAAGGCTCTGGCACACGCTGCAGCCTGAGATCTGGATGGCTGCATGGTTTTGTGGGAGGTCTGTCTGAGTAGCCACATCAGTTCTGGTGAGTGCAGAGGATATAGTTTTCTGCTAGGTGGATACCATAGTTAAACTCCTTCTGGGAGGATGATGACCACCAACTGAACCCACCTTTTGAGCTGGTAGGGTGATGATGCTGTTCCCACACACCCTTCCACACAAAGCACCACACCACACCCTGGTTGCTAGTGCTCCCTAGGCTGATTTTTATAGGTGTGTGGGGTGGCTGCGGTTGCTCTGGCAATGCCCAGGCCTCATCAGTGTCTCTCTTTTGAGCTGCCAACTCCTGGCAGGTCTCTCTGCTGCCCTGGCATTTCCTTACCTCAGGAAATCCCGCTGTACACCAAGATCTGATATGCTGCTGCAGACAGGGCTAGCACCAGAGCAGCTTGCCTTGGTGACTCAATGTTGCATTACTGTTTAAAGTACAGAAGCACTAGAACAGTTGTAAGAATAGAATTTTTAACTTCACAGGAGTTTATCTGCTAGCTTTTATTTTTAGAAGTTTAATTGCTTGAATGAAGTCTCCCAAAACAAATCATCCTGAAGTAGATATCTGTCATTAAAACAAACAAACAAAATCCTTAAGTAATTAATTTCCCAAAGTTACAAAAAAGGGAAAACATTAGGAAATTGTACTTATTAGCCCCTCTGATAGCTATGCTTTTTTTTCACTATACTGTTGTCTCTAGTATGAATTTCTAACACCAAATTATAAGTGGGATATTATTTCATTAATCTTTTGGTATCTATAAACATACTGTCTTTGTGTCAGAGATCACATTTGCCCTCTTTGTAATTTAGAATTAAAATCACAAGTGGGGGAAAACTTGGGGATGACAGTGACATTTTTAGACATAAGCATCATCTTTACAGACCCCATCTGCAATGTCTAAAGTGTTTTTGGTTTGGATTTTGTTGCAATTATTTCTACGCTTAAATCTGCAAGTTAGAAAAGGCGCCCTTGTAGGTGTTAAACCTTGGTCTGCATTTGTGATATAAGACAATTGTTTAGGGTGTTAGGGAATTTTTATTGTACCTGTTGAGGCAAATTAAACATACATTTATGCTTATATATAAAAAAAATTAATGAGCAATAGGATTCACATGAATTTAAACAACAGGGAAATGCATACCAAAAAGTGAACAAAACAACAGCAAGAAGAAAAAAAAACCCAAAGCTATGAGGTATCTTTACAGAGAAAGGTAAAAGAGAAAAATAACCCTGCTGTGTGGGGTGCACCTTCCCACTTTCTCCTCTTCCTTTCCCACTCTAGTATTAGCATTCATGGAGATACACAGTGTTTGATCTAGCAGAAGGCTATTGGGTTTTTTCAGCTTAATTTTCATACCAATGAACTTTCCAGACCAACTCACAATATGCTCACAGTATGGTGGGGAGTATAGGGAAAGGCAGAACTGCAGTAATCTGGATTTAGATGGGTTTAAACCAGCATATACCCTAAGTACTCCCTTACTGAGCTCATCTGGCCCAAAGGACCACTCTTTTGATGCACAAGTTAACTTCTACTTAGATACTCACTTGAGTATCTGTAAGCTGGCAGGAAGCAATTAAATTCTCTCTACGTTTCTACTTCCAGAACGTTTGCAAAAATCTTTAGATCTCTTTTCTTCTGGTCTGGGGCTAAATAAAGATACAATCATTTTTTTGGAGCAAAACCAGAGGCAATTGACCCTTTCTGAACAGATGTTGTACAGATCATTCAAGAAAGGGGTCTGCAAGGATACAGAATGAGCTGATTCCTTATATACACTTACACCTGTGCCAGTCATGTGAGTGTGGGTATCAGGCTGCATCAGGCACCTTAGCCCAGTGTTTGGTTCATCCCCCAGCGCCAGTTGTGTTTACCAAAAGTGGCCCCTGAGCACTTGCATTCCACGATTGTTACAAGATAATACTGCGGCATTTCTTATCTCATCAGGCAGGCCTTCTTGCCCTCCAAGCCAGATCATTCCTTTGTTTGTTAGTTACCATTGCTGAGCAGTTACAATTTGAATTTCCCTTTCAAGGGGAAAGATGGTTGAAATTAATAAGTCCAGCACTTCCATCTTCTTTTTTTTTTCCAGTTCTGATCCTCATTTTTAACCTTTCTGTCTTTCATTCCCTTTGAGAATTTCCACATAGAAGGCTGGTGTAGAGATTAATTTGTAATTCTTATGTTTTTAGAAACCAAAGTTTCTCTATATGACCAGGGTAATCATTTTACCCTTTTGAAATTAGGAACAATTTTACTGGAAATAAAAACATGTTTTTACTGAACTAGGAATTTATAAGCCAAATGAGATCAAGCTGAGCCCTAGCTGCTCTGTTTGTACCATGGACATACATGCTGCCTTAGGCTCCAAAATCATCTTTTTCCTCCTGTGAGTGCTTTCCCTTATTTTTAAATTTCAAAGTAAGATAAACTCTTAGTCTAGAATCCTCAGAAGTTAGTTTTTTCCCTTTCCTGATTTTTAAATGCAAAAAAAATTCCAGTATTCCTCCATCTTCCCTACAACTTCACTGTACTCTCCTCCCTTGCAGTAGTTTGTTCTTTAATACCTTGGTGACATTTTGCTGCACCTGTTACTTTGCATTAACTTTGCTTAGATAGCAACAGTTGTCTCATACCAGATCTCTAGGAACATAACAGGTCTGTTGTATGAAGTGTTGTGCTTCTGTGATCCACCTACTCTCTACTCAGCTAATGACCTAGACAAAGTAGAGAGTGCAGAGCCTTACCTGATAACTTCATAAAGCTTCCTCCTCTTAGTAGGTGGTTGTTAACCATGTTTAATAAGGTTGGGTCATTGTGTCCTGCCCATGTTTCTTGCTTGAACAGAAGACTTACCATATGTTTGGTGTATAGCATTTTGATCACTGCATCATTAAAGCTAAAAATGTTTAAATTAGTACTTGTACCATCCTAGTTTTGACAGATTAGTTCGGGGAGAGGATTTTCCTTTGTATGTAAATATTTTTTTCATTTGGATTGTTTCAGAGGTTTCCTCAAGTGACTAGCTTTTATCTATGTTATAAAATAATGAGTAATGTAACTGGTCATCAGTAATGTAAAAAGTAATTAATTGTACCAATCAATACTCTGAAGTCTTCAAGCATACAAAATAAATAGTTGTGATTGATACCCTGGTCAAGATTATGGCCAATGTAGCCATACATCAAAAACAGGAATTGCTATTTCTATCTATTCCCATTTAAATAATAGGGAAATGTCTGCCATCTATTAGTGAAGTAAAAAAAATCTTGGAAAGGGAAAAAAATTAAAATAAATTTAACAAAAGTGAATAATCTCTCCACCTGCCTGGATTACTGCTGAAAGATTATAAATACAAAATAACAACCTTACCATGAAGGTGGGGGTTTTGTATTTGTTTGGGATTTTTTTAGAACTTCACTGCAAGTTGCACTTGAATGGGAGTTGTAATTAGCACACCAGTGCTAGGTGTGAGCTGACTAAAGCAAGCATGAACCCATGTAAATGGAATTTCAGTGTTTGTTGAGAAGTGTGAAATTTGCCAAAGAAATGTGAACACCTTGCAGTTTCAGCTTCGTTGTTATCTTTCCTTTCTGGTTTCATTAGTTTCAAATACCTGAAGGGGAAAGAGGTTTGATAAAAAGGAGAAGTATTCCTTTAGGAATTTTAACCTATATAATATGTAAGTATTTACATGTGAACACACATGGGAATAAAAGGATAAACTAATACAATAGTGGTGAACCATCACTCATCTTTCTGTCGCAGTCAATTCTGTTAATTTTTCTGGTCACTCTTGCTCTTTTACGTGTAGTCTGCTAGTTGCCATGCAAACCTAAATGATTACTGCTCATGTTTTTTTATATGGTGGCTATCGAGTTTATTATGTTTTAATTATAAAAGTGGAAATATGGATTAAAAATCAGAGAATAGCATTCAGAATTAATAATTTTCTTCCACCATACCCATAACAGTCATTTTTCATTACATAAATATTGTCTGCAATATTTATATGCATATATTTCCATGCAATATGGAAACACACAAAGGGAGCAGGAGGTAATGTTTCTGTGACAGGAGATTCTGGGAAAATGGTGCAACAGAATATGTTGTTACTGATCTGGGTAGACAAAACTAAACGGCAGTACATCTGGTTTTACCATTTACATGACAAATCAGGAGACATGCTCTTTGTGGGGTTTTGGGTTTTTTTTTGGTTTTTTTGTAAGCACTTTATGGTGCAATTGTAAATTTGTGTTTGTTCCCATTAAAGTATGGTGTTAGCTGCTGAAAGTAGAGTTTTACTACTTTCTTTTTTAAAAATGAATTTAGTTTTTACCAATTTTTGTTTTAATGGGAAAATGTTTTTTTTTAATCTTTGAGCAAGTACAGAATGAGGATGTCTACAAAATAACATACCTTCTGGCTTCTGAAGACACAGTTTTGTCAGTGTTGGATGAATTCACAAGTCATCTGCTAATTGTGTGCTAATTTTGCAAGTAACTTGTGCCTTTTAAAGAATTAGCTTACACCTGCATGATATATGTTGTAGAACAGAATTTTTAAAAGAACATTATTAAGGTTGTGAAGTCAAGTAGGCAGAAGGTAAGTATAGCCTGTAATGCCATGACAGAGTACTGGTTTCATTTGTTTTTTTCCACAGGATCTTTGCCTCATATCATGCACAAGATGGGCAACGATCACTTAATGAACAGCTATTTGTTATTTTGCTTTATCTTCATTCCTGAATACGTGTTTTCATGCTTACTTGTTGTGTCCATTATTCAAACCCTATTAGAAGACAAAATTATGAATTTTCTTATGTTCTGCTTTATGGTGTTCATCAGTATGTAGTATGTAAATGCTTTGCAAACATATAATTGAGTTTCACGACACCATAGCATTATTTTAATTTTATGGATGACAAATAGAGACTTAAACTTTAAGATACCATTTGGACACCAGAGGTCTGTTTTCAGAGTACTTATTGTTTTACATGTTCAGGAACAAATTTAATTGATATCATTTGCAGCTGTGAATGTTCTACACTTTTGGTTATTAAAGGAAATAATGTAAATGTAGCTTTTGTTTGCAATTTCCCATTTCTCTTTGAAAACACAAACTGAAACAAAACCAAATCTTGTCATGAGGAATCACATTGTTACTTACATAGATCATTGATAGGATTGGAGCCTTTAAATACACAGTACAAACCTCTCTCCCTTTGACTCATGAAGTATAGAAGTAGTAAATTGTCCTCTTCTGCGTGAATCAGTACTAGAAGGGGATGAGAGACAGAGTAGCGTGACAATTTCACAAATATTTGCTGATGGGAGAGGAATAATGAGAATTTGGATTAGGATTATCTGTCTATTTTACGATTTTGTCTTATTACAATATCCAGGTGCTTCCCAAGTAAATCAGATCTGTTTGGTGAGTTGCTAGAAAACTTTCTGGAGTTTGACTGGTTTTCTCATGTGTGGTACAGAATAGGGTGGTCTGGCCTCAACAGCTATAAGGGTTGGATCTACGCTCAGAACACTTTCCCTTCCCTGGGAGATATACATAGCCAGCCTTCTCTTCTCACCCTGCAGCAGCAGCAGCTGCTAAAAGTATCTTCCTGCACCCGCCATAACCTAACTGCTAGGATTGTGTTTGCTGTAAACTGGATGGAAAAATACTCTACACAAGATTTACACCACAGAATATTGTTTGGACCACACTGAATAGAAAGCTGTGCTTGGAATATTAGAATTATTGTCCTTCTCTCATACACTGTCTATAAGAAATGTCCTAGAACTAAACCAAGAACATTAAGAAATCTTGGATCAGTTGAACAACATCTCCATGTAAAAGAAGAAAACTGTTTATTCTTAATTGTTCATTAACCTACTAGGTCCATAGGCAAAATTGTATCTACACAAATCCCGAAACTATTATACGCATTAAGAGATCCCTATTGAGAAGGCATAGATGATGACTTTCATAGAGGACACAGCTGTCCCATACATCTTATCCTCCCTCATCATGACAGAATTACCTAAATTAACCTTTGATTCAGCATTTGTTCCAGCGTGTCCGATAAGATACTTGCAGTTTCAACAGAATGCCATATTGTGGAGGACGGCTGTAAGAGAGAAGCTCAGGTGGGGGGCTCAAGAACTGGCAGCAGGCTCTGTATTGCCTAACTCCTACAAATTACCATTCAAAGGTGGAAATGAGAAAACAGGGCCCTTTTGGAGTAAGTTGTGATAGAATTGAGCAGTAATATTTCTGTCTGTGAAATATAGGCTGAGAAACACTGGTGAATGCTGTCTGTGTAAACAGGCTACAGTTCTTCTCAGAAGCTGCTTTTTTTCTGCTACCATGACTGTCAGATAAATGGCAATACATACATAAATATATATATATATATGCGCTTGAGCCCATAAGGGCCATCAACGGATCTTTCCTCTCCAAATAACTCATAGTCAGCTATTACCTGGGAAGCCACAAATGAGAGGATAAAAAGAACTTTTATTCAGAAGCATTAAAGTAGCTATTAATAAGGGATGGAGAAGGGAAAATCTGGAAACTTCAGAGAATATAAACAGTTACAAATCATAGGCAAAGTGTATCTTAGGGTATCCAAGGAATTTAAATAATCCATTACTTCTGACAGTTCTTTCCGGATGATTAAAGAGGTACAAACTGCAGTACTGATTTTCAACGCACTTACAATTATCTTCCCAGAAACCTAACATTAATTAATGAAAGTTAATACTGGCATTTATTGTAAAGCCTAGTTCATCTGATTTCAATCATATCTGGTATAACAGCACCCAGTATGGACAAAAAAGTTAAGAATAATAAAAGAACATGAAGAAAAGAATAAAACTGCCCTAGACAAAGCACTAGAGAATTCAGATTAAAATCCTGATCCTTCTCCTTTATGATCTACACATATGATGGTGGTGATGTATCAGGACAAGAACATGAAAGCTGTGCATTAAACTGTAGATTAATTATTTATATCAAATCAAAGTTTGTTACTAATCCTGTACAAGAAAAAAAGCTAGATTTTTAATAATTTGATTGTATACAATTTCTTTTCTGAGAAAGTTGTAGTAATTCTTTGTGTGCTTATTTTTCTCAACAGTTCAGGACGGCAGCTAAGTGAAGTCTTCATTCAACTCCCATCTAGAAAAGAATTACCAGAGTATTATGAATTAATTAGGAAACCAGTGGACTTCAAAAAAATAAAGGTGAGAACCATTTTTGGGTGTGGACATTTATTTATTCCTTCTCACTGTATAGAAATATGAACATTAAGTCATAATTAAAATTATGATTATGTAGATATTAAATTTGCCTATGTTTTTTGCTTAGATTTTAAGTTTTACTATATTTAATATAGCCCTTGTTATGCATTTTGCTTAATGTATATTGTAGTATTTCACTACTAACACCTAAGTCAAAGCAAAACACAGGATGACATAAGACAACAGAGATAATACATTAATGGGTTTTTTGTAAAAGACCAAATCCTGAATCTGTAAGCAAAACTTAAATAAGTGCAGTGCTTGCAAATATTTTATGTTGTTGGGAGGGATATAATCATCTTTCAACTAGCATCACATCTTGGAACAGCCACAGTTGGACAGGTGAGGATTAGGCAACTTCTTGCACCTTAGAGGCCATGAGCAGTTCATGGCTATCTCTTTTACCTTCACTCACACTGTACCTCTTTTTGTTTCTGTACTGAGGAAAAACTTGGAATTGAACTCCTTTCTTACCCACAACAATAAAATTTCTGTTGCTTTTGCCCCTTCCAATTAACACAGTGACTGCACAATTTTTAGTCTGCCTTTGGCCATGATGCATTTTGTCAGCATATTCCTCACACAGGCTTTAAATTTTGTCATTCCACTTAGGTAAAATATTTAAAAAGAAGGTTTTAATGTGCTGAAAAGCAATATTAATTGATTGTCCTGTCTATTTTTTTTTTCTCTCCCCATTGCTGCCATCCATCCTTCTCCCCATCTTCTTAACAAATGCAACAGGAAAGAATTCGTAACCATAAATATCGGAACCTCAGTGATCTGGAGAAAGATGTCATGTTGCTGTGTCACAATGCTCAGACATTCAATTTGGAGGGATCACAGGTCTGACTGAACCACTTGGTGTTAAACATGTGTCTTCCCTACTCAGTGTTTTCAGTGCTTGTTTAATTATGACAATTTTGTATATAAAACCTCTATTTTTAATCTTATTAGTGCTTTTAATGAATAAAAATGCCCAGATTCTTTGAAGCATCCAGAATCCTTTGGTCACAACTAGAATTCAAACATTCAGCAAATTTAGTTTTGATTCCATAATCCTGAGATCAGTTTGTTCTGATATACTTTAGGACAGTTTTCAGACTATTTGAATCTATGCTAAATGGCTGTGCCCTGAAGAGCCATATGTTGATTTGAGCTCACCAAAGTGCATAATACAAGTAATTGAGAGAATGGTCCATCTTAGGGACAGTTGTTAAGTGTTTAGTGGTGAAATTTTCAGCTCTACTAATGGAAGACAAAGTTTAAAGTTTGTCTGACACTAGATCTTTGTGTATATAATTCATATTCTCTGGATATTGTTGACATTTTTTTCTTGTTGAAAGAACAATATCCATTTTGAGAGACTGGAATAATGTACCCTCGTTAATAAATAATGTACCCAAATCTCTCATCTTGGAGAGATATAGAGTTCAGGATTTTTCCTGGTTTACATACAAGGATGTACTCAGTCCTATGAACTCACAATAGAAGAGGTAAACACCGATACAAAAGAAAAGAGTACAAAAACCTGGAAGACAGATGAGAAAGTTGAAATATATGCTCTGGATTCTCTGAGATTTAGTTATGAAAGGATAAGATCTAAATCTTGGATGGGACAGACAAGCTAGGCTAGCAAGAAGGCATTAAACAAACAAAGGGTTATGTGAAAAGGGGGAAAAATAAGTGTTGAACAAAATTAAGATCATTGGAACAAAATACATCTAAGCACTGCAGGACATGAAGAGAATAAACTCTTTGCTTTCCTATACACCAGTCTTAGGAACCTGGGCAAACAAACAGAATTAGCATTATTCATTATGAAAACAAATTCAGCCTACTTGGTCCTGAAAGCTGGTGGGAAGATTGGAGTGTTTAAATTTTTATCAAAAGATTGAGTTGGCAGTAGGAAAGAAGATAGGGAATGGCAACATATGTGGAAATTTATATTTATCTGGCAACATATGTAGAATAAAGTACTACCTGTATCAGAGTCTCTGACACAATTTTAAATACACATTCTAGCAGATGAGGCCCAAATAGCATGATGCAACACGCTACTAAATTGCAGTAGATAACATGATGACTGCTTCCATAATGTTCAAGGGAAAAAAAGAAATAGATGTCATGGGGGACTTTAGTAAAAATGTTATAAACTGGATGTCACATGCTGCCAATATTAATGCATTCTGCAAGTGTCTAAACACTATAGATGACCCTTTGCTATACAGAGGAATTTTATATCGTTATCTTGACAAATAACAAAGAAATTGAACTTTCAATTAAAAATGAGGGGTTGTTTAGTACAAATGATCATTACTTGATTATTTTTGTTGTGTACAAGCAGAATAAAATGTTCTGTTTTACAGACATTTTTGATATCTTAATAACATTCAATTAAATGAAAAAATCAAAATCAGCTGAATTATTCAAGCAAAAAGATATTAATGATTGAAAGTGTGGGAGAAAATTTTACTAATTGTTCAGAGGCGATGAACTTGGTAGTTCTTGGTAGGATTATCAGTAATGATACTGAAATGGTAGAAATGTTCAGTAGATATTTCTGTTCTTTGGAAATAATCCGATTCATATCACAGAATGATGCAGAAATATTTTCCATTCCAACATACTAATGTTATCTACCAAATTTACTATTACTTTTTAAAACATGAAAAACGAATAACTTTTACCTACGATTTTTTAAATTTCTGTCTGAGACATTCTCTATACCATTAATTTTGAGTTTCATTAAAACTTGAGACATTCCTGCAGTAGTTCTCAAATTTTTTAGGTTTTCTTTTATGCTGTGTAATAGTTTGGATCCACTTTTGCTCCTGACACACATACTTATATCATTAAAATATAATATTTATGTGTGCACTACTTACTTTAATTTGTACAGAGATATTTAAGTATACAATAAAGTAAAATTTAGGTGAAATACTTCATATTTATTTTGTTAGTATGATGCATGCTCCTCTATTTTTTTTTTTTTTGAGGAAAACATTTCCATCTGGGCTGGAGGCTTAAAAGGTGCTTTCAGGGAGAGACAGATCTTATATGGTGTGTTCAATTTAACCAATGCATTGCTTCCAAAGTTTTACAGAGCAGTATGTGCAAGCTCATTTTGTTAAGATGATTATAGTGTCTCATTATTATTTTTAATTTTTATTTCTGTTAATCTGACAAATACATTACAAGCCAGATGTAGTCTTCTCATTCATAGATGTTCTTCCAATGAGGTTAATATAAAAGCTGATAGTACTAAAAATACTTAGCAGGCTTCAAAATATTAATAGAGTTTTGGATAAGCATTATTTTCAGTCTTTTTGACTTTATCTTCAGTCTTTTTGGAAGAAGTCTTAAAGGAATCACAAAGCTGCTTGGGATAAATTAGTTTCTTTTTTACCCACTTTGGATTTTTTAACAACAGTTTTTCAAGGCTGTTATGATCTAATTAAGATATATCATGGTTCTAGTGGTAATAAAATAATAATGAAAGAAAAACAATTGCATTCCAGGATGGATTCTTTCTCTAATTGGATGTTTTAAGTGTGATACATTGAGTCATATTTTTGTGGCTCACTGTTGGCCAGATTATTCATTTAGAGCATGAAAGTTCAGTATTGGCACTTTTTGTAAAATTCATGAAACAAGCATTGTTACTTGTAATAAAAAGGCTACGCTCTGTGAGTTTGTATAGGAAAAAAAGATGATGCTTGGCTTGCAGTTCTGACATAGGTTTGCTTTCATACTGTAGATCTATGAGGATTCCATCGTTCTTCAGTCTGTATTCAAAAGTGCACGACAGAAGATTGCCAAAGAAGAGAGTGAGGATGAAAGCGATGAGGAGGAGGAGTCAGAGTCAGAATGTAAGTTCCCTGCTGAATGCTGAGAAGGAAATACATTTAGGGAAGACAAGGGAATTCATTTTTCCATTTGTGTACTGAGATTGGTTATAGACTTTCATTTTCCACTGGTGGAAGTTGTTTCTTATAAAGTTTGCTGTTTTGTCTGCTTACATTCAGCTTAAGTCTCTTGGCTACTCTATTCTGTCTATATTTCTCAGAATTGTGCTGAAGATTCAAGTATTCATAGGGTGTAAACAAAACACAGTAGGTGCTTTTAAGCACTGCTCAGATGGTAATAGATCTGACTTATCCTTATCTAAGTGACCATGAGTATATGTGGACCCTTCTTTTCCTAATCATGTCACTTGTAAATATAAGAGCCTAGAACTAGTGACTTCCTTAATTCATAGGTGAGCAACCTTTCTGATATTATGCAACATATATGATTAAGAACCAGAAAATGTTAATTCAGTGAGACAAAGGGAAAATAGAACTCAGACTGTTTGGTAAGCAGGTGTCCTGGTTCCGGTGGGGATAGGGTTAATTCTCCCCAGGCTCTGGCAGGGACACAGGTATTCCATCCCACGTTTGCCATGCCCAGTCTGTAGCCAGGAGCTGGCTGGGGGAGGAAGTCTCCGCAGGGGTCCTGCTGGGGCTTCCGGGGTTCGGTCGGTGAGCTCTGGTACCGTTTGTACATTCCTCTATCCGTGGTGTTGTTGTTTTCTTGTTCCCTTTGCTGTTCTGTTAAACTAGTTTTGCCTTTTTCTTCTGATCCTCCCCCCACGGCCGGGGGGGGGGGGGGGGGGAAGTGTGGGGGGGTGGTGTGAGAGAGCATCCACGTGGTTCTTTGTTGCTGTCTGAGGCTAAACTACACAGCAGGAGATGACATTCATAATTTAAGAGGCCCAGCTAACATACTGTGAGATGGGCCCAGGCTGGGCCAAAAATTCATCTGGGATCTAGGGCATGCTGCAGGTAAAGTTGGAGAATCTCTTTTAAGAAGTGATACTAATCTCTTATTAAATTATTCTGATTATTTTATTATCTTCATTGGTAAAAATGTATGTCTTTTATTTCCAATTTGAATTTTAATTTGCTGCATCTCTGCTATTCCACAGAATTGCTAGTAGGCAACACACTGCTGTAAAAAAAAAAATACTATAGAAAGAGCCAGATCTACATATTACCTTTCAGCTCCCCTGACCAATTAAAGTTTCCTCAATAGGTACCTTCTCACATAACCTCTGAACTTGAAGTCCCTGCAAATTTGGAAACATGATATTGTGGAAAAGGAGGGATCCCTTCATTCTGCTTTCTGCCACCCAAGTGCTTCTACCCATACTTTCTAACTACCTAGAACTGCACTTTGAAAGTGTGTCTGGATAGAGAAACTAGATGTCCTGGTTCCGGCAGGGACAGGGTTAAGTATTCCATGCCATGTGAGCCACGCCCACCCTGAGATTAAAAGGAGGGAGGGGGCGAGCAGTCGGGTTGGGAGCCGGCTGGCGCGTCCCGGGGCCGGACCGGCGGGGAGCGGCGGTTCCGTAATCGCATTTGTATATTTCTCTGTCGGTGTTATTGTTGTTGTTTTCTTGTTCCCTTTGCTGTTCTGTTAAACTGCCTTTGTCTCAACCCGAGAGTTTTGCCTTTTCTTTTGATCCTTCCCGTACCGGGAAGTGCTGAGCGAGCGACACGTGGTTCTTTGTTGCCATCTGAGGCCAAACCACGACAGTCCTTATTTGGCGCCCAACGTGGGGCTCGAAGGGTTGAGACAAGAACAGAATCCAACTAGAGCTTGAAAAAACGAATTTGTTAGGTAAATAGTCACTGGTCACTATGTTGCTTAGTTTGTTCTCGTGGCTGTGTTATGTAAATTCCTGTGTGTCTTATGCACTCCCTGTGATGATATTTGTTACTTCTGGGAGGGGGATGAGGATTATCATTTTACTGTCCTGTGCAATATCGGCTTATGATATGATAACATCACTTGTTAGACGGTTATTTTGGGGTGTTTATGTGGTATTGCTGTCCTGTCCGTACATTGGGCACCACCTCGCAGAATTTATTAATAATTACACCCAGTCTATGGGGGAAACAGGGGGGGACACTTTCCCCAGCTCTTTTGCCTCCCTTTTCTCCTTTGAGTCAGGTATGACAGCTTTTGAGAATTCTGAATATCCTTGGGATGCTCAAACCAGCATGTTCCTAGTGTTATGTCTGCTGAATGTGTTCCAGGTCTCGTTTAGGGTTAAATGACTATTTAAGACTACCACCCAGAGATCTGCTCCAAGGCTGGACAGTCAGGGGTGGCATGGCATGTGGGAGAACATGGGCAGGTACTTAGAGAACTTCTCACCTCCAATGGTCTGGGACTTCACCCCTGAACAATTACAGGACCCTGATAGAGTAGTAGAATATCTGAAGGGAAAATGCTGTGGCTATTCTAGAGAGGCACAACTCACCGCACTGTGCTGGGCCCTGGCTAGTGTCTACCAGGCACTGCTAAGTGCTATGCAGCACCCTCAGGGGAAAGAGACAGAGACCAGTCTAGCAGGCGCTGCGGCCGCTGCGGCCCCTGTGGCAGGTGCTGATGCAACGGGCACTGCGGCTACTGCGACCCCTGCGACGGGCACTGCGACCCCTGCGACGGGCACTGCGGCTACTGCAACCCCTGCGATGGGTACTGCGGCTACCACAACCCCTGCGACAGACACTGCGGCTACCGCAACCCCTGTGGCAGCCACTGCAGCTACTCCAGCCCCGGTGACAGCCACTGCTGCTGAACCAGGGAACCAACCCGTGCCAGTATCCGTTGCCCCCATACAAAAGAAGAAGTACACAAAGAAATCAGTTCGCATAGTAAGAGATAACGATGAACCAGGGCCATCACAAGGACAGGAGGAAGAGGCAGAACCAGAGATAATTACCCGATCCCTATCCCTGAGTGAGCTGCGGGATATGCGAAAAGATTTTAGCTGACTTTCAGGCGAGCACATTGTCACCTGGCTGCTTCGGTGTTGGGATAATGGGGCCAGTAGCCTGGAATTAGAGGGTAGGGAAGCCAGGCAGTTGGGATCCCTGTCTAGGGAAGGCGGCATTGATAAGGCCATTGGAAAGAAGACCCAAGCCCTCAGCCTCTGGAAATGACTCCTGTCAGGCGTGAGGGAGAGGTACCCCTTCAGTGAAGATGTTGTATGTCACCCAAGCAAGTGGACCACCATGGAAAGAGGTATCCAGTACCTGAGAGAATTAGCCATGCGGGAGATGATTTATTATGACTTGGACAACACAGACTTACCCACGGACCCTGATGAGGTGCACTGCACAAGGCCCATGTGGCGGAAGTTTGTACGGAGTGCACCATCGTCATATGCCAACTCACTGGCAGTAATGGAATGGAAAGGTGAAGAAGGACCAACGGTGGATGAGGTGGCTGGCCGGCTCTGGCGATATGAAGAAAGCCTCTCTTCCCCCCTTGTCTCAGCTGTGGAGAAACTGTCCCGGAAGGTCCAGCAACTTGAAGAGAATATGTCCTACTCCCCACCTGTACGGGCCAGCATCTCAGCTATTAGGAGCAGGCATTTCCCCACTCAAGAGAGAGAGTACAAAGGGTACACACCACGAGGCACCCTGTGGTTCTACCTGCGAGACCATGGAGAGGACATGAGGAAGTGGGATGGACAACCTACTTGGATCCTGTGGACACAGGTACAGGAGTTGCAAGGAAGGACAACCACAAAAGGAGATCCCTCCAGGAAAAGTGCCGCCCCAGTTTCCAGTGGGCAGTTCCCCAGACAGACCATAAGGCCTGATCTTGCTTCTGATCCTCTTGAAGGAACCTCCAAGTCGTTTCTGCAAGAAGTGAGTACCGGATACCATGACCAGTATTAGAGGGGCCCTGCCTCCAGCCAGGTGGAGGAAAGGGACAACCGGGTTTATTGGACAGTGTGGATTCGATGGCCTGGCACATCAGACCCACAGGAGTATAAGGCTCTAGTGGACACAGGAGCACACTGTACTCTGATACCATCGAGCTATAGAGGGGCAGAACCCATTTGTATTTCTGGGGTCACAGGGGGATCCCAAGAGTTGACTGTACTGGAGGCTGAAGTGAGCCTAACTGGCAATGAGTGGCAAAAGCATCCCATTGTGACTGGCCCAGAGGCTCCATGCATCCTTGGTATAGATTACCTCAGGAGAGGGTATTTTAAGGACCCAAAAGGGTACCGGTGGGCCTTTGGCATAGCTGCCTTGGAGACGGAGGAAGTTAAACAGTTGTCTACCTTGCCTGGTCTCTCGGAGGACTCTTCTGTTGTGGGGTTGTTGAGGGTCGAAGAACAGCAGGTGCCGATTGCTACCACAACGGTGCATCGGCGGCAATAGCGCACTAACCGAGACTCTCTGATTCCCATCCATAAGCTGATTCGTCAACTAGAGGTTCAAGGAGTGATCAGCAAGACTCGCTCGCCTTTTAACAGTCCCATATGGCCGGTGCGAAAATCCAATGGAGAGTGGAGGCTAACTGTAGACTATCGTGGCCTGAATGAAGTCACGCCAGCGCTGAGCGCTGCTGTGCCGGACATGCTAGAACTGCAGTATGAACTGGAGTCCAAGGCAGCCAAGTGGTATGCCACGATTGATATAGCGAATGCATTTTTCTCAGTCCCTTTGGCAGCAGAGTGCAGGCCACAGTTTGCTTTCACTTGGAGGGGCATCCAGTACACCTGGAATCGACTGCCCCAGGGGTGGAAGCACAGCCCCACCATTTGCCATGGACTGATCCAGACTGCACTGGAACAGGGTGAAGCTCCAGAACATCTGCAGTACATTGATGACATCATTGTATGGGAAACACAGCCGAAGAAGTTTTTGAGAAAGGGGATAAAATAGTCCGAATCCTTCTGAAAGCTGGTTTTGCCATAAAACGAAGTAAGGTCAAGGGACCTGCACAGGAGATCCAGTTCTTAGGAATAAAATGGCAAGATGGATGCCGCCAAATCCCAATGGATGTGGTCAACAAAATAGCAGCTATGTCTCCACCAACTAGCAAAAAGGAAACACAAGCTTTCTTAGGCATTGTGGGTTTTTGGAGGATGCATATCCCAGATTACAGTCTGATTGTAAGCCCTCTGTATCAAGTAACCCGGAAGAAGAAGGATTTTAAATGGGGTCCTGAGCAAGGACAAGCTTTTGAACAAATCAAACAGGAAATAGTCCATGCAGTGGCCCTGGGGCCAGTCCGGGCAGGACAAGATGTTAAAAATGTACTCTACACCGCAGCCGGGGAGAATGGCCCTACCTGGAGCCTCTGGCAGAAGGCACCAGGGGAGACCCGAGGTCGACCCCTAGGGTTTTGGAGTCGGGGATACAGAGGATCCGAAGCGCGCTACACTCCAACAGAAAAGGAGATATTGGCAGCATATGAAGGGGTTCGAGCTGCTTCGGAGGTGGTTGGTACAGAAGCGCAGCTCCTCTTAGCACCTCGACTGCCGGTGCTGGGTTGGATGTTCAAAGAAAGGGTCCCCACCACACATCATGCAACTGATGCTACATGGAGTAAGTGGATTGCACTGATCACACAGCGAACTCGAATGGGAAACCCCAGTCGCCCAGGAATTCTGGAAGTGATCATGGACTGGCCAGAAGGCAAGGATTTTGGAATGTCACCAGAGGAGGAGGTGACGCGTGCGGAAGAGGCCCCACCATATAATAAACTGCCAGAAAATGAGAAGCAATATGCCCTGTTCACCGATGGGTCCTGCCGGATTGTGGGAAAGCATCGAAAGTGGAAGGCTGCTGTGTGGAGTCCTACACGACAAGTTGCAGAAGCCAGTGAAGGACAAGGTGAATCGAGCCAGTTTGCAGAGGTGAAAGCCATTCAGCTGGCTTTGGACATTGCCGAGCGAGAAAAATGGCCAGTACTTTATCTCTACACTGAGTCATGGATGGTGGCAAATGCTCTGTGGGGGTGGTTACAGCAGTGGAAGCAGGGCAACTGGCAGCGCAGAGGCAAACCCATCTGGGCTGCTGGACTATGGCAAGATATTGCTGCCCGGATAGAGAATCTGGTTGTGAAAGTACGCCACGTAGATGCCCACGTACCGAAGAATCGGGCCACGGAGGAACATCAGAACAACCAGCAGGTGGATCGGGCTGCTAGGATTGAAGTGGCTCAAGTGGATCTGGATTGGCAACGTAAGGGTGAACTATTCATAGCTCGGTGGGCCCATGAGACCTCAGGCCACCAAGGAAGAGATGCGACATATAGATGGGCTCGTGACCGAGGGGTGGACTTGACCATGGACACTATTGCACAGGTCATCCATGAATGTGAGACATGCGCTGCAATCAAGCAAGCCCAGCGTTTGAAGCCTCTTTGGCATGGAGGACGATGGTTGAAATATAAATATGGGGAGGCCTGGCAGATTGATTATATCACACTGCCACGAACCCATCAAGGCAAGCGCTATGTGCTCACAATGGTGTAAGCACCCACTGGATGGCTGGAAACATACCCTGTGCCCCATGCCACTGCCCGGAACACTATCCTGGGCCTTGAAAAGCAAGTCCTGTGGCGACATGGTACCCCAGAGAGAAGTGAGTCAGACAATGGGACTCATTTCCGAAACAGCCTCCTAGACACCCGGGCCAAAGAGCATGGCATTGAGTGGGTGTATCACATCCCCTGTCACGCACCAGCCTCTGGGAAGATAGAACGGTACAATGGACTGTTAAAAACTACACTGAGAGCAATGGGTGGTGGGACCTTAAAACATTGGGATGCACATTTAGCAAAGGCTACCTGGCTAGTTAATACCAGGGGATCTACCAATCGGGCTGGCCCTGCCCAATCAAAACTTCCACATACTGTAGAAGGGGATAAGGTCCCCATAGTGCACATGAAGAATATGTTGGGGAAGACAGTCTGGGTTAGTCCTGCCTCAGGCAAAGGCAAACCCATCCGTGGGATTGCTTTTGCCCAAGGACCTGGGTGCACTTGGTGGGTAATGCGGCAGGATGGGGAAGTCCGATGTGTACCTCATGGGGACTTGATTTTGGGTGAGAATAGCCAATGAATCAAATTGTGTGCAACATTGTCACTGTATGTCCTCGTTACTATAATTGCTATCGGCTGTACTGCAGTAAGAATCACCCAAATTAAGGACAGATGGACTTTGATGAAGAATTGAGTAAAGCACAGTGGTGATGGGATCAGAGCTGATGCCCAGCAACTTCCTCAAGATCTGCATCTTCGGCCCATGGACTGTGTGCATGAGCTACGCCGGGTACACCAGTCACATGTTCCGAAAACTGTAAGATCTGGGCGTGGCAAAAATGGTATGGAATAAGGGGTGGATAATGTCCTGGTTCCAGCAGGGACAGGGTTAAGTATTCCATGCCATGTGAGCCACGCCCACCCTGAGATTAAAAGGAGGGAGGGGGCAGGAAGTCGAGTTGGGAGCGGGCTGGCGCGTCCCGGGTCCGGACCGGCGGGGAGCGGCGGTTCCGTAATCGCGTTTGTATATTCCTCTGTCCGTGTTGTTCTTGTTGTTTTCTTGTTCCCTTTGCTGTTCTGTTAAACTGCCTTTGTCTCAACCCAAGAGTTTTGCCTTTTCTTTTGATCCTTCCCGTACCGGGAAGTGTTGAGCGAGCGACACGTGGTTCTTTGTTGCCATCTGAGGCCAAACCACGACACTGGAGTACTTTGGTCTTGAGCTACTCTGCAAGTATTAAAAGCAGCTATGCAGAGCATGCAAATTAAGCAGTTCATCTGGAAATGAGCAGATACCCTGGAACTCGGTGCTTGTGTTCTCTTCAGTAAGCTGTCAACTCAAAAATTGCCAGTCACCTCCACGTGGAGTTTGTGTACTTAAAAAAAACCCCAAATTGTCTGTTCCTACTGAAGATAGACATTTTTCTATGTGCAAGCAACAAAAACTACTTTGTTTCTGTCGTGGTTTGGCCTCAGATGGCAACAAAGAACCACGTGTCGCTCGCTCAGTGCTTCCCAGTACGGGAAAGATCAGAAGAAAAAGGCAAAACTCTTGGGTTGAGACAAAGGCAGTTTAACAGCACACCAAAGGGAACAAGAAAACAACAACACCGACAGAGAAATATACAAACACGATTGCAGAACCGCCGATCACCGACCGGACCCAGGATGCACCAGCCCACTCCCAACCCGACTACCTGCCCCCTCCCTCCTTTTAATCTCAGGGTGGGCGTGGCTCACATGGCATGGAATACTTAACCCTGTCCCTGCCGGAACCAGGACATTATCCACCCCTTATTCCATACCATTTTTGCCACGCCCAGATCTTACAGTTTTCGGAACATGTGACTGGTGTACCCGGCGTAGCTCATGCACACAGTCCATGGGCCGAAGATGCAGATCTTGAGGAAGTTGCTGGGCATCAGCTCTGATCCCATCACCACTGTGCTTTACTCAATTCTTCATCAAAGTCCATCTGTCCTTAATTTGGGTGATTATTACTGCAGTACAGCCAATAGCAATTATAGTAACGAGGACATACAGTGACAGGGTTACTTAGCAATCAACAACACACAATTTGATTCATTGGCTATTCTCACCCAAAATCAGATCCCCATGAGGTACACATCGGACTTCCCCATCACCCACCAAGTGCACCCAGGTCCTTGGACAAAAGGAAATCCCACGGATGGGTTTGCATTTGCCTGAGGCAGGACTAACCCAGACTGTCTTCCCTAACATATTCTTCATGTGCACTACGGGGACCTTATCCCCTTCTACGGTACGTGGAAGTTTTGATTGGGCAGGGCCAGCTCGAGTGGTAGATCCCCTGGTATTAACCAGCCAGGTAGCCTTTGCTAAATGTGCATCCCAATGTTTTAAGGTCCCACCACCCATTGCTCTCAGTGTAGTTTTTAACAGTCCATTGTACCGTTCTATCTTCCCAGAGGCTGGTGCGTGACAGGGGATGTGATACACCCACTCAATGCCATGCTCTTTGGCCCAGGTGTCTAGGAGGCTGTTTCGGAAATGAGTCCCATTGTCTGACTCACTTCTCTCTGGGGTACCATGTCACCACAGGACTTGCTTTTCAAGGTCCAGGATAGTGTTCCGGGCAGTGGCATGGGGCACAGGGTATGTTTCCAGCCATCCAGTGGGTGCTTCCACCATTGTGAGCACATGGCGCTTGCCTTGACGGGTTCGTGGCAGTGTGATATAATCAATCTGCCAGGCCTCCCCATATTTATATTTCAACCATCGTCCTCCATGCCAAAGAGGCTTCAAACGCTGGGCTTGCTTGATTGCAGCGCATGTCTCACATTCATGGATGACCTGTGCAATAGTGTCCATGGTCAAGTCCACCCCTCAGTCACGAGCCCATCTATATGTCGCATCTCTTCCTTGGTGGCCTGAGGTCTCATGGGCCCACCGAGCTATGAATAGTTCACCCTTACGTTGCCAATCCAGATCCACTTGAGCCACTTCAATCCTAGCAGCCCGATCCACCTGCTGGTTGTTCTGATGTTCCTCCGTGGCCCGATTCTTCGGTACGTGGGCATCTACGTGGCGTACTTTCACAACCAGATTCCCTATCCGGGCAGCAATATCTTGCCATAGTCCAGCAGCCGAGATGGGTTTGCCTCTGTGCTGCCAGCTGCCCTGCTTCCACTGCTGTAACCACCCCCACAGAGCATTTGCCACCATCCATGAGTCAGTGTAGAGATAAAGTACTGGCCATTTTTCTCGCTCGGCAATGTCCAAAGCCAGCTGAATGGCTTTCACCTCTGCAAACTGGCTCGATTCACCTTGTCCTTCACTGGCTTCTGCAACTTGTCGTGTAGGACTCCACACAGCAGCCTTCCACTTTCGATGCTTTCCCACAATCCGGCAGGACCCATCGGTGAACAGGGCATATTGCTTCTCATTTTCTGGCAGTTTATTATATGGTGGGGCCTCTTCCGCACGCGTCACCTCCTCCTCTGGTGACATTCCAAAATCCTTGCCTTCTGGCCAGTCCATGATCACTTCCAGAATTCCTGGGCGACTGGGGTTTCCCATTCGAGTTCGCTGTGTGATCAGTGCAATCCACTTACTCCATGTAGCATCAGTTGCGTGATGTGTGGTGGGGACCCTTTCTTTGAACATCCAACCCAGCACCGGCAGTCGAGGTGCTAAGAGGAGCTGCGCTTCTGTACCAACCACCTCCAAAGCAGCTCGAACCCCTTCATATGTTGCCAATATCTCCTTTTCTGTTGGAGTGTAGTGGGCTTCGGATCCTCTGTATCCCCGACTCCAAAACCCTGGGGGTCGACCTCGAGTCTCCCCTGGTGCTTTCTGCCAGAGGCTCCAGGTAGGGCCATTCTCCCCGGCTGCGGTGTAGAGTACATTTTTAACATCTTGTCCTGCCCGGACTGGCCCCAGGGCCACTGCATGGACTATTTCCTGTTTGATTTGTTCAAAAGCTTGTCGTTGCTCAGGACCCCATTTAAAATCCTTCTTCTTCCGGGTTACTTGATACAGAGGGCTTACAATCAGACTGTAATCTGGGATATGCATCCTCCAAAAACCCACAATGCCTAAGAAAGCTTGTGTTTCCTTTTTGCTAGTTGGTGGAGACATAGCTGCTATTTTGTTGACCACATCCATTGGGATTTGGCGGCGTCCATCTTGCCATTTTATTCCTAAGAACTGGATCTCCTGTGCAGGTCCCTTGACCTTACTTCATTTTATGGCAAAACCAGCTTTCAGAAGGATTCGGACTATTTTATCCCCTTTCTCAAAAACTTCTTCGGCTGTGTTTCCCCATACGATGATGTCATCAGTGTACTGCAGATGTTCTGGAGCTTCACCCTGTTCCAGTGCAGTCTGGATCAGTCCATGGCAAATGGTGGGGCTGTGTTTCCACCCCTGGGGCAGTCGATTCCAGGTGTACTGGATGCCCCTCCAAGTGAAAGCAAACTGTGGCCTGCACTCTGCTGCCAAAGGGACTGAGAAAAATGCATTCGCTATATCAATCGTGGCATACCACTTGGCTGCCTTGGACTCCAGTTCATACTGCAGTTCTAGCATGTCCGGCACAGCAGCGCTCAGCGCTGGCGTGACTTCATTCAGGCCACGATAGTCTACAGTTAGCCTCCACTCTCCATTGGATTTTCGCACCGGCCATATGGGACTGTTAAAGGGTGAGCGAGTCTTGCTGATCACTCCTTGAACCTCTAGTTGACGAATCAGCTTATGGATGGGAATCAGAGAGTCTCGGTTAGTGCGCTATTGCCGCCGATGCACCGTTGTGGTAGCAATCGGCACCTGCTGTTCTTCGACCCTCAACAACCCCACAACAGAAGAGTCCTCCGAGAGACCAGGCAAGGTGGACAACTGTTTAACTTCCTCTGTCTCCAAGGCAGCTATGCCAAAGGCCCACCGGTACCCTTTTGGGTCCTTAAAATACCCTCTCCTGAGGTAATCTATACCAAGGATGCATGGAGCCTCTGGGCCAGTCACAATGGGATGCTTTTGCCACTCATTGCCAGTTAGGCTCACTTCAGCCTCCAGTACAGTCAACTCTTGGGATCCCCCTGTGACCCCAGAAATACAAATGGGTTCTGCCCCTCTATAGCTTGATGGTATTAGGGTGCACTGTGCTCCTGTGTCCACTAGAGCCTTATACTCCTGTGGGTCTGATGTGCCAGGCCATCGAATCCACACTGTCCAATAAACCCGGTTGTCCCTTTCCTCCACCTGGCTGGAGGCAGGGCCCCTCTAATACTGGTCATAGTATCCGGTACTCCCTTCTTGCAGAAATGACTTGGAGGTTCCTTCAAGAGGATCAGAAGCAAGATCAGGCCTTATGCTCTGTCTGGGCAATGGCCCACTGGAAACTGGGGTGGCACTTTTCCTGGAGGGATCTCCTTTTGTGGTTGTCCTTCCTTGCAACTCCTGTACCCATGTCCGCAGGATCCAAGTAGGTTGTCCATCCCACTTCCTCATGTCCTCTCCATGGTCTCGCAGGTAGAACCACAGGGTGCCTCGTGGTGTGTACCCTTTGTACTCTCTCTCTTGAGTGGGGAAACGCCTGCTCCTAATAGCTGAGATGCTGGCCTGTACAGGTGGGGAGTAGGACATATTCTCTTCAAGTTGCTGAACCTTCCGGGACAGTTTCTCCACAGCTGAGACAAGGGAGGAAGAGAGGCTTTCTTCATATCACCGGAGCCAGCCAGCCACCTCATCCACCGTTGGTCCCTCTTCACCTTTCCATTCCATTACTGCCAGTGAGTTGGCATATGACGATGGTGCACTCCGTACAAACTTCTGCCACATGGGCCTTGTGCAGTGCACCTCATCAGGGTCCGTGGGTAAGTCTGTGTTGTCCAAGTCATAATAAATCATCTCCCGCATGGCTAATTCTCTCAGGTACTGGATACCTCTTTCCATGGTGGTCCACTTGCTTGGGTGACATACAACATCTTCACTGAAGGGGTACCTCTCCCTCACGCCCGACAGGAGTCGTTTCCAGAGGCTGAGGACTTGGGTCTTCTTTCCAATGGCCTTATCAATGCCGCCTTCCCTAGACAGGGATCCCAACTGCCTGGCTTCCCTACCCTCTAATTCCAGGCTACTGGCCCCATTATCCCAACACCGAAGCAGCCAGGTGACAATGTGCTCGCCTGAAAGTCAGCTGAAATCTTTTCGCATATCCCGCAGCTCACTCAGGGATAGGGATCGGGTAATTATCTCTGGTTCTGCCTCTTCCTCCTGTCCTTGTGATGGCCCTGGTTCATCATCATCTCTTACTAAGCGAACTGATTTCTTTGTGTACTTCTTCTTTTGTATGTGGGCAACAGATACTGGCATGGGTTGGTTCCCTGGTTCAGCAGCAGTGGCTGTCACCAGGGTTGGAGTAGCTGCAGTGGCTGCCACAGGGGTTGTGGTAGCCGCAGTGTCTGTCGCAGGGGTTGTGGCAGCCCCAGTGCCTGTCGCCGCAGCGCCTGTCGGTCTGGTCTCTGTCTCTTTCCCCTGAGGGTGCTGCATAGCACTTAGCAGTGCCTGGTAGATACTGGCCAGGGCCCAGCACAGTGCGGTGAGTTGTGCCTCTCTAGAATAGCCACAGCATTTTCCCTTCAGATATTCTACTACTCTATCAGGGTCCTGTAATTGTTCAGGGGTGAAGTCCCAGACCATTGGAGGTGAGAAGTTCTCTAAGTACCTGCCCATGTTCTCCCACATGCCATGCCACCCCTGACTGTCCAGCCTTGGAGCAGATCTCTGGGTGGTAGTCTTAAATAGTCATTTAACCCTAAACAAGACCTGGAACACATTCAGCAGACATAACACTAGGAACATGCTGGTTTGAGCATCCCAAGGATATTCAAAATTCTCAAAAGCTGTCATACCTGACCCGAAGGAGAAAAGGGAGGCAAAAGAGCTGGGGAAAGTGTCCCCCCCTGTTTCCCCCATAGACTGGGTGTAATTATTAATGAATTCTGAGAGGTGGTGCCCAATGTACGGACAGGACAGCAATACCACATAAACGCCCCAAAGTAACTGTCTAACAAGTGATGTTATCATATCATAAGCCGATATTGCACAGGACAGTAAAATGATAATCCTCATCCCCCTCCCAGAAGTAACAAATATCATCACAGGGAGTGCATAAGACACACAGGAATTTACATAACACAGCCATGAGAACAAACTAAGCAACATAGTGACCAGTGACTATTTACCTAACAAATTCATTTTTTCAAGCTCTAGTTGGATTCTGTCGTTGTCTCAACCCTTCGAGCCCCATGTTGGGCGCCAAAAAGGACTGTAGTGGTTTGGCCTCAGATGGCAACAAAGAACCACGTGTCGCTCGCTCAGCGCTTCCCGGTACGGGAAGGATCAGAAGAAAAAGGCAAAACTCTTGGGTTGAGACAAAGGCAGTTTAACAGCACAGCAAAGGGAACAAGAAAACAACAACACCGACAGAGAAATATACAAACACGATTGCAGAACCGCCGCTCCCTGCCAGTCGGGACCCGGGATTCGCCAGCCCGCTCCAAACCTGGCTTCCTGCCCCCTCCCCTCCTTTTAATCTCAGGGTGGGCGTGGCTCACATGGCATGGAATACTTAACCCTGTCCACGCCAGAACCAGGACAATTTCTTAACATGCATCTTCTTGTACAAGGTTCCCTGAGTGTAGTTGCAACACTAAATGCTATCTGTAAGTGCCATGCATTCTAAAAGTGAAAGAAGGATGCACCTGATGAACTCTCAGATTTTCTTGATAGTTTAATGCAAATTAGTGCTGCAACTATCAAGAATACAAGTAAAACCAAATATCTCTACTTAATTCCACAATCCAGACAAAGAACAGAAAGAGGATTTTTTCAGGTTACAAGGGGAGAATTTACACGAAGACAGACTATTTAAAAGTTACTTAGTAGGAAAAGGGTATACAATAAATAAAGGCAGATTTTACATTCACATTCCACTTTTTACAGCAAAATCAGTGAAAGTCAAAATCAAGCTGAACAAGAAGGATGAAAAAAAACAGGACAAAAGCAAAGGCAAGAACAGGCAAAGACAAGTAAAAGCCAAGCCTGTTGTGAGTGACAATGACAGCGATGAGGATCAAGATAAAAACGTAAGTTTTCTTCACTGAGATTTTGGAAGTTGTTGCAGTGATTTCATCTATACCCTGTCCTTATTGCACTCAGAATTTTCACCTCTTCATGCTTAGAAACATTAAGCATTGTTTTTAATCTGTGACATCATCTTGGGAGGATGGGGGAGCAGGTTCAAACTGTGTTAGGGTTTGCTTGTGGGATCTAGTCTTGGTGCTGGAAGACAAAAAGTCTGACGCTTTTGACTCTTATTTTTTAAAGATGTTCTTTCTTTCTTTGAAACTTTAAAATTCAGGGTTTGTTTGCCTTCATTCCCACCCTAGAAACACTTTCTATTAATGCAACAAATGAAGACAGATCTTTACAGACATTTTTAAGATACCTGGGTAGACAGAAAGGAGCTAGTGTTTCCTGACTCTGTGCCTTTTCTTTTCTAAAGAGGCCCACAGCAATTTAATTGGAATGAAATGTCATGAAAGGAAAATAGTAAATAACATATTACTTTTCTTATGGCTATCTTGATTTGTAAATTTAATTGTAATTTTTCTTTTTTTCTTTAACAAAATCCATAGAATACTACTTGGCAAAGAATTTCTGACTTTTCTTGTGTCTCTCATCTCTAGGACCAGTCAGAAGCAAGTGGAAGTGATTATGAATAATTCACAGAGTTTATTTCCTTGGCAGAACTGACCCCATCCCCTTCCCTTCTCTCATTTTACAGCCACTGAATTCATTTTGTTAAACAGACACTGGGTTGTATTCTCATTCTCTATAAACTAGCTCTAGGATAGTGCCTGACAAACATATGATATCATAGTGTAAAAAAGGAAAGAAGTAACATACTGTGACCGAATGGGCCTCAGATTTTTTTTTTAAAATCTCCAAAACAACAAAAATGCTTTTGATGAAAAAATGTGCATTGATAGTATATTTCTCTGGGTTGCGTTTCCTTGGTAATGGTTTCATCATTCCTGGTTTTATCATTTGATGTTTTTAGTATCATCAGAAAGACAAAAAAAATGTCTTTTGTAGTATTGATAACCAGGAGCAGCCATAAAAAGCCACTGGTTATCTTATTTTTCATCAGGCAGTTTTCTGCTCTATTGTTTTTTTACACTGTGGTACATATATGCAACTTCATTTAATAGCTTATAAATGTACAGTAGTTAGCCTTTATGTCACCTTGTCCTGTATACATTGTTTTACTTTATGCTTATTATCTTCAGAAAAAAGCTTTTTTGAATTGTAGCAAATTTATGTATACTGTAAACTTTGCTAAACTTTTATCCTCTTGATTAAAAACAATGGGTTGAAAAATGTTTTAGAATATTGCAATCTATATAGTGCAATGAATGGCTTCTTTCATCAAACTGATCTGTGTTACTAATGTGAATTCTCACCTTTTCCCTAAAGTGTACTTAATCTTTGCTTTCTTTGCACAATGTCTTTGGTTGCAAGTCATAAGCCTGAGGCAAATAAAATTCCAGTAATTTTGAAAAATGTTGTATTGGTACTTTCCTAATAAAGGGATAATTTATCTCAATAAACACAGCCTTGTGTTATGAATTCCACAAAAATCCTTTTTACTATAGTGACAAGAGTGCCTCTTGTAGAGACTCAAGGTTCTCTGCTCTAAACAGGTAACATAAGAGTTTGTCTAAATTCCATAGGAACATCCTCAGAGAGATACAAGACAAGTGACAGCTATTAAAAGATACCTTGAAATGGAAGCGTAATTCCAGTCCCTAACTAGAATTCAAGTGATTAATCAATAAAACAAACATCTATGTTCCTTTTTATTTTTTTTAGGAAATATTCATATGTTTTAGTGGGGGTGAATACAATTAGTTATGTAGGCAGTCACCCCATCTATAAATTAGTTTATTTTATTCATTACAAAGAATCAGATCATGCTTTCCAGGACTGAGATGCACTAAGATGTGGTAATGTAAAAAGACTACAAGTATGTAATATCTACAGTTAATAATGCTGTTAGTTCCTGTACAAACCCAAACTACTCACATTCTAAATATACAATCAATATAAAATTTGTACACCTAGAACATTTCTTAAAGTGAAGATTTCTAAGTTACATGAACAATTTGTTTCTCAGTATGCATCCTCACTGTTAAGGATGTTATGGGAGCTGTCAAACATAGAGGACTCTGGGACTTGCGAATTCCACATATATTAGTACAAAGACGATATCATATCCGGAAACTGGTGGAATTGCTAGAGGGGAAAACTAGGGGACAAAAGGAGGGCCAGCAATCACATCCCCTCAGGAAGGGAAACTTAACCCTTTTGCGTCCCTGTGAGGGGAACTGAATGAGTTAAAAAAATAGAAGTCATGGTTTGGGGTTCAGGCTGCCCACTCCACATTGTGAATTCTTGCTGATGCTCCGCTGACAAGGAACCTTATATACATATCCCCATGGGCCCAAAGCAAATAAGCTTATAGTTCTTAATCGATGCAGTGGTCCAAATAGTTGTTTTAAATAAGCAACACACCACTGAGTTAGGGATTAAACCATCGAGAAAGACTATAAACATAATAGGTGTGACGGGTGCAGCAGAAAAATGTCCTATAGCTCGAACTGAACTTTGGCTACCTGGGAAAAAGCGGATGACAGCCATGGAGGTGGCTCTAAGCCCTTGTAAGGGAAATGTATTGGGATTTGACGTATTAGTGGGCAAGTAGTGGTATCTACCTAATGGCAAGGTGTGGAGTTTTGGAAGCAGAGGAGCAGAGGCCATCCCAGTTAGGACCCTGCAGCTTGCTCCTGCTCTACTGCAATCTGAAGTAACCCACGTTTCCCAATAGCCTCTGCCAACTGCAGCTAAACAGAGTATTACAGAATTAATTAACAACCTCGAGAAGAGACAAGATAATAAGTCACACAAAAGTACAGCATTGTTCATGCATTAAGGAAAGTCATAAAATCAAGAGGCTTCTGAGGTAGAATACAGCTGCAGCTGGCACACGAAGAATGCAACATCTGCAGTTCCCTGTACAAGGTTGCTTGCGAAGCTACACGAGGGATGGAACGAAATGTTATCATTCCGTGGCCTTGCCTTGTGACGAATAGCAGATATGGGAAGGAGATGGTACTACCGAACAGATAAGCTGCCTACTTGCTTACTATGAAACAGATAAGCGGCCTACTCGCTACCCGAGCCAACGTTTCGTCAAACGTTGATGAAATGCTGTCCTTTGTGCGAACTTTGCTTATGACAACGTACCAAAACACACCTCCATCCCGGAGGCTACCCGCCCCCAAGGTGCGACCACTCCTCCTTGAGTACACCAATCATAATAAAAGTATTTATGACTAAAGTCACTCCAACTCCACTTTGAAGATAAAAAAATAGTATAAAAATAGCTCGAGAGAGGGGGGATATCAGGGAAGACACCATCGCGAACAAGTCGAGGAGAACTCCATCACTGACTTCCGGGATCAGTCGACGGGCTGAGCCTTTCTTCCCCCCCATAGGGACGCCTTTGGGTAAGACTTAGACTATACCGAGTGCTTTCTCGGGAAACTTAGGAATTTCTCTAGAGAATCTCTATCCTACATTTATAGCCAGGCTGTATCGTTTATAACTTTGTCGCGCGTTTGATATATGTAATAATACTTTCATTTGCACGTGCTTTGCAGACAGTGTATTTATCACCGGCAATCCTAAGAACCTATCTATCTGTTGTTTAAATAAACTGCACTGGTTAAGTAGCTAGTCGTGGTAGTTCCTCATTGAACGCGACCAAAGATTCGAGAGTGGCCGTGCTAGTTCATGAGCACGACTAGACTGAAGGTGCAGTCCACTATTAGTGTATCCAAATCGTAATAGTTTAATACATATTAAACGCGACTGGACTGACAGTGCTGAATTGGGCATCACTCAGAATTTAAACCCAGCCGCACCGAGCCTCCCACCTCGGTGAGGAGTGTTAGAACGCAAGGGGGTTTATCTTCTGCCAAAACCGCTTTGCCCCTTTCACGCAACAGAATTTGGCGTAGTCGGCAGGATTGCCATGGATAAACTGCTGCAAAAATATGATTGTGCCCCTTCCCAGGCTGGGAAGGAGTGGGCCCAAAAATTTTGGAAGGATGAAGAGAAAGTGGTGGAACGTATTGAAGAGTGTCGAGCTTCACTAAAGCTCAAAACGGGGAAGGGCAAGGGTGTGATTTGTGCGGTGTTAGGCGCCTGTTTATCTTGTGCACAACAAGAAGCTAGGGAAACCCCTGCTCCTAATCTGATCTCAGCCGTAGAATATGCAACACTGAAATCGGAGAATGAAGTGCTGAAGTCATCATTAGCTTTTCAGGAGGAGACAGGAGAAAATTAAGAACTCAAGTTGATAAGCTTATGAGTGAGAATGAATGTTTAGGAAACCGAAATGCTCGACTTGGGAGTGAAAATCTCCAACTTAGAGGTGAAAATCTCCAACGTAAAATCTTATTGGAAAGAGTGACTGGGCTCTTAGATAAAATGTAGCCCTCGACCCAGGTCCAACAAATTTGTAAGTTAATGTGTTATCCAAATTCCGGAACCCAGACCGGAGATTTTTGGTCTAATAGTGAGGATGAGGAAGAAGATGAGGCGGAAGGGACTTGGCGGAAGCCAAAGATTGTTCAGGAAAGATATGCTGGATCAGTGCCCAGTGAGTCTCGCTCTCTCTCTAACCCCGTCGGTCAAATAAGACCGAGCAGATTCTCTTTTCTTTTGTGTCTTACAGGAACCTCAGATGAACTGTACGTAGACAGATGAACTCTTACCCCCTCACAACGACTGAAGAGAGATGTGACTGGTATCTTAGGGACAGGACTGGGAGTCCTAAATAGTATAGATGCTGAGATACTTGCCAACAAACTAGTCACAGTCACTAGTGATCTAGACAAATTAAGACATCCCCTACAGTCCTCTCTATCAGCACTGGGAAGCCACCAATGGCTTTTATTTAATATATTGCCTCAGTGGGAAGAAATGGGTGAAAAAGACCATCAGCTGATCACAGATGCACTTGGTACAACCCAAAACAATGTTTCCTTAGCTCTTAATTGTATCCAAGCGCAATTGTGGATGCAATCTATGACAGCCGCAATCATAAGGGAAGGTGAAGAAGGCACCTTGCCCACTGAAATTCGAAAAGTAATATGGGATAGCGCAATTGAATTTGAGAAAAAATATCAGTCCTGGTGGTACCTAGTTAATTTCACCTATGATCCCATTGAGGAGGCGAGGCCACAGCGTTTGTCTTAACAATACGCAATGCTCTGGTATACACCATATACTCGATCATTCCCCTTATAATTCTCCAGTCTGGCCAATTCGTAAGCCTGATGGGCGATGGCGTTTGGCAATTGACTATCAAAGATTAAACAGTAATATCCTGCCTCTGATGGCTGCCATTCTGAGTATAACCTCAATAGTAACAGCAATACAGGCAGCCGCCCACCCATAGATGGCTGCCCTAGATATCAAAGATGTTTTTCATGATCCCATTAAGGGAAGAGGATTGGCCTCAGTTTGCCTTTACTTCGGAAGGGACACAATGCACCTTTAACCGACTCCCACAAGGATACACTCTCCCACTATTGTCCACAATGCCTTGGCCAAACTCCTCGATGTGGTAGAGGTGCCGTCAGGTGTCCACATATATTAGTACATAGACGATATCCTAGTTGGTGGAGATAATAAAGAACAGGTAGGGCAGGTGGCTGAAGCCATCTGGAACCTGTTGAATAAAAATGGACTAGACATTCTGCCTTCCAAATGTCAAGGTCCCGGACAAGAAATTAAATTCCTAGGAGCCTGGTGGATAGCTGGAGCAGTTGCAGTACCCAATGACACTCTGTCAACCGTTGAGAAAGGGCAAACTCCAGGCAAACAGACAGAACTATAGCAGCTGTTAGGTACATTGGGCTACTTGAGAAAGCATATGCTGGGGTTCTCAGTGATTGCCCACCTGTTATATGACTTGCTCCAAAAGAATAAGGAATGGGATTGGACGCCACAACATACAGAGGCCCTTAATGTCCTAAAGGGTGAACTTAAGACCCATCAGAGGCTAGGCCCACTACACCCACAAAACCCATTGAGGGTAGAGTAGGGGTTTGCAGAACATGCCTCCTATTGCGGTGTATTCCAAAAGGGACCGAGAGGGCAGGTTAGACCTTTATTATTCTCTTCTACCTCATTTAAGGAAACTGAACAACGGCACTCAGAGTGGGAGAAGGGACTCCTTTCACTTACCAGGGCAGTCAAGGAAGTGGAAAGGTTATGTACTTTGCAAGATATTATAGTGCAAGGCCCTTTATCTCTGCTAAATTCGATCCTCAAAGGATCACCCCCTCCCAGAAGGCCACAATACAGAAGTGGTATGCCTATCTATGAAGTTAGTCAGCTGCTGCCATTAAGAGAGGGCCCGGTCAAAGCCTCTAAGCACCAACAATCTGTGAATTCGGAGCCTCTAAGCACCAACAACTTGTGATTTTGAGGCCGTGGACAATATGTGCATGGACTATGAAGACAACAACTTTTTCACAATTTCACAAATATTTATTTGTTTTCTCCTCTTTCACAAAATCCCAACCTTCAACAAAGCCTGTTAAAAAAATCTCCATTATAATTAGATAAATATAAGGGTCACTAGATGAAAGGTTAACTGAAACAAATATTCAACATGACAGATAATCCTATAGAGCTACTGTAGTATCTAATTACAACCACCTGAAGATCAAACTGAGTTCATGTTCACTAGCTACAAAATGGTGTCTTAGCATTGATTGTAAAAGATATATATATATAAAAACAAAGCTCCTTTACAATATACAAACCCTAAAAAAAAGCCTCTGGTAATTTATGTCAGGTTGTAATAACAAGCTAGCTCAACTTTAGTGTTTGATGCCAGAGTTGCCTTTTAACAGTTGGTAAAAGAGAACACATAACTTTTCAATTTCACATTCCAACTGATAAGAATATAGTTTAAAACATTCCTAACATTTTCCTAGGAAAGATTTTGAGGGGATCAAGGAAAGATTGAATGACAAGTTTTACTATACAACATATTCACTTTTGCCAGTATATATAAAGCAAGAAAAAAATTAAATAAATTTTATGTCATGATATTTTCCAACAGTATTATATTCCAACACTTGAAATTCAAAATATTTTATTATATTCCAACACTATTATATTCCAATATTTTTTTATATTCCAACACTTGGAATTCAAAATAGTCATGAGGATGTTGAAAATATCCATCACATACTTTGTATGTATGTATGTCAATATTGTCTTTCTTCTAATTTGAATAAGAAAAATATTCAGCAATAGATCAGCAAAAGCAACTAGTCTACAATAGTTTGTTTTTGAATGCCTGTGTGAGATAAATCTGACACTGCTCATCTCAGGTTTCATACTTGTTCCACTTGGCAACATGGAAATCTACTTTGAATTAAATCTGCACATCTACAGAACAGAACTTTGTTCATGGCACCAAGCAAGCAACTATGTTGAATGAGAAACTGAATCCAGATGCAAAACATTTCAGCTGTCTTAAGAGATCTAGCTTCACAGTAAAGGTTTGGAGGATGAGTTAAAGAGCATCAGAACTAGCTTAGCCAGGTAAGAGCTGCCTTGATGCCTCTGCCTGAGTCAAAACTATTAGAATCAAGATCATGTCAGAATAAGTATCTCAGATATCATGGAACGCATCTAACAGCATCCTGCTCAATTTAGCCTCTGAGCAGCAACTCGGATACACTAATTTGTGACTATTGCAAACAAATCCATTGATTCTTGAAAAGCCCTAAACAACGGAGTCCTTAACAGAACACTCATGGCCCTTTAAGAAATAATCTGATTGCTGATCTATCATTTTGCTGCCCTGTGAGGAGTATTGTTGTGGGAGAAATATGCCAGAGGATACAATAATTCCACGATTTAAATGCTTTCTAGGTTCAGAAGGCAGGCTCCTACTTCCCTGTTTATAGAAAATGCAGTTGCCATACCAATAGTTAGGGCACAGCACCCTGCAGCATCAGCTAGTGATCGAAGCCTGTTCTTCTGTTATAACTTCCCAGGGAGTCTAGGCAGCTGCAGGCCTCCAAAGCAGTTTCACTACATTATTGCATGTGTTCATCCTCTTGACTTTAATAATAATTTTTATTTTTGGTCCGCTGCTTCCAAACTCAGAACTCGGGTCTTCTGATAAGGAGAAAGATGACATATTTTTCTCTGTATATGCACATGCACAAATGCCTTGAGGTTTTTTTTTTTTCCTTTGGGGATCTGCAGTGATGCATATGCTCATGAACTTGAGCATAGGCACCAAGTACGACCCAGCACCCAGAACTCCAGGAAGGGAAAACTGACGTTAGATGTTCTTGTTTCCTTGGGGCTTTTTTCCCCTTCAGAGGCAACAAGAAGGAATTAAGCCTATAAGACCCTTACTGGACTATTCAACATTGAGGTATCTGTGTAATGGCTGGGTATATTGGGAGCCTTGCAGAAGACATTGTATTTGAGGAGTCAGTGATCTTGAGCAGGCCGTGTCTGCTCTACTGGGTCTTGTACTTAAGGCTTGAAAAGCCAATAGGTTAGCATGAGTAGCCACTATAAAGGAATCTGCTGGAGTGCCCTGTGCCAGCCTGTGCTGTGGATGTTATGACAGAGATAACATTCCAGCCTGTCAGGATAAGACCTATGGTTTTGTTTTTTACACAAGATAAAAGGCACTATGGTACAGGAGGGAGGAGGGGCTTCTCCACTGACGTGGGATCTGCACAGTGTGCTGTGGGAAAATCCATCTGGGGTCTGTCCGATGCTGCATGAAAGTGGGGTTCCCAGCATCTGAAGGGTCACAAGATTTACTCGCTATCTATATTCCTCTTTTTATTCTGTCTTATTAAAACAGCTATTTTTATTATGCTTTTTGTTGTCAGGCCTTTCTTACTGAGATCCAGAAAGAACCCTGTGCCATCTCTCTCTTCCTACCCTTGCCCCTCCCACCCCCACCCCACCTGGTGCAGAACACCAGGGTCCAGCTCAGAAGGAGCAGGTAGCTGATCTGCGGTCAGAATTCTGGCTGCTGACCCAGGCAAAACTCCTCAGAAATTAAAGTAAAATTAAACTGAATCTCTCAAAGACAAATGAAGCTAAGGAGACGGCTGCTAGTTGGATGATGATATTATCAAACCAATATATTAATCAGAAACGTAAAGTTTCCTCCTAAAAAGCCTCATACAAGTATAGCTTAAAGGTATCAGCAGCTGGAGAAAGAAAAAAACCTAGAGATATAGCCCTGCTGCTAGTGACGAATAGGTCTGTTTCTTCTACAGTGCTCCAAAAGAGGAGTGGACAGTGGCATAATAAAACATATAGGGTAGTAAAGGGAAAACTTTTATGAATAAAGTGCCATCCTTAATTTAGAATGTATTGAATCTTGTGGGTACTTTTTAAAATGCCTTAGCCATTTAAGTAGTTTATTTTAACAAAAAAATATTTGATTTAAGATTTCCATACAATGTGTATGATATTGTTACATTGCAAGTTAAAGTGGCAAAACCTCAGGTTAAAGCTGCTTATTAACTCCCTCTGATCATTTTACACATTTAAAGATTCCCTTGAAAGTGTTGTACATGATTGCCATCTCTTTTTCTATGATCCCCAAGGTATGTAATTTAAAAAAAAAAAAAAACAACAGGAAAATTTAAGTTGCTCAAAGAAAGGACAAGTGAGGCATAAAAATGCAGAAAACAGAACTCCTTACTTTCCACGCAAAATAAATCTCATGAAAACACTCAGGAAAGTTTCACTTTACTCAAGTTTTCATTGTCCACCTAATGGAGGGGAGCTTTTACTGTGAAGCTGCATGACCAATGCTACACTATAAATCTAATCCTCAGAATACAGGCATTCAAAAATATTAGTAGCTCTTACATCAGCATTTTCTGTAACACTCTGAAGTACAAGGACTTGCCACCTGAAAATGCAATTGAAAATATGTACACAAAATAGGTATGAGACTCTGCATGCAGAACTGAACCATGACAAGGATGATGATTCAATTAGCGTGGAGGTGTCGCTGAGATTAAGTCGAACTACACCTTGCAACAAAACGTCTTCAGTAAAGAAAAAAAGATGAGTCATTGTCGTAGGTGACTCCCTCCTGAAGGGAGTGGAAGGCCCAATATGCAGACCGGACCCACTTCTTAGGGAAGTCTGCTGCCTCTCTGGGGCTTGGGCTAGCGATATAAAGAGAAAGCTTCTTTCCCTGGTATGGCCCTCAGATTATTATCCATTTCTGGTTTTTCAGGCAGGCAGTGATGAAGTTTCAACAAGAAGCCCAAGGGTGATCAAGAGAGACTTCCAGGCCTTGGGACAACTAGTTAAGGGATCAGGAGCACAAGTAGTGTTCTCCCCTAGCCCTCCAGTTACAGGGAATGACGAGGAACAGGAAGAGCCAGCAGATCAATACCTGGTGTCAGTGGCAGGACTTTGGGTTTTTTGATTGTGGGGTTGGTTTATGTGACACCAGGCCAGCTGGTGACAGATGGGGAACACGTGTCTCAAAGGGGGAAAAGGATCTTGGCGCAGGAGTTGGCAGGGCTCATCGAAAGAGCTTTAAACTAGATTTGAAGCGGGAAGGGGATGAAGCCAGGCTCTTTAGAGGTAAGCCTGGGGGTGGCATGTCAATGTTTGTGGGACGATATGCTAGTGAGGTCCCTCGGTCTGCCATCTCAGTGAAGGCAGGGGAAGGAGATCCATGCGGCAGCAAAGATACGAGGGTTATTGATGGGTTAGAAACTACAGCCATGCCTGGGAACGACAGGTAGGAATTAGGGCCTCTCCCAGAAAAAAGGTGGCGGGACCAATAGCCCAACTGAAGTGCATCTACGCCAACACACGCAGCATGGGCAACAAACAGGAGGAGCTGGACGCCATTGTGCAGCAGGAAAACAATGATGTAGTCGCCATCACGGAAACGCGGTGGGATGACTTGCACGACTGCTGCAGTGGATGGCTATAAACTCTCCAGAAGGGATAGGAAAGGAAGGAGAGGCGGTGGGGTGGCCCTGTATGTTAGGGAGTGTTATGAATGTCGAGAACTTAATGATGGTGACAATAGGGTTGAGTGTTTATGGGTAAGAATCGGGGGGAAGGCCAACAAAGCAGATATCATGGTGGGAGTCTGTTATAAACCACCCAACCAGGCAGACAAAATATTCTATAAGCAGCTGTGAGAAGTGTCAAGATTGCTAGCCCTTGTCCCCGTGGGGGACTTCAATTTACCAGATGTCTGCTTGAAATACAGTACAGCTGAGAGGGAACAGTCTAGGAGGTTCCTAGAGTATGTTGAGGATAACTTCCTGACACAGCTGATGAGGGAGCCAACTAGGGAAGGCACCCTGCTGGACCTGTTGTTTGTCAACAGAGAAGGACTTGTGGGGGATGTGATGGTTGGTGGCCGTCTCGGGCATAGCGATCACGAAATGATAGAGTTTTTGATTCTTGGAGAAGCAAGGAGGGGGGTCAGCAGAACTGCCACCTTGGACTTCCGGAGGGCAGACTTTGGTCTATTCAGGAGCCTGCTCGACAGAGTCCCTTGGGAGGCAGTCCTGAAGGGCAAAGGAGTCCAGGAAGGCTGGATGTTTTTCAAGAAGGAAGACTTAAAGGCGCAGGAGCAGGCCGTCCCCATGTGCCCAAAAACAAACCGTCAGGGGAAAAAGACCGGCCTGGCTGAACAGAGAGCTATGGTCACAACTCAGGGGAAAAAAAGAGAGTTTATGGCCTTTGGAAGAAAGGGCAGGCCACTCATGAGGACTACAAAGATGTTGTGAGGCTATGTAGGGAGAAAATTAGAAGGATCAAAGCCCAACTAGGACTTAATCTGGCTTTTGCTGTTAAGGACAATAAAAAATGTTTCTATAAATGCATCAGCAATAAAAGGAGGACTGAGGAGAATCTCCATCCTTTATTAGATGGGGGGGACAGGGGACGGGACATAGTGACCAAGGATGAGGAAGAGGCTGAGGTACTTAATGCCTTCTTTGCCTCAATCTTTAGCAGTAGGACCAGTTGTTCCCTGAGTACCCAGCCCCCTGAGATAGAAAACAGGGACAGGGAGCAGAATGACGCCCCCATAATCCAAGGGGAAATGGTGAGGGACCTGCTACAGCACTTAGACACACGCAAGCTTATGGGGCCGAATGGGATACACCCAAGGGTACTGAGGGAGCTGGCAGAAGTGCTCACCAAGCCACTTTCCATCATTTATCATCAGTCCTGGCTAACGGGGGAGGTCCCAGTTGACTGGAGGTTAGCAAATGTGACGCCCATCCACAAGAGGGGCTGGAAGGAGGATCCGGGGAACTACAAGCCTGTCAATCTGACCTCGGTGCCGGGGAAGATTATGGAACAGATCATCTTGAGAGCCATTACGCAGCACATGCAGGACAACCAGGGGATCAGGTCCAGTCAGCATGGGTTTAAGAAAGGCAGGTCCTGCTTGACAAACCAGATCTCCTTCTATGACAAGGTAACCTGCTTAGTGGATGAGGGAAAGGCTGTGGATGTTGTTTACCTGGACTTTAGTAAAGCCTTTTACGCCATTTCCCACAGCATTCTCCTAGACAAACTGGCTGCTCAAGGCTTGGACGGTGTGGCAGATCTACGAACAGAGGTCTGCGTACGGCCAAGGCCACAGTGAGCAGAGCACACAGAAAGAGGAACGCAGATATCGATACGGATGGACCGAAGAGGAACTGGTCCAATATAAACATGGAACAAGAAAACAGCTTCGCGTGCTTATCTTGGTGGGAACTGAATAAGGCGACTGGGTTAGTGATGTGAAATATGTGTGTACTTGCCTAGCAGGTGCATGGAAAGTTCTAGAGCTCGGGTATAAAAGCTGAGGCCTGAGAAGCAATAAACAATTTCGTGCCTATCACAGCCGGAGTCCGTGCCTTCATACATCACAAATGGCGCCTGAATCGGGTTTAAAAGAACAAGGATTAAAAGGAACAGAGATATGAAGTACTAATTATCCGGTGGTGTACCTGCGGCTGGACGGAGGAATTCATACCAAGAGCTCTCTAACAGTTACTTTCATCGCTGTTCGCTGGACGAAAAAGGTGAGCAGTCGCGGTAGATATTAAAAATGGGACAAACAGCTACTCGAGAACAGAAATTGCAACTTGAACTTCTGCAGCACACTTTCACAGAACAGGGCTTTAAAGTGGCCCCTGTCAAATTAGTAACTTTGCTTGTATGGATACGTGATTATTGCTCATGGTTCCCTGAAGGGGGGTCCTACGATTTGGCTCAGTGGCTAAAAGTGGGGGAGGAATTGCAAACGCGGGAGACGCTGCGCTTGTCCTTGCCAGAAGGAATACTAGTTACTTGGCGAACTGTATACACTGCCATACGAACACTGCATCCCGCAGAGCAAGCCCTGCAAGGGGTTGCTGGAGGGGCACCACAAGCTCCCCCAGAGGAACCTCAGTCTGTTGACGTAATACCCCCAGTTGCGGACCCTCAGCCTGAATCTGCTGAAATTCCCAATCCTGAAGAACATTACCAAAAGCAGAATTCAGGAGGTGAAGAGCCAGAAGATCCCTTTGATCCTGGCCCAATAAATCCAGAGACTGAACCTGATTTATGTCCACCTTTAATCCCGATTAAAGCTATGGCTGCATCTGCTCCAACTGCGGAGGAGATTTTACAGCAACAGAGACGAAAGTCGTTCTTAACCCTCCTCCATTTGTGCCAGGTACCACGTCTGTTCCTCCTTCTCAACCGCTTATACGTGCGCAGCTGGAATCGGGGTATTGCAGTGTATTGTCAGAATGTTAGGGGAGAAGGACGGAGCCGGAGCCGCTTCGCTTCCGCCGCTGCCCACCTCACCCCCTCCCCTCACCAGCCGTCTCCCTGAGACAGAAGTGGTGTTTTTGTATGTCTGCTGTGTAAGTGTGTGTGGGCGCCAGCTTATACCTGCTGATCAGCATCTGTGCTACTGTTTGTTTGTTGTTTGTGTGTCGTTTGGTGACTCCGCTTGAGCAGGTGTTCTGCCCGGTGTGGTACTGTTCTCGTACGCGACTAGGGCTGACACTCCGTCAAGCGAAAAAGTTTGTATATACACAATGTTTAGACGTAAGGCGAGCGCGCCCCAGGTAGATAGACCATGATGGGCCGTAGAACCAATGGAAATCCTGAAATATTGGGGGAGTTTTCGCCAGCCGACATGCTTACGCTCTCGGGAACGGCTTACCCATGCAGGGCGTATGGCTGGTTGTTTGCCTATAAGATCATGGTTGATTGGGAAAAGGAGTTGAGCCAAAATCTATAGGATGCTCTGTAGGAAAATGAGAAACTTAAGGGTGAGCTCTTGTTGCAAAGGCAGACTTCTGTCAGCCATAAGTGATGGGGGAAAAAAAAAAAAAAAGAGAGAAAAAAGAAAAAAGAGAAAAAAAAGAAAAAAAGAAAAAGAACCAAAAAATAAATAAAAAAACCCCAAAACCCAAACAGGAACAATTAGAAGGGAAATGTGCCGCGTTAGCACAAAAGTGTGCCATACGCGCTATGAGAAAGCGGCAGAAAAAGAGAAATAGGACACCTGATTCAAAGCAGTACTATAGAGATATGTTTTGGGGGTTTTTTTTCCTATATGTATATATGTTATTGCACGTCTTTGTAAATTACTCTGTTATACCCTGCGAGACTAAATGAACCGCAGCAGAAGCGGTCTCTTGAGCGGGGGGGTGGAATATGGGAAAGCAACGGAAGATCAGCAAGGAGGATTGTAAATACGCTCAAGGGACTCGCACCTGGGTGCTGGAAAACACATCTATCACACTAATTGTTATTCAGTCTCAGGTGCTTGCAAGAAAAACACTTAGATGACAACAGTCTGTAACGGACTCAGGGACACCTTATCTAGCTGCTTGAGAATCCTGGCCTGTTGTGGAAGAAGATCAAAGCACAGTACCAGCAAGAACAGGGAGTCCGCATGCGCTCTTGCTAACAAGGACTCTTTCGCTGCCAAGGATTCTTGAAAACAAGGACTCTCTCGCTGCCAGGGATAAGTTTAGTAATGCTACTAGTACAGCTATTTCTCAGTTATTGCTAGATGTAGATAGTATTCGACATGCGACGCTGCAAAACAGAGCTGCTATTGATTTTTTGCTTTTAGCTCACGGACACGGTTGTCAAGATTTTAAAGGACTGTGTTGTATGAATCTAAGTGACCACTCCAAATCCATCCATGCCCAGTTGCAAGAACTGCACCGACCGAACCAGCAACTTGTGGAGACCACTGGGTGAAATCTCTTTGCTGGATGGACTTGGGGGTGGGGTTGGTTGAAGGAAATTATACTCACTGCCTGTGTGGAAGGAATTTGTCTGTTATGTTTAGTATGCTGTTTGCCGTGTTTAATAAGCATTATGCGATCAGTTGCAGATGCCGCTTTGCATCATACCCTTGTACGAGTTGTAGAATATCGTCGTGTCCCAACTACAGACCATGGGGTGGCATGTGTAAGGGATAACAGAGGATGGTCCGAGTGAGACACGATGGAAAATTACTAGTTGAACCAAACCCAGTATGCATGTTGGGAAAAAGGGACTTGGTACTGTTGCTGCAAAAACTATGTGTGTATCCATGAGAACCTGACCTTCGAAGAAGAAGATAACAAGAAGGGAGTGCAACAATGTAGTCAGGTATCAGACAGCCGCGGTTAGCAAAGCTGGATCATGAGTCTGGTGACACTCGCTGCATGCGCTGGCCACGCATGTAACGACTCTAGCCTGTACTTTTCCACTCAATCTGGTGCAGGATATAAGGGGGCTGTCTCGGGTCGGAGAGAGGGGGAGAGACATGAGCGCACTTTGAAGATACAGGGGACGCCCTGAAGCGCTGTGTCTGCCCCCCCTCCCCCCCGTAGGTTCCACGTTCATTAACCCCAACAGCTCAGAAGGCATTACAGCACGTTGCAGATAAGATACAGTCTACTACTTCTGCAAGACGCATTGAACACCTTCCTATCAGACTGTTTGTGATATATCAAGAATTTCAACCTTACGCCCTGATAGGACAGTGGGATGATGCACTCGCAAAGAGCCTGACTGCATTAGAGTGGGTATTTTTGCCACATGCCTTTTCAAAAACAGTAACTATGATGATTGAAATGTTAGCACGATTGATTTCGCAGGGTCGTTTGCGCTGTCAGCAGCTTTCTGGAATGGATCCAAGCCACATACACGTCCCTGTCAAAAAGGATGACCTTGACCTTTGGTTATCACAAAGTCTTAACCTACAAATTGCCTTAGTAGATTATATTGGGCAAATAAATTATTCTTTGCCCCGGCACAGACTGTTACAGTCACTTTCACAAATTCCTTTACAGCCGCGCATCCTGCTAGCGCCAAAGCCTCTTGCTGGCACCCGTACGGTGTTTGTAGACGGCTCAGGGATACAGTAAAGGCTTTTGACTTATTTCAACAGGAACCGTTAACTATAGTGGCAGATTCTCAATATGTTACTGGCATTGTTCAAAGACCTGAAGGAGCATTTCTAAAACAAGTAGAGAACCAATTGTTAGTTAATCTTTTACTGCAATTAATGTTGCTTTTACAAAAAAGACAGTTTCCTTATTTTGTTGTCCACATACATACGCTCTCATAGCTGTTTACCTGGTCCTTTAACTGAGGGAAACACAGTTGCAGATTACCACACTCTGTCGGTAACAACTCCGAACATTATGCAGCAAGCTAAAATGTCGCATGATTTTTTTCATCAAAATGCGAAGGCATTGAGGAAGCAATTTTCTTTAACACAACAACAAGCACATGATATTGTGCGAGCTTGTGTGGATTGTCAGCAGCTGGCTCCTCTGCCATCATTTGCGGGGGTTAACCCGCAAGGGCTTACACCTGATGAACTTTGGCAATCCGAGGTTACGCACATTATGGAATTTGGACGTTTGCGCTATGTACATGTTTCAGTTGATTTGTTTTCTCACCTTGTTGTAGCTACTGCTCCTACAGGAGAGAAGGCTCGTGATGTTATTCGACATGGGTTGCAATGCATTGCAGTCATGGGAGTACCGAAAACTGTAAAAACTGATAACGGACCAGCTTATGTGTCCACTAAAGTACAGGCCTTTTTACAGAAATGGGGTATTAAACATGTCACCGGTATTCCTCATTCCCTGACTGGGCAAGCAATTGTGGAATGTATGCATCATACTTTAAAAACCATGCTTGCTAAACGAAAAAGGGGGAATCCCGTAGGTATGACACCTCAAGAGCGATTGTATAAAGCGACTTATGTTTTAAATTTTCTAAACATGTCGTCTTTGTCATCCACAGCAGTAGAGCGACATTTCGGAAGGACTGTTGAAAGGCCTGAACAACCAAAGGTGTATTATAAGCACCTTGAACCAGGGCGCTGGGAAGGACCAGTCCCCCTGATAACATGGGGTCGAGGGTAAGCTTGTGTGTCTTTGTCCTCAGGTCCATACTGGATTCCTGCAAAATTCGTTAAGCCGAGTCCAGTACGGGAAAAGGAAGGCCCGGAACCAGCCGAGCCGATCAATGAGTAAAGCAGGCATACCTAAGGATGGGTATTTTTATTAATCTTTCAGTTTTTAATGCTTATCTCTTTTCTGTCTCATGTAGACTCTTTTGTATATTGGGTTATATACTGAGGGCTGGCGAATGGGATTTGTATTTGTAAACAGAAGTCTTCATAAGCTAACCATAGATAATACTACAACAAATAGAAGTTGTGAGCAAGAAAATTCTGTAATGATTTGTACTTCTCATCCATATGTGTTTGCTTTGACTCAAAATGCAAGTGTACAAGAATGTAATCAATCTTACTGTGTAAATTTAACGCGAGTATGGTATAAACGCTCTAAACGATTTTTAGGCTGGCTGATTTTTGCAATAGTATCTGCAATTGTTATTTTAGCTTCAGCTTCTGTAGCCGTTGCTGCGTTTACTGAATCTGTCCAGACCGCTAAGATTGTAGGAGAAACTTTATCTAATGTAACTAACTGAAGAATTAGATACGCAAGAACGTATAGATGAAGAAATATTAGCCAGATTGCAAGCTTTAGAAGCAGCAGTAATATGGATAGGGGATCGGCAAAATGCGTTAAAAACACGTCTTTCTCTGTACTGTGATTGGGAGTACAACTCTCAAAGACTTTGTGTTACATCTCTCCCCTGGAATACGTCACTACATGGCTGGGAAATGGTTAAATACCATCTCCAAGGTGCTTTTGACATGTCCTTGCAACAAAATATTCGTCCTTTACATGATCAACTAGAAGCTCAAATACTAAAGATTCAAGACTTAATGAACCGCAATGCATTTGAAACATTGCAAAAGGATTTCTCGTGGGTAAATCCAAAAAAATTGATTTTCTGGGCTAAATTTAGGAATCTGGGTATTTATTGCCTTAGCAGGGTTCTTTTTGATTCTGTTTTTAATTGTGTTTAATATATAACCTGCTAAGAGTGTCACGACGAGTAGAAGCACAAGTCATGGTGACCCTGTTAATAAATGGTCTGGTGTCAAACAAAAAAGGGGGAGATATGGCAGATCTACGAGCAGAGGCCTGCGTACGGCCAAGGCCACAGTGAGCAGAGCACACAGAAAGAGGAACGCAGATATCGATACGGATGGACCGAAGAGGAACTGGTCCAATATAAACATGGAACAAGAAAACAGCTTCGCGTGCTTATCTTGGTGGGAACTGAATAAGGCGACTGGGTTAGTGATCTGAAATATGTGTGTACTTGCCTAGCAGGTGCATGGAAAGTTCTAGAGCTCGGGTATAAAAGCTGAGGCCTGAGAAGCAATAAACAATTTCGTGCTCATCACAGCCGGAGTCCATGCCTTCATACACCACAGGACAGGTGTACTGTTCGCTGGGTAAAAAATCTGGCTGGAGGGCCAGGCCCACAGAGTGGTGGTGAATGGAGTTAAATCCAGTTGGTGACCGGTCACCAGTGGTGTTCCCCAGGGCTCAGTATTGGGCCCAGTTCTGTTTAATATCTGTATCAACGACCTGGACAAGGGGATCGAGTGCACCCTCAGTAAGTTTGTAGACGACACCAAGTTGGGCAGGAGTGTTGATCTGCTTGAGGGTAGGATGGCTCCACAGAGGGATCTGGACAAGCTGGATCGATGGGCTGAGGCCAACTGTATGAGATTCGACAAGGCCAAGTGCCGGGTCCTGCCATGCAGCGCTACAGGCTTGGGGAAGAGTGGCTGGAAAGCTGCCTGGCAAAAAGGACCTGGGGGTGTTGGTCGACCGCCAGCTGAATATGAGCCAGCAGTGTGCCCAGGAGGCCAAGAAGGTCAACTAGGGAAGTGATCGTCCCCCTGCACTCAGCACTGGTGAGGCCCCACCTCGAGTACTGTGTTCAGTTTTGGGCCCCACACTACAAGAAAGACAGTGAGGTGCCAGAGTGTGTCCAGAGAAGGGCAACGAAGCTGGTGAGGGGTCTAGAGCACAAGTCTTATGAGGGGCGGCTGAAGGAACTGGGATTGTTTAGTCTGGAGGAAAGAAGGCTGAGGCTTATCGCTCTCTACAACTACCTGAAAGGAGGCTGTAGAGAGGTGGGGGTCAGTCTCTTCTCCCAAGTAACAGGCAATAGGATAAGAGGAAATGGCCTCAAATTGTGCCAGGGGAGGTTTAGATTGGATATTAGGAAAAATTTATTCACAGAAAGGGTTATCAAACATTGGAACAGGCTGCCCAGGGAAGTGGTTGAGTCACCATCCCTGGAGGTATTTAAAAGACGGGTAGACATGATGCTTAGGGACATGATTTAGTGGTGGTTTTGGCAATGTTAGGTTAATGGTTGGACTCGATGATCTTAAAGGTCTCTTCCAACCTAGACGATTCTATAATTCTAATTTGAGTACACAGTTAACAGTTTAACAGTGGAGGAGGAAGGAACTTGCAGTTTTCTTCAACAAAGTTACAAGCCATGTTGAAAAGGAGTAGCAGTACATACTGTATCTTGACTTTAGCAAGGCCTGTGATCTTGTTTCACACAACACTATCACAAACAAACCAGGAAATCATGGACTACATAAAATTACTATCAGGTGTGTAGCAAATAGTCAGAAAAATCTATTCAGAGCACTTTTTAAAACTCGGAGTAGTTCTGTCAAAATGGAAGGCTGTGGAAATAGGGGTCCAGTGCTATTCAATATCTTTTTTTAATTACCTGGATTATGTAATGAAAAGTATGGCTATTAAATCTGCAAAGAACACCAACTTGACAGGGACCACAAGTATACCTGATAACGAGATTAAAATTCAAAATGATTTTGATAAGTTAGTGTAACAACCGGAGAAAACGTGGGTAATTTACAACAAGGATATATGCAAAGTATTTCTATTAGGCAAGGAAAACCCACCTGTTGTATTAGGTTTACGTGGCAAGGTTTTGGTAGCAGGGGGGTCTGCAGGGGAGTCCTCTGTGAGAAGAGACCAGCGGCTGCCCTCATGTTGGACAGAGCCAGTTCCAGCTAGCCCCAAGACAGACCCACTGCTGGCCAAACCTTACCTAATCAGTGACGCTGGTGGCGCCTCTCTGATAATATATTTACAAAAGGGTAAAAAAAGCTGCACAGCAGCTGTGAGAGAGAGGAGTGAGAGAAACAACCCTGCAGACACCAAGGTCAGAGAAGAAGGAGAGGGAGGAAGTGCTCCAGGTGTTGGAGCAGAGATTCCCTTGAAGCCTGTGATGAAGACCATGGTGAAGCAGGTAGTCCCCCTGCAGCCCATGGAGGACCACATCAGAGCAGATATCCACACTACAGTCCGTGGAGGGCCCCATGCCTCAACAGGTGGATATGCCCCGAAGGAAACTGCAGCCGGTGGAGAGGAGCCCACGCAGGAGCAGGTTTTCTGGCAGGAGCTGTGGCCCATGGATAGCACCCATGCTGGAGCAGTCTGTTCCTGAAGGACTGCAGGCCATGGGAGAGACCCACATTGAAGCAGCTCGTGAAGGACTGTCTCCCGTGGGAGGGACCCCCCGCTGGAGCAGGGGAAGAGCATGAGGTGGAAGGAGTGGCAGAGACAAAGCATTATGAACTAACCACAACCCCCATTCCCCATTCATCCTGTGCCACTCGGAGTGGGGGGAGGAGGTAGAAGAGTCGGGAATGAAGGAGTAAAGTTGAGCATGGGAAAAAGGGAGGGGTGGGGGAAAGGTGTTTTTACTTTTGTCTTTGTTTCTCACCATGCTACTCTATTATTAATTGGCAACAAATTTAATTAATTTTAACCAAGTCGAGTCTGTTTTGCCTGTGACAGTAATTGGTAAGTGAGCTCCCTGTCCTTATCTCGACCCACAAGCTTTTCTATCTTATTTTCCCCCCCCTGTCCTGTTGAGGAGGGGGAGTGAGAGAGTGGCTAGGTGGGCATTTGGCAGGCAGACAAGGTCAACACACCACAACTGTACAAAAAAGGATATGGAAAAATTGGACAGGGAGTAGTTTCATAGAAAGTGATTGAGTGTTTATACTGGATCACAAGTTGAACACAAGTCAATGTCTGTACTGCTGAGAAAATAGAAAACCACTTTACCATGATGTATAAACACCCTAACAGTTATATGAAAGAACTCTTCCCCTTTATTCAGGCAAGGCTGTACCTGGAGTATTGGTGTCTAGCTTTGAATAAAACTTAAACAAAATTGCTAACCACTTGGAGAGAGTTTAAGGAAGTTGAATTAAAATGATCAGAGGTCTAGAAAATGGGGCCTATGGGAAAAGATCATATGAGCAGGGGTTGTTAACACAAAGAAAAAAAGACTAAGCAGGGTTATGCCAACAGTCTTTCAAGACATAAAAAGATGTTGGGGGAAAAAAAAGAAGATGTGAACAACCTGTTCTTCATGATCACAGTGAACAGAACAAGAAGTAATGTGCTTAAAAACCAGGAAAGAAATTCAGATAAGGTATTAGGGAAAACTAACTCACAGCAATCGCTTCCCTTAGGGAGTTCTAAATTTTCCATCAGTGGAGGCCTTTAGGCAAACATCTATAAAGAATGACATAGGAATAGCTGATCTTGCCTTGAGGTAGAAAGATGACTTCTTGACGGCTATTATTATTTTTTTAAAGAAAACGGCTTAACATTGAGTACAAAACCAACCTGAGAAGTAAAGTAGGAAAGTCCAAGCTGAGCTTTTGCCATAGCCAGAGTATTTCAGTACTGAAGCTAACTAGTTTAAAATGAGCTTGAGCAGATCTACCTGATATACACTTTATTTTGGTTTTTTTTTTCCCCTAGCTTTTATGGTCCTAGCTGCACTGTGTGTTAGCGTCAACCACATAAGCATGTGATTGTTCTACCATGGTAGAATACTGCCCATCAAATCACAGAGGCTAGTTCTGTACGTGAAAAATCTTACTAATATGCTTTAGAAATCATAACTGGGTTAAAAATGATGAAATTTCCTGGTTTTGACAAGACTTTCTAGAGATCAAACCTAATTTCTTTACCACCCCTGATATCAACATTCTGAAAAGCCATAAACATTAGCATTCATTATTCAATGCTTTTTGTAAGCATTTTTAAGCATTTTCAAGCATTTTCATTCTCTCTGCTTTTTTTTTTTTTTAAGCAGAGGAATGACAAGAAATCCGCAAGGGCAACAAAATCATAGATTCACAGAATCACAGAATGGTTCGGGTTGGAAGGGACCTTAAAGATCATCTAGTTCCAACCCCCCTGCCATGGGCAGGGACACCTCCCACTAGACCAGGCTGCTCAAAGCCCCATCCAGCCTGGCCTTGAACACTTCCAGGGATGGGGCATCCACAACTTCCCTGGGCAAGCTGTTCCAGTGCCTCACCACCCTCACAGTAAAGAATTTCTTCCTGATATCCAATCTAAATCTCCCCTCTTTCAATTTGAGGCCATTACCCCGTGTCCTATCATAACACTCCCTCAGAAAGAGTCCCTCCCCATCCTTCCTGTAGGCCCCCTTTAGGTACTGGAAGGTTGCTATGAGGTCTCCCTGGAGCCTTCTCTTCTCCAGGCTGAACAACCCCAACTCTCTCAGCCCGTCCTCATAGCAGAGGTGCTCCGGCCCTCTGATCAGTGAGAGTAATTTTAGATTCTTTACTTTCAGGCATGGAAATCCTGCAACATGGTCTTCATTGAGTTTTTTGATCTCACTGGGATCAAGAAACACAGAGGCACTTGGAAATGAAAAAGCTTGAGAGAGACTTGCTTGAAAGTTTCCAAACTTTTAAAATTGATCAGTTTGGGTTTTTTCTTATACATCTGCAGCACAGAAAGCTGTAATACACACTGATCATAGGCTTCCCGTATTTCAAATTGAAAAGTCTCTTAATGATGAAAATCTGCTTGGTGTGTTGAAAAACGTAAGGGAAATATGTCAACATCTACGGCCACAGAATAGTTGCAATAGAAAACAACTGTAATCATGATTCTGCATCTAGCAATGAGCTAAGCTTCAGCAACATAGCTTGAAACCTAAGTTATGTCTTGAGCACAGTTGTAAAAACTGAATAATAAGAATACATGGACCTTAGATATGACACGGTGTTTTCACTTGTGCAACTTTGCAATCTTCAATGAGAACATCGCCCCCCACAAACAGCAACTGTCAAAAAGAAAAAAGCAGTACCTACCCGTAGCCACTGTTTCTCTGTAAGAGCATCGCTATAGTCCACATCCCTGCGCTGACGGGACCCTCTTCCAAATATTTTCTCTTCCTCTTCCTCACATGTGAGCCTTTCAACTTCAGCATCGTCTTTAATAATCCAAGATGGCAATTCATCCTCCTCCATCAAGCGGGGCTTGCGCTTGGGGTTTCTGGCATCTTCCCTACGACGATCCATGTCCATGCGCTGCAATGGCAGTTGGGAAAAGATACAACAATTTGAAGGGTCTTGATTAAATAAACCACGGGAATAGCTGGTTATTTACTTATGCTTGAAACTTTAAACCAACTCCTCTGGTGGCATTTCCCTCCTCCACCCCACTACTTATAAAATGCCACTATAAAAAGGAATATCCCCACATGAAAGTTGATCTTCAATCAAATTCATTATTACAAAGTGAATTTCACTCAAGTGAAGAATATTGTAGTCTGGATGGGTGGACAACCAGATGTGTAAACAAACCTGGCTGGATAATCAGGCACAGAGAGTAGTTGTTAATGGGTCGTACTCTACCTGGAGACCAGTCACGAGTGTAGTACCACAGGGGTATATCCTGGGACCTGTTCTATTTAGCATCTTTATAAATTATATGGAAGAGGTGACAGAGTGCTTGCTCATAAAGTTTGCATATGACACCAAATTGGGGGGGGGGGGTTAAGCTGTTATGCTTGAGGGCTTGTTAGACCACATCTAGAATACTGTATCCAGGTTTGGGTCCCCAAAAAAAGAAAAACTTTCATGAACTGGGGAGAGCTCAGCAGAGGGCCACCAAGATGGTCACAGGGCCGGAGCACATGCCCTGTGAAGAGAGGCTGAGGGAACTGGGCTCGTTCAGCCTGGAGAAGAGAAGACTTCGGGACACCTAATAGTCACTTTCCAATATATATGAGGAAGCAGTACATGTTGGGAATATGAGAGACAACAGGCATAATTTGAAAGAAGAGAGGTTTGGACTGGATATGAGGAAAAACATTTTCACCAGTGGAACAGATTGCCCAGAGAGGTTGTGCAGACTCTATCCTGGATAAAGTCCTGAGCAACCTGGTCTGATTTCATAGCTGACCTTGCTTTCAGCAGAAGGTAGGACTAGATACTTCCTGAGGTCCCTTCCAACCTGAATTATCATATGATCTGATTTCTAAATCCAGATGAATAGCAGAATGAAATACATGCAACCTGACTATGCACATCCAACTAGATTCCAGAATCAATGTTATTCCATATCTCATTACTTCATAATGGGGAAGTGACTGTATAGACTTCTATTTGCATAGCAGACTTTCATATTCCCCCTTTTAAACGATGTATTCATTCAAACTGGGCATGCACATGGTTTAGTTTATTGACAAATGTGCCAACTGGCAAGAAATGAAGATTTGCAGTCAAACAAGGCCCAAATCAAAATACTTTTCTATTATTTAGTAACGAACTTTAATGAAATACATAATGCTCAAAAATAATTTTTTTTTCACTGATTAATTCACTGCTTGCATTTGAAAAGTACAGACTGAAGAACTAAGGATATGTTAGCTGCTGGTTTTTTCAAAGGAAAGTGCATAACAGGAAATTAAAGACACTCCCAATTAAGCTGGGAAATAAGAGACAAATAACCATTTGCTTTTTCTCAAAAGATTCTATTCAAATCCCTTTTATCTCTGAGAAACCTCTAGTCTCATCTTCCCATGTTTTAGCAAAACATATATTTACAAAAGAGATCCACCTTGTTTTATTTAAACTAACAAAGTAATTATATTCAGTGTCCTCGGTGAGGGTGAAAGCCTAGAAACAAAGAAATTCATATGCTACAAATGCTTATATGTGAGCAAAGAATGCATGCTTTGGTAAAATTAGGGCCTAAAACTTTCAATTTCAAAAAGCACACAATGTTGCTGACCTTTGAAAAGTTATCTTATTCTTTCTAAATTGCAACTATAACTGTCCTTGTATAAAAAAACACTCATCTTAAACCCACTGACTTTTAGCTCAAATGCCATGTACTGGGTCTGGCTGGGATGGAGTTAATTTTCTTCATAGCTGCCCACATGGTGCTGTGTTTTGGATTTGTGACCAAAACAGTGTTAATAACACACCAGTGTTTTCACTACTGCTGAACAGTGTTTGTACGGCATCAAAGCTTTCTCTGTTTCTCACTCTGATACCCGCAGCAGATAGGCTGCAAGAAGTTGGGAAGGGACACAGTCGGGACAGCTGACCTGACCTGACCAAAGAGATATTCCATACCAAATAACGTCATGCTCAGCAATAAAAACAGAGGGGAGGGTGTTTTGGGGTAGGTAGTCATTGCTCAGGAACTGGTTGGGCATCGGTCTACTTGTGGGAGGTGGTGTATCACTTGTTTGGTTTGTTAGGTGTTTTTTCCCTTCCTCTTTCCTTTGTTTATTAAACTGTCTTTATCTCAATCCACAAGTTTTTTTTCTCACTTTTGCCCTTCCGATTCTCTCCCCCATCCCACTGCTGGGGTGGGGGGAGAGTGAGCAAGTGACTGAATGGGGCTTACCTGCCAGCCGGGGTCAAGCCACCGCAGTCCTCTTTGGAGCCCAACATGGGGCTCGAGCAGTTTGAGATAATAACAGAGCTGATCGGAATGTGCTAGACTGAACTTCTAGCCATTATACCTGTTTAGCTGAGTTGTTACTTGGTAGGCTATTACTTGCTGTTGCTGGTCGTGATGCTGACATATTTACTCTGGATGCTAACTTATGCGTTACCTCCCCTGCTCTGGTGCTTCATCTCTCTTCATCTGCTATGCAACAAACTCCAAGAATTGTTAATGACTGTTTTCAGTTGTCGCTGTTTGCTGTGGTGTTTATCACTTTGCTTTGCTTCGCCTGGCAGAGATATGATAAAAGCACTGGCCTTGAGCCTAATCTGGTGTTCGGGCCCTACATTGCTGCTGTCCCAGTACTCCAAGAACCATCTCATGGAGAAAATTGGCAATTATACTTTTCCCCTTTTCTCCTCTGAGAGATGCTTTGTGGAGAGAGGGAAGAATGGCACCTACCCCTTCCTCTCCTCTGGGATAGGTCTTTCCAGGCTTCTTGTAACGGCCTCTCAGTTTCTTGAATATCCTTATGCAATCAGACTGTTTGCACTGGTGTGTGTTGGGAGCCTGATATTCATTTTGATTAATGTTCATAAGGTTAAACAACTAATTGGGAATGCCACACAGGAATATGTACAACTACCTGAAAGGAGGTTGTAGCGAGGTGGGTGTCGGTCGCTTCTCCCAAGTAACAGGTGATAAGACAAGAGGAAATGGCCTCCAGTTACACCAGGGGAGGTTTAGATTGGATATTAAGAAAAATTTCTTCACTGAAAGGGTTATCCAGCATTGGAACGGGCTGCCCAGGGAAGTGGCTGAGTCGCCATCCCTGGAGGTATTTAAAAGACGTGTAGGTGTAGTGCTGAGGGACATGGTTTAGTGGTAACTTGGCAGTGCTAGGTTAACGGTTGGACTTGATGATCTTAAGGGTCTCTTCCAACCAAAATGATTCTATGTCCCAAAGCTGTCGATCCCTGGGTGTCAGGGTGTATGGGAGGATTTGGGCAGGTGCCTAAGGCCATTATCACCCCTGTTACACCTGTACAGGCATGTAATGCTGACAAATTGGTACAGCATTTGAAAGAGGGGAGCCTTGCCTGTCCCAATGAAACACAGCGAATTCTAATGTAGTGTTGGGGCCCGGCCCATGCCTATCGATGGATAGGCCTCATGCCCTCATAGAGCAAGAGGGTCTCTTGCTCTGAGGGCACACAAATGGACACTAAGAGGTCACATGAACAGACACTGTGGCTAAACCAGAGACCCAACCCTCAACTTTCATAGTTGCTCCTGTAGTCAAGAAGAAACAATAGAAGCAGAGGTTGACCCAGTTAGTAAGAGAGGAAGAAGCTCCTCCTAAGAGGGAGCAGGAGGAAGAATCAGAAGAGGCAGCCTGTTCTGCAGCAGCACACCCACAACAAGAAGAGAGGGAAGAGACAGAAATCATAAAAGGGGCGGAAACTATCCCTGAGTGAGCTGTGAGATATGTGGAAAGATTACAGAGGTCAGCAAGGAGAGTGAATTGCTACCTGATTGCTCCAGTGCTGGGACAGTGGGGTCAACGGTCTGGAACTAGACGGTAAGGAAGACCAGCAGCTGGGATCCTTCGCTAGGGATCATGGAACCAACAAAGGGATTGGAAGGTTACAGGTGGACTACTGTGGCCTGAACAAAGGCATGCCACTGTTGAGTGCTGCCGTACCAGACATGCTAGAGCTCCAATATGACCTGGAGTTGAAGGCTGCCAAGTGGTATGCCACAACTGAAATTGCCAGTGTGTTCTTCTCGATCCCTTTGGCAGCAGAGTGCAAGCCATATTTTGCTTTCAAGTGGAGGGGTATCCAATACACCTGGAATCGACTGCCCCAGGGGTGGAAGCACAGCCCCACCATTTGCCATGGGCTGATCCAGACTGCACTGGAACAGAGCGAAGCCCCTGAACACCTGCAATACATCGATGACATCATCGTGTGGGGCAACAGAGAGGAAGAATTGTTTGAGAGAGGGAAAAGAATAATCCAGCTCCTTCTTAAAGCTGGTTTGCCATAAAACAAAGCACGGTCAAAGAACCTGCACGAGAGATCCATTTTTGGGGAATAAAATGGCAAGATGGATGTTGTCGCATCCTAATAGATGTGATCAATAAGATAACAGCCATGTCCCCACCAGCTAACAAAAAAGCAACACATGCTTTTCTAGGCACCATGGGATTCTGGAGAATGCATATTCTGGGTTACAGTCAGCTTGTGCATCCTCTCTATTGAGTGACCCAAAAGAAGAACTGTTTTGAGTGGGGCCCTGAGCAGCAGCACACCTTCCAACAGATCCAACAGGAGATAATTTGTGAGGTAGCCCTTGGGGCAGTCTGGACAGGACCAGATGTGAGAAATGTGCGCTACACTGCAGCCAGGGAGCATGGCCTCACCTGGAGCCTCTGGCAGAAAGCACCTGGAGAAGAGACTCGAGGTCGACCTATAGGCTTTTGGAGCTGGGGATATAGAGGATCCAGGGCCTGCTACACCCCGACTGAAAAAGAGATATTAACAGCATATGAAGGGGTTTGAGATGCTTCAGAAATAGTTGGTACAGAAGCACAGCTCCTTTTGGCACCACGATTGCCTGTGCTGTACTGGTTGTTCAAAGGAAGGGCCCCCTCTACCCATCATGCACCCAATGCTACATGGATCACACAGTGGGACTGAATGGGGAATCCCAGCTGCCCAGGAATCCTGGAAGAGATCATGGACTGGCCAGAAAACAGAAATTTTGGAGCATTGCCCAAGGAGGTGACTCATGCCCAAGAGGCCCCACTGTATAATAAATTACCAGAAAATGAGAAGCTATATGCTCTGTTTACTCATGGTCCTGTTGTATTGGGGGAAACCATCAGAACTGGAAAGCTGCTGTGTGGAGTCCCACACGACAAGTTGCAGAAACTGTCACAGGAGAAGGCGAGTCGAGTCAGTTTGCCGAAGCGAAAGCCATCCAGCTGGACCTAGAGATTGCTGAATGAGAAAAATGGACAGTACTTTGTACTGATTCATGGATGGTGGCAAATGCCCTGTAGGGGTGGCTACAGCAACAGAAATGGACCAACTGCAGAGGTAAACCCATCTGGGCTGCTGCACTGTGGCAAGACATCGCTGTTCGTGTAGAAAACACTGCTGTAAAGGTACGTCATGTAGATGCTCGCATGTCGAAGAGCCGCACAACCGAAGAATGTTCAAACAAAGAGCAGGTAGGCCAGGTTGCCAGAACTGAATTGCCTCAGGTGGACCTGGACTGGGAGTGTAAGGGTGAGCTATTTGTAGCTCGGTGGGCCTGTGAAACATTGGGACATCTAGGGAGAGATGCAACCAACAGATGGGCTCGTGATTGAGGGGTGGACTGGACTACTGAAGCCATTGCACAGGTTATTCATGAATGCAAAACATGCATCATAATCAAGAGAGCCAAGTGAGTAAAGCCTCTCCGGTACAACAGATGGTGGCTGGGATGTCAATATGGGGAGGCCTGGCAGATCGATTATATCACACTGCCACAGACCTGCTGAGGCAAGCATCACATGCTTACAATGGTGGAAACTTACCCTGTAACGCATACCACCACCCGAAACACCATCCTGGGCCTTGAAAAGCAAGTTCTGTGGTGGCATGGCACTCCAGAAAGAACTGCCTCAGACAACGGGACTCATTTCCAAACTAACTACATAAGCAACCTGGGCCAAGAAACATGGCACTAGTTAGGTGTACCACATTTCCTATCACGCATCAGCCTGCAGAAAGATTGACCGATACAATGGACTCTTAAAGACTATACTGATAGCAATGGGCACTGGGACGTACAAGCACTGGGGATGCAAATTTAGCAGAAGTCACTTGTCTGGTTAACACCAGAGGATCAGATGACTGACCTGTCCCTGCCCCTGCCCAAACAAAACCCCTATGTGCTGTGGAAGGAGATAAGGTCACCATAGTGTGTGCAGGGAACTGGCTGGGAAAGACAGCATGGGCTGCTCCTCTACCAGGAAAAGGCAGACCTGTTCATGGGACTGCTTTTGTTCAAGGACTCGGGTGTACTTGGTGGATAATGCAGGAGGATGGGGAAATCTGGTGTGTACCTCAAGGAGACTTAACCTTGGGGGGAAATAACCCATGGTTTGCGTTGATTATAGGAAGTACTACAGCAGGAATCACCTGAACCAACCTGGGCCTCGCAAGAAGCTGTGCAAGTACAGCAGTGACCCAACCTGAGTTGGCTTTGTTGCCCAATAACTCGACACAACACACTGCCTCTCCTGTCCTGAGTGACCACCATAACAGATGGAGCTCAACTCATGGACTAAATAAAAATTTTATGAAAATTTTACAGACATTTTATGAGGGTGGCCCATAGACTGAGGGAATGCTACCTGTGTATATATATCAAAGGATGGGAAGGGGAGAGGGAGTTAATGAGGATGTATTGGACAGCGTGAGGCCTGAGCATGAGGTAAGTGGTATGCAATAAAGGGTGGAGATTGAACTGAGTCTGGCTGGGATGGAGCTAATTTTCTTCACAGCAGCCCATATGGTGCTATATTTTGGATTTGTGACCAAAACAATGTTGATAACACACCAATAGCTTAGCTATTGCTGAACGGTGCTTACACAGTGTGAAGGATTTTTCTGTTTCTCACTGCCCCTCCCAATGGGTAGGCTGGGGGTGGACGAGAAGTTGGGAGGGGACACAACCGGGACAGCTGGCCCAAACTGAATAAAAGGATATTCCATGCCATATAATGCTCAGCAATAAAAACAGAGGGGAGGGGGGAGTTGGGGAGGTAGCCATTGCTCGGGATACCAAGCTGGGTACCGGTCTACTTGTGGGAGGTGGTGAGTGATTGCCTTTGTATCACTTGTTTTGGTTTTTTTCTTTTATTTCTTCTTCCTCTTTCCTTTGCTTATTAAACTGTCTTAATCTCGACCCACGAGGAGCCGGAGTCAACCCACCACATGCTGTATTGCCATTTTGGCTCCAAGAGGAGAAAATAAATTAGCACAACTAGAGCATCAGCTGCCATTTTGGTGGGAGGCCTAGAATTTGACTTTAATGAATTTGACTTTTTTTAGACTGAGAATCTTTATTTGGAATAAAACTAGCATTAAAAATTACTTTCAGGTTTTCCTTTCTTTATCAGTTTTAACAGGAAATGTAACACTCTGAAGCAACACTACTAAGCAATGTTGAAATAGCTGTGCATAGGGCATTGAAACAGTCACTTCTCAATCTGGTTTTTGTCTACTCCAGAGGTCTCCAAAGTGGGGTGCACGCACCCCAGGGGATGCGCATGACGATCCATTGGGGTGCAGGAAGAAAATATTAGAACTTCTACTTATATGTATTTATCTAAAACTTTAAGAAAGACATTAACCTTTACTAATATCTAATATACGGATTGGCACTGGTGCCCTCAGTCCGTATGTCAGATGGTTATGTGTCAGGTGCTGTATGCAAGGTGTCCTGGGGGAAGAGTGGGTGGGCGTTCCACAACACAGAGGGGTTCACAGTGGCACCCTCATTCATTTGTTCGCTTTCAGTATATTGCGATATATTGCAGTTTATGTGTGCCAAGTTAAGTGGATTTGCAGATTATATTATCTAGTTTTAACTAAACTAACCCTCACAGAATGGACATGTGGCTTTAAAAGATTCCTGCAAAGAAACCGCAGATTGAAGATAATACTAATAATGCAAGCACACGCAAACTACAAGAAAATGGCAGAGCTGATACTTCTATCCTAGTAGGAGTACTCTTTGTCAGCCACATTATGAGGTAAAAACAATGATGATCTAATCAGATCTGACAAGAAGTTGGCCAAAAAACCTCAAAATTATCAAGAAGACGATTTGAAATATGGATTTACATCCGCTATCGTCAATGTTGAACCTCACCCTAAGTGTATATTGTGCCTTGATATATTAGCTAATGATAGTATGAAGCCATCACGATTAGCAAGACATTTAAAAACTAACCATTCAGAACATCATGAAGACAAACCTCTACAATTTTTTCAGCAATGTTTCAAGTCATGTGATACTCCCACATACCATTGGGGAAACACTTGTTCTTCCTGCCGCAGTAACAATGGCTGAAATAGTACACAGAAAACAATATGGCAACAAACTAAAATGCATGCCTTTGTCAGCAAATGCCATTGGAAGATGCGTAGAAAACATTGCTGAAGACTTGAAGAAACAAGTATTAGAACAAATTACACAGTGTGGGAGGGTTCCTATGCAGTTGGATGAAAGTACAGATGTTTCTAACATGTCTCAGCTTATGGTATTTGCTAGATTCTGTTTCAAGAATGAAATACACGAAGAACTACTTTTTTGTGAGCTGCTAAAGGAAAGATGCACCGGAGAAGATATATTCCCGACAGTAAATTACTTCTTTAATAAAAAACAATGCTTTGGGGAAAAACTCTGCAAGTGTAACCACCAATGGAGTGGCTGCTTTGACTGGAATAAAAAAAAGGATTCCAGGGTAAGGTTACAGAGATAGCACCACACGTGGAACTCATTCACTTCATCATTCATAGGCAAGCTATTGCAGCAAAAATGTTGGAGCCAGAGGTGCACAAAGTGCTACACAGTGCCATCAATGTGGTTAAGTTTATAGAAATAAGACCTGTAAATGGTAGAATATTTACAATACTTTGTATCACAATACTTTGTATTGTGGTACAATACCTTTTGTACCACACAGAGGTTTGCTGGTTATCTCGTGGCAAAGTGTTTGTCCTGGTTTGAAGTCAAACAGAACCAATTTTCTGTTTTGTAATTTTACTTTTTAGCTGGGCCTCTTCTAACTGACTAAAGTCTGAAATTAACAGCATATTGTTCAGAAACTCTTCACTCTCAGAGTGATAAGACCTGATTATACCAAGGAACGGTACGCGCAGAGGCTCTTGCTTATACTTATTGCTATAACAACCAAGGTCAGCTAACTTCGCTATTTGCCCCGTTGGAGGGTCGGAAGCGGAGAAGCGTAGAGGGGTCCCACCTGCAGGGAGGAGCGGACAGGACAGGTGACCCAAAACTGACCAACAGGGTATTCCATCCCATCTGCATCACGCTCAGTATAAAAGCTGAGGGATCAAAGGGGCAAGCCTCTTCCTTCAGTGGCCGACGTCCCAGGAGAACCCTGTCTGTTCGTCTGCCTTTGATCCTGATCCGAGCATTCCTGACTCCAGATCCAGAATCCTGCTCCTGTCCATCGCTGACTCCAGTCTGGGACTTTCCCTGTGCCTGCTGGTGACGCAATTGTCATCCTGGGAGCCGGATACGGTTTTGTATATATTGTACACTTTTTTTTTAATCATTATTTATTATTTCATTATTTATTAATATTTTCATTAAAGTAGTTTAGTTCTTTTTCTAAACTCGTAAATCTCCTTATCTCTTCCTCTCCTCTCTTTGGAGAGAGGCAGGGGAGGGCCATCTGTCATTCTGATTGGCCAATCCAGCCAAAACCACGACAGTGTTTAAGAGAGTTGTCAAACTTAAAGATGTCACGCATTTTTCTTTCACAGAAAGACAAGCGTTCCAAATTTGCTGACCTTTTCTGTGATGACAAGTGGCTGCCAGTAGTATGGCACTTATTTGTGAAAAAAATAAACACACTTAATGTGTCCCTTCAAAGTGAAGGTAACGTTTTAACAAGGCGTGAGAAAGTAACTGCTTTTCGAAAGAAACTCATGCTATGGAGAGAGCATTTTGAAAATGGCTTTTTGGAAACGTTTCCATCATTATTACATGACTTTGTTGCTGAAAATGATGCAAGTGTGTCACCTATAAAAACTCTCGTATCCGTACACTTAAACTTGGAAGCAGAATTTCCTAACCTGTTGAGAAATCTTCCAAATGAAGAGTTTCAGTGGGTTTTGAACCAGTTTGTTAAAAACATAAAAATGCAACACCTTCCAACGAGTTTGCAAGAACAACTGATTGACATCATGGAAGATGGAAATTTACTAGCCATATTTCAAGAAGAACCTTTGCATAATTAGTGAATGGGAGTGACAAATGTGATAAAGGAGAAGCTGCTGCCCGAGTACTCACACACCATTCATAATGTCACACACACACACTTACTCTCGGGTGCACTTCCTTCTTCTTCAGGCTCGACCCTGGATTTCCCTCAGCAGAGTCTCAGGCATTGGATTTTACAAAATAATTAATTTATTTGAAAGGTACAGCAGTACGACAGCCCAGGCTGGGTGCCACCAAAGGGAGGGACCCTGAACAAAGAAATCCCTGGGCAATTATACCCTTGTGATCTATACACCCATCCCTCACGCACTCTTGACACGCTGTCCACGCGTCTTTTAGTCCAATGGTGATTCTTGGTCTGGGGTCTTCTAACATCTTATTGGATTCTTTTTTGTGTGTCCAGGCAGGCAGGGTCTTATCTTGTTGATTTGCAGTTTCAGATGAGGGTTGGAGCCTCCTTATCTTCTGGTTTACACTCCTTGTGCACCTGCACTCGCTGGCAGAACATGGAGAACTGAAGCGTCCCAGACTTGGGAAAAACACTACCAAAACATCAGTGTGAAATCAAAACACTCTCCCATACTAAAAGACTAAACACAGCACTGTACCAGCTGCTGGGAAAACTACGAAGAAAAATAAGTCTGTTGTGGCCTAAAGGCTTCAGCAAATCTAGCTACTCCTGGTAAGTAAAGCTATGCAAACAGCACAAATCACATCATATTATAACCCCAAGTAATTTATTCTAATTAAAACTTACTAATTTACGCTAAACAACTAATGTCCCTCAACAAAATGAGTATCATGATTTAATAAGCACAGACAATGATGCACTTCCTCCATTTGGATCTACGCATCTTTGTGAGTTTTCTTTTCCATATGTATTAATATATATAATATTCCATAAAAAAATTCCTAGTGAGAGCAAAAATTTTTACTGTATCACTAATAAAATTTTACATTTTTTAAATATTTATATCATCTCTATCTCTTCCTTTTTAATTTGTTTTGTATATTTATAGTATATATAATGTATTAGCACAGTATTTATGTATATAAATTATAAATAAACACATATACTGTGAGTATGTGCTCAAATTTTTTTATACTGATGGGGTACATGACCAGAAATGTTTGGAGATCACTGATCTATACTATTCTTTCTTCCTTTCTAGTGTTAGTTCCAATAAATGGTATTTTAAGTAATAGTTTACAGAGTCCAAGGGCCTTTCTTCCTGGGTGTCATGGTTTGGGATGGGTTGGCCAATGACAAGATGATAGATGCTCTCCCCCACCTCTCACTTCAAGAACAGGAAAAAGACAGATAAAGAGATTTATGCTGTTAGAAAAAACTAAACTACTCTAATAAAATATTAAAAATAAAATGAAAAAAAAAAGAAATAAATACAATACATAAAAACATACACAAATCCAGATCAAGCTCCCAGGGAGGTGTCATCAGAAGGCACTGGGAAAGTTACAGACTGAACTCAGTGACAAACGGGAACCAGATTCCAGAACAAGACAATGGGGATCAAAGATAAACAAACTCACAAGGTCCTCCTAAGACACCACTCATTAACAAAACAGAGCCACTGGAGAAAAGCCAACCTAATACCTTCCATCCCTCAGCTTTTATACTGAGCATGGCAGATGGGTTGGAATACCCTGTTGGTCAGTTTGGGTCACCTGACCTGTCTGCTCCTCCCCACAAGTGCAACCCCTCCACTGGGTAAACACCCAAGTCAGCTGACCCTGGTTGCCACAGCAACAAGTGTCAGCAAGAGCCTCTCATTGAACAGAGAGTTGACTCTGCTCCACCCCAAACCAGGACATTCCACCCCTTAGTCCATACCATTTGCATCATGCTCAGATCACTAATACTTCTTATCCATTAAATATATACAGATATACAAATATATGCACACAGATCAGTCATTTATGATTCATCTTTATATAAGTTCATTAAGTCCATTTAGTTCATAATCGCAGAGTCTTATCTATTATAGCAGACTCAGGATTGAGTATTCTCACCCAGGGTTGAATTTACTTGAGGTATACATTGAATTTCTCCATTCTCCAGCATCACTCACCATCCTTTCATGCACCACAGGGACTTTATCCCCTTCTACTGTATGTAAAAGGTCTGATGGAGCAGGACCAGCTCGAGTGATGGATCCCCTGGTGTTAACTAACCAGGTAGCTTGTGCTAAATGCTTGGCCCAATTTTTAAAGGATCCACTACCCGTTGCCTTCAGGGTAGTTTTTAACAATCCATTGTATCGCTCCATTTTCCCAGAAGCTGGTGCATGATAGGGGTTATACTTTACCCACTCAATGCCGTGTTCTTTCTCCCAATTACTTATAAGACTGTTTTTGAAATGAGTCCCACTGTCTGACTCAATTCTTTCTGGAGTACCAAGTCGCCACAAGACTTGCCTTTCAAGGCCCAGGATGGTATGCCGGGCAGTAGCATGGGGTACGGCATAGGTTTCCAACCATCCGGTGCTCGCTTCCACCATTGTAAGCACACAACACTTACCCTGGCGGGTTTGAGGGAGTGTGATGTAGTCAATTTGCCAAGCCTCCCCATAATTATATTTTAACCATCGATCCATTGTAGTGGTTTGGCCTCAGACGGCAAAAAACAACCACGTGTCACTCGCTCGGCTCTTCCCAATACAGGAAAGATCAGAAGAAAAAGGCAAAACTCTTGGGTTCAGACAAAGGCAATTTAACAGAACATCAAAGGGAACAAGAAAACAACAACAATAACACGGACAAAGGAACATACAAACATGATTACAGAACCGCCACTCCCCAACAGGACCCAGGATGCACCAGCCCACTCCAAACCCAACTTCCTGCCCCCTCCCCTCCTCTTAATCTCAGGGAGGGCATGGCTCACATGGCATGGAATACTTAACCCTGTCCCCGCCGGAACCAGGACATTATCCACCCCTTATTCCATACCATTTTTGCCATGCCCAGATCTTACAGTTTTCGGAACATGTGACTGGTGTACCCGGCGTAGCTCATGCACACAGTCCATGGGCTGAAGATGTAGATCTTGAGGAAGTTGCTGGGCATCAGCTCTGATTCCATCACCACTTTGCTTTACTCAATTCTTCATCAAAGTCCATCTGTCCTTAATTTGGGTGATTCTTACTGCAGTACAGCTGATAGCAATTATAGTAACGAGGACATACAGTGACAGGGTTACTTAGCAATCAACAACACACAATTTGATTCATTGGCTATTCTCCCCCAAAGTCAGATCCCCATGAGGTACACATCGGACTTCCCCATCCTGCCGCATCACCCACCAAGTGCACCCAGGTCCTTGGGCAAAAGCAATCCCACGGATGGGTTTGCCTTTGCCTGAGGCAGGACTAACCCAGACTGTCTTCCCTAACATATTCTTCATGTGCACTACGGGTCCTTATTCCCTTCTACAGTACGTGGAAGTTTTGACTGGGCAGGGCCAGCCCGATTGGTAGATCCCCTGGTATTAACCAGCCAGGTAGCCTTTGCTAAATGTGCATCCCAATGTTTTAAGGTCCCACCACCCATTGCTCTCAGTGTAGTTTTTAACAGTCCATTGTACCATTCTGTCTTCCCAGAGGCTGGTGCGTGACAGGGGATGTGATACACCCACTCAATGCCATGCTCTTTGGCCCAGGTGTCTATGAGGCTGTTTTCGGAATGAGTCCCATTGTCCGACTCACTTCTCTCTGGGGTACCATGTCGCCACAGGACTTGCTTTTCAAGGCCCAGGATAGTGTTCCGGGCAGTGGCATGGGGCACAGGGTATGTTTCCAGCCATCCAGTGGTTGCTTCCACCATTGTGAGCACATGGCGCTTGCCTTGACGGGTTCGTGGCAGTGTGATATAATCAATCTGCCAGGCCTCCCCATATTTATATTTCAACCATCGTCCTCCATACCAAAGAGGCTTCAAACGCTTGGCTTGCTTGATTGCAGCGCATGTCTCACATTCATGGATGACCTGTGCAATAGTGTCCATGGTCAAGTCCACCCCTCGGTCACGAGCCCATCTACATGTCACATCTCTTCCTTGATGGCCTGAGGTCTCATGGGCCCACCGAGCTATGAATAGTTCACCCTTACGTTGCCAATCCAGATCCACCTGAGCCACTTCAATCCTAGCAGCCCGATCCACCTGCTGGTTGTTCTGATGTTCCTCCGTGGCCCGATTCTTCGGTACGTGGGCATCTACGTGGCGTACTTTCACAACCAGATTCTCTATCCGGGCAGCAATATCTTGCCATAGTCCAGCAGCCCAGATGGGTTTGCCTCTGCGCTGCCAGTTGCCCTGCTTCCACTGCTGTAACCACCCCCACAGAGCATTTGCCACCATCCATGAGTCAGTGTAGAGATAAAGTACTGGCCATCTTTCTCGCTCGGCGATGTCCAAAGCCAGCTGAATGGCTTTCACCTCTGCAAACTGGCTCGATTCACCTTGTCCTTCACTAGCTTCTGCAACTTGTCGTGTAGGACTCCACACAGCAGCCTTCCACTTTCGATGCTTTCCCACAATCCGGCAGGACCCATCAGTGAACAGGGCATATTGCTTCTCATTTTCTGGCAGTTTATTATATGGTGGGGCCTCTTCCGCACGCGTCACCTCCTCCTCTGGTGACATTCCAAAATCCTTGCCTTCTGGCCAGTCCATGATCACTTCCACAATTCCTGGGCGACTGGGGTTTCCCATTCGAGTTTGCTGTGTGATCAGTGCAATCCACTTACTCCATGTAGCATCAGTTGCATGATGTGTGGTGGGGACCCTTTCTTTGAACATCCAACCCAGCACCGGCAGTCGAGGTGCTAAGAGGAGCTGCGCTTCTGTACCAACCACCTCTGAAGCAGCTCGAACCCCTTCATATGCTGCCAATATCTCCTTTTCTGTTGGAGTGTAGCGGGCTTCGGATCCTCTGTATCCCCGACTCCAAAACCCTAGGGGTCGACCTCGGGTCTCCCCTGGTGCTTTCTGCCAGAGGCTCCAGGTAGGGCCATTCTCCCCGGCTGCCTTGTAGAGCACGTTTTTAACATCTTGTCCTGCCCGGACTGGCCCCAGGGCCACTGCATGGACTGTTTCCTGTTTGATTTGTTCAAAAGCTTGTCCTTGCTCAGGATCCCATTTAAAATCCTTCTTCTTCCGGGTTACTTGATACAGAGGGCTTACAATCAGACTGTAATCTGGGATATGCATCCTCCAAAAACCCACAATGCCCAATAAAGCTTGTGTTTCCTTTTTGCTAGTTGGTGGAGACATAGCTGCTATTTTGTTGATCACATCCATTGGGATCTGGCGGCGTCCATCTTGCCATTTTATTCCTAAAAACTGGATCTCCTGCGCAGGTCCCTTGACCTTACTTCATTTTATGGCAAAACCAGCTTTCAGAAGGATTTGGACTATTTTACTCCCTTTCTCAAAAACTTCTTCGGCTGTGTTTCCCCATACAATGATGTCATCAGTGTACTGCAGATGTTCTGGGGCTTCACCCTGTTCCAGTGCAGGCTGGATCAGTCCATGGCAAATGGTGGGGCTGTGTTTCCACCCCTGGGGCAGTCGATTCCAGGTGTACTGGATGCCCCTCCAAGTGAAAGCAAACTGTGGCCTGCACTCTGCTGCCAAAGGGACTGAGAAGAATGCATTCGCTATATCAGTCGTGGCATACCACTTGGCTGCCTTGGACTCCAGTTCATACTGCAGTGCTAGCATGTCCGGCACAGCAGCGCTCAGCGCTGGCGTGACTTCATTCAGGCCATGATAGTCTACAGTTAACCTCCACTCTCCATTAGATTTTCGCACCGGCCATATGGGACTGTTAAAAGGCGAGCGAGTCTTGCTGATCACTCCTTGAACCTCTAGTTGAGGAATCAGCTTATGGATGGGAATCAGAGAGTCTCGGTTAGTGCGCTATTGCCGCCGATGCACCGTTGTGGTAGCAATCGGCACCTGCTGTTCTACGACCCTCAACAACCCCACAACAGAAGAGTCCTCCGAGAGACCAGGCAAGGTGGACACCTGTTTAACTTCCTCCGTCTCCAAGGCAGCTATGCCAAAGGCCCACCAGTACCCTTTTGGGTCCTTAAAATACCCTCTCCTGAGGTAATCTATACCAAGGATGCATGGAGCCTCTGGGCCAGTCACAATGGGATGCTTTTGCCACTCATTCCCAGTTAGGCTCACTTCAGCCTCCAGTACAGTCAACTCTTGGGATCCCCCTGTGACCCCAGAAATACAAATGGGTTCTGCCCCTCTATAGCTTGATGGTATTAGGGTGCACTGTGCTCCTGTGTCCACTAGAGCCTTATACTCCTGTGGGTCTGATGTGCCAGGCCATCGAATCCACACTGTCCAATAAACCCGGTTGTCCCTTTCCTCCACCTGGCTGGAGGCAGGGCCCCTCTAATACTGGTCATAGTATCCGGTACTCACTTCTTGCAGAAATGACTTGGAGGTTCCTTCAAGAGGATCAGAAGCAAGATCAGGCCTTATGCTCTGTCTGGGCAATGGCCCACTGGAAACTGGGGCGGCACTTCTCCTGGAGGGATCCCCTTTTGTGGTTGTCCTTCCTTGCAACTCCTGTACCCATGTCCGCAGGATCCAAGTAGGTTGTCCATCCCACTTCCTCATGTCCTCTCCATGGTCTCGCAGGTAGAACCACAGGGTGCCTCGTGGTGTGTACCCTTTGTACTCTCTCTCTTGAGTGGGGAAATGCCTGCTCCTAATAGCTGAGATGCTGGCCCGTACAGGTGGGGAGTAGGACATATTCTCTTCAAGTTGCTGGACCTTCCGGGACAGTTTCTCCACAGCTGAGACAAGGGGGGAAGAGAGGCTTTCTTCATATCGCCGGAGCCGGCCAGCCACCTCATCCACCGTTGGTCCTTCTTCACCTTTCCATTCCATTACTGCCAGTGAGTTGGCATATGACGATGGTGCACTCCGTACAAACTTCCGCCACATGGGCCTTGTGCAGTGCACCTCATCAGGGTCCGTGGGTAAGTCTGCATTGTCCAAGTCATAATAAATCATCTCCCGCACGGCTAATTCTCTCAGGTACTGGATACCTCTTTCCATGGTGGTCCACTTGCTTGGGTGACATACAACATCTTCACTGAAGGGGTACCTCTCCCTCACGCCTGACAGGAGTCGTTTCCAGAGGCTGAGGGCTTGGGTCTTCTTTCCAATGGCCTTGTCAAAGCCGCCTTCCCTAGACAGGGATCCCAGCTGCCTGGCTTCCCTACCCTCTAATTCCAGGCTACTGGCCCCGTTATCCCAACACCGAAGCAGCCAGGTGACAATGTGCTTGCCTGGAAGTCAGCTAAAATCTTTTTGCATATCCTGCAGCTCATTCAGGGATAGGGATTGAGTAATTATCTCTGGTTCTGCCTCTTCCTCCTGTCCTCATGATGGCCCTGGTTCATCATCATCTCTTACTAAGCGAACTGATTTCTTTGTGTACTTCTTCTTTTGTATGGGGGCAACGGATACTGGCATGGGTTGGTTCCCTGGTTCAGCAGCAGTGGCTGTCACCGGGGTTGGAGTAGCTGCAGTGGCTGCCACAGGGGTTGCGGTAGCTACAGTGCCTGTTGCAGGGGTTGGAATAGCCGCAGTGTCTGTCACAGGGGTTGCGGTAGCTACAGTGCCTGTTGCAGGGGTTGGAATAGCCGCAGTGTCTGTCACAGGGGTTGCGGCAGCCCCAGTGCCTGTTGCAGGGGTTGGAGTAGCCGCAGGGGCCGCAGCAGCCGCAGTGCCTGCCAGTCTGGTCTCTGTCTCTTTCTCCTGAGGGTGCTGCATAACACTGAGCAGTGCCTGGTAGATACTAGCCAGGGCCCAGCACAGTGCGGTGAGTTGTGCCTCTCTAGAATAGCCACAGCATTTTCCCTTCAGATATTCTACTACTCTATCAGGGTCCTGTAATTGTTCAGGGGTGAAGTCCCAGACCATTGGAGGCGAGAAGTTCTCTGAGTACCTGCCCATGTTCTCCCACATGCCATGCCACCCCTGACTGTCCAGCCTTGGAGCAGATCTCTGGGTGGTAGTCTTAAATAGTCGTTTAACCCTAAACAAGACCTGGAACACGTTCAGCAGACATAACACTAGGAACACGCTGGCTTGAGCATCCCAAGGATATTCAAAATTCTCAAAAGCTGTCATACCTGACCCGAAGGAGAAAAGGGAGGCAAAAGAGCTGGGGAAAGTGTCCCCCCCTGTTTCCCCCATAGACTGGGTGTAATTATTAATGAATTCTGAGAGGTGGTGCCCAATGTACGGACAGGACAGCAATACCACATAAACGCCCCAAAGTAACTGTCTAACAAGTGATGTTATCATATCATAAGCCAATATTGCACAGGACAATAAAATGATAATCCTCATCCCCCTCCCAGAAGTAACAAATATCATCAGAGGGAGTGCATAAGACACACAGGAATTTCAATAACACAGCCATGAGAACAAACTAAGCAACATAGTGACCAGTGACTATTTACCTAACAAATTCATTTTTTCAAGCTCTAGTTGGATTCTGTCGTTATCTCAACCCTTCGAGCCCCACGTTGGGCGCCAAAAAGGACTGTCGTGGTTTGGCCTCAGATGGCAACAAAGAACCACGTGTCACTCGCTCAGCGCTTCCCGGTACGGGAAGGATCAGAAGAAAAAGGCAAAACTCTTGGGTTGAGACAAAGGCAGTTTAACAGAACAGCAGAGGGAACAAGAAAACAACAACAATAACACGGACAGAGGAATATACAAACGCGATTACGGAATCACCGCTCCTGGTCCGGACCCGGGACTCGCCAGCCCACTCCAAACCCGACTTCCTGCCCCCTCCCCTCCTTTTAATCTCAGGGTGGGTGTGGCTCACATGGCATGGAATACTTAACCCTGTCCCCGCCGGAACCAGGACATCCATGTACCACAAAGGTTTTAACCTTTTAGCTTGCTTGATTGCAGCACATTTCACAGTCGTGGATAACCTGCGCAATAGCGTCCATGGTTAAATCCACCCCTTGGTCATGGGACCATTTATATGTTGCATCTCTTCCTTGATGACCTGAGGTGTCATGGGCCCACCGAGCTAAAAACAGTTCACCTTTATGTTGCCAGTCCAAATCTGTCTGGAAAATCTTAGCAGCCTGATCCGCTTGCTGATTGTTTTGATATTCGTCAGTGGCCCGACTCATGTGTACATGGGCACCTACATGGTGTACCTTCACAACTAGTTTCCCTAGCCGGTCAGCAATGTCTTGCCATAATTCAGCAGCCCAGGTCGGTTGACCTGTGCGCTGCCAGTTGCTCTGCTTCCACTGCTGTAACCACCCCCACAGAGCATTGGCCACCTCAGTATAGAGATAGAGTATTGGCCACTTTTCTCCTTCAGCAATGTCTAAGGCCAGCTGGATGGCTTTTACCTCTGCAAATTGACTTGATTCACCTTCTCCTTCAGCTGCTTCTGTGACTCATGTAGGACTCCATACAGCAGCTTTCCACCTTCGATGTTTTCCTACAATACCACAAGACCCATCAGTGAACAAGGCATACTGTTTCTCATTATCTGAGAGTTCATTATATGGTGGGGCTTCCTCAGCACGAGTCACCACCTCCTCAGGTGGCATTCCAAGGTCTTTGCCTTCGGGACAGTTTGTGATCACTTCTACAGTTCTTGGAGGATTGGGGTTTCCTGTTCGAGCTCGCTGTGTGATTAAGGCAACCCACTTACTTCAGGTAGCATCGGTGGCATGATGAGTAGAAGGAACTTTACAGAATCACAGAATGGTTCAGGTTGGAAGGGACCTTAAAGATCATCTAGTCCAACCCCCCTGCCAGAGCAGGGTCACCTACAGCAGGTTGCACAGGAATGCGTCCAGGCGGGTTTTGAATATCTCCAGAGACGGAGACTCCACCACCTCTCTGGGCAGCCTGTTCCAGTGCTCTGCCACCCTCCAAGTAAAGAAGGTCCTCCTCATGTTTAGGTGGAACTTCCTATGTTCAAGTTTGTGCCCATTAGCTCTTGTCCTGTCGCTGGGCACCACTGAAAAGAGCCTGGCCCCATCCTCCTGACACCCACCCTTTAAGTATTTATGTGTTGATAAGATCCCCCCTCAATCGTCTTTTTACCCTTGCTTTGCCCTTGAACAGCCAGCCCAGCACTGGTAATTGGGGTGCCAGCAGGAGCTGTGCTTCAGTACCAATTACCTCTGAAGCAGCTCCAACTCCTTCATATGTTGCCAAGATTTCTTTCTCAGTTGGGGTATAGTTGGCCTTGGAGCCTTTGTATCCTCGACTCCAGAATCCTAGGGGTCGACCTCAAGTCTCCCCTGGTGCTTTCTGCCAGAGGCTCCAGGTAGGGCCATTCTCCCCAGCTGCAGTGTAGAGCACATGTTTAATGTCCCATCCTGTTCGGACTGGTCCAAGGGCTACTGCACGCGCAATCTATTGTTTAATTTGCTCAAAGGCCTGTCGTTGCTCAGGACCCCACTCGGCTGCCTTTGACTCCAGGTCTTATTGGAGTTCTAGCATGTCTGGCACAGCAGCACTCAGTGGTGCTATTGACTTCATTCAGGCCACGATAGTCTACTGTTAGTCGCCAGTCCCTGTCAGACTTTCGCACTGGCCATATCGGGCTGTTAAAGGGTGAGCAAGTCTTGCTGATCACTCCTTGGGTCTCTAGATGATGAATCAGGTTCTGGATGGGAATCAGGGAGTCTTGGTTAGTGCAATACTGTCGTAAATGCACCTTGGTAGTAGCAATTGGCACCTGCTGTTCCTCAGCACAGGAAAGACATGGACCTGTTGGTGCAGGTCCAGAGGAAGGTCACAAAAATGATCAGAGGGTTGGAGCACCTCTCCTATGAGGACAGGCTGAGAGAGTTGGGGTTGTTCAGCCTGGAGAAGAGAAGGCTCCAGGAAGACCTTATTTCAGCCTTCCAGTACTTAAAGGGGGCCTACAGGAAAGATGGGGGCAAACTTTTTAGCAGGGCTTGTTGCGATAGGACAAGGGGTAATGGCTTTAAACTAAAAGAGGGTAGATTTAGACTAGATATAAGGAAGAAATTTTTTATGATGAGGGTGGTGAAACAGTGGAACAGGATGCCCAGAGAGATGGTAGATGCCCCATCCCTGAAAACATTCACAATCAGGTTGGATGGGGGCCTGAGCAACCTGATCTAGTTGAAGATGTCCCTGCTCATTGCAGGGGAGGTTGGACTAGATGACCTTTTAAAGTCCCTTCCAACCCAAACTATTCTATGATTCTATGAACAAAGAGGCTCATTAGGTGTACAATGAGTGGGGGAAAGAGACTGATGCTTGTCAGGATGGGCAGGAGCATAACTGGTTTTCAGTCACGGAAATTTCTGTGTGACCATGTTGTGCTTTTGTGCCCGTTTTCATCAAACTTGTCTATGGAGCTGGTGGAGTTAGTGCTGTAATAACTGGTTTGAATAGAGACAGGGTAGGTATCCTTTTGAAGCATAAAAGACTGAAAACATTATTTCTGCCAGATGTTGGGGCAATTCTGTCTTATTTAGAACAGCCAGGAACTGTGGTGAAGCACTCTGTCCTCCTCTTTGAGGAAATGCAACTTCATCTAAATTTCCTCCCTCAGACATGTCAGATATTTGTTATTCTTTACTGCTTCTCAGATCCCTTTCCTGTTCTTTTTCTGAAGCTATTGTATGACAGATTTTTCTTGGCTGGTTGCTTTCTATTTACTATAAAAAACCATGGGCAAATATCTGGGAACTACTATTCTTTGAAACCAGAAGAGTCAGTTATAGAATTACATCAGTGCTTTTCTTTTGTAAACCAAGTGTAAGATCATTTCAAGCACTTTTGAATTTTTTACTTTTTTAACACAAAGAGTGCTTTTGTAAACAGTAAAATACTCAGGTTCACTGACTTGCTTATTCTGAGGCATTTTTAATTAAAAGTCAGATATATTTGTGTGGGTCAGGATGAAAGAATTATTTAAAAGACATTATTTAAAAGACAAGTTTTTAAATCACCCTTGTTTGTGTAGGCATAAAAACAGTGTTATTTTCTAAGAGGAAGTAGAAAACTTCAGGTTTGTCATTGGATCACAGGCTCTGTATAGTAGAGTTGAAAATGTTATAATGAACTTGCATCTGAAGTATATATCAATGGGTTTGTTGGAGATGAGAAACTTACTGGATGTTTCTGAAAGCACCTTCATTTTTCATTGACAGGTGACTATAAATGCAAAATTTGACAAAGACATTTACCTCTCAGAAGATGCTGAGTTTTTCTTTGTTTACAATGGATCCATGAAGAGGCACATAATGTTTGCTCAGCGAATTAGTAACAATGCGCTTCAGTCCATTGTTCCAGGTGAGCGTGTGGGAAAGTAACGGAAGATCAGCGAGGAGGACTGTAAACACGCCCAAGTGACTCGCACGTGGGGTGCTGGAAAACACATATATCACACTAATTTTTGTTTAGTTCGATGTGCTCGACAAGTAGATCATCTCACAAGTAACAGGCGATAGAACAGGAGGAAACGGCCTCAAGTTGTGCCAGGGGATGTTTAGACAGGATATTAGGAAAAATTTTTACAATGAAAGGGTTATTAAGCATTGCAACAGGCTGTCCAGGGAAGTGGTTGAGTCACCATCCCTGGAGGTATTTAAAAGATGGGTAGACATGGTGCTTAGAGATATGGCTTAGTGATGTTTTTTGTCAGAGTTAGGTTGATGGTTGGACTAGATGATCTGAAAGTTTGCTGACAATACAAAACTGGGAGGGGTGGCTGACACACCAGAAGGCTGTGCCGCCATTCAGTGAGACCTGGACAGGCTGGAGAGTTGGGCAGAGAGGAACCTTATGAAATTCAATAAGGGCAAGTGTAGGGTGCTGCACCTGGGGAGGAATAACCCCATGCACCAGGACAGGTTGGGGGCTGACCTGCTGGAGAGCAGCTCTGTGGAAAGAGACCTGGGAGTCCTGGTGGACAACAGGATGACCATGAGCCAGCAATGTGCCCTCATGGCCAAGAAGGCCAATAGCATCCTGGGGTGCATCAAGAAGAGTGTGGCCAGCAGGTTGAGGGAGGTCATCCTCCCCCTCTACTCTGCATTGGTGAGGCCACATCTGGAGTACTGTGTCCAGTTCTGGGCTCTGCGGTTCAAGAAGGACAGGGAACTGCTGGAGAGGGGACAGCAAAGGGCTACCAAGATGATTAGGGGACTGGAACACCTCTCTTATGAAGAAAGGCTGAGGGACTTGGGTCTTTTTAGTCTGGAAAAAAGACAACTGAGGGGGGACCTTATCAACACTTATAAATACTTAAAGCGTGGGTGTCAGGAGGATGGGACCAGGCTCTTTTCAGTGGTGCCCAGCAACAGGACAAGAGCTAATGGGCACAAACTTGAACATAGGAAGTTCCACCTAAACATGAGGAGGACCTTCTTTCCTTTGAGGGTGGCAGAGCACTGGAACAGGCTGCCCAGAGAGATGGTAGATGCCCCATCCCTGAAAACATTCACAATCAGGTTGGATGGGGGCCTGAGCAACCTGATCTAGTTGAAGATGTCCCTGCTCATTGCAGGGGAGGTTGGACTAGATGACCTTTTAAAGTCCCTTCCAACCCAAACTATTCTATGATTCTATGAACAAAGAGGCTCATTAGGTGTACAATGAGTGGGGGAAAGAGACTGATGCTTGTCAGGATGGGCAGGAGCATAACTGGTTTTCAGTCACGGAAATTTCTGTGTGACCATGTTGTGCTTTTGTGCCCATTTTCATCAAACTTGTCTATGGAGCTGGTGGAGTTAGTGCTGTAATAACTGGTTTGAATAGAGACAGGGTAGGTATCCTTTTGAAGCATAAAAGACTGAAAACATTATTTCTGCCAGATGTTGGGGCAATTCTGTCTTATTTAGAACAGCCAGGAACTGTGGTGAAGCACTCTGTCCTCCTCTTTGAGGAAATGCAACTTCATCTAAATTTCCTCCCTCAGACATGTCAGATATTTGTTATTCTTTACTGCTTCTCAGATCCCTTTCCTGTTCTTTTTTTGAAGCTATTGTATGACAGATTTTTCTTGGCTGGTTGCTTTCTATTTACTATAAAAAACCATGGGCAAATATCTGGGAACTACTATTCTTTGAAACCAGAAGAGTCAGTTATAGAATTACATCAGTGCTTTTCTTTTGTAAACCAAGTGTAAGATCATTTCAAGCACTTTTGAATTTTTTACTTTTTTAACACAAAGAGTGCTTTTGTAAACAGTAAAATACTCAGGTTCACTGACTTGCTTATTCTGAGGCATTTTTAATTAAAAGTCAGATATATTTGTGTGGGTCAGGATGAAAGAATTATTTAAAAGACATTATTTAAAAGACAAGTTTTTAAATCACCCTTGTTTGTGTAGGCATAAAAACAGTGTTATTTTCTAAGAGGAAGTAGAAAACTTCAGGTTTGTCATTGGATCACAGGCTCTGTATAGTAGAGTTGAAAATGTTATAATGAACTTGCATCTGAAGTATATATCAATGGGTTTGTTGGAGATGAGAAACTTACTGGATGTTTCTGAAAGCACCTTCATTTTTCATTGACAGGTGACTATAAATGCAAAATTTGACAAAGACATTTACCTCTCAGAAGATGCTGAGTTTTTCTTTGTTTACAATGGATCCATGAAGAGGCACATAATGTTTGCTCAGCGAATTAGTAACAATGCGCTTCAGTCCATTGTTCCAGGTGAGCGTGTGGGAAAGTAACGGAAGATCAGCGAGGAGGACTGTAAACACGCCCAAGTGACTCGCACGTGGGGTGCTGGAAAACACATATATCACACTAATTTTTGTTTAGTTCGATGTGCTCGACAAGTAGATCATCTCACAAGTAACAGGCGATAGAACAGGAGGAAACGGCCTCAAGTTGTGCCAGGGGATGTTTAGACAGGATATTAGGAAAAATTTTTACAATGAAAGGGTTATTAAGCATTGCAACAGGCTGTCCAGGGAAGTGGTTGAGTCACCATCCCTGGAGGTATTTAAAAGATGGGTAGACATGGTGCTTAGAGATATGGCTTAGTGATGTTTTTTGTCAGAGTTAGGTTGATGGTTGGACTAGATGATCTGAAAGTTTGCTGACAATACAAAACTGGGAGGGGTGGCTGACACACCAGAAGGCTGTGCCGCCATTCAGAGAGACCTGGACAGGCTGGAGAGTTGGGCAGAGAGGAACCTTATGAAATTCAATAAGGGCAAGTGTAGGGTGCTGCACCTGGGGAGGAATAACCCCATGCACCAGGACAGGTTGGGGGCTGACCTGCTGGAGAGCAGCTCTGTGGAAAGAGACCTGGGAGTCCTGGTGGACAACAGGATGACCATGAGCCAGCAATGTGCCCTCATGGCCAAGAAGGCCAATAGCATCCTGGGGTGCATCAAGAAGAGTGTGGCCAGCAGGTTGAGGGAGGTCATCCTCCCCCTCTACTCTGCATTGGTGAGGCCACATCTGGAGTACTGTGTCCAGTTCTGGGCTCTGCGGTTCAAGAAGGACAGGGAACTGCTGGAGAGGGGACAGCAAAGGGCTACCAAGATGATTAGGGGACTGGAACACCTCTCTTATGAAGAAAGGCTGAGGGACTTGGGTCTTTTTAGTCTGGAAAAAAGACAACTGAGGGGGGACCTTATCAACACTTATAAATACTTAAAGCGTGGGTGTCAGGAGGATGGGACCAGGCTCTTTTCAGTGGTGCCCAGCAACAGGACAAGAGCTAATGGGCACAAACTTGAACATAGGAAGTTCCACCTAAACATGAGGAGGACCTTCTTTCCTTTGAGGGTGGCAGAGCACTGGAACAGGCTGCCCAGAGAGGTGGTGGAGTCTCCGTCTCTGGAGATATTCAAAACCCGCCTGGATGTGTTCCTGTGCAACCTGCTCTAAGGTGACCCTGCTCTGGCAGGGGGGTTGGACTAGATGATCTTTAAGGTCCCTTCCAACCTGAACCATTCTGTGATTCTGTGAATCTATGATTTTGTTGCCCTTGCGGATTTCTTGTCATTCCTCTGCTTAAAAAAAAAAAAAAGCAGAGAGAATGAAAATGCTTGAAAATGCTTAAAAATGCTTACAAAAAGCATTGAATAATGAATGCTAATGTTTATGGCTTTTCAGAATGTTGATATCAGGGGTGGTAAAGAAATTAGGTTTGATCTCTAGAAAGTCTTGTCAAAACCAGGAAATTTCATCATTTTTAACCCAGTTATGATTTCTAAAGCATATTAGTAAGATTTTTCACGTACAGAACTAGCCTCTGTGATTTGATGGGCAGTATTCTACCATGGTAGAACAATCACATGCTTATGTGGTTGACGCTAACACACAGTGCAGCTAGGACCATAAAAGCTAGGGGAAAAAAAAAACCAAAATAAAGTGTATATCAGGTAGATCCAAAGATCCAGATGAAGTCAAGTGCGTGCGACCACGTCAAGTGCATGCATGAAGTCAAGTGCATTGAGACATTCAAAACCCGCCTGGACGCGTTCCTGTGCAACCTGTTCTAGGTGACCCTGCTCTGGCACGGGGCTTGGACTAGATGATCTCCAGAGGTCCCTTCCAACTCCTATCATTCTGTGATTCTGTGGTTCTCTGAAAGGTCCCTTCCAACCTAGACAATTCTATGACTCTATCTGCACTTAGATAAAGTAGGCCAGTGATGGACTCAGGGACACCTTATTGATCATGCCCGTGATTCCTGCCCTGCTGTTGAAGAAGATCAAAGCACAGTGAAAAACTATGCCTGCCTGAATCCCTGAAATACAGGCTGAGCTCTTGCTCTCTCACTTTCTTGCTAACAAGGAGTCTCTTGCTAATAAGGACTCTCTCACTCCGCAGTACCTGCGTCCCCTGTTTGTATGCCTCTGCCCAGGTGTTCACAGAATCACAGAATGGTTCGGGTTGGAAGGGACCTTAAAGATCATCTAGTTCCAACCCCCCTGCCATGGGCAGGGACACCTCCCACTAGACCAGGCTGCTCAAAGCCCCATCCAGCCTGGCCTTGAACACTTCCAGGGATGGGGCATCCACAACTTCCCTGGGCAACCTGTTCCAGTGCCTCACCACCCTCACAGTAAGGAATTTTTTTCCTGATATCCAATCTAAATCTACCCTCTTTCAATTTGAAGCCGTTACCCCGTGTCCTGTCATTACACTCCCTCATAAAGAGTCCTTCCCCATCTTTCCTGTAGGCCCCCTTTAGGTACTGGAAGGCTGCTATAAGGTCTCCCTGGAGCCTTCTCTTCTCTAGGCTGAACAGCCCCAACTCTCTCAGCCTGTCCTCATAGCAGAGGGGCTCCAGCCCTCTGATCATCTTTGTGGCCCTCCTCTGGACCTGTTCCAACAGGTCCATGTCCTTCTTGTGCTGAGGACTCCAGAGCTGGATGCAGTACTCCAGGTGGGGTCTCACCAGAGCAGAGTAGAGGGGCAGAATCACCTCCCTTGACCTGCTGGCCATGCTTCTTTTGATGCAGCCCAGGATACAGTTGGCCTTCTGGGCTGCAAGCGCACATTGACAGCTGATGTTGAGCTTCTCGTCCACCAGCACCCCCAAGTCCTTCTCCTCAGGGCTGCTCTCAAGCCATTCTCCGCCCAGCCTGTATTTGTGCCTGGGATTGCCATGACCCAGGTGCAGGACCTTGCACTTGGCCTGGTTGAACTTCATGAGGTTTGCACAGGCCCACCTCTCAAGCCTGTCCAGGTCCCTCTGGATAGCATCCCTTCCCTCCAGCATGTTGACCACGCCTTACAGCTTGGTGTCATTGGCAAACTTGCTGAGGGTGCACTCAATCCCACTGTCCATGTCACCCACAAAGATGTTAAACAGCACTGGTCCCAGTACTGACCCCTGAGGAACACCACTTGTCACCAGTTTCCATGTGGACATTGAGCCATTGACTGCAACCCTTTGAGTGCGGCCATCCAGCCAGTTCCTTATCCACCGAGTGGTCCATCCATCAAATCCATGCTTTTCCAATTTAGAGACCAGGATGTCGTGCGGGACAGTGTCAAACACTTTGTATAAGTCCAGGTAGATGACGTCTGTTGCTCTCCCCTTATCTACCAATGCTTTGGCAACATCATAGAAGGCCACCAAATTCATCAGGCACGATTTGCCTTTGGTGAAGCCATATTGGCTGTCACCAATCACCTCCTTATTTTCCATGTGCCTTAGCATAGTTTCCAGGAGGATCTGCTCCATGATCTTGCCAGGCACAGAGGTGAGACTGACTGACCTGTAGTTCCCTGGGTCTTCCTTTTTTCCCTTTCTGAAAATGGGGGTTATGTTCCCCCTTTTCCAGTCAGTGTGAACTTCACCAGACTGCCAGGACTTTTCAAATGTAATGGAAAGCAGCTTGGCGACTTCATCTGCCAGCTCCCTCAGGACCCATGGATGGATTTCATCTGGTCCCATGGACTCATGCACCTTCAGGTTCCTCAGATGGTCCTGAACCTGATCTTCTCCTACAGTGGGTGGTTCTTCATTCTCATAGACCCTGCCTTTGCATCCTGCAACTTGGGTGGTGTGCTTCGACCCCTTGCCGGTGAAGACCAAGGCAAAAAAGCCATTCAGTACCTCAGCCTTCTCCATATCCTGGGTGACCAGGTCTCCTATCTCCTTCCTGAGAGGGCCCACATCTTCCCTAGTCTTGCCTTTACCCCTGACGTACTTACAGAAGTTTTTCTTGTTATCCTTGATGTCCCTAGCCAGATTTAATTCTATCTAGGCTTTAGCTTGCCTAATCTGGTTCCTGGTTGCTCGGACAATTTCTCTGTACTCCATCCAGTCAACCCGTCCTTGCTTACACCCTCTGTAGGCCTCCTTTATGCTCTTGAGCTTGTCCAGGAGCTCTTTGTTTATCCATGCAGGCCTCCTGGCATTTTTGCCTGACTTCTTAATTCTTGGGATGCATCGCTCCTGAGCTTGGAGGAGGTGATCCTTGAATACTAACCAGCTCTCTTGGGCCCCTCTCCCCTCCAGTGCTTTTTCCCATGTTACCCTGCCAAGCAGGTCCCTCAAGAGGACAAAATCTGCTCTCTTGAAGTCCAGGGTAGTGAGCTTGCTGCATGCCCTCCTCACTGCCCTAAGGATCTTGAATTCAACCATTTCATGATCACTGCAGCCGAGGCTACCCTTGAGCTTGACATTCCCCACCAGCCCCTCCTTGTTGGTAAGGACAAGGTCCAGCATGACTCCCCTCCTTGTTGGTAAGGACAAGGTCCAGCATGACTCCCCTCCTTGTTGGCTCTTCTACCATTTGAAAAAAGAAAGTTGTCATCGACACATTCCAAGAACTTCCTGGATTTCTTGTGCCCCGCTGTGTTGTCCTTCCAACAGATATCGGGGTGGTTGAAGTCCCCCATGAGGACCAGGGTCTGTGAACGCCATGCCGCTCCTATCTGTCTATGGAGGGCCTCATCCGCTCTGTTGTCCTGGTCAGGTGGCCTGTAGCAGACCCCTACCGTAATGTCACCTGCCCCTGTGTTCCCTTTAATCTTGACCCATAAGGTCTCCATTGGGTCTGCATCCATCCCCAGGTGGAGCTCCATGCACTCCAGCTGATCATTGACATAGAGGGCGACACCCCCTCCTCATCTCCCCTGCCTGTCCTTCCTGAAGAGTCTGTATCCCTCCATTCCAACACTCCAATCATAAGAGCCATCCCACCACGTCTCTGTGATGCCAATAAGATCATAGCCTTGGAGGCGTGCACACATGTCTAACTCCTCTTGCTTGTTTCCCATGCTACGTGCATTTGCGTAAAGGCATTTCAGTTGGGCGCCCAATGAAGCTGTCTCACTGGCTGGAGCGTTTTCTTTTCCTCCATGCTGCTCTTCAGGTGGTCTTCCTCTGGGGTGTTTTATCTGTGACTCCCTGGTTCCTATCTCCTCAGGAGCCCCTGCCTCGTCCCCATAAGACTTTGAGTGTGCTGCAGCGTACCCAGCACATCTCAGAGCAACAGGTTGAGGGCCTTCACTAGCGACCCACCCCTCAGACCTTGGAGCATCATCCCTTGGCTGGTCACGGGCAAGCCAGGTAGCATCCCCCTCCCACAACAAGCCTAGTTTAAAGCCCGGTCAATGAGCCCCGATAGCTCATGAACAAACACCCTCTTCCTCCTTTCAGAAAGATGAGCCCCATCCGACGCCAACAAGCCTGGTGCCACGTAGGCCATCCCATTGTCGAAAAAACCCAAAACCGTGGTGGTGACACCAGCCACGGAGCCACGTGTTGATAGGTTGCACATGTCTGTTTCTTACAGTGTCCCTGCCTGTAACTGGGAGAACAGAAGAAAAGATAACCTGTGCCCCAGACTCCCTTATTAACCTTCCCAAGGCCCTGAAGTCTCTCTTGATTGTTCTTGGGCTATGTGTTGCCACCTCATCACCACTCACGTGAAAGAGCGACAGCGGGTAGTAGTCCGAGGGCCGAACCAGGCTGGGAAGTTTTTGAGTGATGTTCCTGACCCGGGCCCCAGGGAGACAGCATACCTCCCTGTCAAGAGGGTCTGCCCAGCATATTGGGCCTTCTGTTCCACTCAGAAGGGAGTCACCTACTACTATAACCCGCCTCTTCTTCCTTGTAGAGGCAGTTTTTAAACTGGGGGTAGGCCTTACTGGTCCTGGCATCTCTTCTGGTGTAGCCAAACCATCTTCCATGCCATCCATGGGTTGGCCTACCTCCTCAAGAGCCTCATACCTGTTGTACAGAGGCACCTGGTTAGGAGAAGGGGGCAAGAAGGGGGTTTGCTTGCTACCCCTAGTACAGACTAGTCTCCATTCACTAGCCTCCTTTTGGCCACTGCCTTCAGTCTGGCAGGGGGAAGGTACCAGATCTCCTTCAGCTCAGGGTTTTTTTGGTGGCTCTTCTGGTTTTTTTCTCAGGGAGGTCAGAGTCTGATTCCACCACTCAATTTCTTTCTCACTCTCCCAGATGCTCCTCAGCCTTTCTACTTCCTCTTTTAGCTCTGCTACCAGGCTGAGTAGATCATCCACCTGGTCACACCTCACACAGCTGTTACCTCTTCTACTATCCACTAGCTGTGAGAGGTTAAGGCACTCCCTGCAGCCAGAGACCTGGGTGGCTGCATGCTTCTGTGGGAGCTCTGTTTGTATGGCCACATCTGCTCTGGCAAGTGCAGAGGACGCAGGAAGCTGCATCCTTCGGGTAGAGACCATGGCTGAGCTTCCCTCCCGAGCTTTTAGCGCCCTTCTCGCGCGCCCTTCCGCACCAACTGCCGCGCCACGCCTATGTCGTGATGTTCTCAGGCGACGCTCACTACTCAAGTGCGCAGCGACCTGGTCGCTATCCTCCCGAAAGGCTTCTTTTATGGGGGGGCGGGGAGGGGAATTTACGCCTCGTTCAGACCTGCCGCCGGGGGTGCTGGCTCCGCCCCACGCCGCCTCAGCTGTCACCGCCCCCCGGAACTGCCGGGGACCGGCTCGGGCTGGCCGCTTTTCCCGGCTTCGAAAAGCCCCCAAAACGAGCCCCTTGCCGGCCTTTTTTTGTCGCGATTCCCTTCCCCGGTACAGACTTATCTGCACTGGAGCTCATCTCGTCGGCGAGTTGTCAGTATCTCAACCTGTCGAGCTCCACAATGGGCGCCAAAAAGGACTGTTGTGGTTTAGCCCCAGCCGGCAACTAGCACCACGCAGCCGTTCACACGTTCACCCCGCCCCTCCGCCCCCCAGTAGGGTAGGGAGAAGAGGGAGAAAAAACCCCAAACTTGTGAGTTGAGATAGACAGTGTAGTAGAACAGTAACGGAAGAGAAAAATAATAATAATAGTGGGAAAGTAACGGAACATCAGTGAGGAGGATTGTAAACATGCTCAAGTGGCTCGCACATGAGGTGTCAAAAAACACATATGCCACGCTAATCATTGTTTAGTCTTGTGTGCTTGACAAGTAGAACATCTGCACTTATATACAGGTGAGAACAGCAGGTTTGAACTCTCTCTCTCGCTAGCAAGAACTCTCTCTCTCTCTAAAATACTCTCTAGCAAGGACCGAGCTCTGCGGTGCCTGGGTTCCTGCTTGCGTGCCTCTGCCCAGGTGCTGCTTTGGAGATCCCCCAGCTCGCAAGGTACCGACACTAAATTTACTCTTGGCATTTCATCCGTGGTTTTGTGGTTGTTCCTGTGTCCTGCCTGTCGGCTCACACATTTGGCATAGTCGGCAGGTCCAGGAACAGCCATGCCATGGCTAATAAAAAAAAATTGTGGACTGGGGAGGCAAGAAGTAATTACTGTACAATCAGAGCAGTGCTACGAGCTGCAAGATAGCGTAGAGTGCTTGGTAGCACATATTGCTCTTAAATGAAGGGACAAATACAGGAAAAGTAAATTTTGATTTCCCAAGTTCGTGCTCTCACCACAAAACGGTCATGGGATCCCAAGGAATGGGATGAAAATATTTGGAGTTGTTCTGGTTGGAGCAACACAGGACTAATTTCTCTTCTAATGCCTGGGAAAACTGCACTTTTGGAAGACTCTAGTGTCTGAATTCATGAAAATATTTACTTTATAGCCAGATATGCTATGTGGGATTCAAGGTTTCAGTGTTTTTGAGCCTTGCCAGGTGCAGGGATTAGGAAGAGCGAGACCCGGGCACTTGACCCAGACTGGCCAACAGGATTAGTTCATACCATGAATGTCACATTCAATATAAATTAGAAAGTTTGCTGCGTAGTCTCTCTCTCCCTTGATGGCGGCGGACCAGAGAACTTCTTGCCCTGGTGCCAGACCCCTGAAGCCTTCCCTTCCTCCCAAAGCCGTAGCACTTGCAGTGTCCGACATTTGCTGTCCACTGCTGGGAGTGCACAGCTTCCTACTGATATAATTGGCTGAGTATAATTCTTGTATATCTTATATTAGTATTGGGATCAATACTGGTTCTTTAGTATTATTGTTAATTATTTAGTCTTATCCTATTAAATCTATTTATATTTCAATCCTCATGTTTCCTTGTTTTCCCTGATTCCCCTTCCCAGGTGGGGAGGGGTCATTGGATGATAGAATAATTGTCTAAACGACAATAAATTGTTATGGGTTTTCTCAAACCATAACGGGAGTGAATCCTCAGACTCTGAGACTGAGTTTGAATTTGATCCGGACTTAAAAAGCAGGGAGGTGGTAGAAGCACAATCCCTCATATAAATGAGGGGGGAGCAGGAACAAGCGGACAGGGGAGTACAGATCATGCATACTTACACTCCAAAAGAGTGAAGGGAATTTTTAGAGATCTATCAGCAAAAGAGAGGGGGAGGCATACTGGCATGGATTTTGAGAGCTTGGGATACTGGAGCTGAATCTATATATTTATTAGTGGGTGAAAAAGATTTATTAAGCCCTGTAGCCAATGATGAGATACAATGAGGGGATGCTCAGCTGCAAAATGTCAGAGGTCCTGATCAGGGAGACATTATTGCACCTACACTATATCAATGATTGTGTGCAGCAGTTTTAACAGCATATACAGAACCTGTCAAATTAGTGTCGTCCCTTGGAATCTGGTGTACAATGGAAGAAGGTATTAATTTAGTGTGGCAGATGGGGATGGCTCATGCATTGGTTATGGGATCCAATCCAGACAGTGTAGCAGTAACAAGAAGCATCAAAATGCAGTTTTTGAGAGGACCGCCTGCCTCACTAAAACCCTTGGTTATACCAGCAGTGACAAATGCTATGAGTAATGCAGATGCTCTAGCAAATACCTTGAGGCAAATTGGGGCTGTAATTTTGGGACCATCTGTTTGGGTGGTGAATAAAGGAAATCCAGCAAAACCAAAAGGAGTTACAGCACAGGTAATGAGGAAACAAAAGTGGAATGATCTTGTACAAGCCAGTATCCCACAATCAGAAAGAGATGGGATCACAACATCAGAAATATTTCACCAATAGCAAAAGTTAACATTTACGCAAAAAAGCTGACTGCCCCCAGCCCCACCACCAACTCTGTGCCCACCCTCCACCCTGCCTGACACCTCAATGCAAGACGTTACCTGGCAACAAAAGCTATATACTTTCCAAGTATTGCCTCAGGGATACAAACACAGTCCCTCCATTTGCCACCTAATGATAGCAGCTGATTTAGAACTATGGTCGGGTACCGTTACTGTTTACCATTATATTGATGATCTATTGATTATGGCAGAGTCAGAACAAGAAAGTGAAGCAGCTGCCAAATTGCTGAAAGTATATTTACAGGACCAAGGCTGGGCAATAAATCCAAAGAAAATACAGAGCCCTAGTACTACTGTATAGTTTTTGGGAATAGTTTGGCATGGACAGATTAGAGAAATACCAAATATGGTAGAGCAAACAGTCCAGCAATTTCCTGTACCAATCACAGTCAAACAGTTACAGACCTTTTGGGGACTTTTTGGGTATTAGAGGACTTTTATCCCACATTTAGTGATATTAATGTGCCCTCTGCAGAAATTAACTAGGAGGAAAGTTGTCTGGCAGGGGACCAAGCAACAACAAGAAGCCTTTGATGACTGCAAAAATGCTTTGACTGAGCATGCACAATTATACACTCCTAAGCAAGGCTATCCTTTTGAATTAGAAATAACAATTCCAGGCGATACAGTCTTGGGATTGTGGCAGATGACTGGGATGAAAAATCAGAAAGAACCTGTAGGATTTTGGTCCAAGGCATTACAAGTTTCCCCTATACATTATAACCCTTATATATAACCCTCTTATTTTACATCCTTTGTTAATATCAGATTCTTGAGTTCTTGTATTTCAGGTATCTTTGATGAATACCTGTGCCTTATCCAGAGGAGACAGCATTGGAACGGTGTTATTGGTGTCACGAACCCAGCATCGAATTGAAGTTCGATCTGGAAAAGCACAAGCCATAGCTCTTCAATCTGTGTGGGCAATTACCCTACATCAGGTTATCAAACCCAGAGTAATATTAGTTGAAGGAGATGGAGCAACACATATGGATTGCTGGAAGGAGATGACACTCCTGTTTTCCTCCCCTATCACAGGTTGGTTTGTCATGCTTTGTAGTCTAGTACTACAAGCACATGCCCTGGATACATCTCTGCAAGACTAACATGTAAATACTTGGATTTGTTTAGCCTCTACTGTAACTGACTGTAAGGGATGGACTGTAAATTCCCTGAGGAGGGGCAGAAGGCCCTCCAAGCCTTCAATGGAATGCCTCAAACACTCACAAGGAAATAAATAATGCAGGCCTGGCCTTCAAAGAACTGATAAGGCTCACACTTCTGGCGCCTGAAAGTGTGGGAGAACTGTCTTGTGAAGACAGGATAGTTCTGCCACTTGTGTGGTGAGCTTGCTAGTTCTCAGTTCTCGAGGCCATTGTGTCTAATAAGTGACCTTTGCTTCGTTATCTGCGAAATGCATATGAAAGTGCACACCCCTGCATATGCTAATGAAGATTATAGAGATCATGCTAAACATATATGACTATAGCACTCATCTCTCCACCCAAATCATGCTACATGTCACCCGGGAGAAGGGAGAAACCTGAGACGAGGCTGTCCTTGGCAAGTGGGGTGGACCATGCTAATTCAGCAAACATAAAAGGGGAAAATAAGTGTCCCTGAGGGGGGGAACAAAGAAGAAACAAAAGAAGAAGGTAGTGCCTGGGAAGATTCTTCCCAAGAAAGAAGATTGTGCCTGGGAAGATTCCCTGAAAAAGACCCTGGAACCAGTACCGGTGATCTCTTTATCTCTGCCTTTTTTTTCTCTGTCTTTTCCTTTCTCTATCCCTCAGTTTCTCTTTTCTCTTAGAAGTGTTAAGTAACAACCTTAAGTACCGCTTGCCATAAGTTGTCATATAACTGCTGTTAACTAACAGTATGTATACCCCATCACTCACCATAATTTTTTATATACCTAACCAATTATCGTGGACTTGTTAAGACCTATACTAACCATTTTGGGAAGCTAATAAATGTTTCTATATGGACCTTGAGATTTATCTCACCTTAGTCCACACCGTTGAGAATTTACGAATCTGAAGTCACTTACCCCCCCTCTTTACTGAGAGTGGGACGTGACACTGACTCATCTACCTTTTATATTAAAGGAAGATTAACAGCTGCAGATCTTTTGAGAAATTGTTTCAATGACGTGTCAACCCCAGCAGCTGTATTATAGAATTATACTATGTTAAGTGATTTTGATATTAATGTCTCTCATTGCTATCTTTTCTGAGTAGGTAATTGTGGAGCATTGATTCACGGACTCTGGCAGGGTATGGACCAAAGACCTTTATTACAACAATTTCACGAGTTTTATAGGTACAGGTACTCTCCACGCGCAGGCAGCATCCTGCTGATAGGTTGAAGGTCGATTGCCACGCACTTCTCAGTGTCTTCTAACTGGTCGTCTCTGTCTGTTCACACAGAGCAGCAGCTTTGCTTTTCACATTCCTTTCCTTGCTGATATCTCCTGATGCTTGCTTAACTTTTCTCTCAAGGCGCCTCTCACGGGTACAGCTTTGTCTCACGAGGCCAAACAGATTCCCTACGCTACTCTCTATCTCCACAATTCCCCCTTTTTTATTTTTTATGCAACAAAAAGCTTGATTAATCATTTTTTGCACTATTTTCTGTAAGCAGCCTAAAATACAGCACACGACAAGCATTGGATGACAAAGATGACATGTTTAGAAAATTTAAAACATAAGTTGCTTTATACAATTGCTCTTGAGGTGTCATACCTACGGGATTCCCCCTTTTTCGTTTATCAAGCATGGTTTTTAAGGTATGATGCATACGTTTCAGAATTGCTTGCCCAGTCGGGGAATGAGGAATACCGGTGACATGTTTAATACCCCATGTCTGTAAAGAGGCCTGTATTTTAGCGAACACATAAGCTGGTCTGTTATCAGTTTTTACAGTTTTCGGTACTCACATGACTGCAATGCATTGCAACCCATGTCGAATGACATCACGAGCCTTCTTTCCTGTAGGAGCAGTAGCTACAACAAGGTGAGAAAACAAATCAACTGAAACACGTACATAGCGCAAACATCCAAATTCCATAATGTGCGTAACCTCGGATTGCCAAAGTTCATCAGGTGTAAGCCCTCACGGGTTAACCCCCGCAAATGATGGCAGAGGACCCAGCTGCTGACAGCGCAAACGACCCTGCAAAATCAATCGTGCTAACATTTCAATCATCATAGTTACTGTTTTTGAAAAGATATGTGGCAAAAATACCCACTCTAATGCAGTCAGGCTCTTTGCGAGCGCATCATCCCGCTGTCCTATCAGGGCGTAAGGTTGAAAGTCTTGATATATCATAAACAAATCTGCAGTGCGCTGTAATGCTTTCTGAGCTGTTGGGGTTAATGAATGTGGAACCTACCGGGGAGGGGGGGCAGACACAGCGCTTCAGGGCGTCCCCTGTATCTTCAAAGTGCGCTCATGTCTAACCCCCTCTCTCCGACCCGAGACAGCCCCCTTATATCCTGCACCGGATTGAGTGGAAAAGTACAGGCTAGGGTCGCTGCATGCGTGGCCAGCGCATGCAGCGAGCCTCACCAGACTCATGATCCAGCTTTGCTAACTGCGGCTGTCTGATACCTGACTCCCTTGTACTCCCTTCTTGTTATCTTCTTCTTTGAAAGTTAGGTTCTCATGGATACACGTATAGCTTTTCAGCAACAGTACCGAGTCCCTTTTTCCCAACCTGTATACTGGGTTTGGTTCAACTAGTAATTTTCCATCGTGTCTCACTCGGACCATCCTCTGTTATCCCTTACACATGCCACCCCATGGTCCATAGTTGGAACACGACGATATTCTACAACTCGTCCAAGGGTATGATGCAAAGCGGCATCTGCAACTGATCGTATAATGCTTATTAAACACAGCAAACAGCATACTAAACATAACAGACAAATTCCTTCCACACAGGCAATGAGTATAATTTCCTTCAACCAACCCCACCCCCAAGTCCATCCAGCAAAGAGATTTCACCCAGTGGTCTCCACAAGTTGCTGGTTCGGTCGGTGCAGTTCTTGCAACTGGGCATGGATGGATTTGGAGTGGTCACTTAGATTCATACAACACAGTCCTTTAAAATCTTGACAACCGTGTCCGTGAGCTAAAAGCAAAAAATCAATAGCAGCTCTGTTTTGCAGCGTCGCATGTCGAATACTATCTACATCTAGCAATAACTGAGAAATAGCTGTACTAGTAGCATTACTAAACTTATCCCTGGCAGCGAGAGAGTCCTTGTTTTCAAGAATCCTTGGCAGCGAAAGAGTCCTTGTTAGCAAGAGCGCATGCAGACTCCCTGTTCTTGCTGGTACTGCGCTTTGATCTTCTTCCACAACAGGCCAGGATTCTCAAGCAGCTAGATAAGGTGTCCCTGAGTCCATTACAGACTGTTGTCATCTAAGTGTTTTTCTTGCAAGCATCCGAGACTGAATAACAATTAGTGTGATATATGTGTTTTCCAGCACACAGGTGCGAGTCCCTTGAGCGTATTTACAATCCTCCTTGCTGATCTTCCATTGCTTTCCCATATTCCACCCCCCCGCTCAAGAGACCGCTTCTGCTGGGGTTCATTTAGTCTCGCAGGGTATAACAGAGTAATTTACAAAGGCATGCAATAACATATATACATATAGGAAAAAAAAACCCCAAAACATATCTCTATAGTACTGCTTTGAATCAGGTGTCCTATTTCTCTTTTTCTGCCGCTTTCTCATAGCGCGTATGGCACACTTTTGTGCTAACGTGGCACATTTCCCTTCTAATTGTTCCCTTTTTTCTTTTTTTTCTTTTTTCTTTCTTTTTTCTTTCTTTTTTCCTTTTTTCTTTTTTCTCTTTTCTTTTTTTCTTTTTTCTTTTTTCTTTTTCTTTTTTCTTTTTTTCCTTTTTTTTCTTTCCCCATCACTTACAGCTGACATAAAAGTCTGCCTTGCAACAAGAGCTCACCCTTAAGTTTCTCATTTTCCTACAGAGCATCCTATAGATTTTGGCTTAACTCCTTTTCCCAATCAACCATGATCTTATAGGCAAACAACCAGTCATACGCCCTGCATGGGTAAGCCGTTCCCGAGAGCGTAAGCATGTCGGCTGGCGAAAACTCCCCCAATATTTCAGGACTTCCATCGGTTCTACGGCCCATCATGGTCTATCATCTACCTGGGGCGCACTCGCCTTATGTCTAAACATTGTGTATATACAAACTTCTTCGCTTGACGGAGTGTCAGCCCTAGTCATGTACGAGAACAGTACCACACCGGGCAGAACACCTGCTCAAGCGGAGTCACCAAACGACACTGCACACAGCAACAAACAAACAGTAGCACAGATGCTGATCAGCAGGTATAAACTGGCGCCCACACACACTTACACGGCAGACATACAAAAACACCACTTCTGTCTCAGGGAGAGGGCTGGGAAGGGGAGGGGGTGAGGTGGGCAGCGGCGGAAGCGAAGCGGCTCCGGCTCCGTCCTTCTCCCCCGACATTCTGACAATACACTGCAATACCCCGATTCCGGCTGTGCATGCATAAGCAGTTGAGAAGGAGGACCAGCCGCGATACCTGGTGCAAATGGAGGAGGGTTAAGAATGGAGGAGCGCGATAACAGCTTTCGTCTCTGTTGTAAAATCTCCTCCGCAGTTGGAGCAGATGCAGCCATAGTTTTAATTGGGGTTAAAGGTGGACATAAACCAGGTTCAGTCTCTGGATTTATTGGGCCAGGATCAAAGGGATCTTCTGGCCCTTCGCCTCCTGAATTCTGCTTTTGGTAATGTTCTTCAGGATTGGGAATTTCAGCAGATTCAGGCTGAGGGTCTGTTATTGTGACATCGATGGCTGTGGCAACATCCATACCGGCACTTCCGGTGGTCTGTGCTCGGAGACTGTCCAGACCCGTGATGTCCGCGGGCGCATGCCTAATAGGCTTGGGTTGCGGGGCATTTGTGTCGAGGCGCGCCCCTGCTTCGCGCTGGTCCTCCCATTTCCCGAATGCGGGGATAGTGGTTGCCCGACCTTATTATATCTTGAATGGCATTGATTTGCAAAATGTTTGCCTTTACTGCAGTGTGGACAGATATCTGGGGTCAGATCATTGGCTCCTGTCCCTTGCGGACAACTACGCTTAAAATGACCTGGTTTGCCACAACGGAAGCATATGCGCTCTTTTGTTGTAATGGCAGCAGCGAATGCAGCCGCAAGCATATCGGTTTGATAGGAAATGGATCCCACTCTATTACAAGCCTCTATCATATCTATTATGCTTGGATTCTTTAGGGGTTGTAAAATACATTTACAATCAATATTAGCATTTTCCACTGCTAGTTTTAACATCAGAGCTTCTTTGGCCTCTACATTATCCACTTGCTTATGAATAGCTTCTTGTAAACAATCAATAAATGTCATGTATGGTTCATTGGGACCCTGCTTGATAGTTGTGAAAGATTGGGTTGCCTTGCCTGTGTCAGGGACCTTAATTATAGCTTTCAGGGCAAGGTCTGCCGACTGCTTTAAAATTTCTGGTGCTAGCTGTGCTTGGAGCTGTGGAGTATCAACGGGTGACTCCCCCAACAATTGAGGGAGACCTGCCCCCTGTAGAGGATCTCCATCTTTTCTAGACAAATTATCTATTGCGGCAAAACTGCATGCGTCTCTCCAGTGTGCCATAAAGAGAACACGCTGCGTGGGGGTAAAGATAACATCTGCCAGTTGTCTGATATCAAACGGAGTTAGTATGTGTCCCTTCATAATGGTATTTAATAATCCTTGCGCATACGGGGAAGTTAGTCCATGCTGCATAATCGTTTTTCGCGTTTCTTTAACTAGCTCCCAGCTCAGCGGTTCCCAAGTATTTGGTCCTCGTTGAGTGGTTTTCACAGGACACACGAGGGCAGTAGCGGCTTCTAAATCGCCGTCTTGTATCGCCTGTTTACGTAACTTCTGCCAGTGCTGGGCGGGATCGTAAGTCGTGGCAACTGCCTGACTTGGCGGAGGATCCTCCCAGCCCGGGAAATCCCTTTCCTGCAAGCACTGTCGTATTCGAACTAGAGGCTCGGACCCGGGGGGGCTGCGGCGGTGCTGCCGCCGAATCTAACGGGGGTGCTGACGGCGTAGCAGGATGGCCCGGGGGCTCGAGCTTCTCCCCTCCTTCTCCTCTATATGAGCGGCAGCCGGGCTGTCCAGCGTCACCGCGGCAACGGTGGCTGCCGCGGCAGCCCGTTGATTTCATCTGCTGCAATGTGTCCTTAATTAGCCTCCAGGTTGTTAAGACCTTCGTAGCTACCGCATCCCCTTTTGTTGCTGCCTCAAACAAAGTTTCACCGGCTTGCTCCCAACTTGATAATTGGAAAGCTGTTGTAGACTCAGCGGGAAGGCCCTTGCTTTTTAGCCATGCTAGCAAAAGCCAAAAAGTTCCTTCATCATATTGTATATCCCTTTTACTGAAAAACTTTTCTAATATACATACAATCGCCTTTTCCTCTGAGGACATTTTTGACCCCATCCTCACATGTTCCCGGCTGCTCACCTTTCCTCGGTGATTAGTCGTCCGGACTGCAGCTCTCCGATACCGCTGCTTTTTTTTCGTTCAGACGGGCTGCTCCACCGGTTGTATCTTCCTACGATTCAAGTCCCGATTCGGACTGCCATTTTTGGAGCATTGATTCACGGACTCTGGCAGGGTATGGACCAAAGACCTTTATTACAACAATTTCACGAGTTTTATAGGTACAGGTACTCTCCACGCGCAGGCAGCATCCTGCTGACAGGTTGAAGGTCGATTGCCACGCGCTTCTCAGTGTCTTCTAACTGGTCATCTCTGACTGTTCACGCGGAGCAGCAGCTTTGCTTTTCACATTCCTTTCCTTGCTGATATCTCCTGGCGCTTGCTTAACTTTTCTCTCAAGGCGCCTCTCACGGGTACAGCTTTGTCTCATCGAGGCCAAACAGATTCCCTACGCTACTCTCTATCTCCACAGGTAATGGCTGTATGCCAATGAATTTTACAAAATTGACTGACAGTGGACTATTTCCTCCCTCGATACCAGAAATGATGCTTTGATTTTGAAAGCATGTGTTGCTTCAACATAACTGATGAATCAGCCAGCATAGACCATGACATTCAACATTTTCCAGGACTTAATGCATCAAATGAAACAACCTACTGGTGGTGCCTGGCTGAGTGGTTTAATTCCATGACAGGAGGAATGGGACACCTGATTCAAAGCATTATTGTAGAGATATGTTTATTCCTTTTTCTGTATGTGTTTTGTTTATTGCATGCCTCTCTAAATTACTCTGCGCTACACCCCACAAGCCTAAATGAACATCTCCAGCTTTATTAGCCCCAGCGGAAGCGGTTTCTTGAGCGAGGGGGTGGAATATGGGAAAATAACAGATCAACGAGGAGGACTGTTAACACGCTCAAGTGACTCACACGTAGTGTGCTGGGAAACACATATATCACACTAATTGTTGTTTAGTCTTATATGCTCAACAAGTAGAACATCTGCACTTAGATAACGTAGGCCTGTGATGGACTCAGGGGCACCTTATCGAACACGCCCAAGGTTCCTGCCCTGCTGTTGGAGAAGATCAAAGCACAGTGGGAAAACTATGCCTGCTTGAACCCTTGAAATACAGGCAAGAACAGCAGGTTTGAGCTCTCACTCTCTCGCTAACAAGGACTCTCTCGCTAATAAGGATTCTCTCGCTCCGCAGTGCCTGCATCCCCTGCTTGCATGCCTCTGCCCGGGTGCTACTTCAGAGATCTCCCGGTCTGTGAGGTTCTTTGCCTTTCATCCATGGTTTTGTGTTTGTTCCTGTATCCTGCCTGTGTCGGCTCACACACTGAAGAAAGATTTGGAAGATATAGAGTTACCTGGGAGTTCAGTCTTAGGACAATATGTAGATTACATTATTAGCCAATAAAAACTATGATAGTTTTTTGTTAGATACTGTATATTTGTGTACCATTTTAGCAAAGAAAGGTCATCGTGTATCTCCATCCAAGTTACAGCTGTGTCAAAAGGAGGTGAAGTACTTAGGTTTCATGTTGAAGGAAGGACAGCAGTTAATAAACCCAGAAAAGGTGAAAGCTATAGTTGAAATTCCATGGCCTGTCACAAAGAAACAGTTGCGGGGCTTTCTAGGAGCAGTTGGATTTTGCCACCCATGGATTCCAGGGCTAGGGGAATTAACAAAACCTTTGACTGAAGGTAGCAAGAATGAAGAAGTTGAACCCATCACTTGGGGGCCAGAGCGGGAAAAAGCTTTTAGAGCTATAAAGGGTGCTTTGGCCTCAGTCCCCACCTTAGAACTACCTGACTACGCAAAAACTTTTGATTTGTATATATATGAGTGGAGAGGAGTAGCAAGCAGGGTACTGACACAGCCTAAGGCCTCACCAGAGGCCAGTAGCATATTATTCTGTACGATTGGATGCTGTAGTGGGAGGAACACCATCATGCATAAGGCCTATAGCTGCTGCGGCAGTCATAGTAGAGAAAAGCTGCCCCCTGGTATGAGGACATCCAGTAATAGATCATGTACCACATGAAGTAGAACTACTTCTGAAACAACATTCTACACAGGCTCTTTCCCCTCAACATGCTCATCGATATGAGTTAACTCTTCTGAATGCAGATAATTTAACTTTGAAAAGGTGCAACATGTTGAACCCCGCAACATTACTACCTCTGCCAGATAAAGAAGAACATCAACAATGCGATTTAGTAATACAAATTACCAGTAAGCCGAGAGAAGATCTCAAAGACCTCCCTTTACAAGATCCAGACCTAGTGTTGTTTACCAAGGGGTCCTCTTATTACTGGAATGGACAGCGAGTAACTGGCTACACTGTGGTAAATCAGTGGGGATTCATAGAGGCTGAACCCCTTCCCCCATCAATAAGCGCACAAGGAGCAGAGTTAATTGCGTTGAGTCGAGCAGCACGATTGGGAAGCAAGAAAAGAGTAACTATCTACGCTGACTCTAGATATGCCTTTGGAGTATGTCACACTGTGGGGATGTTGTGGAAAGAACAAGGTTTTCTTACCTCATCTGGAAGAGCAGTGTCTAATGGAACGGAGATTCGGAATTTATTGAGAGCCATCCACTTGCCCAAGGAAATTGCAGTGGTACACTGACAAGCACATACGAATAGTCCCACTAGTATAGCCAAGGGAAACACATCAGCTGATGAAGCTGCAAAAGCAGCCACTTGTCAACCAATGACAATAGCCATAATGATACAGGAGAATGTGGACATGTCATAAGCAACCGGAAGAAATGTACAGCTCTAGAGTCTCAATAGAATCATAGAATGGTTAGAGTTGGAAGGGACCTTAAAGATCATCTAGTTCCAACCCCCCTGCCATGGGCAGGGACACCTCCCACTAGACCAGGCTGCTCAAAGCCCCATCCAGTCTGGGCTTGAACACCTCCAGGGATGGGGCAGCCACAACTTCCCTGGGCAACCTGTTCCAGTGCCTCACCACCCTCACAGTAAAGAATTTTTTCCTAACATCCAATCTAAATCTCCCCTCTTTCAGTTTGAAGCCGTTACCCCGTGTCCTATCATTACACTCCCTGATAAAGAGTCCCTTCCCATCTTTCCTGTAGGCCCCCTTTAGGTACTGGAAGGCCGCTACAAGGTCTCCTTGGAACCTTCTCTTCTCCAGGCTGAACAACCCCCAACTCTCTCAGCCTGTCCTCATAGGAGAGGTGCTCCAGCCCTCTGATCATCTTCATGGCCCTCCTCTGGACTCGCTCCAACAGAGGAGAAGGAATGATGGAAAAAGTGGGAAGCAATAGAAGAAGAAAGAGGAATATGGACAATAGGGGGAAGACCCATCCTCCCTCAGAAATATTTGATAACAATAATGAGGTGGTTTCATGACAGGACTCATGGAGGGGCAGAAGCAATAGCCAAACAAGTACAATGGATACGGGCTGCCACCAGGTGTTTATGTCACAGCTAAAAGGATTACTACTGTTTGTCCAATTTGTCAGAAATTCTCAGACACAAGACCTAACCAAGAAATAGGAAGCCGACCATGGGTTTATTTTCCTTTCCAAAGACTACAAATAGATGATGCTGATATGACTGCAGCTGCTGGATATAAACATTTGTTAGCAATAGTAGGCCAATTATCAGGTTGTGTGGAGGCATTTCCCACTAGGAAAGTGGACATGGGAGGAGTAATAAAAGCCCTACTTAAAGAAATTATACCTAGATATGGAGTACCAGAAATAATTGAGTCTGATAGGGGGACAAATTTTATGGCAGGAACAATCAACCAGATTTATAAAAATTTAGGAATAAGAAAGCAATTGCATACCCTATGTCATCCTCAAGCATCAGGGCAGGTAGAAAGGATGAATTGGACTATTGAGGAAAAACTAGAAAAGGTTTGTACTTCTACAAGGTTAAAATGGCCAGATGCATTGAATATTGTCCTTTGGGATATTCAGAATACCCCTAGACAACCAACAGAGTTATCACCAGCTGAAGTACTTTTTGGGAGACGCTTAGCTATACCAGGAACTTATATCCCAGCTAAGACCAGCCTATTGAATGGAGATGAGCAATTGACAGAGTATATTTTACAAAAACAAACACAATTTAAGGAAAAATGGAATCAGGCTCGATGGTGTCAACCTGTCTCTCCAGAAATACAGGTGCATGACTTTTTACTGGGAGATAAAGTATTGGTGAAAATATTCTCCAGAAAATCAAAGTTTGAACCCAGGTGGGAAGGGCCATATGTTGTGTTAGTAAACTCTTATATCGCTGTAAAGGTTGCAGGTAGTCATTACCTCTCCTGTAACAACAGAAAGGTTCTAATAAAAGATACACAAAAGACATGAAAGGATTACTCTTACCCAAAAAAGATGAAAACAGGGCAAGGATAGAAAAATAAATTGAAGGCAGATGTAGTGACTATCTGACTTCAGCAGTACTTATTAGGAATTTGTTCTAAAATTTTAAGTGAAGATCTATTGACAATTTCTGGAAGTAAATCCATGGATGGTTTTGTATCTGGCTGCCCTTTAATGATTTGGTTGAAGGTGAGAAATATTTAATAAATGTGAAAACAAAACATTATCTTGAAACAAGTATGAACTTTAGTGTTGTGAGCACTGAATGACAAATAACTACACAGTTAGTGTGATACTTCAGCCTATGCTTTGTAATCATAAAGCTTGGAAGTACAGGAAGGAGGGAGGAAGAGAACAGACCATTGTGATTTCAGACCACTTCATATTTCTAATGTCTCAGAGACAACAGATTGTAACTGTACTCACCAACTGGAGGAGACAAAAACCAAACAAAAAAACCAAACCAAAACAAACAAAAAAGCACCCCTGCAAGGAGAACATATTTCATCTGCACACCTTGGACACAAAAAGCAACAGAACAGATACACAAAATATAGGCTCTTTCAAAGGTGAATACTAATATGGGTTTCAGCTATTTAAACTGTATTAAAGTAAAGTAAGAATAGTTACTTTACTGAGACTGCAAAGGTCAATTTAGAGATTCAGAAAAATGAATGTTTATTCAGAAGTTCCCCACACTCATTCCCAAATGGCACATGCAACCCTTACTCAGGCTAATAAGAGGGAAAGGTAAATGTATATTGCAATAAGTACCCAAGACATGTTTTCAAATAAGTTATATCTCCAACAGTTAAAAGTGCAATAAACATGCACAGCTTCACACTGATATATAATTACCTTCAAAGGAAAAAAAGAAATCCTAAAGAATTGTGCTGGTTTTGGCTGGGATAGAGTTAATTTTCTTCATTGTAGCTTGTATGGGGCTATGTTTTGGATTTTTGCTGAAAACAGTGTTAATAATATAGGGATGTTTTAGCTATTGCTGAGCAGTGCTTACACAGAGTCAAGGCCTTTTCTGCTGCTCACACTGCCCCGCCAGCGAGCAGGCTGGAGTTGCACAAGAAGTTGGGAGGAGATACAGCTGGGACAGCTGACCCCAACTGACCAAAGGGATATTCCAGACCATATGACATCATGTTCAGCATATAAAGCTGGGGGAAGAAGAAGGAAGGGGGGACATTCGGAGTGATGGCGTTTGTCTTCCCAAGTCACTGTTACGCATGATGGAGCCGTGCTTTCTGGGAGATGGCTGAACGCCTGCCTGCCAATGGGAAGCAGTGAATGAATTCCTTGATTTGTTTTGCTTGTGTGCACAGCTTTTGCTTTAGGTATTAAACTGTCTTTATCTCAACCCACGAGTTTTCTCACTTTTATCCTTCCAGTTCTCTCCCCCATCCCACCAGAGGGGAGTGAGCAAGCAGCTGTGTGGTGCTTAGTTGTTGGCTGGGGTTAAACCACAACACCTGTCCAGGGATCCCAACAATAACCTCTGTCCAGAGTTGTTCAGGCATAAACAAGTTACAGTTTTATGGCGATTTTTAAGTGAAACCAGTAATTGTTCACCTTTTCGTACATCCCAAACTTTGACATATAGACCTCCTATGAGAAGGAAGCACACAAAACAGTTTGACATATGTACACACTTATGCTCCTCTGGAGAAGTTTTCACACAGAATGACACAGTGTCTCCTTTGTAACAGAGTTTTCTGTACCTACTCACCAGCCCCATACATTATGACTATCTCCTGGGACAAGATGCATTATAAGCTTGCTCTTTTTTTAGGTTATTCTGCATATACAGCTGAATGATTCAACATATTCCTTAACAAAAAAAAAATATGTAGATACCACTGGCTCACAGAATTTCTGATGCAATGGCAAGAAGATACTTAAAATCCTTGCTAAGCATCATCATTAAGAGAAAGATATAGTCCCATCTTTTCAAAACACTTAAGGATGTTCATTCCTTCACTTTAGCACTGTGTCTATTAAAGTCTTTATCTTGTCATTAAAAATGTTGTCATCGTTTTTTTTTTTTTTACCAACAACAAGAGCAAATCAGAGACAAAAAGACCCCTACCTTCACTCTCCAGATCAACACAGATTTCCAAGGAATATCTCTGAGAAATCCAGCTGTTACATCACTTACCACTTCATTGCCACATTTAGTGGCAAGCCCAGTCCAAACCATGACAACAATGAAAACATCATGCAAGAAAAGAAGCAGCTGAAATATTTCTCAAATTAGGGCCAACAGAATAGAAATTTTATTGAACTACCTGCAGATACTAGAATCCCACCAGAAGGGAAGAGAAGCACGCTGTCCACAGGCTGGCCATGTTCTATTCTTATGACACTACCTTTTCTTCATGCATCAAATACTTTCACAGTACAATCAAAGAAACCTGCAAACACTATGAATAGCTTCAATTTCATCATTTTGGTTATTTCAGGAACTAAAAGAGCCACATGCTACAATCTAAAAGAACTCCTGGAAAATGGAAACACTTTTACACCATACACTTAGAACACCTAGTGGTTTACCTTAGTTAATTTACAGCCTTCAGACAACATAAGGCTTCCAATTCTAGCCCAAGCAACATCATGCCTTAAAAATAATTTAAGTCATAACTTTATTTCCCTTCAATTAATCAAGTGTATTTATAACAACAAATAGAATCATTAGGGTTGGAAAACACCCTTAAGATCATCGAATCCAATCGTTAACCTAACACTGCCAAGTCCACCACTAAACCATGTCCCTAAGAACCACATCTACCCGTCTTTTAAATACCTCTAGGGATGGTGACTCAACCACTTCCCTGGGTAGCTTGTTGCAATGTTTGATAACCCTTTCTGTGAAGAAATTTTTCCTAATGTCCAATCTAAACCTCCCCTGGTGCAACTTGAGGCCATTTCCTCTTGTCCTATCACTTATTACCTGGGAAAAGAGACTGACACTCACCTCACTACAGCCTCCTTTCAGGTAGTTGTAGAGAGCGATAAGGTCTCCCCTCAGCCTCCTTTTCTCCAGGCTAAACAACCCCAGCTCCCTCAGCCGCTCCTCATAAGACTTGTTCTCCAGACCCCTCACCAGCTTCCTTGCCCTTCTCTGGACACACTCCAGCACCTCAATGTCCTTCTTGTACAGAGGGGCCCAAAAGTGAACACAGTACTCGAGGTGGGGCCTCACCAGTGCCAAATACAAAGGGACGATCACTTCCCTAGTCCTGCTGACCACACTATTTCTGATACAGGCCAGGATGCTGTTGGCCGCCTTGGCCACCTGGGCACACTGCTGGCTCATGTTAAGCTGGCTGTCGACCAACACCCCCAGGTCCTTTTCTGCCGGGCAGCTTTCCAGCCACTCTTCCCCAAGCCTGTAGGGCTGCATGGGGGTTTTGTGACCCAAGTGCAGGACCTGGCACTTGGTCTTGTTGAACCTCATACCACTGGCCTTGGCCCATCGATCCAGACTGTCCATATCTCTCTGTAGAGCCTTTCTACCCTCAAGCAGATCAACACTACTGCTCAACTTGGTGTCATCTGCAAACTTACTGAGGGTGCACTTGACTCCCTCATCCAGACAGTTTTTTACCCAGCGAAGAGTACACCCAAGCCATGAGAACCCAGTTTCTCCTGGAGAATGCTGTGGGAAATGGCATAAAATGCTTTACTGAAGTTCAGGTCAACAACATCCACAGCCTTTCACTCATTCACTAAGTGGGTTACCTTGTCATAGAAGGAGATCTGGTTAGTCAAGCAGGACCTGCCTTTCTTAAACCCATGTGGACTGGGCCTGATCACCTGAGTGTCCTGTATGTGCTACATGATGGCATGCAAGATGAGCTGCTACATAACCTTCCCAGGCACTGAGGTCAGACTGACAGGCCTGTAGTTCCCCAGATCCTCCTTCCGGCCCTTCTTGTAGATGGGCGTCACATTTGCTAACCTCCAGCCAACTGGGTCTTCCTTGGTTAGCCAGGACTGCTGATAAATGATGGAAAGTGGCTTCCAGCTAGAAGGGTAGCACTAGTACCCTTGGGTGGATCCCATTCGGCCCCATAGACTTGTGCATGTCTACATGGTGTAGCAGGTCACTAACCATTTCCCCTTGGATTATGGGGGCTTCATTCTGCTCCACGTCTCTGTCGTTCAGCTCAGGGGGCTGGGTACACGGAGAACAACTGGTCTTACTATTAAAGACTGAGACAAAGTAGGCATTAAGTACCTCAGCCTTTTTCTCATCCTTGGTCACTATGTTTCCCCCCACATCCAATAAAGGATGGAGATTCTCCTTAGCCCTCCTTTTGTTACTAATATATTTACAGAAACATTTTTTATTGTCTTTTATGGCAGTAGCCAGATTTAGTTCTAGTTGGGCTTTGGCCCTTCTAATTTTCTCCCTGCATAAGCTCATGACATCCTTGTAGTCTTCCTGAATTGCCTGCCCCTTCTTCCAAAGGTCATAAACTAGCTTTTTTTTTTTCCCCTGAGTTGCTGACAAAGCTCTTTGTTCAGCCAGACCAGACTTCTTCCCTGCCAGCTTGTCTTTCAGCGCATAGGGATGACCTGCTCCTCCACCTTGAAGATTTCCTTCTTGAAGAATGTCCAGCCTTCCTGGACTCCTTTGCCCTTCAGGACTGCCTCCCAAGGGACTCTGTCAAGCAGGCTCCTAAACAGGCCAAAGTCTGCCCTCTGGAAGTCCATGGTGGCAGTTCTGCTGACCCCCCTCCTTACTTCTCTGAGAAGTAAGTGATCGTTTCATGATCACTGTATCCAAGACAGCCTCCAACCTTCACATCCCCCACAAGTCCTTCTCTGTTCGCAAACAATAGGTCCAGCGGGGTGCCTTCCCTAGTTGGCTCCCGCACCGCACCAGTTGTGTCAGGAAGTTATCTTCCACACACTCCAGGAACCTCCTAGACTGTTCCCTCTCTGCTGTATTGTATTTCCAACAGACATTTGGAAAGTTAAAGTCCCCCATGAGAACAAGGGCTAGTGATCATGAGACTTCTCCCAGCTGCTTATAGAATGTTTTGTCTGCCTCTTCATCCTGGTTGGGTGGTCTGTAACAGACTCCCACCATATCTGCCTTGTTGGCCTTTCCCCTCATTCTTACCCATAAACACTCGACCCTTTCAATATCAGAAATATCAGACAACCGGATGAAACCTAGTGTCTTATGCCTCCTAAAGTAAAGGATACTAGTTTTTTCCATAGAAATTTAATCTATAGTTTAACCACAGATAAATAAAAAGCTACTGCTAGGAGAACCAAAAGGAATGGATTTTAAATAACTCCTCACGAGACTTTTCATTTTTGAGTCTGCAAGTTTTAGGCTGTACAAACTACAATGGAACTAGCGTCATCCTCCAGACACCTGATAAAACACTTCAGTGAATCCCAGCTAAAGGATGCCTTCACAGGATTTTCTTAAACTTTCAAAGGCAAGTCATAACAGTCACATTAAACTTAATAGGCTAAAGCAAAAATGTTAAAAATTACTTTGCTTACAGCTTCCCTACCAACATCACTTGTTAAGCTTAAAAAGGAAACAACAAAGTAAGCACTGAGTAGGAATCATAGAATGGTTTGCATTGGAAGGGACCTTTAAAGGTCATCTAGTCCAACCCCCTCTGCAATGAACAGGGACATCTTCAAGTAGATCAGGTTGCTCTGTTAAAGGAGAAGCTGCTGCCCAAGCATTCACACACCATTCATAATGTCACACACACACACACACTTACTCTCGGGTGCACTTCCTTCTTCTTCAGGCTCGACCCTGGATTTCCCTCAGCAGAGTCTCAGGCATTGGATTTTACAAAATAATTAATTTATTTGAAAGGTACAGCAGTATGACAGCCCAGGCTGGGTGCCACCAAAGGGAGGGACCCTGAACAAAGAAATCCCTGGGCAATTATACCCTTGTGATCTATACACCCATCCCTCACGCACTCTTGACACGCTGTCCACGCGTCTTTTAGTCCAATGGTGATTCTTGGTCTGGGGTCTTCTAACATCTTATTGGATTCTTTTTTTTTGTGTCCAGGCAGGCAGGGTCTTATCTTGTTGATTTGCAGTTTCAGATGAGGGTTGGAGCCTCCTTATCTTCTGGTTTACACTCCTTGTGCACCTGCACTCGCTGGCAGAACATGGAGAACTGAAGCGTCCCAGACTTGGGAAAAAACACTACCAAAACATCAGTGTGAAATCAAAACACTCTCCCATACTAAAAGACTAAACACAGCACTGTACCAGCTGCTGGGAAAACTACGAAGAAAAATAAGTCTGTTGTGGCCTAAAGGCTTCAGCAAATCTAGCTACTCCTGGTAAGTAAAGCTATGCAAACAGCACAAATCACATCATATTATAACCCCAAGTAATTTATTCTAATTAAAACTTACTAATTTACGCTAAACAACTAATGTCCCTCAACAAAATGAGTATCATGATTTAATAAGCACAGACAATGATGCACTTCCTCCATTTGGATCTACGCATCTTTGTGAGTTTTCTTTTCCATATGTATTAATATATATAATATTCCATAAAAAAATTCCTAGTGAGAGCAAAAATTTTTACTGTATCACTAATAAAATTTTACATTTTTTAAATATTTATATCATCTCTATCTCTTCCTTTTTAATTTGTTTTGTATATTTATAGTATATATAATGTATTAGCACAGTATTTATGTATATAAATTATAAATAAACACATATACTGTGAGTATGTGCTCAAATTTTTTTATACTGATGGGGTACATGACCAGAAATGTTTGGAGATCACTGATCTATACTATTCTTTCTTCCTTTCTAGTGTTAGTTCCAATAAATGGTATTTTAAGTAATAGTTTACAGAGTCCAAGGGCCTTTCTTCCTGGGTGTCATGGTTTGGGATGGGTTGGCCAATGACATGTGATACTTAGATGGCCCATTGGTTTGAGCTAGCATTTTTGTCCTGTGTAGGAGTAATAGCTATGGCTAAGATAATTGCTTAATATTCATTAAGAGTGGTAAGAAACTACCTTTTCAGTATCACTATGCCCAGTTGTGGATATGGTGAAGTTAAATGCTCTTAGAATTGTGCTGTATAATGAATCATCTAAAACTTATTTGTTTAAACAAGAAGAATGAACCATGAAGCTCTTAAATGTTATTTGGTCTGTATTTTATTATCTGAATTTATTGGTTTTTTTGCCTTGTAAGCACTTGATATGAAGTAAAACTTGGTGAGGAACTGGCAGAGCAGAAGTGGGTCAAACTTTAATTTCGCCATTTTTCTTTTTCTAGATCTTGTTGAAAACTTTGATGAAGCTTCAAAGAATGAGGCAAACTGAACTTATTGACACTTTATGAATAAACTTAAAACTTGAAAAAGCTACACGGAGCTGCTATTTTATATTGTGACTGCTTTTATTTGATTTTATTTTTATTTCGTGATGAGATCTCAAGATTTGTAATATTTGGAAATTCCTTGAAACTGCAGCTCTTTTTCAGTTATTGTTTGTACATAATATTATTTTTGTGGCCTGGTTGAACAAGCCTACACTTTGAAATAAGTCAGATTGCTAATTAATCTCTGCCTAAGCACAATTTTTGGGTAACTTGTATACAAGCCAAACCCCATCTTTAATGAATTTCGGCATACAATAAAAAATATAAAATAAACATTCTGGTGTAGTTTTGTCAGAAAAGCTGGAAAAAAAAATTGGCCATAAATATTAAACATTCATAAAAGGTCTTGCTTTTCTGCACAGCATTTTCCTTTTGCTGTGTTAGAAAACTGGCTTCTAAAAAATTTTTGGTGCATAATGGAGCATTTTAGACTTAATCGGTGAATTCCCAGTGTTTGCAGGTCAGAGCACATACACTATGTTCCTAAGACACTTTAATCTACTGAATTTAAGAAATAGACCTGTATTCTGGAATTACTTTATGGTTGTATGGGGTTTGCGTGGCAAGGTTGGGGGGGGCTGCAGGGGTGGCTTCTTTGAGAAGACACCAGAAGCTGCCCCCAGGTCTGACAGCCAACGCCAGCCAGCTCCAAGAGGGACCTGCCACTGGCCAAATCGACAGTGGTAGCATCTCTGTGATAACATTTAAGAAGGGGTAGAAACTGCTGTGCAACAGCAGCTGAGAGAGAGGAGTGAGAATATGTGAGAGGGACAACCCTGCAGACACCAAGGTCAGTGAAGAAGGAGGGGGAGGAGGTGCTCCAGGTGCCTGAGCAGAGATTCCCCTGCAGCCCGTGGTGAAGACCATGGTGAAGCAGGTTGTCCCCCTGCAGCCCATGGAGGTCCATGGTGGAGCAGGTGGATGTGCCCTGAAAGAGGCTGTGACCCTGTGGAGAGCCTGTGCTGGAGCAGGCTCGTGGCAGTACCTGTGACCCTGTGGGGGACCCACAATGGAGCAGTTTGTGAAGAATTGCAGCCCATGGGTGGGACCTCATGCTGGAGCAGGGGAAGAGTGTGAGGAGGAAGGAGTGGCAGAGACAAAGTGTGTCCTGTTTGAGGTAAAACAGAACCAATTTTCTGTTCAGTAATTTCACTTTTAGCTAAGCCTCTTCTAACTCTCTGAAACTCTCTGAAATTAACAGCATATTGTGCAGAAAACTGTTCGTTCTCAGAGTGATAAGACCTGATTGTTTATAGTTTGTGCCAAGGAATGGTAGGCAGAGAAGCTCCTGCTTATACTTATTGCTATAACAACCAAGGTCAGCTAACTTCGTTATTTGCCCTGCCGGAGGGTTGGAAGCAGAAAAGCGTAGAGGGGTCCCACCTGCGGGGAGGAGCGGACAGGACAGGGGACCCAAAACTGACCAACAGGGTATTCCATCCCATCTGCCCCATGCTCAGTATAAAAGCTGAGGAATCAAAGGGTCAGCTCTCTTTCTTCAATGGTCGGTGTCCGAAGAGGACTTTGTCTGTTTGTCTGCCCTTGATCCTGATCTGTGCATTCCTGACTCCACATCTAGAATCCAGTTCCCATCCGTCACTGAGTCCAGTCTGGGATTTCCCCAGTGCCTGCCGGTGACGTGATCATCATCCTGGGAGCTCAATACTGGTTTTGCATATATATTTCATTATTTTCTTTTTATTTTATTATTAATATTTTCATTAGTTTAGTTCCTTCTAAACTCATAAATCTCTCTCTCTCTCTCTCCCTCCTCTCCTTGGAGAGAGAGGTGGGGGGAGAGCATCTGTCATTCACCTCAGTGGCCAGTCCAGCCCAAACCAGGACAAAGCATTAGGAACTGACCTCAACTCCCATTCCCCATCTCCCTTGTGCTGCTTGGGGGGAAGAGGTAGAAGAGTCTGGAGTGAAGTTGAGCCTGGGAAGAAGGGAGGGCTGAGGGGAAGGTGTTTTAAGATTTGTTCTTATTTCTCATTATCTTATTCTGTCATTAATTGGCAATAAATTAAATTTCCCCAAGTCGAGTCTATTTTGCCCGTGAGGGTAATTGCTGAGTGATCTCCCTGTCCTTATCTTGGCCCGCAAGCCTTTTGTTGTATTTTCTCCCCCTATCCAGTTGAGACAGGGGAGTGATAAGAGTGGATTGGTGGGCACCTGGTGGCCAGCCAAGGTCAACCCATCACAGCGATCTGCAGGCAAGCTTGATGTGATAGCGCTTAGTCAGGCTTCTAGTACAGTTGAAAAATGGGCAAGCTCTGGCTAAACCCTATTAAATCCCTGCAACAAAATTTGTTTGACAACAAAATCCATTTGTTGTCATTAAGATACAGCTAGCTTATCTTAACCATTATAACCTAAAGGGCTCAAAGAACGGTTGCGTCTGAAAATGCTCCGCAGAAGCAGCTTGCCTAGCTACTCTGTATCTGCGGTATGATGACTATCATTAATATTGGGTAAGATCATAGGCATAACAACATTGCCATTGTCTCCAAAAAGGCTTTTGTTTAAAAGTGTTATGCCTTTCTGCTCACATAAAATGACAAGTTTTCAAGAAGATCCACATACTCTTAGAAAATATACTGGTACATTTTTGTGCGTTAATAGATAATTATTAATTATCTATTAATAGATAATTAATAGATGAGACGAGCTCCAGTGCAGATAAGTCTGTACCGGGGAAGGGAATCGCGACAAAAAAAGGCCGGCAAGGGGCTCGTTTTGGGGGCTTTTCGAAGCCGGGAAAAGCGGCCAGCCCGAGCCGGTCCCCGGCAGTTCCGGGGGGCGGTGACAGCTGAGGCGGCGTGGGGCGGAGCCAGCACCCCCGGCGGCAGGTCTGAAGGAGGAGGGGGTGGGACCACTCCCCCCTCATAAAAGAAGCCCTTCGGGAGTGCACTGAGCAAATAAGCAGCGAGTGGGCGTTGCCTGGGCGTTATCCGCGGAACCACCCGGGAGCACCAGAGGAGGGTGTACGTCGGAAAGGCGACAGCAGCGGCGGGCAGCCATCGCAGAGTGCGGCGCGGGACGGGTGACTGCGAGGGGAGGAACAAGGGGAGAGCTAGCAAGCAGGCAGGTAGGCTAGCTTGACTACAAAGAAAACATGGTCTCCACTCGGTCTGTAGCCAAAGCCAAAAGGAATAAAGCGACCCAAACGGACCTGATGGAGAGGCATGCAGCTGTCCAGGTGATGGGCTGCATGGAATGTCTGTTACTCTGTCAGGAGGACAGCAAAGACAGTGCCTGTGTGCACTGTGACCAGGTAAATGATCTGCTCAGCCTGGTGGCTGAGCTTAAGGAGGAAGTGGGAAGACTGAGAACTATTTGGGAGTGTGAAAGGGAAATTGATTGGTGGAGCCACACCCTGCCATCCTTAGGGGAAAAAGCAGCAGGTGGAGGCTCTGTGAGAGGTAGAGGATCCCCTGCCCTCTTGTCACCAGACAGAAGGAGGGGAACTAGGAGAGGATGGGGGGGTAATGGAAGCAGGTATCTGCTTGGGGCAGCAGGAGAGTCCCCTCTAGACCTTCCATGCCTCCCCAGGTGCCCGTACAGAACAGATATGGGCCTCTGGAGATAGATGACGAGGGAATTAAGGATGCTGATAAAGCCCCATCCAGGGAGTTGCCAAAGCAGCCAGCTCCACGCATTAAGACTGCTTCTGTGAAGAGCAGGAGGAGGGCAATGGTCATAGGGGGTTCCATTCTGAGGGGAACTGAGGGTGCCATGTGCAGGCCGGACCCTTCCTGCAGAGAGGTCTGCTGCCTCCCTGGGGCCCGTGTTAGGGATATAACCAGGAAGCTTCCTGGCCTGATACAGCCCTCAGATTATTACCCTCTTTTGATCTTACAGGCAGACAGTGATGAGCTGGAGAGAAGAAATCTGAGGGCAATGAAGAAAGATTTCAGGGCCTTGGGATGGCTTGTCAAGGGTTCGGGAGCATAAATTGTGTTCTCCTCTGCCTTTCCAGTTTTGGGGACTAACGAATGGGTAAACGAGAAAATCAGACAGATCAACACCTGGCTCCAAAACTGGTGCTACCAGCAGGGCTTTGGGTTGTATGATCATAGTTTGATCCACAGGACACCGGGCCTGCTTGCTAAGAATGGGAAAACCCTATCCCAAAAGGGGAAAAGGGTACTAGGCCAAGAGTTAGCAAGGCTCCTGGACAGGGCTTTAAACTAGAATCGAAGGGGGAAGGGGTTATAACCAGGCCCACTAGTAATGAGCCTAGGGATAAAGGGCCAAGGATGGGGGTGAAATTGGTAGCCCAGCTCAAGTGCATCTACACAAGCGCATGTAGCATGGGCAACAAACGGGATGAGCTGGAAGCCATTGTGCAGCAGGACAGCTATGATGTAGTCGCCATCGTGGAAACATGGTGGGATGACTGTCATGACTGGAATGCTGCGATGAATGGCTATAAGCTCTTCAGAAGGGATAGGCAAGGAAGGAGAGGCGGGGATTTGGCCCTGTACATTAGGGAATGTTTTGATTGTATAGAGCTAGATTCCAGTGATGAGAAAGTCGAGTGTTTATGGGTAAGGATGAAGGGGAAGGCAAATGTCGTGGTTTGGCCTCAGATGGCAATGAAGAACCACGTGTCGCTCGCTCAGCGCTTCCCGGTACGGGAAGGATCAAAAGAAAAAGGCAAAACTCTTGGGTTGAGACAAAGGCAGTTTAACAGAACAGCAAAGGGGAACAAGAAAACAACAACAACACCGACAGAGAAATATACAAACGCGATTACGGAACCGCCGCCCCGCCGGTCCGGACCCGGGAGGCGCCAGCCCGCTCCGAACCCGACTGCCTGCCCCCTCCCTCCTTTTAATCTCAGGGTGGGTGTGGCTCACATGGCATGGAATACTTAACCCTGTCCCTGCCGGAACCAGGACAGCAAATAAGGGAGATCTTGTGCTGGGAGTATGCTATAGCCCACCCAACCAGGATGAGGAGACAGATGAAGTATTCTATAAGCGGCTGGCTGAAGTCTCACGATCGCCAGCCCTTGTTCTGGTTGGGGACTTCAACCTGCCGGGTATCTGCTGGAAATATAACACAGCAGAGAGCAGGCAGGCTAGGAGGTTCCTCGAGTGCATGGAAGATAACTTCCTGACACAACTGGTAGGTGAGCCTACCGGGGAGGTGCCTCACTAGACCTACTGTTCACAAACAGAGAAGGACTAGTGGGAGATGTGGTGGTCGGAGGCCGTCTTGGGTTTAGTGATCATGCAATGGTCAAGTTTTCAATTCGCAGTGATGTAAGGAGGGGGGTTAGCAAAACCTCCACCTTGGACTTCCAGAGGGCGGACTTTAGCTGGTTGAGAGAGTCCCTTGGGAGAGAGTCCTGAAGGGCAAAGGGGTCCAGGAAGGCTGGACGCTCTTCAAGAAGGAAATCTTAAAGGCCCAGGAGCAGGCTGTCCCCAAGTGTCGCAAGTCTAAAGGGTGGGGAAAATGGCCAGCCTGGATGAACAAGGAACTTTTGATGGGACTTAGGAATAAAAGGAGGGTTTACCACCTTTGGAAGAAGGGACAGGCAACTCGGGAGGAGTACGGAGATCTTGTTAGGTTATACAGAGAGAAAATTAGGAAGGCAAAAGCCCAGCTGGAGCTCAACTTGGCCACTAACATAAAGGACAACAAAAAAAGTTTCTATAAATACATCAACAAAAAGAGAGCCAGGAAGAATCTCCATCCCTTACTGGATGCGGGGGGGAAAGTTGCAACCAAGGACGAGGAGACGGCTGAGATACTTAATGCCTTCTTTGCCTCCGTCTTCAACAGTCAGACCAGCTATCCCCAGGGGGTTCAGCCTCCTGAGCTGGAAGATAAGGATGGAGAGCAGAACAACCCACCCATAATCCAGGAGGAAGTAGTCAATGATCTGCTTCTGCACCTGGACGCACATACGTCTATGGGGCTGGATGGGACTCACCCAAGAGTACTCAGGGAGCTGGCGGGAGAGCTCACCAAGCCTCTCTCCATCATTTATCAACAATCCTGGTCAACAGGGGAGGTACCAGATGACTGGAGGGTGGCTAATGTGACGCCCACCTACAAGAAGGGTCGGAAGGAGGATCCGGGGAACTACAGGCCTGTCAGCCTGACCTCGGTACCAGGAAAGATCATGGAGAGGATCATCTTGAGCGAGCTCTCACGGCAAGTGCAGGGCAGCCAAGGGATCAGGGCCAGCCAGCATGGGTTTAGGAAAGGGAGGTCCTGCTTAAGCAACCTGATCTCTTTCTATGACCATGTGACCCACCCTCTGGACGCGGGGAAGGCTGTGGACGTTGTCTGTCTGGAGTTTGGTAAGGCCTTTGACACCATCCCCCACAGCATTCCCCTGGAGAAGCTGGTGAATTATGGCATAGACAAGTGTACTCTTTGCTGGGTTAAAAACTGGCTGGATGGCCGTGCCCAGAGAGTTGTGATTAATGGGGTGAAATCCTCTTGGTGGCCGGTCACCAGTGGGGTCCCTCAGGGCTCAGTTTTGGGGCCATTTTGTTTAATATCTTTATGAATGATCTGGATGAGGGGATTGAGTGCACCCTCAGTAAGTTTGCAGATGACACCAAACTATATGGGAGTGTCCATCTGCTTGAGGGTAGGAAGGCTCTACAGAGGGACCTGGACAAGGCTGGATCGATGGGCCAAGGCCAATTGTATGAGCCGTCAGCAAGGTCTAGTCAGACCTCCCCCTGCATCAAAACCTCTGCGGTAAGGAAGAAAAGACGGGTCCTTGTCATAGGTGACTCCCTACTGAAGGGAGCGGAAGGCCCAATATGCAGGCCGGACCCGGTACATAGGGAGGTCTGCTGCCTCCCTGGGGCCCGGGTCAAGGACGTGAAGAGGATGCTTCCTTCCCTGGTACGGCCCTCAGACTACTATCCACTTTTGCTCTTTCAGGTAGGCAGTGACGAGGTAACAAGAAGAAGTCCAAGGGCAATGAAGAAAGATTTCAAGACCCTGGGACGCCTGGTCAAGGGATCAGGAGCGCAAGTGGTGTTCTCGTCTATCCCCCCTGTTGCAGGGAATGATGAGGGGGTAAATAGGAGGAGCCAGCAGATCAATGCCTGGCTTCGAGCTTGGTGCTGCCGGCAGGACTTTGGGTTCTTTGATCATGGCCTGATCTACAAAACGCCTGGCCTGCTGGTAACAGGCAGGAATACCTTGACCTCCAGGGGAAAAAGGGTTCTAGGACAAGAGTTATCAGGACTCATTGAGAGGGCTTTAAACTAGATTTGAAGGGGGGTGGGGATGGTACTGGGTTTGCTGGTGAGGTGCCAGGGCGTAGTTGCTCAGCGCTTGTGGGCCAGTGTGCCAGTATTTCTGAAAGCCAGGAGGCACACCACATCTCAAGGGTCAAAACTACACACACAACTCCCTCTCTGAAATGCTTATACACCAATGCACGCAGCATGGGGAATAAGCAGGAAGAGCTGGAGCTCTGTGTGCGGTTGCGGGGCCACGATCTCATTGCAATTACTGAGACGTGGTGGGACAACTCGCATGACTGGAATGCTGTCATGGGTGGCTATGTCCTTTTCAGGAAAGACAGACCAGCAAGGCGGGGAGGTGGAATTGCACTCTATGTGAGAGAGCATTTGGAATGCATTGAGCTCTCACTAGGGGCGGATGAAGAGCGGGTCGAGAGCTTATGGGTGAGGATTAAGGGACAGGAAAATATGAGGGACACTGTTGTGGGTGTTTATTACAGGCCACCTGATCAGGATGGGGAAACTGATGAGGCTTTTTACAGACAACTGAAGGTAGCCTCGCAATCACAGGCCCTGGTTCTCATGGGGGACTTCAATCACCCTGATATCTGCTGGGAAGACCACACAGCCAGGCATGGGCAGTCCAGGAGGCTCCTCCAGTGCATTGATGACAACTTTTTGACACAGGTGGTACAGGAGCCAACAAGGAGAGGAGCACTTCTAGACCTGGTACTGACAAACACAGAGGGATTGGTGGAGGACATTAAGGTTGGGGGCACCCTAGGTTGTAGTGATCATGAAATGATTGAGTTCAGGATCATGGGCACTATCCACAAAACAACAAGAAGTAAAATTACAACCTTGGATTTCAGGAGGGCTAACTTTGGCCTCTTCAAGAAACTGCTTGGAGAGATCCCGTGGGCTAGGGCTATGGAAGGCAAAGGGGCTCAAGAAAGCTGGTTGGTATTCAAAGACCACTTCCTCCAAGCTCAGGATCGGTGCATCCCGAAGAGAAAGAAATCGGCCAAGGAACGCAGGAGACCTGCATGGCTGAGCAGGGAGCTTCAGAAAAAGCTCAAGTGGAAGAAGGAAGTTTATAATAAGTGGAAGAAGGGACTGACCCCTTGGGAGGATTACAAGAATGCCACCAGAGCGTGCAGGGATGAAACAAGGAAAGCCAAGGCCGCCTTGGAATTAGACCTGGCTAGGGACGTCAAGCACAACAAAAAGAGCTTCTACAAGTATATTGGAAGCAAAAGGAAGACCAGAGAAGTTGTGGGCCCACTGTTGAATGAGACAGGAGTCATGGTGACGGAGGATGCGGAGAAGGCAGAGTTACTGAATGCCTTCTTTGCTTCGGTCTTTTCTGCTCGGCCCAGCCCTCAGAAGTCCCAGGCATTGAATAAAGTAACAGGGAAAGAAGAAGACTTCCCTTGGGTTGAGGAGGAGCGAGTGAGGGATCAATTAGATCATTTAGATATTCACAAGTCCATGGGCCCCGATGGGATGCACCCGAGAGTGCTGAGGGAGCTGGCAGAAGTCATTGCTGGCCCGCTCTCCATCATCTTTGAAAGGTCCTGGAGAACAGGCAAGGTGCCTGAGGACTGGAGGAAAGCCAATGTCACCCCAGTCTTCAAAAAAGGCAAGAAGGAGGACCCGGGGAATGACAGGCCGGTCAGCCTCACCTCCATCCCTGGAAAGATGATGGAACAGCTTGTTCTGGGCGTCATCTCAAGGCATGTGGAGGAAAAGAAAGCTATCGGAAGTACTCAGCATGGATTCACCAAGGGGAAATCATGTCTGACTAATCTGATAGCCTTCTACGATGGCATGACTGGATGGATAGATGAGGGGAGGGCGGTAGATGTGGTCTATCTTGACTTAAGCAAAGCGTTTGACACGGTCTCCCACAGCATCCTCATAGGGAAGCTTAGGAAGTGTGGGTTAGATGAATGGACAGTAAGGTGGATAGAAAACTGGCTGAAAGATAGAGCTCAGAGGGTTGTGATTAGGGGCACAGAATCTAGTTGGAGACCAGTGACGAGTGGTGTTCCCCAGGGGTCAGTACTGGGTCCAGTCCTCTTCAATATATTCATCAATGACCTGGATGAGGGGATAGAGTGCACCCTCAGCAAGTTTGCTGATGACACAAAGCTGGGGGGGGGCGGCTGACACACCGGAGGGCTGTGCTGCCATACAGAGAGACCTGGACAGGTTGGAGATCTGGGCAGAGAGAAACCTTATGAAATTCAACAAGGGCAAGTGTAGGGTGCTGCACCTGGGGAGGAACAACCCCATGCACCAGGACAGGTTGGGGGCTGACCTGCTGGAGAGCAGCTCTGTGGAAAGAGATCTGGGAGTCCTGGTGGACAACAGGATGACCATGAGCCAGCAATGTGCCCTTGTGGCCAAGAAGGCCAATGGCATCCTGGGGTGCATCAAAAAGAGTGTGGCCAGCAGGTCAAGGGAGGTCATCCTCCCCCTCTACTCTGCCTTGGTGAGGCCACACCTGGAGTACTGTGTCCAGTTCTGGGCTCCCCGGTTCCAGAAGGACAGGGAACTGCTGGAAAGGGTGCAGCAGAGGGCTACCAAGATGATTAGGGGACTGGAACACCTCTCTTATGAGGAAAGGCTGAGGGATTTGGGTCTCTTCAGTCTGGAAAAAAGACGGCTGAGGGGGGATCTTATCAACACTTATAAATACTTAAAGGGTGGGTGTCAGGAGGATGGGACCAGGCTCTTTTCAGTAGTGCCCGGGGACAGGACAAGAGGCAATGGGCACAAACTTGAGCAGAAGAAGTTCCACCTAAACATGAGGAGGAACTTCTTTACCCTGAGGGTGGCAGAGCACTGGAACAGGCTGCCCAGAGAGGTGGTGGAGTCTCCATCTCTGGAGACATTCAAAACCCGCCTGGATGTGTTCCTGTGTAACCTGCTCTAGGTGACCCTGCTCTGGCAGGGGGGTTGGACTAGATGATCTCCAGAGGTCCCTTCCAACCCTATGGTTCTATGATTCTATGATTCTAATGAGGCCAAGTGCCGGGTCCTGCATTTCGGTCACAACAACCCCAAGCAACGCTACAGGCTTGGGGAAGAGTGACTACAAAGCTGTCCGGCAGAAAAGGACCTGGGGGTGCTGGTCGACGGCCAGCTGAATATGTGCCAGCAGTGTGCCCAGGTAGTCAAGAAGGCCAACAGCATTCTGGCTTGTATCAGGAATAGCGTGGCCAGCAGGAGTAGGGAAGTGCTCGTGCCTCTGTACTCGGCACTGGTGAGGCCTCACCTCGAGTGCTGTGTTCAGTTCTGGGCCCCTCTGTACAAGAGGGACACTGAAGTGCTGGAGCGCATCCAGAGGAGAGCTACCAAGCTGGTGAGGGGTCTGGAGACCAAGCCATATGAGGAGAGGCTGAGGGAACTGGGCATGTTTAGTTTAGAGAAGAGGAGGCTGAGGGGAGACCTCATTGCCCTCTACAACTACCTGAAAGGAGGGTGTAGAGAGGTGGGTGTTGGCCTCTTCTCCCAGGTGAATAATGACAGGACCAGAGGAAATGGTCTGAAGCTGTGGCAGGGGAGGCTTAGATTAGATATTAGGAGGAATTACTTTCCTGAAAGAGTGGTCAGGCACTGGAACAGCCTGCCCAGGGAGGTGGTTGAGTCACCATCCCTAGAGGTATTTAAGAAACGTCTAGATTTGGCACTTCAGGGCATGCTCTAGTGACAGAGATTGTAGGGGTTTTCTTGTGTGTGTATGGTTGGACTCGATGATCTCAAAGGTCCTTTCCAACCATGGAGATTCTATGATCTGCCTTCCAGTGTGTTCTGGAATCCAGTTCCCGTTCATCACTGATTCCAGTCTGGAACTTTTACAGTGCTTGCTGGTGACATCTCATTGGGAACTTGATATGGTTTTGTGTATATTTGTATATATTGTATCTATTTCATTATTTCCTTTTTCATTTTATTGTTAATATTTCATTAGAATCGTTTAGTTTTTTCTAAACTCACAAATCTCTTTATCTCCCTTCTTCCTCTCCTTGGAGCGAGAGGTGGGGGAGAGCATCTATTGTCTTGTCATTGGCCAACCCAGCCTAAACTGCAACAGAAGGTAAAGGTCCCTGCACCAAAACTCCAGCCATTGAAAAGGACAAGTAACCATTGAACAACTTGATTGGACAAAAGACACATGCTTGTGGTGTGAACAGGTGCATGAACAGCTTATGTAGTAGACCGTGGGGCTTTAAAAAGCACAGGAAAATAACTGAGGGGGTCCCTCTTCTTGGAGGCACCCAACTTGAGCTCTATTAAACTGACTCTGTGACAGAACCTAGGGTCCAAACTCTTCTTTACCATCAGAGGCTAGGATTGGATCTAGCTGCACCTAGACTCCTCTCTGAGAAGGAATTTAGAAAGCAAGGGGGTCCAGTCTGAACCTCACGACTCTGCAGGAGGGTCTTCCTGGTCTCTTCTTCAATAGATGGGACCTTAGGACATGTGTCTGGATCCTCCTGACTCCAAACATCCACATTGCTGGCAGACAGGTGAGTTCACCTGGTAACTTTGGAGTGGGAGGCTGCGGAGAGAAAGAGTTTAAACTCTGACAAAGAGATCGGGAAGGAGGTGGGATTCAAGTCCCTACACTCCATACTGAATAAGAAGGGATTTGAGTCCCCTGAGTAAGGTAAGAATGGGGAATGTGGCTGGAATAGAAAAGGGGATGCCCTTGGCTGAAATTCTCCGGAATTGGGGAAAAATATATGGGTCAGCATAATTATCAAAAAAGCACACTATAAAATTGTGTCAAGAGGAATGCCCGTTTATTATGAGAAAAGCAGGGGGAGATCTACAGGAAATCTGGCCAGGCTGTGGAATGTTTGATCAAAATCAACTAATATTCTTGAGAAAGTCTTTAGAAGACCCTTATCTGGGACAATTGGGCTTATGAAAGGAAAAAAATCTAAAACAAAAATGGAAGAAAATAATGGCTGCAATCTTGGAAACTGCAGCAGAAGCTAGGAAGGAGAGTGTAGCTGCTCTGTTTGCTCTTGCTTCTGCTCCCTCTCCTCTATCTGCTTCGCCTGATTTTGCTTCTGCTGCCCCTCCTCCCCAGGCTGTAGGGCTATACCCCATGTCTATGCAACCTGGAGCTCCACCCAATACTTCACCAGTATTAGCAATTTATTACCATTATCTCTGGTCTCCAGGGGATTTAGCTGCTTGAGGAAGTAAAATGCTGAGATTGAGAGGCGGCACTGAGAGATGTGCTCAACTCTTCTCAAATATATGCACTGGATATATTCCAAATTGGGGGGATACACAGCTGTTGTTAAGAGAACTGTTTAGGGCAGAGGAACAAGGAAAAAATACTCCAGAGGGATGCAGAACTAGCTCTAAGAGGTGGTGGGGGAAGAATTCCCTGGCCAGCAAATGATCCTAATTGGAATTATAATGATACGAATGATAGAGAGGCATGCAACCAAGCCTTACAGAATTTGGTAGAAGCAATCCAAGCATGTGCTGAAATGGGAGTAAATAGGATGAAAGTACAGGAATATAGGCAGAGGCCAGATGAACACCCCAGTGATTATTGGGGAAGACTTAGACAAGCTTTATTAAAATATGGAGGGATGACCCTTCAAAATTTTAATGAAGCACTGGCCATCAGTGTATTTGTGGATCAGGTGGCCCCAGACATCCAGAAATATTTTAAAAAACGTTTACCAGGCTGGCAAGGAGAAAATTTGCAAAAGATATTGAGTGTAGCCACGTTTGTTTACAATGGAAGGGAAGAGAGACAAAAAAAGGAGGAGCAGAAGGAAAAGAGAAAGTTAAAAGAACAGGAGGTGGATTTATTGACGGCAGTGTTGGTGAAAAATTTGCAGGGCAGAGAGAGCGAGCAGGCTCCCCAGGGAAGGGGGAGAATGGGACCATACCGACCTAGCACTGCACGCCCCACACCAGGTCTGTAGTGAAGATACCTGGGGGGAAAGTCAAGAATGTTATTTTTATGGAAACCTGGGACACTTGCAATGGGACTGTCCTCTGACCCCTCGTGGGAGGGGATCAGGCAGACCAATGAATTGACTTGATCAGCGTCCCCGAGCAAATTTTCAGTGACTAGAAGAAAGACCAGAAGAGGTACTGAGATTATGTACTCCCTCTGGAAAACAAAATTGGATCAAGAGGGACAAATAATGGGGAAAATTGAAGGTAAAGAAATAGTATTTTTGTTAGACACTGGTGCAACCTGATCACTTTTAAATTACGTACCCAAAGGGTCTCGTACAAAAGATCAAGTTTTTGCTTCTCACACTACGCCCTGTACCAAGAGAACTCAGACTAAACCATTGTTAGTGACTATTGGAGATAAGAGTGTATGGGCAAGATTTGTATTAGCAGAAGACTCGTTGGTGTGTCTCTTGGGGAGAGAGCTGTTGCAGGCTCTGGATGTGGAAATAAGACTAGCACCAGAAGGGATAGACTTAATTATTATGGGGGTGAGTGTAATAAAAGAAAAAAAAAAAAAAAGGGAAATGTAATCAGAAATGAATTGGAGAAACCCCCAGAAATGAAAGAAGTTCCAGAAGTATTGTGGAGTTGTATGAGCACAGATTTAGGGTTATTAAAGTCAGCACAACTTGTGCAGATAAAAACAAAGGGGGGTGTTTCCCCAGCAGTAAAACAGTATCCCATCCCAAGGGAGTAGCCAGCGGAGTGATTACGCAGAAATTAGGTCTGCATCAGAGACTGGTAGCATATTATTCAGTTAAGTTAGATCCAGTAATAAATGGTACTCCTTGATGTATTAGAGCAATAGTGGCAGCAGCTGAGATGATGGTAGAAAAAAGCCATCCTCTGATTTTAGGACACCAGTTATATGTATTTGTACCACATGAAGTAGAAATATTATTAAAACAATATGCAGCTCAGGCCCTATCACCACAAGCACACAGGTATGAACTTATTTTGCTGATGGCGGATAATATCATTTTAAAACGCTGTAATACCTTGAACCCTGCCATGCTTTTGCCATTGCCAGAGGATGGCACACCACATCATGATTGTGGGAAAATCATTTTGACTACTAGTGAGCCACAAGAGGATTTAAGAGATGTACCCATGTTAAACCCTGATCTAACTTTATATGTGGATGGATCCTCATACTACCAGGATGGAAGATGTGTGACTGGATATGCAGTAGTGGATGATGAAGGAGTGTGAGAATTGGGAGCTTTGCCAGCAACAATAACTGCCCAAGGAGCAAAACTGGTAGCCCTAACATAAGCAGCAAACAGGGTAAGAACAAGCAAGTAAAAATTTATACCAACTCACAATATGCTTTTTGAGTGTGTCATGCTATAGGAATGCTGTGGAAAGAGGGAGGATTCCTGACTACTGTGGGAAAAGAAGTGGCGAATGGAAAGGAAATAAGGAAACTACTAGAGGCTATACATTTTCCAGAACAAATATCGGTGATGGTGATATGCTGCGCAGCCCATACCTTGGAAAATAATCTGGTCACCCGAGGAAATGCTCTAGCTGATGCCACAGCAAAAGCAGCAGCTAAACAGCAGGTGCCAGTTCTCGCACTCATGACTCAAAATCTGGAGGGACTAAACTATACAACGAGGTAAGCTCAGAAGAAAAAAGCAATTGAGACAAATGGGAAGCAATCCAAGATAAAGACAGCATATGGACAATAGGGGGAAAACTGGTTTTACCAAAAAAATATTTATTGGTCATAGCCAGATGGTTCCATGATAAATCTCACGGTGGAGTAGAAAGTGTCGCAAACCAAGTACAGCAACTGTGGGCAGCACCGGGAGTTTATGCTGCTGCAAAATGGATTGTAGGAGGGTGCAAGATCTGTCAGCAATTTGCAACTACCAAAGCCACAGAGCATAAAAGTACGAGACCCCCATAATGTTTTCCTTTTCAGAAGTTACAAGTTGACTATGCAGATATGCTGCCTTCATTAGGATATAGACATTTATCGGTGATAGTAGACCAGCTGTCGGGATGGGTAGAAGCTTTCTCAACCCAAAAGGTGGATTCAGGAACTGTGGTTAAAGTTTTACTTGAAGAAATTATTCCTAGATATGGGGTACTGGAAATGATAGATTCAGATTTTGGGGCATCTATATGCATTCAGGTGTTTAATGCATTGGGGGGTACTACAACAGTTACATACTCCCTACCACTCCCAATCATCATGAAAAGTGGAAAGAATGAATAGGACAGTTAAGGAAAAATTAGCCAAAGTATGCATGCACGCAGGGTTAAAATGGCCGGAAGCCTTAAATCTAGTTTTATGGGACATAAGAAATACACCCAAGCATCCCATAGGACCATCTCCGGCAGAAATATTATTTGTCAGGCATTTGGCAGTACCCGGAACTTATATTCCAGCAAGGATCAGCCTATTAGATGGAGATGAACAAGGCAGGAGGGTCTTCCTGGACTCTTCTTCAACAGTCCATATCATCAATTAATAAGAGAGGAGGAAGAAGAGGAAAGGTTTGATCAAGAAGCTGGTCCTTTGACAAAGAAATTGGAGGAAGGAGTGAGAGAATTCCGACAGAAAGTAGAAACTACCCGGTCCCTGACCTCATCAGAACTTTGAGACATGCAGAAAGATTACAGCTGCCAGCCAGGTGAGCAGACTGCTGCCTGGCTGCTCTGATGCTGGGATAACAGGGATGACAGTCAGCAATTGGAAGGTAAGGAAGCCCAACAGCTGGGATCCCTTGCTAGAAACTGGGGAATTGAGAGAGGAACTGGAAAAGAGGTAGCAATTTGCAGTCTCTGGAGACAACTCCTCTCAAGTGTGAGGGCAAGATATCCATTCAAGGAAGATCTTGTGAACTCCCCAGGAAAGTGGAGTACCGCAGATGAAGGCATCCAGTACCTGAGAGAATTAGCGGTGCTGGAAGTCATCTACAGTGATCTAGATAATGATGAAGTCTCCAAAGATCCAGAGGATGCCCTGTGCACACGGGCCATGCAGAGGAAGGTGATTCAAAGTGCCCCAGCATCATATTCTAACAGCTAGGCAGCAATATATAGCCCAGATAAGGATATACCAGCTGTAGACAGTGTCTTCTTGGCTCCAAAACTTTAAAGAAAATCTCTGTACCTCCTCATCCCTATGGGCCAGTGCCTTGGCTGTCAGGGACGCCCCAAGAAATCAGTCCTCTCCTGCTCCGATCAGTGGGAAAGGGACCCCCAGGCACATGCCACTTGGCGCACTCTGGTTCTTCCTCCATGACCAGGGGGAGGACATGAGGGAGTGGGATGGTGAACCCACCTTTAAACTGGAAGCCCATGTATGCAAACTGAGAGGGGAAAACAGCTGTTAAGAAGAGGCCGCCCAAGAAGGCTGTCAGCTTAGTTGTTGTAGAGACACAAGAAGGCAATCAGCGATTGTGGAAGGATTTCTAATACAACGAGGTCACCCTATGAACACTCCAAGCACTGAGGAGTTGGTAGCAGCTGTGTAGGCCTGCCTTGACATGAGTTTAAGAAAGGTTACTGTCGGACATGAGATAAGGAGGTGCTGACCAGAAAGAAGTGTAACAAAGGAATTGAAAACATCATACGTCAAGAAAGGTCGACCAATGACAAGAAAGAATTAAGCGCTTGGACAGCTCATGAGGATAACATGCAGCCAATTAGTAGGAGTTAGAGCGCGTGAACAGAAATCATAATACTATAAATGTAACACTTAGGTTGAATAAAGTGGCATTAACCTGATCACATTGGTCTGCATGTTATTGCTCAAGCCTTCCGCGTCAACAAGTGGCGCCCGAACAGGGACCCTCAGATCGGTTTTTTGGGACTGCATCTACCCAGAAATCCAGCCGGCAATCGGAGGGGGCGGAAGAAGCGGTCGAAAGGTGAGTGCTGCCCCGGCACTCGGGAAGATGCTAGCGCATCAAAAAAGGGAAATCCTGCTCTGATCAGGCAGGGCGGCAGGGAGGAGATGGGGTCTGCAACCTCAAAAGAAGAAGAGGCTGTAGTTAAGCTCCTCCAGCATATGCTCTCTCTGAGAGGATTGAAATATGATTCTGCCTCTTTGAAGTCACTTTTAGTATGGGCAAGAGACAAGGGGCTTTTTCCCACGGTGGCGGCTGCCTTTGCCCAGGATACTTGGGCTAAAATACGGGCAGTGTTGTGGGATGAAGTAAGCCGGGCTGCCCGAGAGAGGCAGGAGCAGATCCGCAACCCCACGGGAAGTGGGAGCCACCTAGAGTGGGACCGGTAGTATGGGTTTGGCTGTATCAGCTGTGGAAAAGGCAGTGGTATAGTTTGCTGCAGCTGGCAAAAAATGCTGGTGAAAACCTTAGTGAGAGTGCTTTACTGGAACAACTATCTTGGTGCCGACGATGAGGATTGCTCAGAGATCCGACTCAGTTTTTTGACCTTTCAACATGGACTCGAATTGGAGTGGAAATGTGGGAAGCAGTGCAGTCAGAGAATAAGGAAGCCTGGAACCTGGCAGGCACTTATCGACAGGTGAAGGGACTGACTGCAGGCATGCATGGATCAGCTGTTATTGCTGCTGCAGCCCGGAGGGTGTTAGATGCAGCTGGGGAAGAGGGAAACAGTTCATTCTCCAATGCATTTCCTGTAATAAAGCAGTCAGAAAAGGAGTTCGGGGGGGCGTCTGACGGATGGACATTTTCGCCGCCACCTCTCACGCCTCCGCAACCGACCGCTCCACCGTACTCTGGTCTACTGGAGTCATCCACACAGGTTCCCCCCGACTCTCCTCAGCCTATGGAAACATCATCATCCTCCGAGGACGTTCGTCTGAAAACCGTCTATCCACCTAAAGATACTGCGGAGCTCCGTGACGCTCTCCGCGATCAACAGAACACTATGCAGCAATTGCTCGCGGAAATGCAGAGAATTGATAAGGGTTTGAAAGCGGGCGCGATACGGGCTGCTTATAAAAAGGCTCATGAGGTTATCAAGGAGGGTTTGCAGGCAGTTGAGGAGAGGGTGTGTGGGAGTCCGGGAATGGGTGATCCATCTGGGGCAGCAGCGGACGAGTCTGGGGATACGCAACAGTGTAATGTATCAGAAAAGGGAGATAGTGTTAAAGAACAGAAAGTGAGGAGATGGATTTGTACTATGTTAGAAGAAGCGGAGATGGGTTCATAGGATGCGAATGAGTATTTGACTCAGAAATTTTTTGCTTGTATGGATACATGATTATTGCTTATGGTTCCCTGAAGGGTGGTCCTACGATTTGGCTCAGCGGCTAAAAGTGGGGGAGGAATTGCAAACGCAGGAGACGCTGCGCTTGTCCTTGCCAGAGGAATAATAGTTACTTGGCGAACTGTATACACTGCCATACGAACACTGCATCCCGCAGAGCAAGCCCTGCAAGGGGTTGCTAGAGGGGCACCACAAGCTCCCCCAAAGGAACCTCAGTCTTTTGAAATGACACCCCCGGTTGCAGACCCTTAGCCTAAATATGCTCAAATTCCCAATTCTGAAAAACATTACCAAAAACAGAATTCAGGAGGCGAAGAGCCAGAAGATCCCTTTGATCCTGGCCCAATAAATCCAGAGACTGAACCTGATTTATGTCCACCTTTAACCCCGATTAAAGCTATGGCTGCCTCTGCTACAACTGCGGAGGAGATTTTACAGCAACAGAGACGAAAGTCGTTATCGCGTTCCTCCATTCTTAAGCCTCCTCCATTTGCGACAGGTATCACGTCTGTTCCTCCTTCTCAACCGCTTATGTGTGCGCAGCTGGAATCGGGGTATTGCAGTGTATTGTCAGAATGTCGGGGGAGAAGGACGGAGCCGGAGCCGCTTCGCTCCCGCCGCCGTTCGCCTCACCCCCTCCCCTTCCCAGCCCTCTCCCTGAGATAGAAGTGGTGTTTTTGTATGTCTGCTGTGTAAGTGTGTGTGGGCGCCAATTTATATATGCTGATCAGCATCTGTGCTACTGTTTGTTTGTTGCTGTGTGCAGTGTCGTTTGGTGACTCCGCTTGAGCAGGTGTTCTGCCCGGTGTGGTACTGTTCTCGTACGTGACTAGGGCTGACACTCTGTCAAGCGAAGAAGTTTGTATATACACAATGTTTAGATGTAAGGCGAGCGCGCCCCAGGTAGATAGACCATGATGGGCCGTAGAACCGATGGAAGTCCTGAAATATTGGGGGAGTTTTCGCCAGCCGACATGCTTACGCTCTCGGGAACGGCTTACCCATGCAGGGCGTATGACTGGTTGTTTGTTGTTTGCCTATAAGATCATGGTTGATTGGGAAAAGGAGTTAAGCCAAAATCTATAGGATGCTCTGTAGGAAAATGAGAAACTTAAGGGTGAGCTCTTGTTGCAAAGGCAGACACTTATGTCAGCCATAAGTGATGGGAAAAAAAAAAAAAAAACAATAAAGAACAATTAGAAGGGAAATGTGCCGCATTAGCACAAAAGTATGCCATACGCACTACGAGAAAGCAGCAGAAAAAGAGAAATAGGACACCTGATTCAAGCAGTACTATAGAGATATGTTTTGGGCTTTTTTTTTCCTATATGTATATATGTTATTGCACGCCTTTGTAAATTACTCTGTTATACCCTGTGAGACTAAATGAACCCCAGCAGAAGCGGTCTCTTGAGCGGGGGGGTGGAATATGGGAAAGCAACGGAAGATCAGCAAGGAGGATTGTAAATACGCTCAAGGGACTCGCACCTGGGTGCTGGAAAACACATATATCACACTAATTGTTATTCAGTTTTGGATGCTTGCAAGAAAAACACTTAGATGACATAAGTCTGTAATGGACTCAAGGACACCTTATCTAGCTGCCTGAGAATCTTGGCCTGTTGTGGAAGAAGATCAAAGCACAGTACCAGCAAGAACAGGGAGTCCGCACGCGCTCTTGCTAACAAGGACTCTTTCAATGCCAAGGATTCTTGATAACAAGGACTCTCTCGCTGCCAGGGATAAATTTAGTAATGCTACTAGTACAGCTGTTTCTGAGTTATTGCTAGATGTAGATAGTATTCAACATGTAACGCTGCAAAACAGAGCTGCTATTGATTTTTTGCTTTTAGCTCACGGACACAGTTGTCAAGATTTTAAAGGACTATGTTGTATGAATCTAAGTGACCGCTCCATGCCCAGTTGCAAGAACTGCACTGACCGAGCCAGCAACTTGCAGAGACCACTGGGTGAAATCTCTTTGCTGGATGGACTTGGGGGTGGGGTTGATTGAAGGAAATTATACTCATTGCCTGTGTGGAAGGAATCTGTCTGTTATGTTTAGTATGCTATTTGCTATGTTTAATAAGCATTATACGATCAGTTGCAGATGTTGCTTTGCATCATACCCTTGTACGAGTTATAAACTACCTAACTTTCAAAGAAGAAGATAACAAGAAGGGAGTACAAGGGAGTCAGGTATCAGACATCCGCAGTTAGCAAAGCTGGATCATGAGTCTGGTGAGGCTTGCGGCATGCGCTGGCCACGCATGCAGTGACCCTAGCCTGTACTTTTCCACTCAGTCCGGGGCAGGATATAAGGGGGCTGTCTCGGGTCGGAGAGAGGGGGTTAGACATGAGCGCACTTTGAAGATACAGGGGACGCCCTGAAGTGCTGTGTCTGCCCGCCCCCCCTCCCTGGTAGGTTCCACGTTCATTAACCCCAACAGCTCAGAAGGCATTACAGCACATTGCAGATTTGTTTATGATACATCAAAAATTTCAACCTTACACCCTGATAGGACAGTGGGATGATGCACTCGCAAAGAGCCTGACTGCATTAGAGTGGGTATTTTTGCCACATATCTTTTCAAAAACAGTAACTACGATGATTGAAATGTTAGCACGATTGATTTCACAGGGTCGTTTGCGCTGTCAGCAGCTGGCTCCTCTGCCATCATTTGCGGGGATTACCCTGCGAGGGCTTACACCTGATGAACTTTGGCAATCCGATGTTATGCACATTATAGAATTTGGACGTTTGTGCTATGCACATGTTTCAGTTGATCTGTTTTCTCACCTTGTTGTAGCTAGTGCTCATATAGGAGAAAACGCTTGTGATGTTATTCGACATTAGTTGCAATGCCTTGTAGTCATGGGAGTACCAAAAACTGTAAAAACTGATAACAGACCAGCTTATGTGTTCGCTAAAATACAGGCCTCTTTACAGACAAGGGGTATCAAACATGTCACCGGTATTCCTCATTCCCCAACTGGGCAAGCAATTCTGAAACGTATTCATCATACCTTAAAACCCATGCTTGATAAACAAAAAAGGGGGAATCCTGTCAGTATGACACCTCAAGAGCAATTGTATAAAGCAACTTATGTTTTAAATTTTCTAAACATGTCATCTTTGTCATCCAATCCTTGTCATGTGCTGTATTTTAGGCTGCTTACAGAAAATAGTGGAAAAAATGATTAATCAAGCTTTTTGTTGCATAAAAAATAAAAAAGGGGGAATTGTGGAGATAGAGAGTAGCTGGCATTGGCTTACAGGACTGCTCAAAGGATGGGGAATCACAGGCTGGGTTGCATCCCTTTTAAAGATAGGCGTAATGATTTTGATCGTGGTATTTGTTGTGTTCTTAATTGTTCCTTGTCTGTTCTATTTTTTGCAAAGAGGCTTGGAGTGCAGGGTAAGAAAAATATGGTTTAATCAAGTAATGCTTGCAACTGAAGAGTCTTGGAGTGTTCAAAAACAAAAAGGGGGATTTGTGGAAGGATTTCTAACACAACGAGGTCACCCTATGAACGCTCCAAGCACTGAGGAGTTGGTAGCAGCTGTGTAGGCCTGCCTTGACATGAGTTTAAGAAAGGTTACTGTCGGACATGAGATAAGGAGGTGCTGACCAGAAAGAAGTGTAACAAAGGAATTGAAAACATCATACGTCAAGAAAGGTCGACCAATGACAAGAAAGAATTAAGCGCTTGGACAGCTCATGAGGATAACATGCAGCCAATTAGTAGGAGTTAGAGCGCGTGAACAGAAATCATAATACTATAAATGTAACACTTAGGTTGAATAAAGTGGCATTAACCTGATCACATTGGTCTGCATGTTATTGCTCAAGCCTTCCGCGTCAACAAGTGGCGCCCGAACAGGGACCCTCAGATCGGTTTTTTGGGACTGCATCTACCCAGAAATCCAGCCGGCAATCGGAGGGGGCGGAAGAAGCGGTCGAAAGGTGAGTGCTGCCAACACTATATGGGCTGCTATGGGGAAAATTAACTCTGTGCCAGCCAGACCCAATACAAGTGCATTGAGGACAGCTTCCTAGTACAGGTGATGGAGAGCCCAACCAGAGGAGAGGCACTGCTTGATCTGTTGCTCACTAATGTGGAAGAACTTATTGGAGACGTCAAGATCAGAGGTAGCCTGGGCTGCAGCAATCATGCCCTGGTAGACTTCTCAATCTTGAGGAGTACTGGACCAGTAAAAAGTAGAGTCAGGACCCTAAACCTCAGAAAGGCAAAGTGGGATCCCTTGGGAAACTGCCCTCAGAGATAAAGGAGTGAATGAAAGCTGGGAGATATTTAAAGACATTTTTCTTAGGGTGCAAGAGCTCTCAATCCCGATGTGCAAGAAGTCAGGCAGTGGAGGCAGGAGGCCAGCTTGACTAAATCAAGACCTTTTAGCCAAACTAAAATGTAAAACCAAAATGCATAGGCAGTGGAGGCAGGGATACGCGTCCTGGGGAGATTATAGAGATATGGCCCAGGAGTGCATGGAGGGGATCAGGAAAGCCAAGATGCAGCTGGAGCTGAACTTGGCTAGGGACGTGAAAAATAACAAGAAGGGTTTCTTCAGGTACATAGGACAACAAAGGAAGATGAAAGAAACTGTACCCCCTGATGAGTGAAATGGGAGACCTGGCCACAACTGACATGGAGAAGGCTGAGGTACACAACAATGTTTTTGCCTCAGTCTTCACCAGCAAGTGTTCTAGCCACACCACCCACCTCACAGAATCTAAAGGCAGGGACTGGGAGAATGAAGTAGTGCCCACTATAAGAGAAGATGTGTTTCCACCCCTGGGGCAGTCAATTCCAGGTGTATTGGACACCCCTCCATGTCAAAGCAAACTGTGGCTTGCACTCTGCTGCCAAAGGAATTGAAAAAAATACATTGACAATGTCAATTGTAGCATACCACTTTGTCCTGGTTTGGGGTGGAGCAGAGCCCACTTTCTGTTCAGTGAGAGGCTCTTGCTCACACTTGTTGCTGTGGCAACCAGGGTCAGCTGACTTGGTTGTTTACCCTGTGGAGGGGTCACACCTGTGGGGAGCAGTGGACAGGTCAGGTGACCCAAACTGACCAATAGGGTATTCCAATCCATCTGCCATGCTCACTATAAAAGCTGAGGGATATTTTTAATATTTTATTAGTTTAGTTTTTTCTAAACTCATAAATCTCTTTATCTCTCTTCTTCCTCTCCTTGGAGTGAGAGGTAGGGGAGAGCATCTGTCATCTTGTCATTGGACAACCCAGCCCAAACCATGACACATTTGGCTGCCTTTGACTCCAGTTCATATTGGAGCTCTAACATATCTGGTACAGAAGCACTCAGTGGTGGCATCACTTCATTCAGGCCACGATAGTCTACTGTTAACCTCCACCCTCGGTCAGACTTTTGCACTGGCCCTATGGGACTGTTAAAAGGTGATTGAGTCTTGCCGATTGCTCCTTGGCTCTCCAGTTGATGAATCAGCTCATAAACGGGAGCCAGGGAGTCTTGGTTGGTGCGATATTGCCGCTGCTGGTGCACTGTCCTGGTAGCAATCAGCACCTGCTGTTCTTCAGCTTGCAGCAAGCCCACAATGAAGGGATCTTCCAAGAAGCCAGGTAGGGTAGATAGGTGTTTGGTCTTCTCTCTGTTCACAGTGGCTACACCAAAAGCCCATCAGTACCCCTTTGGGTCCTTGAAGTACCCTCTCCTATGCCAAGGATACAAGAGACCTCTGGGCTAGTCACAATGGGGTGCTTTTCCCGCTTGTCCCCTGTTAAGCTTGCCTCAGCCTCCAATACAGACAATTGTTGGTATCCCCCTGTCACTCCAGAGATCCCTATGGGTTCTGTGCCCCTATACCCTGATGGCACCAGTGTCTACCAAATCCTTATACTTCTGTGGGTCTGATGTGCCAGGCCATTGAATCCACACAGCCCAGTATGCCTGGTCATCCCTTTCCTCTTCCTGGACGGAGGCAGGGACCCTCTATTCCTGTTCCTGGTCAGAGTATTCACTGTCTGACCCTTGCAGTGCCAGACGAGAAGTCCCCTCACCAGGATCAAGGGAGGTGATCTCAGTCCTTCTATGTCTGGGCAATCGCTTGTTGACGCGGAAGGCTCGAGCAATAACATGCAGACCAATGTGATCAGGTTAATGCCACTTTATTCAACCTAAGTGTTACATTTATAGTATTATGATTTCTGTTCACGCGCTCTAACTCCTACTAATTGGCTGCATGTTATCCTCATGAGCTGTCCAAGCGCTTAATTCTTTCTTGTCATTGGTCGACCTTTCTTGACGTATGATGTTTTCAATTCCTTTGTTACACTTCTTTCTGGTCAGCACCTCCTTATCTCATGTCCGACAGTAACCTTTCTTAAACTCATGTCAAGGCAGGCCTACACAGCTGCTACCAACTCCTCAGTGCTTGGAGCGTTCATAGGGTGACCTCGTTGTGTTAGAAATCCTTCCACAAATCCCCCTTTTTGTTTTTGAACACTCCAAGACTCTTCAGTTGCAAGCATTACTTGATTAAACCATATTTTTCTTACCCTGCACTCCAAGCCTCTTTGCAAAAAATAGAACAGACAAGGAACAATTAACAACACAACAAATACCACGATCAAAATCATTACGCCTATCTTTAAAAGGGATGCAACCCAGCCTGTGATTCCCCATCCTTTGAGCAGTCCTGTAAGCCAATGCCAGCTACTCTCTATCTCCACAATTCCCCCTTTTTTATTTTTTATGCAACAAAAAGCTTGATTAATCATTTTTTCCACTATTTTCTGTAAGCAGCCTAAAATACAGCACATGACAAGGATTGGATGACAAAGATGACATGTTTAGAAAATTTAAAACATAAGTTGCTTTATACAATTGCTCTTGAGGTGTCATACTGACAGGATTCCCCCTTTTTTGTTTATCAAGCATGGGTTTTAAGGTATGATGAATACGTTTCAGAATTGCTTGCCCAGTTGGGGAATGAGGAATACCGGTGACATGTTTGATACCCCTTGTCTGTAAAGAGGCCTGTATTTTAGCGAACACATAAGCTGGTCTGTTATCAGTTTTTACAGTTTTTGGTACTCCCATGACTACAAGGCATTGCAACTAATGTCGAATAACATCACAAGCGTTTTCTCCTATATGAGCACTAGCTACAACAAGGTGAGAAAACAGATCAACTGAAACATGTGCATAGCACAAACGTCCAAATTCTATAATGTGCATAACATCGGATTGCCAAAGTTCATCAGGTGTAAGCCCTCGCAGGGTAATCCCCGCAAATGATGGCAGAGGAGCCAGCTGCTGACAGCGCAAACGACCCTGTGAAATCAATCGTGCTAACATTTCAATCATCGTAGTTACTGTTTTTGAAAAGATATGTGGCAAAAATACCCACTCTAATGCAGTCAGGCTCTTTGCGAGTGCATCATCCCACTGTCCTATCAGGGTGTAAGGTTGAAATTTTTGATGTATCATAAACAAATCTGCAATGTGCTGTAATGCCTTCTGAGCTGTTGGGGTTAATGAACGTGGAACCTACCAGGGAGGGGGGGCGGGCAGACACAGCACTTCAGGGCGTCCCCTGTATCTTCAAAGTGCGCTCATGTCTAACCCCCTCTCTCCGACCCGAGACAGCCCCCTTATATCCTGCCCCGGACTGAGTGGAAAAGTACAGGCTAGGGTCACTGCATGCGTGGCCAGCGCATGCCGCAAGCCTCACCAGACTCATGATCCAGCTTTGCTAACTGCGGATGTCTGATACCTGACTCCCTTGTACTCCCTTCTTGTTATCTTCTTCTTTGAAAGTTAGGTAGTTTATAACTCGTACAAGGGTATGATGCAAAGCAACATCTGCAACTGATCGTATAATGCTTATTAAACATAGCAAATAGCATACTAAACATAACAGACAGATTCCTTCCACACAGGCAATGAGTATAATTTCCTTCAATCAACCCCACCCCCAAGTCCATCCAGCAAAGAGATTTCACCCAGTGGTCTCTGCAAGTTGCTGGCTCGGTCAGTGCAGTTCTTGCAACTGGGCATGGAGCGGTCACTTAGATTCATACAACATAGTCCTTTAAAATCTTGACAACTGTGTCCGTGAGCTAAAAGCAAAAAATCAATAGCAGCTCTGTTTTGCAGCGTTACATGTTGAATACTATCTACATCTAGCAATAACTCAGAAACAGCTGTACTAGTAGCATTACTAAATTTATCCCTGGCAGCGAGAGAGTCCTTGTTATCAAGAATCCTTGGCATTGAAAGAGTCCTTGTTAGCAAGAGCGCGTGCGGACTCCCTGTTCTTGCTGGTACTGTGCTTTGATCTTCTTCCACAACAGGCCAAGATTCTCAGGCAGCTAGATAAGGTGTCCTTGAGTCCATTACAGACTTATGTCATCTAAGTGTTTTTCTTGCAAGCATCCAAAACTGAATAACAATTAGTGTGATATATGTGTTTTCCAGCACCCAGGTGCGAGTCCCTTGAGCGTATTTACAATCCTCCTTGCTGATCTTCCGTTGCTTTCCCATATTCCACCCCCCCGCTCAAGAGACCGCTTCTGCTGGGGTTCATTTAGTCTCACAGGGTATAACAGAGTAATTTACAAAGGCGTGCAATAACATATATACATATAGGAAAAAAAAAGCCCAAAACATATCTCTATAGTACTGCTTGAATCAGGTGTCCTATTTCTCTTTTTCTGCTGCTTTCTCGTAGTGCGTATGGCATACTTTTGTGCTAATGCGGCACATTTCCCTTCTAATTGTTCTTTATTGTTTTTTTTTTTTTTTTTTTTCCCATCACTTATGGCTGACATAAGTGTCTGCCTTTGCAACAAGAGCTCACCCTTAAGTTTCTCATTTTCCTACAGAGCATCCTATAGATTTTGGCTTAACTCCTTTTCCCAATCAACCATGATCTTATAGGCAAACAACAAACAACCAGTCATACGCCCTGCATGGGTAAGCCGTTCCCGAGAGCGTAAGCATGTCGGCTGGCGAAAACTCCCCCAATATTTCAGGACTTCCATCGGTTCTACGGCCCATCATGGTCTATCTACCTGGGGCGCGCTCGCCTTACATCTAAACATTGTGTATATACAAACTTCTTCGCTTGACAGAGTGTCAGCCCTAGTCACGTACGAGAACAGTACCACACCGGGCAGAACACCTGCTCAAGCGGAGTCACCAAACGACACTGCACACAGCAACAAACAAACAGTAGCACAGATGCTGATCAGCATATATAAATTGGCGCCCACACACACTTACACAGCAGACATACAAAAACACCACTTCTATCTCAGGGAGAGGGCTGGGAAGGGGAGGGGGTGAGGCGAACGGCGGCGGGAGCGAAGCGGCTCCGGCTCCGTCCTTCTCCCCCGACATTCTGACAATACACTGCAATACCCCGATTCCAGCTGCGCACACATAAGCGGTTGAGAAGGAGGAACAGACGTGATACCTGTCGCAAATGGAGGAGGCTTAAGAATGGAGGAACGCGATAACGACTTTCGTCTCTGTTGCTGTAAAATCTCCTCCGCAGTTGTAGCAGAGGCAGCCATAGCTTTAATCGGGGTTAAAGGTGGACATAAATCAGGTTCAGTCTCTGGATTTATTGGGCCAGGATCAAAGGGATCTTCTGGCTCTTCGCCTCCTGAATTCTGTTTTTGGTAATGTTTTTCAGAATTGGGAATTTGAGCATATTTAGGCTAAGGGTCTGCAACCGGGGGTGTCATTTCAAAAGACTGAGGTTCCTTTGGGGGAGCTTGTGGTGCCCCTCTAGCAACCCCTTGCAGGGCTTGCTCTGCGGGATGCAGTGTTCGTATGGCAGTGTATACAGTTCGCCAAGTAACTATTATTCCTCTGGCAAGGACAAGCGCAGCGTCTCCTGCGTTTGCAATTCCTCCCCCACTTTTAGCCGCTGAGCCAAATCGTAGGACCACCCTTCAGGGAACCATAAGCAATAATCATGTATCCATACAAGCAAAAAATTTCTGAGTCAAATACTCATTCGCATCCTATGAACCCATCTCCGCTTCTTCTAACATAGTACAAATCCATCTCCTCACTTTCTGTTCTTTAACACTATCTCCCTTTTCTGATACATTACACTGTTGCGTATCCCCAGACTCGTCCGCTGCTGCCCCAGATGGATCACCCATTCCCGGACTCCCACACACCCTCTCCTCAACTGCCTGCAAACCCTCCTTGATAACCTCATGAGCCTTTTTATAAGCAGCCCGTATCGCGCCCGCTTTCAAACCCTTATCAATTCTCTGCATTTCCGCGAGCAATTGCTGCATAGTGTTCTGTTGATCGCGGAGAGCGTCACGGAGCTCCGCAGTATCTTTAGGTGGATAGACGGTTTTCAGACAAACGTCCTCGGAGGATGATGATGTTTCCATAGGCTGAGGAGAGTCGGGGGGAACCTGTGTGGATGACTCCAGTAGACCAGAGTACGGTGGAGCGGTCGGTTGCGGAGGCGTGAGAGGTGGCGGCGAAAATGTCCATCCGTCAGACGCCCCCCCGAACTCCTTTTCTGACTGCTTTATTACAGGAAATGCATTGGAGAATGAACTGTTTCCCTCTTCCCCAGCTGCATCTAACACCCTCTGGGCTGCAGCAGCAATAACAGCTGATCCATGCATGCCTGCAGTCAGTCCCTTCACCTGTCGATAAGTGCCTGCCAGGTTCCAGGCTTCCTTATTCTCTGACTGCACTGCTTCCCACATTTCCACTCCAATTCGAGTCCATGTTGAAAGGTCAAAAAACTGAGTCGGATCTCTGAGCAATCCTCATCGTCGGCACCAAGATAGTTGTTCCAGTAAAGCACTCTCACTAAGGTTTTCACCAGCATTTTTTGCCAGCTGCAGCAAACTATACCACTGCCTTTTCCACAGCTGATACAGCCAAACCCATACTACCGGTCCCACTCTAGGTGGCTCCCACTTCCCGTGGGGTTGCGGATCTGCTCCTGCCTCTCTCGGGCAGCCCGGCTTACTTCATCCCACAACACTGCCCGTATTTTAGCCCAAGTATCCTGGGCAAAGGCAGCCGCCACCGTGGGAAAAAGCCCCTTGTCTCTTGCCCATACTAAAAGTGACTTCAAAGAGGCAGAATCATATTTCAATCCTCTCAGAGAGAGCATATGCTGGAGGAGCTTAACTACAGCCTCTTCTTCTTTTGAGGTTGCAGACCCCATCTCCTCCCGGCCGCCTGCCTGATCAGAGCAGGATTTCCCTTTTTTGATGCGCTAGCATCTTCCCGAGTGCCGGGGCAGCACTCACCTTTCGACCGCTTCTTCCGCCCCCTCCGATTGCCGGCTGGATTTCTGGGTAGATGCAGTCCCAAAAAACCGATCTGAGGGTCCCTGTTCGGGCGCCACTTGTTGACGCGGAAGGCTTGAGCAATAACATGCAGACCAATGTGATCAGGTTAATGCCACTTTATTCAACCTAAGTGTTACATTTATAGTATTATGATTTCTGTTCACGCGCTCTAACTCCTACTAATTGGCTGCATGTTATCCTCATGAGCTGTCCAAGCGCTTAATTCTTTCTTGTCATTGGTCGACCTTTCTTGACGTATGATGTTTTCAATTCCTTTGTTACACTTCTTTCTGGTCAGCACCTCCTTATCTCATGTCCGACAGTAACCTTTCTTAAACTCATGTCAAGGCAGGCCTACACAGCTGCTACCAACTCCTCAGTGCTTGGAGTGTTCATAGGGTGACCTCGTTGTATTAGAAATCCTTCCACAATCGCTGATTGCCTTCTTGTGTCTCTACAACAACTAAGCTGACAGCCTTCTTGGGCGGCCTCTTCTTAACAGCTGTTTTCCCCTCTCAGTTTGCATACATGGGCTTCCAGTTTAAAGGTGGGTTCACCATCCCACTCCCTCATGTCCTCCCCCTGGTCATGGAGGAAGAACCAGAGTGCGCCAAGTGGCATGTGCCTGGGGGTCCCTTTCCCACTGATCGGAGCAGGAGAGGACTGATTTCTTGGGGCGTCCCTGACAGCCAAGGCACTGGCCCATAGGGATGAGGAGGTACAGAGATTTTCTTTAAAGTTTTGGAGCCAAGAAGACACTGTCTACAGCTGGTATATCCTTATCTGGGCTATATATTGCTGCCTAGCTGTTAGAATATGATGCTGGGGCACTTTGAATCACCTTCCTCTGCATGGCCCGTGTGCACAGGGCATCCTCTGGATCTTTGGAGACTTCATCATTATCTAGATCACTGTAGATGACTTCCAGCACCGCTAATTCTCTCAGGTACTGGATGCCTTCATCTGCGGTACTCCACTTTCCTGGGGAGTTCACAAGATCTTCCTTGAATGGATATCTTGCCCTCACACTTGAGAGGAGTTGTCTCCAGAGACTGCAAATTGCTACCTCTTTTCCAGTTCCTCTCTCAATTCCCCAGTTTCTAGCAAGGGATCCCAGCTGTTGGGCTTCCTTACCTTCCAATTGCTGACTGTCATCCCTGTTATCCCAGCATCAGAGCAGCCAGGCAGCAGTCTGCTCACCTGGCTGGCAGCTGTAATCTTTCTGCATGTCTCAAAGTTCTGATGAGGTCAGGGACCGGGTAGTTTCTACTTTCTGTCGGAATTCTCTCACTCCTTCCTCCAATTTCTTTGTCAAAGGACCAGCTTCTTGATCAAACCTTTCCTCTTCTTCCTCCTCTCTTATTAATTGATGATATGGACTGTTGAAGAAGAGTCCAGGAAGACCCTCCTGCCTTGTTCATCTCCATCTAATAGGCTGATCCTTGCTGGAATATAAGTTCCGGGTACTGCCAAATGCCTGACAAATAATATTTCTGCCGGAGATGGTCCTATGGGATGCTTGGGTGTATTTCTTATGTCCCATAAAACTAGATTTAAGGCTTCCGGCCATTTTAACCCTGCGTGCATGCATACTTTGGCTAATTTTTCCTTAACTGTCCTATTCATTCTTTCCACTTTTCATGATGATTGGGAGTGGTAGGGAGTATGTAACTGTTGTAGTACCCCCCAATGCATTAAACACCTGAATGCATATAGATGCCCCAAAATCTGAATCTATCATTTCCAGTACCCCATATCTAGGAATAATTTCTTCAAGTAAAACTTTAACCACAGTTCCTGAATCCACCTTTTGGGTTGAGAAAGCTTCTACCCATCCCGACAGCTGGTCTACTATCACCGATAAATGTCTATATCCTAATGAAGGCAGCATATCTGCATAGTCAACTTGTAACTTCTGAAAAGGAAAACATTATGGGGGTCTCGTACTTTTATGCTCTGTGGCTTTGGTAGTTGCAAATTGCTGACAGATCTTGCACCCTCCTACAATCCATTTTGCAGCAGCATAAACTCCCGGTGCTGCCCACAGTTGCTGTACTTGGTTTGCGACACTTTCTACTCCACCGTGAGATTTATCATGGAACCATCTGGCTATGACCAATAAATATTTTTTTGGTAAAACCAGTTTTCCCCCTATTGTCCATATGCTGTCTTTATCTTGGATTGCTTCCCATTTGTCTCAATTGCTTTTTCTTCTGAGCTTACCTCGTTGTATAGTTTAGTCCCTCCAGATTTTGAGTCATGAGTGCGAGAACTGGCACCTGCTGTTTAGCTGCTGCTTTTGCTGTGGCATCAGCTAGAGCATTTCCTCGGGTGACCAGATTATTTTCCAAGGTATGGGCTGCGCAGCATATCACCATCACCGATATTTGTTCTGGAAAATGTATAGCCTCTAGTAGTTTCCTTATTTCCTTTCCATTCGCCACTTCTTTTCCCACAGTAGTCAGGAATCCTCCCTCTTTCCACAGCATTCCTATAGCATGACACACTCAAAAAGCATATTGTGAGTTGGTATAAATTTTTACTTGCTTGTTCTTACCCTGTTTGCTGCTTATGTTAGGGCTACCAGTTTTGCTCCTTGGGCAGTTATTGTTGCTGGCAAAGCTCCCAATTCTCACACTCCTTCATCATCCACTACTGCATATCCAGTCACACATCTTCCATCCTGGTAGTATGAGGATCCATCCACATATAAAGTTAGATCAGGGTTTAACATGGGTACATCTCTTAAATCCTCTTGTGGCTCACTAGTAGTCAAAATGATTTTCCCACAATCATGATGTGGTGTGCCATCCTCTGGCAATGGCAAAAGCATGGCAGGGTTCAAGGTATTACAGCGTTTTAAAATGATATTATCCGCCATCAGCAAAATAAGTTCATACCTGTGTGCTTGTGGTGATAGGGCCTGAGCTGCATATTGTTTTAATAATATTTCTACTTCATGTGGTACAAATACATATAACTGGTGTCCTAAAATCAGAGGATGGCTTTTTTCTACCATCATCTCAGCTGCTGCCACTATTGCTCTAATACATCAAGGAGTACCATTTATTACTGGATCTAACTTAACTGAATAATATGCTACCAGTCTCTGATGCAGACCTAATTTCTGCGTAATCACTCCGCTGGCTACTCCCTTGGGATGGGATACTGTTTTACTGCTGGGGAAACACCCCCCTTTGTTTTTATCTGCACAAGTTGTGCTGACTTTAATAACCCTAAATCTGTGCTCATACAACTCCACAATACTTCTGGAACTTCTTTCATTTCTGGGGGTTTCTCCAATTCATTTCTGATTACATTTCCCTTTTTTTTTTTTTTCTTTTATTACACTCACCCCCATAATAATTAAGTCTATCCCTTCTGGTGCTAGTCTTATTTCCACATCCAGAGCCTGCAACAGCTCTCTCCCCAAGAGACACACCAACGAGTCTTCTGCTAATACAAATCTTGCCCATACACTCTTATCTCCAATAGTCACTAACAATGGTTTAGTCTGAGTTCTCTTGGTACAGGGCGTAGTGTGAGAAGCAAAAACTTGATCTTTTGTACGAGACCCTTTGGGTACGTAATTTAAAAGTGATCAGGTTGCACCAGTGTCTAACAAAAATACTATTTCTTTACCTTCAATTTTCCCCATTATTTGTCCCTCTTGATCCAATTTTGTTTTCCAGAGGGAGTACATAATCTCAGTACCTCTTCTGGTCTTTCTTCTAGTCACTGAAAATTTGCTCGGGGACGCTGATCAAGTCAATTCATTGGTCTGCCTGATCCCCTCCCACGAGGGGTCAGAGGACAGTCCCATTGCAAGTGTCCCAGGTTTCCATAAAAATAACATTCTTGACTTTCCCCCCAGGTATCTTCACTACAGACCTGGTGTGGGGCGTGCAGTGCTAGGTCGGTATGGTCCCATTCTCCCCCTTCCCTGGGGAGCCTGCTCGCTCTCTCTGCCCTGCAAATTTTTCACCAACACTGCCGTCAATAAATCCACCTCCTGTTCTTTTAACTTTCTCTTTTCCTTCTGCTCCTCCTTTTTTTGTCTCTCTTCCCTTCCATTGTAAACAAACGTGGCTACACTCAATATCTTTTGCAAATTTTCTCCTTGCCAGCCTGGTAAACGTTTTTTAAAATATTTCTGGATGTCTGGGGCCACCTGATCCACAAATACACTGATGGCCAGTGCTTCATTAAAATTTTGAAGGGTCATCCCTCCATATTTTAATAAAGCTTGTCTAAGTCTTCCCCAATAATCACTGGGGTGTTCATCTGGCCTCTGCCTATATTCCTGTACTTTCATCCTATTTACTCCCATTTCAGCACATGCTTGGATTGCTTCTACCAAATTCTGTAAGGCTTGGTTGCATGCCTCTCTATCATTCGTATCATTATAATTCCAATTAGGATCATTTGCTGGCCAGGGAATTCTTCCCCCACCACCTCTTAGAGCTAGTTCTGCATCCCTCTGGAGTATTTTTTCCTTGTTCCTCTGCCCTAAACAGTTCTCTTAACAACAGCTGTGTATCCCCCCAATTTGGAATATATCCAGTGCATATATTTGAGAAGAGTTTGAGCACATCTCTCAGTGCCGCCTCTCAATCTCAGCATTTTACTTCCTCAAGCAGCTAAATCCCCTGGAGACCAGAGATAATGGTAATAAATTGCTAATACTGGTGAAGTATTGGGTGGAGCTCCAGGTTGCATAGACATGGGGTATAGCCCTACAGCCTGGGGAGGAGGGGCAGCAGAAGCAAAATCAGGCGAAGCAGATAGAGGAGAGGGAGCAGAAGCAAGAGCAAACAGAGCAGCTACACTCTCCTTCCTAGCTTCTGCTGCAGTTTCCAAGATTGCAGCCATTATTTTCTTCCATTTTTGTTTTAGATTTTTTTCCTTTCATAAGCCCAATTGTCCCAGATAAGGGTCTTCTAAAGACTTTCTCAAGAATATTAGTTGATTTTGATCAAACATTCCACAGCCTGGCCAGATTTCCTGTAGATCTCCCCCTGCTTTTCTCATAATAAACGGGCATTCCTCTTGACACAATTTTATAGTGTGCTTTTTTGATAATTATGCTGACCCATATATTTTTCCCCAATTCCGGAGAATTTCAGCCAAGGGCATCCCCTTTTCTATTCCAGCCACATTCCCCATTCTTACCTTACTCAGGGGACTCAAATCCCTTCTTATTCAGTATGGAGTGTAGGGACTTGAATCCCACCTCCTTCCCGATCTCTTTGTCAGAGTTTAAACTCTTTCTCTCCGCAGCCTCCCACTCCAAAGTTACCAGGTGAACTCACCTGTCTGCCAGCAATGTGGATGTTTGGAGTCAGGAGGATCCAGACACATGTCCTAAGGTCCCATCTATTGAAGAAGAGACCAGGAAGACCCTCCTGCAGAGTCGTGAGGTTCAGACTGGACCCCCTTGCTTTCTAAATTCCTTCTCAGAGAGGAGTCTAGGTGCAGCTAGATCCAATCCTAGCCTCTGATGGTAAAGAAGAGTTTGGACCCTAGGTTCTGTCACAGAGTCAGTTTAATAGAGCTCAAGTTGGGTGCCTCCAAGAAGAGGGACCCCCTCAGTTATTTTCCTGTGCTTTTTAAAGCCCCACGGTCTACTACATAAGCTGTTCATGCACCTGTTCACACCACAAGCATGTGTCTTTTGTCCAATCAAGTTGTTCAATGGTTACTTGTCCTTTTCAATGGCTGGAGTTTTGGTGCAGGGACCTTTACCTTCTGTTGCAGTTTAGGCTGGGTTGGCCAATGACAAGACAATAGATGCTCTCCCCCACCTCTCGCTCCAAGGAGAGGAAGAAGGGAGATAAAGAGATTTGTGAGTTTAGAAAAAACTAAACGATTCTAATGAAATATTAACAATAAAATGAAAAAGGAAATAATGAAATAGATACAATATATACAAATATACACAAAACCATATCAAGTTCCCAATGAGATGTCACCAGCAAGCACTGTAAAAGTTCCAGACTGGAATCAGTGATGAACGGGAACTGGATTCCAGAACACACTGGAAGGCAGATCATAGAATCTCCATGGTTGGAAAGGACCTTTGAGATCATCGAGTCCAACCATACACACACAAGAAAACCCCTACAATCTCTGTCACTAGAGCATGCCCTGAAGTGCCAAATCTAGACGTTTCTTAAATACCTCTAGGGATGGTGACTCAACCACCTCCCTGGGCAGGCTGTTCCAGTGCCTGACCACTCTTTCAGGAAAGTAATTCCTCCTAATATCTAATCTAAACCTCCCCTGCCACAGCTTCAGACCATTTCCTCTGGTCCTGTCATTATTCACCTGGGAGAAGAGGCCAACACCCACCTCTCTACACCCTCCTTTCAGGTAGTTGTAGAGGGCAATGAGGTCTCCCCTCAGCCTCCTCTTCTCCAGACTAAACATGCCCAGTTCCCTCAGCCTCTCCTCATATGGCTTGGTCTCCAGACCCCTCACCAGCTTGGTAGCTCTCCTCTGGATCCGCTCCAGCACTTCAGTGTCCCTCTTGTACAGAGGGGCCCAGAACTGAACACAGCACTCGAGGTGAGGCCTCACCAGTGCCGAGTAGAGAGGCACGATCGCTTCCCTACTCCTGCTGGCCACGCTATTCCTGATACAAGCCAGAATGCTGTTGGCCTTCTTGACTACCTGGGCACACTGCTGGCACATATTCAGCTGGCCGTCGACCAGCACCCCCAGGTCCTTTTCTGCCGGACAGCTTTGTAGTCACTCTTCCCCAAGCCTGTAGCGTTGCTTGGGGTTGTTGTGACCGAAATGCAGGACCCGGCACTTGGCCTCATTAGAATCATAGAATCATAGAACCATAGGGTTGGAAGGGACCTCTGGAGATCATCTAGTCCAACCCCCCTGCCAGAGCAGGGTCACCTAGAGCAGGTTACACAGGAACACATCCAGGCGGGTTTTGAATGTCTCCAGAGATGGAGACTCCACCACCTCTCTGGGCAGCCTGTTCCAGTGCTCTGCCACCCTCAGGGTAAAGAAGTTCCTCCTCATGTTTAGGTGGAACTTCTTCTGCTCAAGTTTGTGCCCATTGCCTCTTGTCCTGTCCCCGGGCACTACTGAAAAGAGCCTGGTCCCATCCTCCTGACACCCACCCTTTAAGTATTTATAAGTGTTGATAAGATCCCCCCTCAGCCGTCTTTTTTCCAGACTGAAGAGACCCAAATCCCTCAGCCTTTCCTCATAAGAGAGGTGTTCCAGTCCCCTAATCATCTTGGTAGCCCTCTGCTGCACCCTTTCCAGCAGTTCCCTGTCCTTCTGGAACCGGGGAGCCCAGAACTGGACACAGTACTCCAGGTGTGGCCTCACCAAGGCAGAGTAGAGGGGGAGGATGACCTCCCTTGACCTGCTGGCCACACTCTTTTTGATGCACCCCAGGATGCCATTGGCCTTCTTGGCCACAAGGGCACATTGCTGGCTCATGGTCATCCTGTTGTCCACCAGGACTCCCAGATCTCTTTCCACAGAGCTGCTCTCCAGCAGGTCAGCCCCCAACCTGTCCTGGTGCATGGGGTTGTTCCTCCCCAGGTGCAGCACCCTACACTTGCCCTTGTTGAATTTCATAAGGTTTCTCTCTGCCCAGATCTCCAACCTGTCCAGGTCTCTCTGTATGGCAGCACAGCCCTCCGGTGTGTCAGCCGCCCCCCCCCAGCTTTGTGTCATCAGCAAACTTGCTGAGGGTGCACTCTATCCCCTCATCCAGGTCATTGATGAATATATTGAAGAGGACTGGACCCAGTACTGACCCCTGGGGAACACCACTCGTCACTGGTCTCCAACTAGATTCTGTGCCCCTAATCACAACCCTCTGAGCTCTCTCTTTCAGCCAGTTTTCTATCCACCTTACTGTCCATTCATCTAACCCACACTTCCTAAGCTTCCCTATGAGGATGCTGTGGGAGACCGTGTCAAACGCTTTGCTTAAGTCAAGATAGACCACATCTACCGCCCTCCCCTCATCTATCCATCCAGTCATGCCATCGTAGAAGGCTATCAGATTAGTCAGACATGATTTCCCCTTGGTGAATCCATGCTGAGTACTTCCGATAGCTTTCTTTTCCTCCACGTGCCTTGAGATGACGCCCAGAACAAGCTGTTCCATCATCTTTCCAGGGATGGAGGTGAGGCTGACCGGCCTGTCATTCCCCGGGTCCTCCTTCTTGCCTTTTTTGAAGACTGGGGTGACATTGGCTTTCCTCCAGTCCTCAGGCACCTTGCCTGTTCTCCAGGACCTTTCAAAGATGATGGAGAGCGGGCCAGCAATGACTTCTGCCAGCTCCCTCAGCACTCTCGGGTGCATCCCATCGGGGCCCATGGACTTGTGAATATCTAAATGATCTAATTGATCCCTCACTCGCTCCTCCTCAACCCAAGGGAAGTCTTCTTCTTTCCCTGTTACTTTATTCAATGCCTGGGACTTCTGAGGGCTGGGCCGAGCAGAAAAGACCGAAGCAAAGAAGGCATTCAGTAACTCTGCCTTCTCCGCATCCTCCGTCACCATGACTCCTGTCTCATTCAACAGTGGGCCCACAACTTCTCTGGTCTTCCTTTTGCTTCCAATATACTTGTAGAAGCTCTTTTTGTTGTGCTTGACGTCCCTAGCCAGGTCTAATTCCAAGGCGGCCTTGGCTTTCCTTGTTTCATCCCTGCACGCTCTGGTGGCATTCTTGTAATCCTCCCAAGGGGTCAGTCCCTTCTTCCACTTATTATAAACTTCCTTCTTCCACTTGAGCTTTTTCTGAAGCTCCCTGCTCAGCCATGCAGGTCTCCTGCGTTCCTTGGCCGATTTCTTTCTCTTCGGGATGCACCGATCCTGAGCTTGGAGGAAGTGGTCTTTGAATACCAACCAGCTTTCTTGAGCCCCTTTGCCTTCCATAGCCCTAGCCCACGGGATCTCTCCAAGCAGTTTCTTGAAGAGGCCAAAGTTAGCCCTCCTGAAATCCAAGGTTGTAATTTTACTTCTTGTTGTTTTGTGGATAGTGCCCATGATCCTGAACTCAATCATTTCATGATCACTACAACCTAGGGTGCCCCCAACCTTAATGTCCTCCACCAATCCCTCTGTGTTTGTCAGTACCAGGTCTAGAAGTGCTCCTCTCCTTGTTGGCTCCTGTACCACCTGTGTCAAAAAGTTGTCATCAATGCACTGGAGGAGCCTCCTGGACTGCCCATGCCTGGCTGTGTGGTCTTCCCAGCAGATATCAGGGTGATTGAAGTCCCCCATGAGAACCAGGGCCTGCGATTGCGAGGCTACCTTCAGTTGTCTGTAAAAAGCCTCATCAGTTTCCCCATCCTGATCAGGTGGCCTGTAATAAACACCCACAACAGTGTCCCTCATATTTTCCTGTCCCTTAATCCTCACCCATAAGCTCTCGACCCGCTCTTCATCCGCCCCTAGTGAGAGCTCAATGCATTCCAAATGCTCTCTCACATAGAGTGCAATTCCACCTCCCCGCCTTGCTGGTCTGTCTTTCCTGAAAAGGACATAGCCACCCATGACAGCATTCCAGTCATGCGAGTTGTCCCACCACGTCTCAGTAATTGCAATGAGATCGTGGCCCCGCAACCGCACACAGACCTCCAGCTCTTCCTGCTTATTCCCCATGCTGCGTGCATTGGTGTATAAGCATTTCAGAGAGGGAGTTGTGTGTGTAGTTTTGACCCTTGAGATGTGGTGTGCCTCCTGGCTTTCAGAAATACTGGCACACTGGCCCACAAGCGCTGAGCAACTACGCCCTGGCACCTCACCAGCAAACCCAGTACCATCCCCACCCCCCTTCAAATCTAGTTTAAAGCCCTCTCAATGAGTCCTGATAACTCTTGTCCTAGAACCCTTTTTCCCCTGGAGGTCAAGGTATTCCTGCCTGTTACCAGCAGGCCAGGCATTTTGTAGATCAGGCCATGATCAAAGAACCCAAAGTCCTGCCGGCAGCACCAAGCTCGAAGCCAGGCATTGATCTGCTGGCTCCTCCTATTTACCCCCTCATCATTCCCTGCAACAGGGGGGATAGACGAGAACACCACTTGCGCTCCTGATCCCTTGACCAGGCGTCCCAGGGTCTTGAAATCTTTCTTCATTGCCCTTGGACGACTTCTTGTTACCTCGTCACTGCCTACCTGAAAGAGCAAAAGTGGATAGTAGTCTGAGGGCCGTACCAGGGAAGGAAGCATCCTCTTCACGTCCTTGACCCGGGCCCCAGGGAGGCAGCAGCCCTCCCTATGTACCGGGTCCGGCCTGCATATTGGGCCTTCCGCTCCCTTCAGTAGGGAGTCACCTATGACAAGGACCCGTCTTTTCTTCCTTACCGCAGAGGTTTTGATGCAGGGGGAGGTCTGACTAGACCTTGCTGACGGCTCATACAATTGGCCTTGGCCCATCGATCCAGCCTTGTCCAGGTCCCTCTGTAGAGCCTTCCTACCCTCAAGCAGATGGACACTCCCATATAGTTTGGTGTCATCTGCAAACTTACTGAGGGTGCACTCAATCCCCTCATCCAGATCATTCATAAAGATATTAAACAAAATGGCCCCAAAACTGAGCCCTGAGGGACCCCACTGGTGACCGGCCACCAAGAGGATTTCACCCCATTAATCACAACTCTCTGGGCACGGCCATCCAGCCAGTTTTTAACCCAGCAAAGAGTACACTTGTCTATGCCATAATTCACCAGCTTCTCCAGGGGAATGCTGTGGGGGATGGTGTCAAAGGCCTTACCAAACTCCAGACAGACAACGTCCACAGCCTTCCCCGCGTCCAGAGGGTGGGTCACATGGTCATAGAAAGAGATCAGGTTGCTTAAGCAGGACCTCCCTTTCCTAAACCCATGCTGGCTGGCCCTGATCCCTTGGCTGCCCTGCACTTGCCGTGAGAGCTCGCTCAAGATGATCCTCTCCATGATCTTTCCTGGTACCGAGGTCAGGCTGACAGGCCTGTAGTTCCCCGGATCCTCCTTCCGACCCTTCTTGTAGGTGGGCGTCACATTAGCCACCCTCCAGTCATCTGGTACCTCCCCTGTTGACCAGGATTGTTGATAAATGATGGAGAGAGGCTTGGTGAGCTCTCCCGCCAGCTCCCTGAGTACTCTTGGGTGAGTCCCATCCAGCCCCATAGACGTATGTGCGTCCAGGTGCAGAAGCAGATCATTGACTACTTCCTCCTGGATTATGGGTGGGTTGTTCTGCTCTCCATCCTTATCTTCCAGCTCAGGAGGCTGAACCCCCTGGGGATAGCTGGTCTGACTGTTGAAGACGGAGGCAAAGAAGGCATTAAGTATCTCAGCCGTCTCCTCGTCCTTGGTTGCAACTTTCCCCCCCGCATCCAGTAAGGGATGGAGATTCTTCCTGGCTCTCTTTTTGTTGATGTATTTATAGAAACTTTTTTGTTGTCCTTTATGTTAGTGGCCAAGTTGAGCTCCAGCTGGGCTTTTGCCTTCCTAATTTTCTCTCTGTATAACCTAACAAGATCTCCGTACTCCTCCCGAGTTGCCTGTCCCTTCTTCCAAAGGTGGTAAACCCTCCTTTTATTCCTAAGTCCCATCAAAAGTTCCTTGTTCATCCAGGCTGGCCATTTTCCCCACCCTTTAGACTTGCGACACTTGGGGACAGCCTGCTCCTGGGCCTTTAAGATTTCCTTCTTGAAGAGCGTCCAGCCTTCCTGGACCCCTTTGCCCTTCAGGACTCTCTCCCAAGGGACTCTCTCAACCAGCTAAAGTCCGCCCTCTGGAAGTCCAAGGTGGAGGTTTTGCTAACCCCCCTCCTTACATCACTGCGAATTGAAAACTTGACCATTGCATGATCACTAAACCCAAGACGGCCTCCGACCACCACATCTCCCACTAGTCCTTCTCTGTTTGTGAACAGTAGGTCTAGTGAGGCACCTCCCCGGTAGGCTCACCTACCAGTTGTGTCAGGAAGTTATCTTCCATGCACTCGAGGAACCTCCTAGCCTGCCTGCTCTCTGCTGTGTTATATTTCCAGCAGATACCCGGCAGGTTGAAGTCCCCAACCAGAACAAGGGCTGGCGATCGTGAGACTTCAGCCAGCCGCTTATAGAATACTTCATCTGTCTCCCTCATCCTGGTTGGGTGGGCTATAGCATACTCCCAGCACAAGATCTCCCTTATTTGCTGTCCTGGTTCCGGCAGGGACAGGGTTAAGTATTCCATGCCATGTGAGCCACACCCACCCTGAGATTAAAAGGAGGGAGGGGGCAGGCAGTCGGGTTCGGAGCGGGCTGGCGCCTCCCGGGTCCGGACCGGCGGGGCGGCGGTTCCGTAATCGCGTTTGTATATTTCTCTGTCGGTGTTGTTGTTGTTTTCTTGTTCCCCTTTGCTGTTCTGTTAAACTGCCTTTGTCTCAACCCAAGAGTTTTGCCTTTTTCTTTTGATCCTTCCCGTACCGGGAAGCGCTGAGCGAGCGACACGTGGTTCTTCATTGCCATCTGAGGCCAAACCACGACATTTGCCTTCCCCTTCATCCTTACCCATAAACACTCGACTTTCTCATCACTGGAATCTAGCTCTATACAATCAAAACATTCCCTAATGTACAGGGCCAAATCCCCGCCTCTCCTTCCTTGCCTATCCCTTCTGAAGAGCTTATAGCCATTCATCGCAGCATTCCAGTCATGACAGTCATTCCCACCATGTTTCCACGATGGCGACTACATCATAGCTGTCCTGCTGCACAATGGCTTCCAGCTCATCCCGTTTGTTGCCCATGCTACATGCGCTTGTGTAGATGCACTTGAGCTGGGCTACCAATTTCACCCCCATCCTTGGCCCTTTATCCCTAGGCTCATTACTAGTGGGCCTGGTTATAACCCCTTCCCCCTTCGATTCTAGTTTAAAGCCCTGTCCAGGAGCCTTGCTAACTCTTGGCCTAGTACCCTTTTCCCCTTTTGGGATAGGGTTTTTCCCATTCTTAGCAAGCAGGCCCGGTGTCCTGTGGATCAAACTATGATCATACAACCCAAAGCCCTGCTGGTAGCACCAGTTTTGGAGCCAGGTGTTGATCTGTCTGATTTTCCTCGTTTACCCATTCGTTAGTCCCCAAAACTGGAAAGGCAGAGGAGAACACAATTTATGCTCCCGAAACCCTTGACAAGCCATCCCAAGGCCCTGAAATCTTTCTTCATTGCCCTCAGATTTCTTCTCTCCAGCTCATCACTGTCTGCCTGTAAGATCAAAAGAGGGTAATAATCTGAGGGCTGTATCAGGCCAGGAAGCTTCCTGGTTATATCCCTAACACGGGCCCCAGGGAGGCAGCAGACCTCTCTGCAGGAAGGGTCCGGCCTGCACATGGCACCCTCAGTTCCCCTCAGAATGGAACCCCCTATGACCATTGCCCTCCTCCTGCTCTTCACAGAAGCAGTCTTAATGCGTGGAGCTGGCTGCTTTGGCAACTCCCTGGATGGGGCTTTATCAGCATCCTTAATTCCCTCGTCATCTATCTCCAGAGGCCCATATCTGTTCTGTACGGGCACCTGGGGAGGCATGGAAGGTCTAGAGGGGACTCTCCTGCTGCCCCAAGCAGATACCTGCTTCCATTACCCCCCCATCCTCTCCTAGTTCCCCTCCTTCTGTCTGGTGACAAGAGGGCAGGGGATCCTCTACCTCTCACAGAGCCTCCACCTGCTGCTTTTTCCCCTAAGGATGGCAGGGTGTGGCTCCACCAATCAATTTCCCTTTCACACTCCCAAATAGTTCTCAGTCTTCCCACTTCCTCCTTAAGCTCAGCCACCAGGCTGAGCAGATCATTTACCTGGTCACAGTGCACACAGGCACTGTCTTTGCTGTCCTCCTGACAGAGTAACAGACATTCCATGCAGCCCATCACCTGGACAGCTGCATGCCTCTCCATCAGGTCCGTTTGGGTCGCTTTATTCCTTTTGGCTTTGGCTACAGACCGAGTGGAGACCATGTTTTCTTTGTAGTCAAGCTAGCCTACCTGCCTGCTTGCTAGCTCTCCCCTTGTTCCTCCCCTCGCAGTCACCCGTCCCGCGCCGCACTCTGCGATGGCTGCCCGCCGCTGCTGTCGCCTTTCCGACGTACACCCTCCTCTGGTGCTCCCGGGTGGTTCCGCGGATAACGCCCAGGCAACGCCCACTCGCTGCTTATTTGCTCAGTGCACTCCCGAAGGGCTTCTTTTATGAGGGGGGAGTGGTCCCACCCCCTCCTCCTTCAGACCTGCCGCCGGGGGTGCTGGCTCCGCCCCACGCCGCCTCAGCTGTCACCGCCCCCCGGAACTGCCGGGGACCGGCTCGGGCTTGGCCGCTTTTCCCGGCTTCGAAAAGCCCCCAAAACGAGCCCCTTGCCGGCCTTTTTTTTGTCGCGATTCCCTTCCCCGGTACAGACTTATCTGCACTGGAGCTCGTCTCATCTATTAATTATCTATTAATAGATAATTAATAATTATCTATTAACGCACAAAAATGTACCAGTATATTTTCTAAGAGTATGTGGATCTTCTTGAAAACTTGTCATTTTATGTGAGCAGAAAGGCATAACACTTTTAAACAAAAGCCTTTTTTGGAGACAATGGCAATGTTGTTATGCCTATGATCTTACCCAATATTAATGATAGTCATCATACCGCAGATACAGAGTAGCTAGGCAAGCTGCTTCTGCGGAGCATTTTCAGACGCAACCGTTCTTTGAGCCCTTTAGGTTATAATGGTTAAGATAAGCTAGCTGTATCTTAATGACAACAAATGGATTTTGTTGTCAAACAAATTTTGTTGCAGGGATTTAATAGGGTTTAGCCAGAGCTTGCCCATTTTTCAACTGTACTAGAAGCCTGACTAAGCGCTATCACATCAAGCTTGCCTGCAGATCGCTGTGATGGGTTGACCTTGGCTGGCCACCAGGTGCCCACCAATCCACTCTTATCACTCCCCTGTCTCAACTGGATAGGGGGAGAAAATACAACAAAAGGCTTGCGGGCCAAGATAAGGACAGGGAGATCACTCAGCAATTACCCTCACGGGCAAAATAGACTCGACTTGGGGAAATTTAATTTATTGCCAATTAATGACAGAATAAGATAATGAGAAATAAGAACAAATCTTAAAACACCTTCCCCTCAGCCCTCCCTTCTTCCCAGGCTCAACTTCACTCCAGACTCTTCTACCTCTTCCCCCCAAGCAGCACAAGGGAGATGGGGAATGGGAGTTGAGGTCAGTTCCTAATGCTTTGTCCTGGTTTGGGCTGGACTGGCCACTGAGGTGAATGACAGATGCTCTCCCCCCACCTCTCTCTCCAAGGAGAGGAGGGAGAGAGAGAGAGAGAGATTTATGAGTTTAGAAGGAACTAAACTAATGAAAATATTAATAATAAAATAAAAAGAAAATAATGAAATATATATGCAAAACCAGTATTGAGCTCCCAGGATGATGATCACGTCACCGGCAGGCACTGGGGAAATCCCAGACTGGACTCAGTGACGGATGGGAACTGGATTCTAGATGTGGAGTCAGGAATGCACAGATCAGGATCAAGGGCAGACAAACAGACAAAGTCCTCTTCGGACACCGACCATTGAAGAAAGAGAGCTGACCCTTTGATTCCTCAGCTTTTATACTGAGCATGGGGCAGATGGGATGGAATACCCTGTTGGTCAGTTTTGGGTCCCCTGTCCTGTCCGCTCCTCCCCGCAGGTGGGACCCCTCTACGCTTTTCTGCTTCCAACCCTCCGGCAGGGCAAATAACGAAGTTAGCTGACCTTGGTTGTTATAGCAATAAGTATAAGCAGGAGCTTCTCTGCCTACCATTCCTTGGCACAAACTATAAACAATCAGGTCTTATCACTCTGAGAACGAACAGTTTTCTGCACAATATGCTGTTAATTTCAGAGAGTTTCAGAGAGTTAGAAGAGGCTTAGCTAAAAGTGAAATTACTGAACAGAAAATTGGTTCTGTTTTACCTCAAACAGGACACACTTTGTCTCTGCCACTCCTTCCTCCTCACACTCTTCCCCTGCTCCAGCATGAGGTCCCACCCATGGGCTGCAATTCTTCACAAACTGCTCCATTGTGGGTCCCCCACAGGGTCACAGGTACTGCCACGAGCCTGCTCCAGCACAGGCTCTCCACAGGGTCACAGCCTCTTTCAGGGCACATCCACCTGCTCCACCATGGACCTCCATGGGCTGCAGGGGGACAACCTGCTTCACCATGGTCTTCACCACGGGCTGCAGGGGAATCTCTGCTCAGGCACCTGGAGCACCTCCTCCCCCTCCTTCTTCACTGACCTTGGTGTCTGCAGGGTTGTCCCTCTCACATATTCTCACTCCTCTCTCTCAGCTGCTGTTGCACAGCAGTTTCTACCCCTTCTTAAATGTTATCACAGAGATGCTACCACTGTCGATTTGGCCAGTGGCAGGTCCCTCTTGGAGCTGGCTGGCGTTGGCTGTCAGACCTGGGGGCAGCTTCTGGTGTCTTCTCAAAGAAGCCACCCCTGCAGCCCCCCCCAACCTTGCCACGCAAACCCCATACAACCATAAAGTAATTCCAGAATACAGGTCTATTTCTTAAATTCAGTAGATTAAAGTGTCTTAGGAACATAGTGTATGTGCTCTGACCTGCAAACACTGGGAATTCACCGATTAAGTCTAAAATGCTCCATTATGCACCAAAAATTTTTTTAGAAGCCAGTTTTCTAACACAGCAAAAGGAAAATGCTGTGCAGAAAAGCAAGACCTTTTATGAATGTTTAATATTTATGGCCAATTTTTTTTTCCAGCTTTTCTGACAAAACTACACCAGAATGTTTATTTTATATTTTTTATTGTATGCCGAAATTCATTAAAGATGGGGTTTGGCTTGTATACAAGTTACCCAAAAATTGTGCTTAGGCAGAGATTAATTAGCAATCTGACTTATTTCAAAGTGTAGGCTTGTTCAACCAGGCCACAAAAATAATATTATGTACAAACAATAACTGAAAAAGAGCTGCAGTTTCAAGGAATTTCCAAATATTACAAATCTTGAGATCTCATCACGAAATAAAAATAAAATCAAATAAAAGCAGTCACAATATAAAATAGCAGCTCCGTGTAGCTTTTTCAAGTTTTAAGTTTATTCATAAAGTGTCAATAAGTTCAGTTTGCCTCATTCTTTGAAGCTTCATCAAAGTTTTCAACAAGATCTAGAAAAAGAAAAATGGCGAAATTAAAGTTTGACCCACTTCTGCTCTGCCAGTTCCTCACCAAGTTTTACTTCATATCAAGTGCTTACAAGGCAAAAAAACCAATAAATTCAGATAATAAAATACAGACCAAATAACATTTAAGAGCTTCATGGTTCATTCTTCTTGTTTAAACAAATAAGTTTTAGATGATTCATTATACAGCACAATTCTAAGAGCATTTAACTTCACCATATCCACAACTGGGCATAGTGATACTGAAAAGGTAGTTTCTTACCACTCTTAATGAATATTAAGCAATTATCTTAGCCATAGCTATTACTCCTACACAGGACAAAAATGCTAGCTCAAACCAATGGTCCATCTAAGTATCACATGGTGTCTGAAAACAATGCCCACAAAAATTCTATAACACTGAGTGACTAGTCAATACGCTTACAGTCCTTGGCCCAATCTTATGCTGCACATGTTATCTCTCAGCAAAATTCACTTCCTTTTCCTCCATTGCATGCTTGTTCTTACCTGGAACTTCATCATCATCATCACCAGTAGCAAGTGGTGCTTTTCCATCCACAGCTGCAAGAGCAAGCAGTTCAAAAGCATCAGTCAAGCTCATCACCATAAGCATCTTGATTACAAAGCTGTTTAGCTCAAACTCTTTGATAATGTTTTCAAACACCACAAAGCAAAACTGAAATGATCTATCCAGTTCCCCTGCTGAATAAAAATCTAAAACTAACCCTTTGTTACTGATAATGCTCAAACAGCCCAGCTGGAAAATGAGAATATGCACGCTAAACCAGTTTCACAGAATGGTTAGAGTTGGAAGGGACCTTGAAGATCATCTAGTTCCAACCCCCCTGCCATGGGCAGGGACACCTCCCACTAGACCAGGTTGCTTAAAAGCCCCATCCAACCTGACCTTGAAGGCTTCCAGGGAAGAGGCATCCACAACTTCTCTGGGCAACCTGTTCCAGTGCCACACCACCCTCACAGTAAAGAATTTCTTCCTAATATCTAATCTAAATCTCCCCTCTTTCAGGTTAAAACTGTTACCCCTCATTCTATTGCTCCACTCCCTCATAAAGAGTCCCTCCCCATCTTTCCTGTAGGCTCCCTTTAGGTACTGGAAGGCTGCTATAAGGTCTCCCTGGAGCCTTCTCTTCTCCAGGATGAACAACCCCAACTCTCTCAGCCTGTCCTCATAGGAGAGGTGCTCCAGCCCTCTGATCATCTTCGTGGCCCTCCACTGGACCCACTCCAATAGGTCCATGTCCTTCTTGTGCTGAGGACTCCAGAGCTGGACGCAGTACTCCAGGTGGGGTCTCACCAGAGCAGAGTAGAGGGGCAGAATCACCTCCCTCGACCTGCTGGCCACGCTTCTTTTGATGCAGCCCAGGATGCAGTTGGCTTTCTTGGCTGTGAGCGCATATCGCCAGCTCATGTTGAGCTTCTCATCCACCAACACCCCCAAGTCCTTCTCCTCAGGGCTGCTCTCAGTCCATTCTCTGCCCAGCCTGTATTTGTGCTTGGGATTGCTCCAACCCATGTGCAGGACCTTTGCACAGGCCCACCTCTCAAACCTGTCAAGGTCCCTCTGGATGGCATCCCTTCCCTCCAGCATGTCGACCGCACCACACAGCTTAGTGTCATCGGCAAACTTGCTGAGGGTGCACTCAACCCCACTGTCCATGTCAGCACCGGTCCCAGTACGGATCCCTGAGGAATGCCACTGATCTCCACTTGGACATCAAGCTGTTGACCGCAACTCTTTGAGTGCAACCATCCAGCCAATTTCTTATCCACCAAGTGGTCCATCCATCAAATCCTTGCCTCTCCAATTTATAGACAAGGATGTCACGCGGGACAGTATCAAATGCTTTGCACAAGTCCAGGTAGATGATGTCAGTTGCTAGTTTACTAGTCACTGTCTTGGTTCTAGATATAGAGCATCTTGCGTGGTAATCATTTTCAGCTAAAAGCGCATAGACTGATTTTACCAATTTCTCTTAAAAGCAGCTTGGTTTATTGACTACTCAGTGGTTCTTAAGGCTTACATATTTTACAAAATTAGCAAGTTAGAAAGAAATCTTGGGATCTGATGATCCCAGGCCTTCAAGGGAAACTAAGGTGTAATTGTGAAACTGCAGATAGATACACATGACTAGAGGCACTTAAAGATATTATTGTTCCCCGGCAAAGTCAGAGGAATATGGAACTGGATGCACAATTTTATACTTAGGTGGCTGAGGTAACCACATGTCCTGGTCCACATCTCTGCTGACTCAGTAATTTCTTAACTATTCCCATTATATTTGCCAGAACTAACGAGACTTAACCACATACACTGTAGCAGATCAATGAGCATCTGTGAAACTGCAGCAGTATAATGCTAAGAATAGATATCTCAGGTCCCTGGGTGCCTGTGCCACTACTTTTACTGCTATTCTTAGCTGTACTACCTAGAGACTATGAGACAGCTTAGCCTATCACCTCCATTTTATCTTAAGTAATCCTTCTCACTTTTCAGGAAAAGAATGAGGAAAGAGATGGGTTTATACTAGACTTCTGAAATTGCTATACCCTGATTTCTAGAGAACCAAAATAGATGAATGCATAAACTTTGTTCTGAAAGGGCTTGGGACAAGGTCACTGCTAACCTTCCTTTTGTTTAACAGCAGAAAACTGTTACAGCTTGAGTGCATCTTAGTGACAAATATGTTTTAAAAGCAAACCACATTATTTCTTCCTAAATTGTCTGTATTCTCTCTCATTCCCAAGACCAAATTAAGTTTACTTTAGCACTTGCAAATGCAATCATCACAGACACTTCACTCTGATGTCAGACTTCCAAATCTAGCAGACAATGCTGACTGGAAAGGTTTGTGCAACTACTCTGGCATCCACCCAAAGTGGAAAGAAATAGTCATTTACCAGGTCATACAGAGCAAGCACTTTAAACAAGCTTCCGCAATATCAAAACTGCACAATTTAGCTTATCCAGAATATACTCACCTTGTTATAAGAAGAGAGATCTTAAGGGATCATTTTAAATCCTTCCAAGTTTTCTTTCTTTCAAGCCCCACTACTACCACAAAGAAGCCACACAGGTGACACTCGGAAGGGAGGGACCCGAGCTCCACAGGGAAAGAAGCAGTTTACCTTGCCTTCTGAAGACTACTTCTAGCAGGATTTTTATTTTTTCAGTGGGAAGGTGACAGAAGTGAAGCATCATCAGTTTTAGGAATGGAAATAGAGCCTATCTTTGCTGGCAGCAAAGCACAGGAAGAAAAAACATAACAATCAAGTTCATAACTACCAAAAGAAGTAGGAAGACCTTACACGCAGGATGTAAAGAATGTTCCCAGTGTCAACAAGCCTGTCTTTTACTCCCAATTCTCACCCTGTAGCAGCAGCACCTTTTCCAAACACCACATACTTAAGTCCCTCCTCTACTTTTCACAAACAGTTTTAGAATCATAGAATGTGTTGGGTTGGAAGGGACCTTTAAAGGCCATCTAGTCCAACCCTCCTGCAGTAATCAGGGACATCTTCAACTAGAGCAGATTGCTCAGAGCCTCATCAAGCCTGGCCTTGAATGTCTCCAGGGATGGGGCCTCCACCACCTCTCTGGGCAACCTGTTCCAGTGCCTCACCACCCTCATTGTAAAGAACTTCTTCCTAATGTCTAATCTAAACCTACCCTGCTCTAGTTTAAACCATTGCCCCTCGTCCTATCCCTACATGCCCTTGCAAACAGTCCCTCCCCAGCTTTCTTATAGGCCCCCTTCAGGTACTGGAAGGCTGCTATAAGGTCTCCTCGGAGCCTTCTCTTCTCCAGGCTGAACAACCCCAACTCTCTCAGCCTGTCCTCATAGGAGAGGTGCTCCAGCCCTCTGATCATCTTCATGGCCCTCCTCTGGACCTGCTCCAACAGGTCACGGAATCACGCAATTTCAGAGTTGGAAGGGACCTCTAGAGATCATCTAGTCCAACTCCCCTGCTAAAGCAGGATTGCCTACAGCACATTACTCAGGACTGCATCCAGACGGGTCTTGAAAGTCTCCAGAGAAGGGGACCCCACAGCCTCCCTGGGCAGCCTGTTCCAGTGCTCTGTCACCCTCACCGTAAAGAAGTTTTTTCTCATATTTGATCAGAACTTCCTATGTTCCAGCTTGTGCCCGTTACCCCTCGTCCTGTTACTGGGAACCACTGAAAAGAGTCTGGCTCCATCCTCCTTAAACCCACCCTTTAGATACTTGTAAACATTAATAAGGTCTCCCCTCAGCCTTCTCTTCTCCAGGCTAAAGAGTCCCAGCTCTCTCAGCCTTTCCTCCTAAGGGAGATGCTCCAATCCCTCAATCGTCTTTGTTGCCCTACGCTGGACTCTCTCCAGTAGTTCCCTGTCTCTCTTGAACTGGGGAGCCCAGAGCTGGACACGGTATTCCAGTTGTGGCCTCACCAGTGCAGAGTAGAGGGGGAGAATGACCTCCCTTGACCTGCTGGCCACACTCTTCCCTATGCAGCCCAGAATTCCGTTGGCCTTCTTGGCGACAAGGGCACATTGCTTGCTCATGGATAATTTACTGTCTACCAAGACCCCCAGATCCTTTTCTTCAGAGCTGCTTTCCAGCAGGTCCACCCCTAACCTATATTGGTGCCTGTCATTCTTCCTCCCCAGGTGCAGGACCCTACACTTGTCCTTGTTGAACCTCATTAGGTTCTTCTCTGCCCAGCTCTCCAGCCTGTCTAGGTCACGCTGGATGGCAGCACGGCCCTCTGGGGTGTCAGCCACCCCACCCAGTTTGGTATCATCAGCGAACTTGCTGAGGATACACTCTGTCCCCTCGTCCAGGTCATTGATGAATATGTTAAACAATACTGGTCCAAGTATTGACCCCCTGGGGGACACCACTGGTTACAGGCCTCCAACTCAACCCTGCTCCATTAATCACAACCCTCTGAGTCCTGTCACACAGCCAGCTCTCAATCCACCTCACTGTCCCCTCGTCTAGTCCACACTTCCTCAGTTTCCTAAGGAGGATGTTATGAGAGGCAGTGTCAAAAGCCTTGCTGAAGTCAAGGTAGATGACATCTGCTGCTCTGCCCTCATCCAGCCAACCAGTTATAACATCATAGAAGGCTATGAGATTGGTCAAGCATGATTTACCCTTGGCAAGTCCATGTTGGCCACTTCCAATAACTTCCTGCTCCTGAACGTGCTTGGATATGACATCCAGAACAAGTTGCTCCATTACCTTCCCAGGGACAGAGGTGAGACTAACCGGTCTGTAGCTCCCTGGGTCCTCCTTCTTGCCCTCTTTGAAGACTGGAGTGACACTGGCCTTCCTCCAGTCCTCAGGCACCTCACCTGTTCTCCAGGACCTTTCAAAGATGATGGAGAGTGGCCAAGCAATAACATCTGCCAGCTCTCTCAGCACTCGCAGGTGCATCTCACCAGGGCCCATGGACTTATGGATGTCCAGTTTGGCCAAGCGGTCTCTAACCTGATCTTCCTCTACTGGGGAAAACTCTTCCTCTCTCCAGACCTTCCCCCTTGCCTCCAGGGCCTGGGATTCATGAGGGACAGCTTTAGCAGTGAAGACTGAAGCAAAGAAGGCTCTGGCTAAGAAGGCTACAAAAAGTATCTCTGCCTTCTCTGTGTCTTCCACCACTAGGGCACCCATCTCATTCATTAGTGGGCCTACATTGTCCCTAGTCTTCCTTTTTCTATTGATATACTGAAAGAAACTCTTCTTGTTATCTTTAACCGTGATGGCCAAGATGAGTTCTGCTTGAGCTTTGGCCCTTCTAATTTTCGCCCTGCATAGCTTCACTACATCTTGGTATTTTTCATAAGTAGCCAACCCTCTTTTCCAAAGATCATAAACTTTCCTTTTTTCCTGAGGTCATGTCCTTCTTGTGCTGAGGACTCCAGAGCTGGACGCAGTACTCCAGGTGGGGTCTCACGAGAGCAGAGTAGAGGGGCAGAATCACCTCTCGATCTGCTGGCCATGGTTCTTTTGATGCAGCCCAGGATGCAATTGGCCTTCTGGGCTGTAAGCACGCATTGTTGGCTCATGTCCAGCTTTTCATCCACCAGTACCCCCAAGTCCTTTTCCGCAGGGCTGCTCTCTATCACATCATCCCCCAGACTGTACTGATAATGAGGATTTTCCCGACCCAAGTGTAGGACCTTGCAGTTGGCCTTGAACTTCATGAGGTTTGCTCAGGCCCACCTCTCTAGCTCATCCAGGTGCCTCTGGATGACATCCCGTCCCTCTGGCCTGTCAACCGCACCACTCAGCTTGGTGTCATGTGCAAACTTGCTGAGGGGGCACTTGATCCCACTGTCTATCTCATTGATGAAGATGTTGGACAGCACCGGTCCCAATATAGATCCCTGAGGGACACCACTTGTCACCCCTCTCCATCTGGACATCGAGCCATTGACCACTACCCTCTGGATGCGACCATCCAGCCAGTTCCTTATCCACTGAACAGTCCACCCATCAAATCCGTACCTCTCCAACTTAGAGAGAAGGATGTTGGGGGGGACAGTGTCAAAGGCCTTGCAGAAGTCCAGATAGATGACATCCATTGCTCTCCCCTTGTCCACTGATGCAGTCACTCCATCATAGAAGGCCACTAGGTTGGTCAGACAGGACTTGCCCCTGGTGAAGCCATGCTGGCTGTCTCGAATCACCTCCCTGTCCTCCACATGCCTTAGCATAGCTTCTAGGAGGATCTGTTCCATGTTCTTCCCAGGCACAGAGGTGAGGCTGATAAGTCAGTAGTTCCTGGGGTCCTCCTTTCTACCCTTTTTAACAATGGGTGCAATGTTTCCCTTTTTCCAGTCACCAGGGACTTCACCTGACTGCCATGACTTTTCAAATATCATGGAGAGTGGCTTGGCACTTGGTTTTAGGGAGAACCAATGTTCAGGTTCTTTTACTAATTTAAGGATGGAATAGGAAGTTGGTGTATCTAGCTTAATGATCACACCAGTCCTGTTCTCTACCACTGTTCTACACACACAGAGATGATAACATATCATCCTGGTTTCAGCTGGGACAGTTAATTTTCTTCCTAGTAGCTGCTGTGTTTTTGAATTTAGTATGAGAATAATACTGATAACAAATATTGTTTTAGTTGTTGATAAGTAATGCTTATATTAAGACAAAGACTTTTTCAGCTTCCCACAGAAGCTGAGAGGGAGCACAGATGGGACAAGCTGGCCAAAGGAATATTCCATACCATAGACATCATGCTCAGTATATAAATGGGGGTTGGCCCAGGGGCAGGAATCCATGATTGCTGCTCAGGACAGGCTGGGCAACTGATCATCGGGTGTTGAGAGCAATTGCATTGCATCACTTCTTTTGTGTATTCTTTTACCATTATTATTATTTTCCTCTTCCATTATTGTACTATTAAACTGCCTTTACCTCAACCCGTGAGGGTTTTTTCCCCCCCCTCCTTTTTCTCCCTCTTCTCCCTACCCTACTGGGGGGGGAGTGGGGAGTGAATGAATGGCTGCATGGTCCTAGTTGCCAGCTGGGGTTAAACCATGACACCATATAATCTGAAAATGTATTTTCTAGGATGCATTTACAGGTAATATATAGGAAACAAATGGATTAATTCTTATCTATTAACTCAATGCTGACTGAAGTTCAAGACAAAATATGAAGCAGATATTGAATGTTCATCATTTAGAACAAGTACTTTCCTGTAACATAAATAATACAGAAAAAGGAAATTTTGTTCCTTATGTATACTTACATAGCATGTTTTTACATAGGATGTCTTAAAAATTAATCAGAAATGGCTCAGGTTATATTTCTTCAAGAAAACACAGTTTTCATTTTATATTTTCAACAAACATGGAAGTTTAACATCTGTTTTTACAAAGGCCATTATATCTCAGTATTTCCAATATGCAACTTTACAGTAATTGTCATTTCATATTATTTTAAAATTACTTATAGTAAGACATAGTTTTGATTTTTTTTTCCTGGATTTTGATTATGAAACAATTTCCCTCTCTGCTTCCGAGGCATGTCAGATTTACTGTTTCTTTCATCTGATTTAATCATACCTCAAAGCATGAGACAATAAAACTGGGGTAAACTCTACATAGAAACAGGAAGCGTCAAAGCCTATGAGACAGATAATAATCACTTAAGCGTAGTAAGGATTTCACCAACACCTGCAAGATCAGTTACTTCCCCCCTCCAAAGTGCCTTCCTTAAGGTTCATTCCATTTAAGACATCAGCTTCCTGAAAGAAATGGATCTGCTGCCTGGCCCTCACATAAACCACCTTTCAGAGGTTAATTCTGACCCAATTTACACCTTTTTTACACCACGGAAGTTTCAGTACAAAGTCGGAGAGAAATTTGGCCATGAATTTAGGTCTAATCCATGTAGGTTTGGATTTCCCACTCCCCCTACATTTTCCCCTATTGTATATTCAGTCACTTTGAAATAACATAGCTAGTGTTTTGAATTCATTATTTCTCTGGCTCTGACCCAGAGAAGTCAGCTGGATTATTCCCAGCCTTCTGGTGCCTTTGGTCAGGAACGCAGTGCACGTACTTTAAGCAGTATTAGTTTCCTTTGTGTATGGAATTATTTTCAAACAGAAAAATTAAACATGGTGGAGACACAATACTAGGAAGACTAGTAACTTACCTGGGTCAACTCTAGCGGACACAACAGCTAAATGCTTAGGGAAACACGTGAACACTACATGGGGGATCTATATGTACTGTTGGGGAAAAACAAACTTCTGAGAAGTCTGTTTCAAAAGCTTAGCTATTATTTGTGTAAAAACTATCACCTGTCCCATCGCTCAGTGTAGTTTTGACTAAGTGCAGGAGTCCCAGGAAATCAGTTAACATTGCCCAATTTTTCAACTATTTCAAAATCATAATTGGTATTCTAACAGCTGCACTGGGACATCCAAAGGACCACACTTCAGCTGAAGAAGGCTGGAATGCAGTAGGCTCTGGCTTCTCTTCCACACTGCTGATGTCTGCTTTTCAACCACTGCAGGGAAGATATTTAGGAGCTAGGTATTCTGCACTTGGACTCCTTATACCAGAGAAATTTCTACTTAGGACACGCTGGGCCCAGTTGTTTCAGGACTACAACAGGAAGGCAGAGGCATGCGGAAAGAAATCTGATAGGAATTAAACTACCATCAAAGTCCTTCAATTTATTAACTTCTTAAAAATCAGACAAAGCCAAAAGCTGACACAGTAATATTAACTGAAGATCTTGAAAACAATCACACATGGTGCACATTTTGGTACTATTAACAGTAAAGATATCTATCTTCTATGGTGATATACCTCAATATCTAAACAAATTTCTTCCTGTGCATACATATCAATGATGTGATCAAGTAGGACACTACGGCTGCATGGTCCTAGTTGCCAGCTGGGGTGAAACCACGACACATATTTCCTTAAAAATACTGTATAATTCCCTCTATCAAAAAGCCCATGCAAGAAGAAATACCTTCACCACACCTGTGAGGGAGCAAAGCACTAGCAAGATGTCTGTCCTCAAGTCTCTCCCCATTGTTTATGTTCCCATTGAAAGTGTCAAAACAGACATACTCAAAGTACATCTTTTTTTTAAAACCTAAATCTCCCCAAGTAACTCTACCTAACTTAATGAACTAAGTATGTCAAAATATGGTAACCACATCAAGAAGTAAACTACCATGAAATCAAGTCTGGATACAATTTTCTAGTCCTAGACCAGCTGCAAGATATTCCGAGACAGGTGTCTCTGCTTTATTCTGATATATTCATTGTTGGATTTGAGCTATAAATAAGATCTATGAGTTCCATTTCTTTATAAGCATTTTATAACATGCTTGCAGATGGTAAGAGTGCACTGAATTTCACTGCAGCTATACAAATAAGCCACATGTCAGCTGCCAGCATGAAATGCATTCAAGTTTCAACTTACGTTGCTTGGGTAGGGCTTCCGCCAATCTCCTCAGGCTGGTCAAACTGTCAGCTCCGAGCTGATTTAAGATGCTAGGAAGCATTTCTGTCAGCTGCTTTGTCTCAGCATGGCCAGTGATAGTGAAAGTGTTAGCAGCCAGAGATGCCTGAACTTTAGGGTTATTGAAGTGAATGACTGTTCCTTGGTTGGTAAACATATTTACCTGCAAGAAAAAAAAATAAATCCAGTATTTCAAGCAGTTTAGCATGATTTTTCAATTTAATAGGAAACTAGCTGAAGTTTCCAAAGCTCAATAAAGAACTATTGATAATTTACAGACAAGTTTAACATGTTACTTACCAGGAAACTAAGTTTGATACATTTTATATGTCTATATAGAAAAGCATTTTTCCCTTTGAAGCAATTACCTCTTCAATTCCAGAAATATTGTTGACGCCCAGTTTCTTCAAAGAAAACTGAAGTTTCTTGTCATCTGCTGTAGCTGTTCTGTGGACAACCTTCTTCTTTCTGCGGGCAGTACCCTTTGCAAGAAAAGTTATAAATTAATATTTAAATGGTTCTTCACAAACGCTAATCCTCATGGTCATATAACTACTCTGTAGCTAACAAATCAACTTTGTATACAAAGTTCTATTTCTGTGTTACAGCACACACAACCCCACTCCTGCAACTACACTGCAGCAGTCTTTCCCTTGCTATAAAGCAAGCTTTGCATATTTGTGAGAAGTGTGAGATTTTAGGAAGCAATGCACCAGAGAACCTTTATTCCACAATTCTCATGGGGATTCTGCAATATCCTACTTAGAAAAAAAAAATGCAAGTATTTTATAGGCATAAAACTGAAGACTGACCACAGTTTTCAGTAATTTCTGAAGCTCATTAATTTTTGCTTAGATCATCTTTCTTACATGGGCCCACTTCTCGAGCCTCTCCAGGTCCCTCTGGATGGCATCCCATCCCTCAGGCATTTCAACCGCACCACTCCGCTTGGTGTCATCCACAAACTTGCTGAGAGTGCACTCGATCCCACTATGTCATTGATGAGGTATTAAACAGCACTGGTCCCAATACAGACCCCTGAGGGACACCACTTGTCACCCCTCTCCATCTGGAGATCAGATCTCTATGATCTAACTTTTAAAGATGTATTATATAGAATGAGATAAACTGGCTATCATATTTTAACTGCCAGTTACCTCAAACCACGAAGGTCATTTTCCCCTTGCTTCTCCTTTCTGTTTAGGCTGCAAACCCACATGTCATGGAGTGTATCTCACTGTGATCTCTTGCCTGCACCATAAAACAATGGTAGTTTTGTTGCTGTGCTTAAATCAAGACCTATGTGTATTAATAAATATAAAATCACATAGCAGCTCAGTGCTGTAATCCTGACAGGACTCTGAGGAGGTTGTCACCAGAAACATTGCAGCCTGGTAGCAACTGTACCCCGGCACCCAGGATTTGTATTTCTGCTCAGCACTGGCTAGAGCAAGACTCCAGTTTGTTTCAACTGATGTAGATTAGGCCTCTCTAATCTCTCCTGGAGATATTTTTACATGCTATTTTTCAGGAGAGGTCACAACGCAGGGAGAATACACAATCAGCCTTGATCTTACAAGGGCTTGATCTTACAAACTCCTCATTCATCAAGACCCTGCGCAGAGCAAAGTCTGGCTGCACTAAACCAGGGATAAAAGGAGCATCTCAGGGAAGAGCTGTTTGCTGCCACGTCCCCAAATCTCTCTGAGCAGAGGGGGAGGTTGCAGCAGCACAAGCCCAGGCTGTCAAAGAGCAGAAAACACTGCTCTCCCAGCACAGTGCTTGCTTTAGAGGCAATAACAAATATGATGCCCAAGTTTGAAAAGACACTGTAGCAATGAGGATTTACAGGCAGAATTGGACCCCTGGGAGAAGACTGCCAGCAGCACCTTAAATACTTGCTGCAGAAACCAGGTTTCCTGGCTGAGCCATTTACCTCTTTCTGAAGATGAAAGACACAAAACAAGTTTTGTCAACATGTGTCCTGGTTTGAGGCAAAACAGAACCAATTTTCTTTTCAGTAATTTTACTTTTCAGTTAAGCCTCTTCTAACTCTCTGAAATTAACGGCATATTTTTCAGACAATATCCGCTTCTAGAGGATAAGGTCTGATGTTTATAGTGAATACCAAGGAATGGTATGCAAAGAGGCTCTTGCTTATACTTATCGCTATAACAACCAAGGTCAGCTAACTTTGTTCTGTGCCACATTAGAGGGTTGGAAGCAGAAGAGCATAGAGGGGTCACACCTGTTTTAGCCAAATATTTATAATAAAGAGTCAGAGACCATAAAGTTATCAACATATCATTAACAAATTAATATGAGAAAACCCAAAACACTCATTTTTTATTCCAAATAGACATCTCTATCTGATGGACTTACACATACAAATTTGAAGAACACTTATTTTCCCAAAATATTTTATAAATATTTTAAAAAAAAAAATAATACTTCTACATAGTATTCCAGACCACCCCTGTTTAGAAAGCAAAACAAGCAAAGGTTAAGTTCCCCTACAGACACAGAGCTCTAGATTTCTCCAGGGAAAAGGTTTGGAAGAAACGACATGACATTTAGCTGTATCAACATCCTATACAAAAATATTAAATTACACATAATGAAGTACAGCCCTCCACCTAAATGTAATACTGTTGTGGTTTAACCTGTCAGGCAGCTAAACACCACACAGCCGTTTGCTCACTCCCCACTGCCCCCCCCCCACCCCCCCCCAGTGGGATGGGAGAGAGAAAAAAAAAAAAAAAAAACCCAAAACAAAAAACAACTTTGTGGGTTGAGGTAAAGACAGTTTAATAGGAGAGAAAAGGAAGGGAAAATAATAATAACGATAAAAGACTATCCAAAACAAGTGATGCACAATGCAATTGCTCACCACCCACCAACTGATGTCCAGCCTGTTCCTGAGCAGCAGCCCCCGGACAGCTTTCCCCCTAGTCTATATACTGAGCATGACGTCATATGGCATGGAATATTCCTTTGGTCAGTTTGGGTCAGCTGTCCTGGCTGTGTCCCCTCCCAGCTTCTTGTGCACCCCCGGCCTACTCGCTGGCAGGGCAGTGTAAGGAGCAGAAAAGGCCTTGACTTAGTGTAAGCACTGCTCAGCAACAACCAAACCATCAGTGTATTATCAACACTATTCACTATTCACATCAACACTAAATCCAAAAGACAGCACTATACCAGCAACTAGGAAGAAAATTAGCTCTATCCCAGCTGAAACCAGGACAAATATTTAGTTTGTTTTTAAGATATGCAGCCTTGCAGTGTCATGAAAATCTTCCAGCACAGGCAACATGCAACATTTTCTCACAAGGAAGAAAAAAACCAAAACAGTACAATGACAAATGTTAAAAATCTCTATAATCAATACACACATGCTGGTAACATGCACATAATCATCAATATAATACAGCAGTTCTCTGCTTAACTAGTAACCCATACAAAGAATATACAAAATCACCAAGCCAGTTAATTACTGGATTAACCCTGATTTAAGGCTGCCTACTGATGAGAGTATGACAAGTACAGAAATTCCAGCTTCGTCCTAAAAAGCAAGAAAACAGCCATGGGCATCTTAAAGATTTGTAATGAGAATTTGGAACATAGGCCTCTAATCTGTTACGAAAGCTATACCCAAGATCACTTGCTGTAAGGTCTTCTTACTTCAAATCTTGAGAGTGCCTTCCAATATAGCCTATACAAGAATATAGGCTACAAGTCAGATATATTATAACAAACCCAAACAGAAAAGGCTGGAGGTTCAGCTCCTACATTCTGCTTCTACTGAACTGACTAGAGATCCCTGGAGCAGTGCAGCTTCCCACAAGGACGGTCCAGCCAAGCTGAGAACCCTTAGGTCTGCTCCCCACCTAAGTTTTCAGGATCCCACATCCTAGGCCCAGTGTGTGGGCTGAGACACACAATCCCAAGGGCAGGGAGGGGAGACGACTCCTACCTTGCCACCAATGCGCACTTGGGCCTGGAGCTTAGCGAGCTTTTCTTGGTTCATGATCGTTTCTTTCATCTGCGGAAGCAACAAGATCACCCATGGAAAGCAGGTCACGAAGTACCCGGCGGCGCAAGCCACAACAACCCGGGCCCGGCAGTAGGATAGGTGGGCACAAGGGGCTCCGCAGCTACCCCTCACCACACTCACACCCCCGGCGGGAGGAGGCCCCAGCCCTACCGGGGGGTGGGAAAGTCTGCTCGCACACAGCACCGCCGAAGCTCTGCTCAGCTCCCTTCAGGCCCAGCCCATAACCGCCTTCCTTGCCTTCCCTTCCCCCAACCACCACCGACCCGACCCACAGCCCTCAGCCGCGTAACAATTTCCCCCCATGTCGCCCCCCACCGTCTCCCCTGTACCTTCTTAGGGCAGAAGCAGCGAGGGCGAAGCGGGGGAGAAAGACGAGGGTGCGCGGGATCGGAACCGAGCACAGCACGCGGGGTGAAGCGAGATGGCGGCCGGAAGGGGAACACACCACGCTGCCGCCGCCTGGGCCAGGAGAGGGCGCCCTCCGCAGTGGCGGGACCTGGAGGGGCGGAGCCGCCACTGCCGCGGGAAGACTCGGGGACGTGAGGCGAGGAGTGGGGGCTGTTTTGCTTGTAGGGGGTGCTGGACTTCCGTAAGTATGCTGTGGTCCACAAAATCGATTTATTTGTGTGGCTGAGCTAGGGTGCAAGGTAAAGCCCGCGCCCCCGGAGAGTAGGCTCGGTTCTCTTCGCGATCTGGTTCGGTGCGTGGCTCGTCTCTGCTCTGTCCCGGCTTCCCCCATCTTCCGTTTCTTTCCATCGCTTGCAGCCTTACCTGGCATTGTTTTTCACCACGAACAGATCTGTCCCCGTTCTGTCCTTTCTTTTTTTTTTTCCTATAAAATATTTAAGCGTTGTATTTTCTTCCTTGTTTATGTAACTCAAACCTCATCCCTGTATCCATGATTTTTCTTCTTTCAGCTTCCTCCCCCTCCCCCTGCCGAGTGAGAGGCTTTTTTTTTTTGTTTTGCAAGGCCATGTATAACTATAGCCCATTGGGTAGTTCATGCTTCCTTTTGCTCTTCTTCTACCTCAATTTTTTTTTTTTTTTTTTTTTGCTTTGACTTTGCATCTTTTATGTTATCAGGTACCTACATGGAACTGCTTTCTGCTCACTGTTGAACACGCTCTGTACTTTCTTTGGTTCTCTCATAGCTTTTCTCCTGTAGTGATATTTTGCATCACTGAGGTATTTTGTTTTGCCCACTTTGAGGAGTCTGGTGGGACTAATCTCATGGTTATTGGGAAATTGTGTGTCTGACTCCAATGACCACTTTTGCCATGCAGAAAGCTAAGCAGTCTTTGCAGGGTTTGGACCTGTGTTGCATAATAGGGTGCAGAAGCAGATTTATGTGGAAGACAGCCTGGTGCTCCCATCAGTGCTGCATGTGCTCACTGAGCAACACGAGAGAGGAGAAGCCATGTTGCTCCACAGTCCTGCCCCATCACCACTGCAACCAAATGGAATGGACCTCCTGGCATCAGTAGAAATATTACTAACCTTGCCATCTCATCCTGTATTTTAATGCCTTTTAAATTGGTTCTTCTCTGGAATATCCTCAATAAACTGTTCCCTTTGTTCTTGTTTCTGTAAGACTATGTTAATACTTAGTTTATCCTTCTGTATTCATTAATGTTAAGGCTCCCATGTTAGTAGTTTCCAGAGCCAAGGCTTTGCTAAGGCTGTGCTTTTGATGTGTGTTTAAATTTGATTTGCTCTCATGATATCTCTCTGCTACACTGGCACTGAATGTTAATTTGTACAGAAGATTTTGTTCATTGTTAAAATTGAGACTCTTGTAATTAGTGAGAATGAATGATAAACCCAAAAAGATTCCATCTGGTGGTGATAAAAGGTCTCAGAGAGGTGATGATTCAAAAGGTGCTGCTGAAGAGCAGCCTGTGCCTCCCAGCAGACTAGCATCTCAGCGGAAAATTAGAGGATGATCAAACAGTTATGGGGGGTGGGTGTGCAGCGTGGCACGGCACAGAAATTTGGTCTGGCATATCTGTAAAATTGGAAGAGTGAATTGGTTTGTTCAGAGAAGAATGAGAAAAAGCCTGTATCTGAACAAGCAAACCCAGTATCTAATTCAGAAGGAAAGGCACAAACCAGATTCGGGGGGGATGGGGAGGGATTTGGGGAAGACAGAGTTCATTCTGAGCTCAAAAGAAAGCTTATAAATTTGTTGCAAGATGAAACTAGCAATGTACCTGTAGCAAGAGGGAACAGAGCCAAGATGAAAAAACACCTGAGTCACTGCAGGCTATTGAAAGTAAAAGCAATAAATACTTCAGCTTCAGATTTATCGCAGTCTGCCATCAATATAAAAGAAAGATTTCAGAATTACAAGGCCAATTGATGATTACAAATATACAAAATGTTTTAATAGGCTGAAATACTGAAGTGAAAATGAATCACACAAAGATTATTCCAAGACAGAAGTTGTAGAAAGTGCAGTCCCAGCTGTCAGCCTAGGATTAACTGGGCTGGAGGTATGATCTCATATTCCCTCATGTGAGATTCTGAAGACAAATTATGCTGAAAACCACATCACTGAGTTGTATCAGGAATCAACTGAAGCAGTTCAAGAATTACGGTTTAAGGGACTCTCTAAGATTTGGTTACATTTCCTGTAACAAACAGCAGTCCTTCAAAAAACAAACTTTTCATCGGAGAAAAAGTATTTTAGAATGCTACAATACTATTGGCTTGTTTTCTCTAGTCTTTTTTGTGTAATTGCATCATGAGAAACATAAATCTAACACTGGATTTACTTGTAGCTGAAAAACTTCTGTTGAGAAATGAAACAGATCCAAAGCCTGTAGTGCTGAAACAGAGTGTGAGCTTAGTGAAACTTAAGATCTCAAAATCATCAAAGAATATACATTGCTAAAGCAAAGTTCATTAGCTGCACAGAAGCAGCATAGGAATGGAAAAAGACCATTAAAGTGGTTACTCATTAAAATTGTCTCCTCAATTATGTGAAAGGCAGAAGAATGACAAAAGTTTCTGTCAAAGTGCTGGTGGAAAAGCTCTCATGAAAGACATGGCCAGTGCTGCATAAGTAATAACAAGGTATGTTGAGAAGAGATGTTAAGTTAGTATCATATTCAGGAAACAAATCACAGGTCATAAACATAAGTTATCAGGCTAAAGTGAAGTAATATTTGTCCTGATTGCCAGTGACCACAAAGAGCACATATTCAATGCATTTTCAGGCAGTGAAGGAAAACTGCCTGATATTCAGAGTCTCGTTAGGAAATGTTTGCTCAAAAGAATGCTGTATTCAACAGTCAAGAAAGCAGAAGTATATGGCACATCAACAGGCCACCACGGAGAATAATAATGTTATCATTCCTAATGTAGATGCTCCAGGACATTAGGGGGAAAACACTAAGGTATTTGGCAAAATATGCATATAGGTTAGTGTCGTGGTTTGGCCTCAGATGGCAACAAAGAACCACGTGTCGCTCGCTCAGCACTTCCCGGTACGGGAAGGATCAAAAGAAAAAGGCAAAACTCTTGGGTTGAGACAAAGGCAGTTTAACAGAACAGCAAAGGGAACAAGAAAACAACAACAATAACACCGACAGAGAAATATACAAATGCGATTACAGAACCACCGCTCCGCTCCCCGCTGGTCCGGACCCGGGATGCGCCAGCCCACTCCAAACCCGACTTCCTGCCCCCTCCCTCCTTTTAATCTCAGGGTGGGCGTGGCTCACATGGCATGGAATACTTAACCCTGTCCCTGCCGGAACCAGGACAGTTAGTAATCTAATGAAGGAAAATAGCAGCATTATGGGGTACAGGAGCAAAGGTGTTGAGAGATATGAATGGAAAAGAAACCATCTCTGAAAGTCTAGACATAAGACTCACTAAAGAATTCTTAACTTTTTAAGAGATACTAAATATATAAACATTGAATGGGAGCCCAGGAAGATCGAACTTAAGTACAGTGCTGTTTTCATCTTGTATATTACAGTGTTGTACCACGTACTGGTGAGTTGTATGGAGTAATAGACTTCAGTGTCTAGGAAGAGAGAGAGCTCCTCAGCAAACAGTGTGTCCTTTTCTCACCATGTCTGTAACTCTTAAACTCAGTAACCCAAAATACCTGGGCTTCAAGCCACATCACAAGCCTTTCACGAGGTATGGAATGTCTCTATAACACCCCACAGAGGCCAACTAGAGAGTAGTTAGAGAAGTGCTGCATGAAGAATCCCCTGCCTTCTTTACCAAATACTTGGGAATTGATGTTAATCATACTGGTAAAGGCTTGCCTAGAAAAGCTTTCATGTTTGTCTCTTGTGGTAGAGAGCAACAATGAAGATCCTGCTAGAGAACAGATAAAAGTCAGAAGTCACTGTATTCCTTGCTGGCTGAATGTGAAAAAGATGGTACCTTATATTTATGCACAGATGACAGGATCAAGCAAACAGATTATTCTTGTAGACATCCTATATACACAGAATTCAAGAAAACTTGATCACTTAAGCCATGTGTAAGAGATGGCCTGTAAATTCCCTGATGAGGGGGAGAAGGCCCTCCAAGCCCTCAATGGAATGCCTTAAACACTCACAAGGAAATAAATAATGCAAGCCTGATGTTCAAAGAATTGATAAGGCTAACACTTCTGGCGCCTGAAAGTGTGGGAGGACTGCCTTGTGAAGACAAGACAGCTCTGCCACTCGTGTGGTGAGCTTGCTAGTTCTCAGTTCTTGAGGCCATTGTGTCTGATAAGTGACCTTTGCTTCATTATCTGCAAAATGCATATGAAAGTGCACACCCCTGCATATGCTAATGAAGATTATAGAGATCATGCTAAACATGTATGACTATGGCACTCATCTCTCCACCCAAATCATGCTACATGTCACCTGGGAGAAGGGAGAAATCTGAGATGAGGCTGTCCTTGGCAAAGGGGGTGGATCATGCTAATTCAGCAAACATAAAAGGGGAAAATAAGCACCCCTAGGGGAGGAACAAAGAAGAAGATTGTGCCTGGGAAGATTTTTCCAAGAAAGAAGCTTTTTCTTCGTCTTTTCCTTTCTCTATCCCTCAGTTTCTCTTTTCTCTTAGAGTTGTTAAGTAGCGACCTTAAGTACCACTTGCCATAAGTTGTATACCTGCTGTTAAGTAACACAATGCATACCTCACCACTTGCCATAATTTGTCAAATAGCTAACCAATTATCGTGGACTTGTTAAGACCTATACTAATAATTTTGGGAAGCTAATAAATGTTTCTATATGGACCTTGAGATTTATCTCACCTTAGTCCGTGCCATTGGGGATTTACGAATCTGAAGTCAGTTATGCCCTCTCTTTCCTGAGAGTGGGACGTGACACCACGATCAGAGAAATGCTTTGACCCCTGCTGAGTTACATGTTGTTAAGATGTGACCCAAAACCAGCATAGTCCTACCCAAGGATGGCACATTTATAGCCCAGGATGAACCAGGACTAAATTTGCCTCACTTTCAGATGTGTAGCTCTTGACATGCCACCTTTGACTAATGTCTTGGCAGCTGCGAGGGTGCAATTCATTCTGGATTTTGCCTTTGGCTTTCTAGGCCTCCTGATCCAGCTTGGTGCTCAGTGGGAGGTAAGTGATGAGCGCAGGTGGCCAGAGGCAGGGAGGCTGGTTGGGGGTGAGGGCCTTCCTCCTCCTGCAACAGCTAGCAGTTAATTCTGCTCAAGCCCTGGCAGGAACTCACCACTCCCTTAGTTTTAGATGGAAAATCAGTTTCCTCTGTCTTTGATCCCCAAAGCTTATCCCCAAAGATTTATAAGTGAACAAAGAGCATACCTGCCAATATTCACTGCATTTATGAATGGGCTCATACTCCTTCAGGGCTTACTTCCATCGCTACAGAATTAAATGGAAAATATCTGAGATATCTGAGACATTAATTATGGGATCTCCTTCCTAATTTGCCAGAGCTTGTCTATGACAAAGAATTTGGGGTTGTGGAGAATGTTAGAAAGGTTTTCAATAGCTAGCGGAGACATGAAATCAAATGTAACCTAAATAAACATAATTTGTTCATGTGATGCTGTATCAGCTACAAGGGCCAGTGCTTCATTTTGAAAATCAAATATCCCTCCACTAGTATCAGGATGTCGTGGTTTGGCCTCAGATGGCAACAAAGAACCACGTGTCGCTCGCTCAGCACTTCCCGGTATGGGAAGGATCAAAAGAAAAAGGCAAAACTCTTGGGTTGAGACAAAGGCAGTTTAACAGAACAGCAAAGGGAACAAGAAAACAACAACACCAACAGAGAAATATACAAACACGATTACGGAACCGCCGCTCCCCGCCAGTCCAGACCCGGGACACGCCAGCCCGCTCCAAACCCAACTTCCTGCCCCCTCCCTCCTTTTAATCTCAGGGTGGGCGTGGCTCACATGGCATGGAATACTTAACCCTGTCCCTGCCGGAACCAGGACACAGGAATAGACGCTATCTTAAAAGAGTAGAAATAAGAAGTTGAAATAAAAACTGGAAAAGCAAATTTAGGCACCTTGTGCTGTTCTGGAGGATTATTTAAATGTGGCTCTTTTTGCAATCACAGACACCTGGGAACAGTTACAGCCTGAGCTGAACAGGAAAAAGCAGAGAGAAGGATAGCAAGGATTGTCAGCAGTCCAGAATTACTTCCATGCTAATCCAGTGATTCTGAAGCAGAACCCTTCAGCCTGAAAAAGAGCTGACCAAGCAGGGTGTGATAAAATCTACAAAATCATGAACAGCAGTGTTGCATGAAAGGGGCAAAGCGGTTTTGGCAGAAGATAAACCCCCTTGCGTTCTAACACTCCTCACCGAGGTGGGAGGCTCGGTGCGGCTGGGTTTAAATTCTGAGTGATGCCCAATTCAGCACTGTCAGTCCAATCGTGTTTAATATGTATTAAACTATTACGATTTGGATACACTAATAGTGGACTGCACCTTCAGTCTAGTCGTGCTCATGAACTAGCACGGCCACTCTCGAGTCTTTGGTCGCATTCAGTGAGAAACCGAAACGACTAGCTACTTAAACAGTGCAGTTTATTTAAACAACAGATATATAGGTGTCGTGGTTTTGGCCAGATTGGCCAATCAGAACGACAGATGGCCCTCTCCCCCCTCTCTCCTCAGAGAAGAGAGGAAGAGATAAGGAGATTTACGAGTTTAGAAAAAGAACTAAACTACTTTAATGAAAATAATAATAAATAAGGAAATAAGAAATAATAATAAAATAAAATTAAAAAAAAGTATACAATATATACAAAACCGTATCCAGCTCCCAGGATGACGATCGCGTCACCAGCAGACACAGGGAAAGTCCCAGACTGGAGTCAGCGACGGACAGGAGCTGAATTCTGGAACTAGAGTCAGGAATGCTCGGATCGGGATCAAAGGCAGACGAACAGACAGGGTCCTCCTCAGACGTCGGCCACTGAAGAAAAAGTGAGCCAGAGCAGCCTTGCCCCTTTGATCCCTCAGCTTTTGTACTGAGCGTGATGCAGATGGGATGGAATACCCCTGTTGGTCAGTTTTGGGTCACCTGTCCTGTCCGCTCCTCCCTGCAGGTGGGACCCCTCTACGCTTCTCCGCTTCCGACCCTCTAACGGGGCAAACAGCGAAGTTAGCTGACCTTGTCTGTTATAGCAATAAGCAAGAGCCTCTCTGCCTACCATTCCTTGGTATAATCAGGTCTTATCACTCTGAGAGTGAAGAGTTTCTGAACAATATGCTGTTAATTTCAGACTTTAGTCAGTCAGAAGAGGCCCAGCTAAAAAGTAAAATTACAAATCAGAAAACTGGTTCTGTTTTACCTCAAACCAGGACATTCCACCCCTTATTCCATACCATTTGCGTCATGCTCAGATTACTGTCACTTCTTATCCATCAAATATATACATATATAGAGATACATAGATCTCTCACTTATGATTTATCTTTATACACCAAAGTTCATTAAGTTCATTTAGTTCATAATTGCAGGTTTTCATCTATCATAGCAGACTCTCAGGGCAGAAAAGATGATGTAAAGTTCATTGTGGTCCATGTCCACAGGTAGTATGTCCATCCTGAAGAGTTTGCTGGACACCACTTGATGAAACTAGCTCAGGTCTCATCACCACTATGTTATCCTGAAAAACACTTATTGAACACTGTTAGTATTCTATAACAATTAACATCATACAGCTCAGAGTTGAGTATTCTCACCAAGGGTTACATTTCCTTGAGGTACACACTGAATTTCTCCATTCTCCATCATCACCCACCAAGTACATCCAGGTCCTTGAGCAAAAACAGTCCCACGAATGGCTTTGCCTATGCCTGAGGTAGGAGAAACCCAAACAGTTTTCCCCAGCATATTCCTCTCATGTACCACAGGGACTTTATCCCCTTCTATATTATGTAAAAGGTCTGATGGAGCAGGACCAGCTCGACTGATGGATCCCCTGGTGTTAACTAACCAGGTAGCTTGTGCTAAATGCTTGTCCCAATTTTTAAAGGTTCCACCCCCCATTGCTTTCAGGGTGGTTTTTAACAATCCATTGTATCGCTCAGTTTTCCCAGAAGCCGGTGCATGACAGGGGATGTGATATACCCACTCAATGCCATGTTCTTTTGCCCAAGTACTTATAAGACTGTTTTTGAAATGAGTCCCCTTGTCTGACTCAATTCTTTCTGGAGTACCATGTCGCCACAAGACTTGCCTTTCAAGGCCCAGGATGGTATTCCGGGCAGTAGCATGGGGCATGGCATAGGTTTCCAACCATCCGGTGCTTGCTTCCACCACTGTAAGCACGTAGTGCTTACCCTGGCGGGTTTGAGGGAGTGTGATGTAGTCAATTTGCCAAGCCTCCCCATACTTATATTTTAGCCATTGTCCCCCATACCACAAAGGTTTTAACCTTTTAGCTTGTTTGATTTCGGCGCATGTTTCACAGTCGTGGATAACCTGCGCAATAGCGTCCATGGTTAAATCCACCCCTCGGTCACGGGACCATTTGTATGTTGCATCCCTTCCTTGATGACCTGAAGTGTCATGGGCCCACCGAGCTACAAATAGTTCACCTTTATGTCCCCAGTCCAAACCTGTCTGGAAAATCTTAGCAGCCTCGTCCACTTGCTGATTGTTTTGATGTTCCTCAGTGGCTCAACTCATGGGTACGTGGGCATCTACGTGACGTACCTTCATGACTAGTTTCCCTAGCCAGTCAGCAATGTCTTGCCACAATTCAGCAGCCCAGATGGGTTTACCTGTGTGCTGCCAGATGCTCTGGTTCCACTGCTGTAACCATCTCCACACAGCATTGGTCACCATCCATGAGGCAGTACAGAGATAGAGTATTGGCCGCTTTTCTCATTCAGCAATGTCTAAGGCCAGCTGGATGGCTTTTACCTCTGCAAATTGACTCGATTCACCTTCTCCTTCAGCTGCTTCTGCGACTTATCATGTAGGACTCCATACAGCAGCTTTCCACTTTCTATGTTTCCCTACAATACGACAAGATCCATCGGTGAACAGAACACATTGTTTCTCATTATCTGAGAGTTCATTATATGGTGGGGCTTCCTCAGCACGTGTTACCACCTCCTCAGGTGGCATTGTGAAGTCTCTGCCTTCGGGCCAGTTTGTGATCACTTCTATGATTCCTGGACGTTTTGGGTTTCCTATTCGAGCTTGCTGTGTGATCAAGGCAACCCACTTACTCCAGGTAGCATCGGTGGCATGATGAGTAGAAGGAACTTTACCCTTGAACATCCAGCCCAGCACTGGTAATTGGGGTGCTAAGAGGAGCTATGCTTCAGTACCAATTACCTCTGAAGCAGCTCCAACTCCTTCATATGCTGCCAGGATTTCTTTCTCAGTTGGAGTATAGTTGGCTTCAGATCCTCTGTATCCCCGACTCCAAAATCCTAGGGATCGACCTCGAGTCTCCCCTGGTGCTTTCTGCCAGAGGCTCCAGGTAGGGCCATTGTCTCTGGCTGCAGTACAGAGCACATTTTTAATGTCCTGTCCTGTTCAGACTGGTCCAAGGGCTACTGCATGCACAATCTCTTGGTTAATTTGCTCAAAGGCTTGTCATTGCTCAGGACCCCACGTAAACTCATTTTTCTTTAGAGTCACTTCATAGAGAGGTTTCACAATCTGACTATAACCTGGAACGTACATTCTCCAGAAACCCAGAATGCCTAAGAAGGCTTGTGTTTCCTTTTTGTTAGTTGGTGGGGACATAGATGTTATTTTGTTAATCACATCCATTGGGATCTGGCGATGACCATCTTGCCACTTAATTCCCAAGAACTGCATGGCTTATGCAGGTCCCTTGACCTTACCTCTTTTTATGGCAAAACCTGCTTTCAAAAGAATCTTGATTATTTTCTTACCTTTCCTGAAAACTTCTCCTGCTGTATTACCCCACACAATGATGTCATCAATGTATTGCAGATGTTCTGGAGCTCCACCCTTCTCCAGTGCAGGCTGGATCAGCCCATGGCAAATGGTGGGGCTGTGTTTCCACCCCTGGGGCAGTCGATTCCAGGTGTACTGGACGCCCCTCCAGGTGAAAGAAAACTGTGGCCTGCACTCTGCTGCTAAAGGAATAGAGAAAAATGCATGAGCAATGTCAACGGTAGCATGTCACTTGGCTGCCTTGGACTCCAGTTCATACTGCAGTTCTAGCATGTCTGGCACAGCAGCACCCAGTGGTGGTGTGACCTCATTCAGGCCACCATAGTCTACTGTGAGCCGCCACTCTCCAGCAGACTTTCACACTGACCATATAGGGCTGTTAAAGGGTGAGCGAGTCTTACTGATCACTCCTTGGGTCTCCAGATGACAAATCAGGTTCTGGATGGGAATCAGGGAGTCTCGGTTAGCGCGATACTGTCATCAATGCACCATGGAAGTAGCAATTGGCACTTGCTGTTCTTTAACCCTCAGCAGTCCCACCACAGAAGGGTCACCTGAAAGGCCAGGTAAGGTAGACAGCTGTGTAATGTCCTCAGTCTCTACAGCTGCTTTACCAAAAGCCCACCCATACCCCTTTGGGTCTTTGACATACCCTTTCTTGAGGAAGTCTATGCCAAGGATGCACGGAGCATCTGGACCAGTCACAATGGGGTGCTTCTCCCATTTATTCCCAGTTAGGCTCACTTCAGGCTCCAGTACAGTCAGTTCTTGAGACCCACCTGTCAGTCCAGAAATAGTGACAGATTCTGTCCCTTTATGATTTGATGGCAATAGGGTGCACTGTGCACCAGTGTCCACAAGGGCTGTATTTTTTTGTGACTCTAATGTGCCAGGCCATCGAATCCACAGAGTCCAATAAACTCTGTTGTCCCTCTCCTCCTCCTGGCTGGAGGCAGAGCACCTCTAATGTCTGTAATTAGTAGATGAGTTTCTACCTGGACTGGAGAACCACCCCCTGCGGATTGGAGCAGCAGTCCTCCTGGAATAATTTGTTCTTCTATCATCTGCGTTACCTTGCAACTCACTTACTCATGCCTGTAGGGCTGAGGTAGGTTTCTTATCCCACTTACTCATGTCCTCTCCATAGTCACAGAGGCAAAACCACAGGATATTTCGTAGTGTGTTGTTTCCTCTGAGTCGGTCTCGTAGGAGGGGGTCTTCTCCTAATGGCTGCAACACGGGTCCACGCGGGGGAAGAATAAGATCTCTCCTCCATCCTAGATAGTTTATCAAACAGTTTCTCAAACAGTTTCTCATTTTTCTCAATCGTTTTCTCAGTTAATCTTTCCACAGCTGCTACAGTGAGGGGACGAGAGAGACTGTCTTCATACCGTCGCATTCTGCTAGCCACTTCATTTACAGTTAGTGAATCATCATCAACTCCTCCCCAAATCAGCACTGACAAGGTATGGGAATACTTTGGTGGTGCACTCTGTACAAACTTTTGCAACATAGGTCGTCTACATGGCATTTCATCAGGATCTACATTCACTCGCCAGTCACCATAAATCACCTCTTTCACAGCCATTTCTCTCAGGTATTTAATACCTTTCTCTATGCTGGTCCATTTAATCGGGCGTCATTCAATATCATCCTTAAAAGGATATCTGCCTTTTACGGCTGATACGAGTCGCCTCCAGAGACTGAGAGTCTGTGACTTTTTCCCAAGAGCTTTATCTTTACCGCCCTCTCTGGCCAGATTTCCTAGCTGCCTAGCTTCACTACCATCTAACTCCATGCTATCAGCCCCATTATCCCAGCATCGGAGCAACCAGGAGACAAGTGTCTCACCATCATTCCGGGTAAAATCCTTTCTCATATTTCGCAGATCCTTCATAGAGAAGGATTTAATGATCACCTCTGTATCTGATTCCTCCTCCTGGGCTGATGCAGGAGCCTCTCCCCTATCGTCTTTAGAAGACCTCTTTCCTCGATCTTCATCAGAAGAGTCCTCCCCCCGCTATCTGGCTTTACTTGGTCTTTATCACAAGGGACAGAGGAACTTACTGACCTCTTCTTTTTCCTTCTGGTCATCGGGGCAACTTGTACCGGTGCTGATGGAGTTTGAGTAGTGCATATCGTACAACACCTATTCCTGCACCAAGATTTAAAGAGAAACCACCCCTGCACCCCATGCAGGAAAATCGACACCAAAAGCATGATTTTAGGAACGCAACTGTCATTCACGATACCCAACGGAGATCCCTCTCCTGGCTCTGATGGTGACAATTTGACGTAAGAAGTAAAGGGCTAAGTGAACATGTCCATGGTAAAATTCAAAGTATAATTCGTATAAGTAGTAACAGAATCCATTACGTAATGCCCAAGGTATGAAGGTAAAGAAGCTATACATTCAATCACAGGCTGGATCAGAATTAAAAACAGCAGCAAAATAGCACATTTGAACCACCGCATACAGACAGAAAGAGCAAGCAATACAACACATAAGGCAAGCTAAGCATTGTCGTATCAATTAACTTTAAAGTAATGCCTACAAAGAGATGATACAACAATCTGTTTAGCAACGACATGATGTGAGCTGTCTGTATCAATCTCTGAGTAAATTGGAATTCAAACTATTCAGACCATCTATCAGAACTCTGGTAGTGCCACAGTTGGGCCACAGTCGGGCCCCACGTTGGGCGCCAATAAATCTGTCGTGGTTTTGGCCGGATTGGCCGATCAGAATGACAGATGGCCCTCCCCCCCCCTCTCCTCAGAGAAGAGAGGAAGAGATAAGGAGATTTACGAGTTTAGAAAAAGAACTAAACTACTTTAATGAAAATAATAATAAATAAGGAAATAAGAAATAATAATAAAATAAAATTTAAAAAAAGTATACAATATATACAAAACCGTATCCAGCTCCCAGGATGACGATCACGTCACCAGCAGGCACAGGGAAAGTCCCAGACTGGAGTCAGCGACGGACAGGAGCTGAATTCTGGAACTAGAGTCAGGAATGCTCGGATCGGGATCAAAGGCAGACGAACAGACAGGGTCCTCCTCAGACGTCGGCCACTGAAGAAAAAGTGAGCCAGAGCAGCCTTGCCCCTTTGATCCCTCAGCTTTTATACTGAGCGTGATGCTGTCGCATTAAAGGACTGTAGTTTCGATATTTGTCTGTCAGAGTCCCAGGACTTTCACTGATTTACTATCAGAGTCCCAACAAAGGACTTTCACTGAACCAGATTCACAAATAATCGAAATTAGTTATTTTATTGAGAGCGACAGTCTCAGATTCAAGATTGCCATTGATAACTAACTAACTACAATAGCACTAATTACTTAAGGCTAATATTGCTAGCAAAAATCATGATAGTACAACAACCCGGGGTAACATTCACCAGAGGGTGAAAGGCGCAGCGCTTACCCAGAAAGGTATCCCTGCCTGGGGTGGAGGAAGAGAACACAGCCCATTGACTGGTCCATCAGGTATCAAGTTTCTTCTCTCCCAATTTAACAGTCATTTTCTCCATCCTTTTATCCCCAAAATTATGAGGTTTCCCTCCCCTAGGTGACGTGTAGTATGATTTGGGTGGAGAGACAAAGTGCTATAGTCATATATGTTTAGCATGATCTCTAAAATCTTCATTAGCATATACAGGGGTGTCAACTTTAATACGCATTTCACAGGTAATGAGGCAAAGGTCAGTCACCGGGCATGGTAGCCTCTCAAGGAAACAAAGAGCTACACTAAGTCTGTTATCTTGATTTTACTGTCTCTGCTGATGAAAAGCAGGGCTGTCCTGGCTCCCCAAGACTACCCCGTTATTTATGTATCCTGTGACAGCCAGACAAGCCTTCACTCTCCTGGGTTGCACAAGAGATAGCAAAGCCAGTCTTAATTGCTCTTTGAGCACAGAGACTTCACCTCATTACCCAAATTCCACAGATGCATATGGGATGGAATACCCTGTTGGTCAGTTTTGGGTCACCTGTCCTGTCCGCTCCTCCCTGCAGGTGGGACCCCTCTACGCTTCTCCGCTTCCGACCCTCTAATGGGGCAAACAGCGAAGTTAGCTGACCTTGGTTGTTATAGCAATAAGTATAAGCAAGAGCCTCTCTGCCTACCATTCCTTGGTATAATCAGGTCTTATCACTCTGAGAGTGAAGAGTTTCTGAACAATATGCTGTTAATTTCAGAGTTTAGTCAGTTAGAAGAGGCCCAGCTAAAAAGCAAAATTACAAATCAGAAAATTGGTTCTGTTTTACCTCAAACCAGAATATATAGGTTCTTAGGATTGCCAGTGATAAATACACTGTCTGCAAAGCACGTGCAAATAAAAGTATTGTTACATATACAAAATGCATGACAAAGTTATAAACAATACAGCCTGGCTATAAATGTAGGAAAGAGATTCTCTAGAGAAATTCCTAAGTTTCCCAAGAAAGCACTCAGTATAATCTAAGTCTTACCCAAAGGCGTCCCTATGGGGGGGAAGGAAGGCTCAGCTCGTCGACTGATCCCGGAAGTCAGTGATGGAGTTCTTCGCGATGGTATCTTCCCTGATATCCCCCCTCTCTTGGGCTATTTTTATACTATTTGTTATCTTCAAGGTGGAGTTTGAGTGACTTTAGTCATACATACTTTAATTATGATTGGTGTAAAATTCTCTCGCTTCACATTTAAAGGTATAGTTTATGAGAAATTCAGGGCGCAGACTCAAGGAGGAGTGGTCGCACCTTGGAGGTGGGTAGCCTTTGGGATGGAGGTGTGTTTTGGTATTATAATGACATTATAATGAGCAAAGTTCGCACAAAGGACAGCATTTTATCAAAATTTGACAAAATGTTGGCTCAGGGCAGCGAGCAGGCAGCTAATTGGCAGCTTATCTGTTTCACGGTACCATCCTGTTCCTGTATCTGCATGAGACAAGGTGACAGAATAATTATCTTCCGTCCCGTATCTAAGCATCGTACAGAGAATCGCAGATGTTGCATTTCATGCCAGACGCAGCTGTTTTCTACCTCAGAAGCCTCTTGATTTTATACTTTTCCTTAATGTGTGAACAATGCCGTACTTTTGTATTTTTGGCCAATTTAGTAATTATTCCACAAGCAGAGAGAGGGTGGTTAACAACAGTTGTTCATTGCCTCCTATATTACAAAAATGAGAGAGTGTCAGATTAAATAAGCAGGTGACTGGATTAAAGCAAACAAAAGGAGATGCTTCACACCATGTATGGTTAAAGCTGGGGAACATTTTGGCACGGAACAAGTTCAGTGTTGTAAATGTACATGATTTCAAAAAGTGACTGGACAAATTCACAGAAGGAGATCCATCAAAGGTTATTACAGTCAGATGTTATCTCTGGCTTTAAAAAATCCTGAAACTTAGATTTCTGGCAGCTGGGAAACAATTTTACACACTCATCCTGTTCCTATATTCTTCCCTAAACATCTGATATTAGCTGCTGTTGAAGACATCTTATGCTGCTAGATGGGTCTTGGTCTAACCTGGTATAAGCTCTCCTTGTGCTCTGTTAAACATGAAGTGCAGAAGGGTTCTGAGAACGTTTAATTAAATTTTACAGAAAGTAAAGGCCCAAAAGGGCCCCAAAGGAAGCAACTTTCACCAGTCACAGCAAATATATCTTCCCTGTAAGAATTCTAGAACAAAGAGGGAAAAGAAGAAAGAAAAAAAACCAACCCCAAACAGCAAAACAAAAACAAAACATGAACTTGGTCAAGAAGAAAAAAACAAATTTTGACAAGGGGAAGGGGGGATGATAGGGTCATCTCCAAGGGTGACAAACTTTTTTCAGCAGTAGGTATGGCAGGAAGCCCCAGATTTTCCTTCAGCCTTCTTCAGCTTTTCAGCTGCAGCCCCTCACCAATGTGTTGCTTTTTGGCGTGGTCATGCAGACTGTTTGTAACCCCAGCCTCTGCAAGAAGCTTAAGGGAAGTGTTACCTTCCCCCAGAACTACACAGCAAGGGAAGAGGGGGATAAACCGGCAAAAATGTGGCCCTAAACTAGTGGTCACTGTGATACTGGACAATGGAGGCCACAGCTACGGCTGCAATGGTTCCTGTCATGGACAGCACCATCCTGTTACGGGGTCATTGCTGGAGGATGATTCTGCCCATCTACTCCGCTCTGGTGAGACCCCACATTGAGTACTGCATCCAGATCTGGGGCCCCCAACATAAGAAGGACATGGACCTGTTGGAGTGAGTGTACAGGAGGGCCACAAAGATGATCAGAGTATATATCAGTAGGAAGGTGTACACTCCCAGCAGTGGACAGCAAATGTCGGACACTGTGAGCACTACGGTTCAGGAGGAAGGGAAGGCTTCAGGGGTCCAACACCGGGGGAAGAATTTCTCAGGATCACAGCCATCAAGGAAGAGAAAAACTCCTCAGCAAACTTTCTAATTGATATTGAATGTGACGTTCATGATATGAAATAATCCTGTTGGCCAGCTTGGGTCAAGTGCCCGGGTCTTGCTCCTCCTCATCCCTGCACCTGTCTAGCTCGAAACCACTGAGACCTTGAAACCTGCATACCATAGCTGGCTATAAAGTAAATATTTCCACAAATTCAGACACTAGAGTCTTCTAAAAATACAGTTTTCCCAAGCATTAGAAGAGACCTTACTGAAAAGTAAAATTATTGAAAAAGAAATCAATCCCGTGTGTCATGGTTTGGGCCGTACTAGCCACTGAAAATGAATGACAGGTGCTCTACCCCACCTCTCTCTCCAAGGAGAGGAGGGAGAGAGAGAGACATATGAGTTTAGAAGAAACTCAACTACTTTAATGAAAGTATTAATAATAAAATAAAAGGAAAATAATGATATATATACAATATATAAAAACCTTATCAAGCTCCCAGGATGATGATCACATCACCAGCAGGCACTGGGGAAATCACAGACTGGACTCAGTGACGGACGGGAACTGGATTCTAGATGTGGAGTCAGGAATGCACAGATCAGGACCAAAGGCAGATGAACAGACAGGGTCCTCTTCGGACACCGACCATTGAAGAAAGAGAGCTGACCCTTTGATTCCTCAGCTTTTATACTGAGCATGGGGCAGATGGGATGGAATACCCTGTTGGTCAGTTTTGTGTCACCTGTCCTGTCCGCTCCTCCCCGCAGGTGGGACCCCTCTACGCTTTTCTGCTTCCAACCCTCCAACGGGGCAAATAACGAAATTAGCTGACCTTGGTTGTTATAGCAATAAGTATAAGCAAGAGCCTCTCTGCCTACCATTCCTTGGTATAATCAGGTCTTATCACTCTGAGAGTGAACAATTTCTGAACAATATGCTGTTAATTTCAGAGAGTTTCAGAGAGTTCAGTTAGTTAGAAGAGGCTTAGCTGCAAAGTAGAATTACTGAACAGAAAATTGGTTCTGTTTTTACCTCAGATCAGGACATTCCACCCTTATTCCATACCATTTGCATCGTGCTCAGATCACTAATACTTTTTATCTATCAAATCTACACACACACACACACACATATAGATACACACAGATCACTCATTTATGATTTATCTTTTTACACAAAAGTTTGCTAAGTCCATTTAGTTCATAACTGCAGGAATTTATCTATCATAGCAGACTCTCAGGACAGGAAAGATGGTATGGTTGCACTCTATGTGAGAGAGCAACTGGAATGCATCGAGCTCTCACTCGGGGCGGATGAAGAGAGGGTTGAGAGCTTATGGGTAAGGATTAAGGGGCAGGCAAATATGAGGGACACTGTTGTGGGTGTTTATTACAGGCCACCTGATCAGGATGGGGAAGCTGATGAGGCCTTCTACAGACAGCTGAAGGCAGCCTCGCAATCGCAGGCCTTGGTTCTCATGGGGGACTTCAGTCACCCCGATATATCTGCTGGGAAGACCACACAGCCAGACATGCACAGTCCAGGAGGTTCCTCCAGTGCATTGATGATAACTTTTTGACACAGGCGGTGCAGGAGCCAATGAGGAGAGGAGCTCTCCTGGACCTAGTACTGGCAAACACAGAGGGACTGGTGGAGGACATGAAGGTTGGGGGCAGCCTTGGCTGCAGTGATCATGAAATGATAGAGTTCAGGATCATGGGCACTATCCACAAAACAACAAGAAGTAACATTACAACCTTGGACTTCAGGAGGGCTAACTTTGACCTCTTCAAGAAACTGCCTGGAGAGATCCCGTGGGCTAGGGCTCTGGAAGGCAAAGGGGCTCAAGAGAGCTGGTTGGTATTCAAAGACCACTTCCTCCAAGCTCAGGATCGGTGCATCCCTAAGAGAAAGAAATCGGGCAAGGGACGCAGGAGACCTGCATGGCTGAGCAGGGAGCTTCTGAAAAAGCTCAAGTGGAAGAAGGAAGTTACAGCATGTGGAAGAATGGACTGACCACTTGGGAAGATTACAAGAATGCCACCAGAGTGTGCAGGGATGAAATGAGGAAAGCCAAGGCCTCCTTGGAATTAAACCTGGCAAGGGATGTCAAGCTCAACAGGAAGGGCTTCTTCAAGTATATTGGAGGCAAAAGGAAGACCAGAGAAGTTGTGGGGCCACTGTTGAATGAGACAGGAACCATGGTGATGGAGGATGTGGATAAGGCGGAGTTACTGAATGCCGCCTTTGCTTCGGTCTTTACTGCTCGGCCCAGCCCTCAGGAGACCCAGGCCTTGGGGAAAGTAACGGGGAAAGAGGAAGACGTCCCCTGGGTTGAGGAGGATCGAGTGAGGGATCAATTAGGTCAATTAGATATTCACAAGTCCGTGGGCCCTGATGGGATGCACCCGAGAGTGCTGAGGGAGCTGGCAGAAGTCATTGCTGGGCCACTCTCCATCATCTTTGAAAGGTCCTGGAGAACAGGCGAGGTGCCTGAGGACTGGAGGAAAGCCAATATCACTCCAGTCTTCAAAAAGGGCAAGAAGGAGGACCCGGGGAATGACAGGCCGGTCAGCCTCACCTCCATCCCTGGAAAGATGATGGAACAGCTCATTCTGGGACTCATCTCAAGGCATGTGGAGGAAAAGAAAGCTATCGGAAGTACTCAACATGGATTCACCAAGGGGAAATCATGTCTGACTAATGTGATAGCCTTCTATGATGGCATGACTGGATGGAGAGATGAGGGGAGGGCAGTGGATGTTGTCTACCTTGACTTCAGCAAGGCTTTCGACCTCGTCTCCCACAGCATCCTCATAGGGAAGCTTAGGAAGTGTGGGTTAGATGAATGGACAGTGGGGTGGATTCAAAACTGGCTGAAAGAGAGAGCTCAGAGGGTCGTGATTAGGGGCACAGAGTCTAGTTGGAGGTCAGTGACAAGTGGTGTTCCCCAGGGGTCAGTACTGGCTCCAGTCCTCTTCAATATATTCATCAATGACCTGGATGAGGGGATAGAGGGCACCCTCAGCAAGTTTGCTGCTGACACAAAGCTGGGAGGGGTGGCTGACACAGCAGAAGGCTGTGCCGCCATACAGAGAGACCTGGACAGGCTGGAGAGTTGGGCAGAGAGAAACCTTATGAAATTCAACAAGGGCAAGTGTAGGGTGCTGCACCTGGGGAGGAACAACCCCCTGCACCAGGACAGGTTGGGGGCTGACCTGCTGGAGAGCAGCTCTGTGGAAAGAGACCTGGGAGTCCTGGTGGACAACAGGATGACCATGAGCCAGCAATGTGCCCTTGTGGCCAAGAAGGCCAATGGCATCCTGGGGTGCATCAAGAAGAGTGTGGCCAGCAGGTCAAGGGAGGTCATCCTCCCCCTCTACTCTGCATTGGTGAGGCCGCACCTGGAGTACTGTGTCCAGTTCTGGGCTCCCTGGTTCAAGAAGGACAGGGAACTGCTGGAGAGGGGACAGCAAAGGGCTACCAAGATGATGAGGGGACTGGAACACCTCTCTTATGAAGAAAGGCTGAGGGACTTGGGTCTTTTCAGTCTGGAAAAAAGACGCCTGACTGGAGACCTTATCAATGCTTATAAATACTTAAAGGGTGGGTGTCAGGAGGATGGGGCCAGGCTCTTTTCAGTGGTGCCCAGTGACAGGCCAAGAGGTAATGGGCACAAACTTGAACATAGGAAGTTCCACCTAAACATGAGGAGGAACTTCTTTCCTTTGAGGGTGGCAGAGCACTGGAACAGGCTGCCCAGAGAGGTGGTGGAGTCTCCATCTCTGGAGACATTCAAAACCCGCCTGGACGTGTTCCTGTGCAACCTGCTCTAGGTGACCCTGCTTTGGCAGGGGAGTTGGACTAGATGATCTCCAGAGGTCCCTTCCAACCCTATGGTTCTATGATTCTATGAAAGTCATTGTGGTTCATGCCCATGGGTAGCATGTCCACCTTGAAGAGTTTGCTGGACGCCACTTGATGAAGATAGCTCAGGTTTCATCACTACTATGTTTTCCTGAAAAACACTTCTTGAACACTGTTAGTATTATGTAGCAATCAATCAACATCATATAGCTCAGAATTTAGTATTCTCACCCAGGGTTAAATTTCCTTGAGGTACACATTGAACTTCTCCGTTCTCCAGCATCACCCACCAAGTACATGCAGGTCCTTGAGCAAAAACAGTCCCACAAATGGGTTTGCCTTTGCCTGAGGCAGGAAAAACCCAAACAGTTTTCCATAACATGTTCCTTTCGTGCACCACAGGGACTTTATCCCCTTCTACATACTGTACCAGGACACCATGTCACTCAAACCAGGACAGGTGCGGTTGGCACATTGGAGGGAAGGGATGCCATCCAGAGGGACCTGGACAGGCTTGAGAGGTGGGCCCGTGTCAGCCTCATGAAGTTCAACCAGGCCAAGTGCAAGGTCCTGCACGTGGGTAGGGGCAATCCCAAGCACAAATACAGGTTGGGTGGAGATTGGGTTGAGAGCAGCCCTGAGGAGGACTTGGGGGAGTTGGTTGATGAGAAGCTCAACATAACCTGGCATTGTGAGCTCACAGCCCAGAAAGCCAACCGCATCCTGGGCTGCATCAAAAGAAGCATGGCCAGCAGGGCGAGGGAGGTGATTCTGCCCCTCTACTCTGCTCTCGTGAGACCCCACCGGGAGTACTGCGTCCAGCTCTGGGGCCCCCAACATAAGAAGGACATGGACCTATTGGAGTGGGTCCAGAGGAGGGCCACGAAGATGATGAGAGGGCTGGAGCACCTCTCCTATGAAGACAGGCTGAGAGAGTTGGGGTCGTTCAGCCTGGAGAAGAGAAGACTCCGGGGAGACCTCATAGCAACCTTCCAGTACCTAAAGGGGGCTTACAGGAAAGATGGGGAGGGACTCTTTATGAGGGAGTGGAGCGATAGGATAAGGGGTAACGGTTTTAAACTGAAGGAGGGGAGATTTAGATTAGATATTGGGAAGAAATTCTTTACTGTGAGGGTGGTGAGGCACTGGAACAGGTTGCCCAGGGAAGCTGTGGCTGCCCCATCCCTGGAGGTGTTCAAGCCCAGACTGGATGGGGCTTTTAAGCAGCCTGGTCTAGTGGGAGGTGTCCCTGCCCATGGCAGGGGGGTTGGAACTAGATGATCTTCAAGGTCCCTTCCAACCCAAACTGCTAATAAGATCATAGCCCTGCAGGCATGCGCACGTCTCTAACTCCTCCTGTTTATTCCACATGCTATGTGCATTTGCATTAGAAGCATTTAAGTTGTGCCCCTGATGAACCTGACTTACTGGCTGGGGTGGCTGTAATTCCTTTGTGCTGCACTGCAGGTGCTCTCCTGCTGACCTGTTACCCTTCTCCAGGCTCTGGGCCTCTGTTACTGGCACTGGCATCAAACTGGTAGGAGTGGAATGGATTGAGGTTCCCCTCCCCTGGCAACTCTAGTTTAAAGCCCTCTTCACAAGGTTGGCAAGCCTCTGACCAAACATGCTCTTCCCCTTTTCTGACAAGTAGACCCCATCAGGCCTTAGTAGACCAGGTTTCTCAAAGCAAGTCCCATGGTCTAAGTAGCCAAACCCCTGGCTGTGGCACCAGTCCTGTAGCCATTTGTTGATTTGCCAGATTCGATTGGCCCTATCAACCCCCTTCTCTTTGACTGGGAGGACTGATGAAAAAACTGCCTGCGCTCCAGATTCCCTGACTACCTCTCCCGGGGCTCTGTAATCTTTCTCGATACTCCTCAGACTGCTTCTGTCAGTATCACTGGTGTAAACCCAAGTAATAAAAAATAAACCCTATCTGCATACCTGTATTTCACATCTCACTATCATCAGGTTCTGCATGCTCCCGGGCAAGACAGATTGGAGTAGTAAGAGGAGGGTAGCCCAGCAAACACTTAGTCTATAGAGATGAAGGATGGGGAGGAATGTGGGTGCTGTTTCTTACTAAATGCGTTTAGGGGTGAAAAGAGACAGTTGAGCTGCTGGGTGGTTCTGCTACCATGTGCATTTAAGCTAGCCGTGAACAAATTTAGGCCACGGTTAGATAAAGGTTGATAGGTTGCTGTTTATCTGTGTTTTATCACACAGATAAAAATTAGTTAAAGGAATATTTTTAGTGAGATAATAGAAGATATTATTGTAGATTGTGTTTTAAGACCACAAAGATTAATTACTGTTCATTAAAGTACATTCTTTTGTAGCAAACTTATTCATACTGCATTGTTTTTAAGATTTGGACACCAGAAGAGTAACTATTTGCCACAGCGTTGGATCAGCGAAAAGGCTATCCCTAGTTAGGGAAGTCTTCCTAAGGGCTCCCTTTTTGCTGAGTGGGAAAGTCTTAATCTTCACAGAATTATAGGATAGAATCACAGAATTGTCTAGGTTGGAAGGGACCTTTCAGATCATCGAGTCCAACCATTAACCTAACACTGCCAAAACCACCACGAAACCATGTCCCAGAGTGCCACATCTACCCAACTTTTAAATACCTCCAGGGATGGTGACTCAACCACTGCCCCGGGCAGCCTGTTCCAATGTTTGATAACCTTTTCTGTTAAGAATTTTTTCCTAATATCTATCCTAAACCTCCCCTGGCGCAAACTGAGGCCATTTCCTCTTGTCCTATTGCTTGTTACTTGGGAGAAGAGATCAAGCCCCACCTCTCTACACCCTCCTTTCAGGTAGTTGTAGAGAGCGATAAGGTCTCCCCTCAGCCTCCTTTTCTCCAGGCTAAACAACCCCAGCTCCCTCAGCCGCTCCTAATACGACGTGTGCTCTAGACCCCTCACCAGCTTCGTTGCCCTTCTCTGGACCCACTTCAGCACCTCAATGTCTTTCTTGTAGTGAGGGGGGTTTACATCTTGGGTTTTTGTTTTTAAGATGGTTTTAAACAACAGGACATCAGCAAGTACCAGGAGAAGAGCAAGAATAAAAAGAACAGAAAGCGTAAAAAGGGAAAATACTAACTCTTTGTAAACAGGAAAAACCTCTAAGAGAGGAAAAGTTCTCTTTCTGCCATCCTTTTTGCCCTAGGATCCAAAAAACTAATTCAAAAGGACATTTTACTTCCTATGAGCTGTAATTCTCGAGTGGTGGTGTTGTCCGAAAAGTGGATTCATTGTCCGGTACGCAATAAACCAATTCTCACACACGGGGGAGATACTGCATTTTATTTAGGCCTGAGCGCTCAGTGGATTTCCACAAATCAAGCAGACTCCATGCTGGTTTCCTCATTATATTTATACACAAAAGTTACAAGATAGTAAATTCCCAGTTACAATGATTGGTTAGTAATTTACATATAATTATAATATCTGCTGTGTCATTCTCTTCAATCACTGCACTTGCATGGAGGAAGGGTCTTCACCTGGGCAAGGATCTTCTTGATCTGTGGGTGTGTTTTAGTATTATAATGAAGACAGTTCAGTCAAGGACACCTGGACTTGGGTTTTCACTGCCAAATTGGCATTGTTTGTAGAAACATCTTGATTAGATGTTCATTTAAGGTCTTAGTGTCCCAGGAAGACCAAATAATAAGGCTACAGGTGTTCCTTCAAACAATTCCCTTTGATCCTCCCCTTAGCAACTACTTAGCAACTATCTACAATCATCCTTAACTATGGAGCCAGTACATAAAGCTTGATTAACTACAGAACCATGGCTAACTTTAAATTTGATGATAGATATCAGTGTTATCAAGCTTTCCACAGGAAAAAACAGTAGCAAGTTACTGGGTTTGGGGGTTCCTTTTTTTTTTTTTCTCTCTTTTGGAACTTTTGGTGGTATTGTCCTGCAGGTGCCTTAGTAGTGAACAAACTGTAAATAGGATTATTTGGAAATAGTAGAAACCAGGTTTGAAACCGGGTGGCTTGAAGCTTTGAATTAGGATGATATATAGAAAACACATTTCAAGAAAATGGTGTGTTTCAGTTGTTTGAGAAGCGAGATTTGAGAAGTAAGGACGCTAGGTATCAGTCTGCCCTTCTCACGACGATTTCTGTTGGAGCACGAAATACTCTTCCACTGCTCCAATTCTAATTGGATTCTGATTGTGGGCTATTCTGCCAGAACTAGGAGCAATGGGAATTTTCAAGGCGTTTCTTTTTAAGACCACAGTGATTATATTTATTCCAAGGTATTCTTTTCCTCTGTGAGCCCCCACATAAAGGGGGTCCCTGGTCTTCTGCTGTCCTTGTATGTATCATCTGAAACTAGGAACAGTGAGGCATAATTAGGAAGTAACCCTTTGTGTCACTTTCTTTGGGTTGTTGCTCCTGGGCTCAAAGCAGAATTGGCACTTTAAAGGCGGGTGGATTGTTTTCCTTTGCATAAGAAAGAGGTAACACTAATTCTGTATTAGTGTTTCCCATAATGGAAGGAGCTGCTTCTCTCCCGTTAAAAACAATAGCCTTACAAATAAACTGTGATATTAGCGGTTGCTTTCGAAGCGGTTCTTTGAGAGCTTGTGAGGTCGACATCTAAAGATATTTGACTTCATTCTTAAATGAATTAAACTCTGGAGGGGGAAGAGGAAGGACAGATGTCTTCATCTGAAGTTTATTAACTCACCACCTCCCTCTCCGGCCTGATTTTTTGGGGAAAAAACTTTTTTTTAGAGGGCTTTGAGACATGTCCCACCAAATACTCTTTCTCACCAAACCACCTCCCTGCCGCCCCCGCCGGCACTACGGCGGCAGGGCTTTCCCGTAGCGCTTGCCTCATGCTAGCCCCACCCCGCGGAGAGCCGGGCGAGGAAACAGCGACGCAGCGCTGAAATCTCAGCGATAAGGCGCTTTTCTTCCTTCCCACGGGAAGCAGGACCCAGTCACCGGGGGCAGCCCAGGAAGACGCAGAGCTCCCGGCATTCTTCGGAAGGCTCCTGGGAAGATGCTCCAGCACTTTGAGACAGATCTACGCTTTTTTCCGGGGGGGGGGGATGTTTTTATTTCCCCCCCTTTCCACTAAAGACGGCCCCGGTCACTCCGCGGCCCAGCACAGCCCATCCTGGTGGGGCGAGGGCGGGGGTCCGGGGCGGGCGACGAGGCGCCCTGCGGGGGGAGAGGGCACGGCGCCGTCCGGAACCGCCGCTCTCCCCGCCGCGCTCTGACGCTGAGAGCCCTGTGATGGGCCCCCTCGCTATAAGGCAGGGAGGAAGGACGCCTTCTCTGGGACTTGGCTACAGTCTTCCTTAAGGCCCGGCAAGCTGCCCACCTTCACCCTCCATCCTCGCTAGCCTCCTCCTTCTCCCCTCTCCTCCTCCCAGGACTAGGCGCGCTCCCTCCTGCCCCGCATCCTTTAATGTCTGGGGGCCGAGGTGAGGAGAAAGAAGGGGGAACCGACTTCCAGGCGCGGCGGCACAGCGTCTCTGTCACCGAAATCGGGAATGAACTTCTTAACACCAATGTAGTCTTAAGAAGCAGGCATTCTTTTATTCGTCGCCGGGGACATGGGGGATCTCTCCACCTAACGTCCACTGAATGCGAGATTCACAGAGATGTATATCCATACAGAATATGCATGATCATTACATTTCCCAGCACTCATTGCCATATTCATTACATTTCCGGAACTCATTTCCATATTCACATCACCTTGGCACATGCGCATTAAGTCTGTTAGGGGCTTCATGGTAGGACTTGGGTGGTTCCTAGTGGTGTTCAGTGGTCGCACAGGAGTGAACTCTCAGTGAACTTTTGGCCGTTCTTTCCATATAAGGCCTTAACTTGGAGTTCTGTTTGTCCCGCTCTTTGACCACTATGGCTGGTTTGAGCTGATAATAGAGGAATCTCTTTGTGTGGATTGGGGAAGATAAATGCAGAAGCTTTTGCAACTCCTCCATTTATTTTGCAAGCTTGTTATCTGTCCCTCCAGTCTCTTCGAGGACGTGGTATTCTTTGCTGTTTGTTCTTCACAAGGAGTTCTAGTTGCACATTTACCTATTTACCAGACTCTCAGTCCCTGATTGTAACATCTCCGCCCCCCCGCTACCTGAAATAAAAGCTCTCGAAACCAAAAGTAGTTTAGAGAGGAGATATTGCTTTATTCAACGTCGGGTGCTAGGGGGAAAACCCACAAATCTAGCACACCTCACTGGGAATATTCACCCAGTATTTATACACAAAAGATTCTCATAATTCCACCTACCTAATACATAACTCCACCTAGGCTTACATATTCATTAGGATGACTGAATAGCCTTTTTGCACATGTGTACTAAGTTTTGCTGCATTGGCAAAACACTTCTGCGCAAGCGTGAGCTTCTCGGTGGTCATTTGGGTAAGGAGACCCTTCTTCACATTATCCTTTTAAGGTATTGAGTCATCTCAGGACAGTAAAAGTTGACTGTAAGTTTGGCAACTTCTTGAGGATGATAAGGAAGTTCCTTGAAGTAGCCACAGCTCTGTCCTAATTGGTATAGGAGTACATACTTGATGCACAAAAGAACCTTGAGGTGATTAACTACTTCTTGTTATCCCATCCTTGGTGATGAGCTACTTCTGGCTGTCTCCTCGTTATCACTATCTGTAACATCAGCTCAGTGACTATTTTCTCACACAGTAAGAAGGTTAGTAGGAAACAACATTTTAGTTAGCATATGGTTATAAACAAAGCAGAGACCTGTCTTTGGTAACAGTGTCATGGGATTCTTTATTGTCAGCACCTCAAATATAGAATTCCAAAGGGAAATTCTTTACCGCAATGTGCATGTGGTGCCCCAGCCTAGTTCTGAGGGACGCTAATCATTAGTAACACATAGGTTATATAGAATATATAGGTGGGCTATCGCCCAATTACAGTTCTAAGTTTATCTACAGTCAGCCAATCAGGCCTTAATGTTTGTGTGCATAGTGGGGTTTCCTTTGCATGGCTGTGTGAACAGAGACAGTGGTCTGGGCTGTTTTTCATCCTTTGCTACATGCTCAGAATTAGTTTCCATGGATTTGTTATCAGGCAAGGTCATTGTAACTAGCTGAACTTTCATTCTTCATTGTCTTCCCTCCTTGAGTTCATGGAAAGCTCACCAAAATGAGGGTAAAGTTCATCCTATTAAGTGTCCTAAATTTGTATTTTCTTCACAGCCTCCCCTTTTCTTTTGACCAGCACGGTCAGATTTGATTAAGTCACTCAGTAGGTGATCATGGAATCATAGAATCATAGAACTGTTTAGGTTCTCAGATCATTGAGTCCAACCATCAACCTAACACTGCCAAAGCCACTACTAAACCATGTTGCTAAGCACCACGTCTACCTGTCTTTTAAATACCTCCAGGGCTGTCAATTCCACCACTTCCCTGAGCAGGCTGTTCCAATGTTTGACAACCCTTTCAGTGTAGAAATTTTTCCTAATATCTAACCTAAACCTCCCCTGGTGCAACTTGATGTCATTTCCTCTTGTCATAGAATCATAGAATCACAGAATGGTTCGGGTTGGAAGGGACCTTAAAGATCATCTAGTTCCAAACCCCCTGCCATGGGCAGGGACATCTCCCACTAGATCAGGATGCTCAAAGCCCCATCCAGCCTGGCCTTAAAAACTTCCAGGGATGGGGCTTCCACCACCTCTCTGGGCAACCTGTTCCAGTGTCTCACCACCCTCATGGTGAAGAACTTCTTCCTAACGTCCAGTCTGAATCGTCCCATCTCTAGTTTTAATCCATTCCCTCTAGTCCTACCATTACCCAACATCCTAAAAAGTCCCTCACCAGCTTTCTTGTAGGTCCCCTTAAGATACTGGTAGGCCACTATAAGGTCTCCTCGGAGCCTTCTCTTCTCCAGACTGAACAACCCCAACTCTCTCAGCCTGTCCTCATAGGAGAGGTGCTCCAGCCCTCTCATCATCCTCGTGGCCCTTCTCTGGACACGTTCCAGCACGTCCATATCTTTCTTGTAGTAGGGGCTCCAGAATTGGACGCAGTACTCCAGGTGGGGTCTCACGAGAGTGGAGTAGAGGGGGAGAATCACCTCCCTCGACCTGCTGGCCATGCTTCTCCTGATGCAGCCCAGGATATGATTGGCTTTCTGGGCTGCAAGTGCACACTGACGACTCATGTTGAGCCTCTCGTCCACCAGCACCCCGCAATTCCTTTTCTTCAGGGCTGCTCTCAAGCCAGTCCCTGCCCAGCCTATATCGGTGCTTGGGATTGCCCTGACCCAGATGGAGGACCTTGCACTTGGTCTTGTTGAACTTCATGAGGCTGACATGGGCCCACCTCTCCAGCCTGTCAAGGTCCCTCTGGATGGCATCCCTTCCCTCCAGCGTGTCAGCTGCCCCACACAGCTTGGTGTCATCGGCAAACTTGCTGAGGGTGCACTCAATGCCACTGTCCATGTCACTGATGAAGATGTTAAACAAGACCGGTCCCAGTACTGATCCTTGAGGGACTCCACTTGTCACTGGCCTCAACTTGGACATGGACCCATTGACAGCCACTCTTTGGGTGCGGCTGTCAAGCCAGTTCTTTATCCACTGAATTGTCCATCCATCAAAGCCATATTTTATCAGCTTGGAGACCAGGATGTCATGGCGGGACAGTGTCAAAGGCTTTACTCAGGTCCAGGTAAATGATGTCCTATTGCTTGTCACTTGGGAGAAGAGACAGACCACCACCTCTCTACAACCTCCTTTCAGGTAGTTGTAGAGAGCAATAAGGTCTCCCCTCAGCCTCCTTTTCTCCAGGCTAAACAATCCCAGCTCCCTCAGCTGCTCCTCATAAGACTTGTTCTCCAGACCCCTCACCAGCTTCGTTGCCCTTCTCTGGACACGCTCCAGCACCTCAATGTCTTTCTTGTAGTGAGGGGCCCAAAACTGGACACAGTACTCGAGGTGAGGCCTCACCAGTGCAGAGTACAGGGGGACGATCACTTCCCTAGTCCTACTCACCACACTATTCCTGATACAGGCCAGGATGGTGTTGGCCTTCTTGGCCACCTGGGCACACTGCTGGCTCATATTCAGGTGGCAGTCCACCAGCACCCCCAGGTCCTTTTCCACTGGGTAGCTTTCCAGCCACTCTTCCCCAAGCTTGTAATGCTGCATGGGGTTGTTGTGACCCAAGTGCAGGACCCAGCACTTGGCCTTGAACCTCATACCATTGGCCTCGGCCTATTGATCCAGCCTGTCCAGATCCCTCTGCAGAGCCTTTCTACTCTCAAGCAGATCAACACTCCCACCTAACTTGGTGTCATCTGCAAACTTACTGAGAGTGCACTCGATCCCCTCATCCTGGTAATGCCTCCTGCACATGGCTGATGGTGTGATCTAGCATAACTCTGCTGCAGTAATTTTGATTTCATCCCTTCTCTTTTTTCTGTTAAGTGACTCCAGATCTCTGAGCTGAAGGACAGATGATAGTTAGCTGTAGTAAAGCTACTGCAGACTTTCCTAGGACTGAAATAAAAAACAGACCAAAGAATTCTTTCCTGATTTGTAAGCAATACAATGTGAAAAGATGACTGCTCAAGGATCTTTTGCTGGCAAGAGCTTGCCTGGTTACAGCTGAAGACCTAAGAGTTGGCTGCAGTTGTGACAATGACTCTCAAGTGCCACCAAGACATGAAGTCCCTTGTGATAGCATTGACTACTTGAAGTCACTCATTTCCTACCTATGTTTCATTATGGTTGCAGCCTTAATAAGACTGTATCTGGTGGGAGGGACCCCACACTGGAGCAGGGGAAAAGTATGAGGAGGAAGGAGCAGCAGAGATAGTGTGTTATGAACTGACTGCAACCCCCTTTCCCTATACTCTTGCGCTGGTTGGGGGTGGAGTGGAGAAGGTAGAAGAGTTGGGAATGAAGGAGTAAAGTTGAGCCTGGGAAGCAGGTGAGGGGAAGGTGGTTTTAGTTTTGTCTTTATTTCTCACTATCTTACTCCATTTTTAATTGGCAAGAAATTAAATTGATCTTCCTCAAGTTGAGTCTGTGCCGGTAATTGGTAAGCGATCTTCCTGTCTTTATATCAACTCACAAGCTTTTCCATCTTCTTTTCTCCTCTTATCCTATTGAGGAGGGGGAATGAGAGAGCAGCTTGGTGGGCACCTGGCAGCCATCCAAGGTTAACCCACAACAGGGCTGAGACTAATTTGCCTAGGGACCACCTTCTCCACCACACTGTCTGACACATGGAGCCTCCTGTGTCTTCCACACATAGATGCACATTGTTGCCTACAGTATTAACTATAAATATCAGACCTTATCTGCTAGAAGCAGACACTGCCCGAAAAACACACTGTCAATTTCAGAGTGTTCAGTCAGTTAGAAGAGACTTAACTGAAAAGTAAAATTACTGTAAAGAAAATTGGTTCTATTCTACCTCAAATCAGGACATACCACCCCTTATTCCGTACCGTTTATGTCATGCTCAGTTCACTACTGTTTGCTATCTTCAAATGTATACACACATATAGATACAGATATATATACAGATCACTAATTTATTTATCTACATAAAAGTTCGTTAAGTTCATTTAGTTCATGATTGCAGGTTTCCATCTATCATAGCAGTCTCTAAAGGCAGGAGAGGTAGTATAAAATTCATCATGGTTCATGCCCATGGGTAGTGTGTCCATACTGAAGAGTTTGCTGGATGCCACTTGATGAAGCTAGCTCCAGTTTCATCACCATTATGTTATCCTGAAAAACACTTATTGAACACTGTTAGTATTATATAACAATTAACAGCACGTAACACTTACCCTGGTGGGTTTGAGGGAGTGTGATGTGGTCAATTTGCCAAGTCTCCCCATACTTATATTTCAGCCATCATCCCCCATACCACAAAGGTTTTAACGGTTTAGCTTGCTTGATTGCAGCACGTTTCACAGTCGTGGATAACCTGCGCAATAGCGTCCATAGTTAAGTCCACCCCTCAGTCACAAGCCCATCTATATGTTGCATCCCTTCCTTGATGACCTGAAGTGTCACAGGCCCACCGAGCTAAAAATAGTTCACCTTTATGTTCCCAGTCCAAATCTATTTGGAAAATTTTAGCAGCCTGATGCGCTTGCTGATTGTTTTGATGTTCCTCAGTGGCCTGACTCATGGGTACGTTGGTGAGGGATAATTGCTGGAGGTGACTTAGAAACTAAAGTTATATTCACATTTTAAGAAAAGGTACAGCATTGAAGAAACTTCCAGGGTGGAGCACAGCTGATATGCAAGGAATGTATTCCACCAGAGTTCCCTAGGCTGCATAACCTGCAATCTTAGAGTCAGCAGATTCTAAGGTGGAAAAAACCAGCATGGAGAGTGGGGCGCTGTGAAGATACCGTAGCCAAACTCTGTGCATCAGTGCAGGGAATGTGAACTTACGGTACTATGAATACTGATGAGCTGCATAGTTGTTACCCTGAGCCAACAGTTTCTTATTTTTGTAGAAATCATGCCCTTAAGTTGAACTTTGCTCATTATAATGTCATTATAATACCAAAACACACCTCCATCCGAAAAGCTACCTGCCTCCAAGGTGCAACCACCCCTCACTGAGTCTGTGCTCTGGATTTCTGCTAATCTATACCCTTAAATGCGAAGCAAGGAAATTTTACGCCAATCATAACAAAGGTATGTATGACTAGAGTCACTCAAGCTCCGCCTGAAAGGTAAAAAATAGTATAAAGATGGCTTAAGAATGGAGAGATGTTAGGGAAGATACCATCGCAGACAAGTCAGGGAGACACCATCATGAACCATCGCTGACTTCTGGGATCAGTCAATGGGCTGAGCCTCTCTTCCCTCCCATAGGGACGCCAGTTGGGTGAGATTTGAACACTCGGCTATACCGAGTGCTTCCCCGGGAAACTTAGAAATCTCTTGTTGTGGTTTGAGAAAACCCATAACAATTTGTTGTCGTTTAGACAATTATTCTATCACCCAATGACCCCTCCCCACCCGGAAAGGGGAATCGGGGAAAGCAAGGAAACATGAGGATTGAAATATAAATAGATTTAATAGGATAAGACTAAATAATTAACAATAATACTAAAGAACCAGTATTGATCCCAATACTAATATAAGATATACAAGAATTATACTCAGCCAATTATATCAGTAGGAAGCTGTGCACTCCCAGCAGTGGACAGCAAATGTCAGACACTGTGAATGCAATGGCTTTGGGAGGAAGGGAAGGTCTCAGGGGCCCAGCACCAGGGCAAGTAGTACTCCGGACTGCCGCCATTAAGAGAGAGAAACTACACAGCAAACTTTCTAATTTATATTGAATGTGACATTCATGGTATGAAATAATCCTGCTGGCCAGTCTGGGTCAAGTGCCCGGGTCTCACTCCTCCTCATCCCTGCACCTGGCAAGGCTCGAAAACACTGCGACCTTGAATCCCACATAGCCTAGCTGGCTATAAGGTAAATATTTTCATGAATTCAGACACTAGAGTCTTCTACAAGTGCAGTTTTCCTCAGCATTAGAAAAGAAATTAGTCCTGTGTTGCTCAACCCAGGACATCTCTATATAGAATTGTTTTATGCTACTATATTACTCGAGTTGTTTTATGCTGCTATATTACTTGCCCATGCTTTGCAGACAGTGTATTATCACCGACAATCCAAAAGAATCTGCAATTCTGTTGCCTCAATAAACTGCACTATTCATTAATCTAGCCATGAGAGTTCTCATTGAACACGACCAAACTCCTTAAATATGGCCGTGCTAGTTCATTCACACAGAATGGTAGAATGGTAGGGTTGGAAGGGACCTCTGGAGATCATCTAGTCCAACCCCCAGATCATCTAGTCCAACCCCCATTGAACGCGACTAGACCGAAAGTGCATCGCACTATTGTGCGTCCGTAATCATGGTAGTTCAATACATTGAACGTGACCAGACCTATACTGCCAAATTGGGCATCACTCAGAATCTAAGCCCAGTCACCCCCAGCCCTTCTGATGTCTGAGGACAAGCTGGAACGCAAGGGGGTTTATTTTCTGCCAAATTCCTTTACCCTTTAACTCAATACCACCGTGAACACAGAGAAGATTAAACTCCTCCCCAGAAAGATTGGGAGCTTGGACTAGATGACCTTTAAAGGTCCCTTCCAACTGTCGTGGTTTAGCCTCAAACGGCAACAAAGAACTGTGCGGCCGCTCTCAGAAACTCCCCCCACAGGGGGAGAATTGTAAGCAAAAGGCAAAACTCGTGCCAAAACTCGAGACAAAGGCAGTTTAACAGAACAGCAAAGGGAACAAGAAAACAACAACAATAACACTGACAGAGGAATGTACAAACACGATTATGGTACCACTGCTCACCAGACCGGGATGCCCCAGCCCGCTCCCAAGCAGTGACTTCCTGCCCCCTACCCCAGGAGCTCCTGGCTACAGACTGGGCATGACTCACATGGGATGGAATGCCAACCCAAACTATTCTATGATTCTATGAAACAACTATCTACCCTGCCTGGCCTCTCTAAAGATCCCTCCATAATGGGATTGCTGTGAGATTCTGGAGAACACATATTCCAGGTTATAGTCAGCTTGTGAGCCTTCTCTGTTGAGTGACCTGAAAGAAGAATTAATTTGAGTGGTGCCCTGAGCAACAGCAAGCCTTTGAGCAGATCAAACAGGAGATAGCTTGTGCGGTAGCCCTTGGGCTTGTCTGTATAGGACCATGTGTGCAAAATGTGCTCTACACTGCAGCTGGGGAGCATGGCCTCACCTGGAACCTCTGGCAGAAAACATTGGGAGAAAACCAAGGTTGACTGTTAGGGTTTTGGAGTAGGGGGTATTTAAGATCAGAAGCCCACTACACCCCGACTGAAAAAGAGATACTAGCAGCATATGAGGGGGTTCAAGCAGCTTCAGAAATTGCTGGTAAAGAAGCACAGCTCCTTTTGGAACCATGATTGCCCATGCTACACTGGATGTTCAAAGGAAACATCCCCTCTACACATCATGCAACCAACGCTACATTGAGTAAGTGGGTACTGTTGATCATGCAACGGGCTTGACTGGGGAAACCCAGTCACACCAGGAATCCTGGAAGATATCATGGACTGGCCAGAAGGCAAAGATTTTGGAGCATTGCCTGAGGAGGTGGTTCATGCTCAAGAGGCACCACCATATAATGTTATCAGAAGATGAAAGGCATCATGCTCTGTAGGAAACCATCAGAAGTGGAAGTCCCTCATGACAAGTCTTTGAAGCCACTGAAGGAGAAGGTGAGTCAAGTCAGTTTGCAGAAGTGAAAGCCATCCAACTAGCCCAATGGATTGCTGAACAAGAAAAGTGGCCAGTACTTTCTCTCTGTACTGACATGGATGTTGTCAAATGCCCTATGGGGGCAGCTGCAGCTATGGAAGAAGACCAACTTGACATTGCAGAGCTAAATCCATCTGGGCTGCTGTATTGTGACAAGCCATCATTGCCCGGGTAGAAAACATTGCTCTAAAGGTAAGTCATGTAGATGCTTGCATGCCCAAATACTGTGCACTGAAGAATATCGAAACAACGAACAGGTAGAGAAGGCTGTGAAAATTGAAGTGGCTCAGGTAGACCTGGACTGGGAGATATTTGTAGCTCAATGGGCCCACGAAACACTGGGACATCTAGGGAGAGATTGTCGTGGTTTTGGAGCAGCTGAGCCGCTGCGGGCGGGGGAGGGGCTGGCGATACAGGCACGGGGTGGGGGGGGGCAGGCGGCGGGGTAACTTTGACCGCAGGCTGCGGAGTGACGGCTGCCGGCATGGGCCGGGCCGGGCCGGGGCCTGTGCCGGAGCCGGTGGGGGGGGCAGCCGCTGTGGGCCTGGCCGATGCAGCGGCCTGTGGGGAGGCAGCCGATGCCGCTCGGGCTGGTGTTGGGGCCGGTGGCGTTGTTTGTGTCTATGTTGTGGTTTGGACAGTGATCTGAGTTGTTTGAGTTCCTGCTGTAGCTTTCAGTGGGGGGATTGTCTGAATTCCTACTGCAGCTTTCGGTGGCAGGGCTGTCTGAATTTCTGCTGTGGCTTTTGGAGGCAGACTGTCTGAGTTTCTGCTATCTTTGACTCTGGCTGTGGGGTCTGAGTAGCAATATCAGATGTCACATAATATTCCTGCACTGATATTTAACAATAAACCACCCCTGCAACACATTCGGGAAACCCAAAACCAAAATCACGTACGAATGAAAGTAACATTCACTCTCAAAACAGCCCAAAGGTTTTTCATAAGGTTTTTCATCCCCTGATTCTGTTACTGTCACTTTGGCATAATCATCCAAGGGCAAAGTAAACTTTCCCCAGGTAAAACCAAGAGTGTAATTAGTAAAAGACTCCATCACGAGATGCCCAAGATATGCAGGTAGAACCATTATCCAAGCAATTCTTTTATACATCTGAAGGCAAATCCACACCAACATAGCACGCTTAGACCACCGCATCCAAACACAAAGAAGAAATAGACCATGCAATATATTCGACCAGTTAAACCCCATTGCATCAATTAACTTCATGCAAAGCTCTCTAAAGACACAATATAAGATTTCGCATGAGAACGACATGATGTGAACTGTCTGTTCTCCCTGAACAAGCTGGAACTCAAACTATTCAGGCAATCTATCAGAGCTCCGTTCGTGCCCCACGTTGGGCACCAATAAATCTGTCGTGGTTTTGGCCAAATTGGCCAATGGTCGGCGACAGATGCTCCCCCCCAACCTCTTGTACATGGAGAGGAGGAGGAGAGATAAAGAGATTTATGAGTTTAGAAGAAACTAAACTACTTTAATGAAATATTATTAATAAAATAAAAAGGAAATAATGAAATAGATACAGCATATACAAAACCGTATTAAGCTCCCAGGATGACGTCACCGGCAGGCACTGGGGAAGTCCCAGACTGGACTCAGCACCGGGTGGGAACTGGGTTCCAGAGTTGGAGTCAGGAACACACGGATCAGGATCAAAGGCAGATGAACAGACAGGGTCCTCCTTGGACATCAGCCATTGAAGAAAGAGAGTTGACCCTTTGATCCCTCAGCTTTTATACTGAGCATGGGGCAGATGGGATGGAATACCCTGTTGGTCAGTTTTGGGTCACCTGTCCTGTCCGCTCCTCCCTGCAGGTGGGACCCCTCTACGCTTTTTCGTTTCTGACCCTCCAATGGGGCAAATAACGAAATTAGCTGACCTTGGTTGTTATAGCAATAAGTATAAGCAAGACCCTCTCTGCATACCATTCCTTGGCACAAGCTGTCTTATCACTCTGAACAAACCGTTTCAGACACAACATGCTGTTAATTTCAGAGAGTTAGAAGAGGCCTGGCTAAGAAATAAAATTACAAACCAGAAAATTGGTTCTGTTTTACCTCAAACCAGGACAGATATGCACCATACAGATGGGCTTGTGATCGAGGGGTGGACTTGACCATGGAAGTTATCACACAGGTCACCTATGAATGTGAAACGTGCTGCAGTCAAGCAAGCCACACAAGTGAAGTCTCCCTGGAACAGAGGGTGGTGGCTGGGTTTTTGATATTGTGAGGCCTGGCAAATTGACTATATTGGACTGCTGCCACAAACATGCCAAGGCAAGTGCTATGTGCTCACCATGGTGGAAGCAACTACTGGTTGGGTAGAAACATACCCTGTAAACCATGCCACTACCTGAAACACCATCTTAGGCTTTGAAAGGCAAATTTTGTGGGGACATGGTACCCCAGAAAGAATTGAGGCAGACAATGGGACTCATTTCTGAAATAACCTCATAAACTCCTGGGCCAAGAAACATGGCATTGAGTAGGTGTATCACCCACAAGCCTCTGGAAAGATTGAGAGATATAATGGATATAATGAATTGTTAAAGACTACGCTGAGAGCATTGGGCACCGGGGCATGGAAGCACTGGGATATAAATTTAGCAGTAGCCACTGGGCTGGTTAACACCAGAGGATCTGCTAACCATCCTGGTCCTGCCCAAACCAAGCCCCTACATACTGTCCCATAGTGTAAATGGGGAAGTGGTTGGGGAAGGCAGTGTGGGTTGTTTCTCCCTTGGGAAAAGGCAAACCCATTCATGGGATTGTCTTTCCTCAAGGACTCGGGTGTACTTAGTGGGTAATGTGTAAGGATGGGGAGGCCCGGTGTGTACCCCAAGGATGTTTAACCATGGGGGAAAAATAATCTGTGATGTGAGTTGTATGTTGTAGAAAGTAATGTAGCAGGGACTACCTGAATGGATGAAGAGTGAACTTTGCAAGGAGCAAAATAGTTGCCTAACCAACAGTGAGAGTGCTCATTCTTTCTCTTCCATCACAGTGCAGGTGTCCCCTGTATCACACCAGGAAGCACGAAAGCCTCTGGTATTCCAGGGATCCAATATCCTGCTTGAAACAGAAGCCTGGCGCAGCTTTCAACCATTCCCACACATCCTATCACTGGATCCCAGGGAGAAGAGCTCAGTACCTCTCCCTCCACTGCCCCTCCTCAGGAAGCTGTAGAGAGCAATGAGGTTGCCCCTCAGTCTCCTTTTCTCCAAACTAGACAAACCCAGAGTCCTCAGTCACTCCTCATAGGACATGCCTTCCATCCTCTTCCACCAGCTTTGTTGCCCTCCTCTGGATGCAACAGTTAGTTCTCTGTAAGGCCAAGCAGAGCCTCCTTTTCTTTTCCTCTTATTCATGCCATATGAGATCAACTGTCAATCCTCCAGTGTGGACAAATGTTGTGGGCTTTTGTTGCATCATTCTTGTTTGTTTTTTTCAGCTTTATCTGTTGCATTTCTACAAAAGCCTTGTCTATTTAGATGACAAATTTTATGTATCAGAGACTTGCATCTACCTGTCTGGTAGAGCTTAGCACAATGAAGCCCTGATTCTGCCTGAGCTATCACAATATCAATACTAATTATACATTTTAATTATTCAAAATATTATAAAAACTATATGGGCTAGATCTAGTAAAGGATGTAGGTACCTAAAGAAGGACTTGGAACTGAAGTACTAAGCAGAATATTGTGATCTAAAATATCCACTTTCAGCTGCTGGCAGCTATGAACTCATAGGTATGTTTCTTTTTGACTCAACATTTTGTCAATCACCACAGAGCCCAATTTGACATCTCCTGCCTTAAGATCCACTGCACTATAGAAACTAGGCATATTTCCATTTAGGTTCCCTCTACCAGCCTTGGTAAATATTCTCAGAATATATTACACAGAATCAGACCCTTTCAAATATACAGCTCTAGTCGCTACTTTCCACATACTGCAGGGACAGAAGAGTCTTGGCTAGCCAAAAGATAGATGCCCCCCCTCCCAGCATCTGAAGCTATTGGTATGCAGAAACATATGCTAGATTCCAGGAAAATTATGTACAAAAGGTAATAGGACCCTGTGAACTAGTGATCAGGGCATTTACTGTAGAGGTGAGAATTCTTACTCCCAGGACAGTTTCTGCAGTTCACTTAGTCAATCACTGAACAAGAGGGAAGAACAGTTTTTGTGAACACAGTTAAAAACTGACTAATTCCCTAATTTCATTGACTGCAATCTGCAAATACCTTCCCAGTCAGCAACCTGTCTCCCTTCTGGGATGACTCTCTCTCCCCATGCTTTGGTCAAAAGCCCCTGGGCTTATAACAGGTCCTAGACTTCCCTCCTGGGGATGGAACTTAAAAGCCACAAAGCTTTTTTTCCTGGCAGAAATTGTCTCAGTATCAGTGAATACTTTGAAACTATGTCTTTTTAGAGGGATGCTCATTTCACCATAAACTTTCTGTGCCCAAGTTTAGATTCTTTCTGATAAGGGCTTCCAAATGTGCTGAATTTGCCATGAGGTTATTTTGTGCAATTAATAGACGACAAAACAGAGGAGAAATGCCAACAGCTCGTTAAACTTTACATCCCTTTCCTTTAAACCATATTCATGATATCATTTACCAATGCAGTAGAAGTACTGCAGCTGACTGTCAGGAAAGACTTGAGGGTCAAGTGTAGCAGATAGGCATCCAGACCTGGAGCTGCTCAAGTGAATAGTAATAGGGACATCATCTGTTAGGATGTAGTTGTTCCTGCACCAGACTAGTCCATAATTCTGTTCAGTTGAACAGCAACCTTTAATTTTTATTTTTTTCTTAAATCCATCTGTAAATTTTGATGTCATATTCCTCTACAAATTACCCGAGAGCTGTATTTTGAGCTAGTTTACAAAATCCCAACCTACAATGTGAGTGGGCAATGTGCACTTGCACATTAGATATCAGGAAGAAATTTTTCACTGTGAGGGTGGTGAGACATTGGCACAGGTTGCCCAGAGAGGTTGTGGATGCCCCATCCCTGGAAGTGTTCAAGGTCAGGCTGGATGGGGCTTTGAGCAGCCTGGTCTAGTGGGAGGTGTCCCTGCCCATGGCAGGGGGGTTGGAACTAGATGATCTTTAAGGTCCCTTCCAACCTAAACCATTCTATGATTCTAAACAAGAGCAAAGGTGTGGGTACAAAATTACTAATGATCTTTTTTGATTCAGTGTTGATCAGAGAGTTTTGTAGATAATCTGTTTCTGTCACCAATGGAAATGTCTTTAGAAATATTGCAGTCTGCAACAGGGGTAGAAGGCCTACGAATAGTACTAATATTGTGCAATTTAATTCCATTTTTGTCAATGAATCAGCAGTATTAGGAGAGCAGTAAATCCTTGTAATTTTTGCACCCTCCCTGCTGACAGTGCAGGATAGTGTGCTGAGTGTCAATGCCTCTCTCTGAAAGGGTGGTTCTGTGGTCACTGTTGAATCACAGAATCACTGAATGGTTGAGGTTGGAAGGGATCTCTGGATCTCCCCCCCACCCCAAGCAGGGTCACCCAGGTCCTTGTCCTGATTGAGCCAGTGCTTTGCTAAAAGACCTCAGTGTCATGGTCTTGGGTTCTTGCCATCAGAGCCAGTGTCAGACTCAAGAAATATTCCTTGGTGAAGTAAGATCTAGCATACCATTACATAGTTCAGTTAAGGAACCTGTGTAGAGTGTGTATGTGTGTTATATTAGCTAACAGAATATAATAAAAAGAATGCCTGATTCCTCTAAAGATTCAGTAAGATAGCCACTTTGTAATTTTGGTTGGTTTGCATGAAGATACTATGCATGCCTTAGCCAAAAGTACAGGTTTTTTGTTTAATTTTAACTGAATGCAATTGTTTCTCTGTTCCCTTTTGGGTACTGGAATGCAAGGATGGAAACAAGGAAAGCATTAAAAGGCTAAGGACAGCTGGCACCCTGTTGTCTGCAGATAGGTAAGGTAAAATTAACAAAGGAAATTAGTATGTTATTAGCTGTCTCAGTTAATAAAATCTGAATATACTTGAGACATGTTGTCCTGGTTCCGGCAGGGACAGGGTTAAGTATTCCATGCCATGTGAGCCACGCCCACCCTGAGATTAAAAGGAGGGAGGGGGTGAGCAGTCGGGTTCGGAGTGGGCTGGCCCCTCCCGGGGCCGGACCGGCGGGGTGGCGGTTCCGTAATCGCGTTTGTATATTTCTCTGTCGGTGTTGTTGTTGTTGTTTTCTTGTTCCCTTTGCTGTTCTGTTAAACTGCCTTTGTCTCAACCCAAGAGTTTTGCCTTTTTCTTCTGATCCTTCCCGTACCGGGAAGTGCTGAGCGAGCGACACGTGGTTCTTTGTTGCCATCTGAGGCCAAACCACTACAGTCCTTTTTGGCGCCCAATGTGGGGCTCGAAGGGTTGAGACAACGACAGAATCCAACTAGAGCTTGAAAAAATGAATTTGTTAGGTAAATAGTCACCAGTCACTATGTTGCTTAGTTTGTTCTCATGGCTGTGTTATGTAAACTCCTATGTGTTTTATGCACTCCCTGTGATGATATTTGTTACTTCTGGGAGGGGGATGAGGATTATCATTTTACTGTCCTGTGCAATATTGGCTTATGATATGATAACATCACTTGTTAGACGGTTATTTTGGGGTGTTTATGTGGTATTGCTGTCTTGTCTGTACATTGGGCACCACCTCTCAGAATTCATTAATAATTACACCCAGTCTATGGGGGAAACAGGGGGAGACACTTTCCCCAGCTCTTTTGCCTCCCTTTTCTCCTTTGAGTCAGGTATAACAGCTTTTGAGAATTCTGAATATCCTTGGGATGCTCAAACCAGCATCTTCCTAGTGTTATGTCTGCTGAATATGTTCCAGGTCTCGTTTAGGGTTAAACAACTATTTAAGACTACCACCCAGAGATCTGCTCCGAGGCTGGACAGTCAGGGGTGGCATGGCATGTGGGAGAACATGGGCAGGTACTTAGAGAACTTCTCACCTCCAATGGTCTGGGACTTCACCCCTGAACAATTACAGGACCCTGATAGAATAGTAGAATGTCTGAAGGGAAAATGCTGTGGCTATTCTAGAGAGGCACAACTCACTGCACTGTGCTGGGCCCTGGCTAGTGTCTACCAGGCACTGCTCAGTGCTATGCAGCACCGTCAGAAGAAAGAGACAGAGACCAGACCAGCAGGCGCTGCGGCCCCTGCGGCAGGCGCTGCGGCTGCTGCGGCCCCTGCGGCAGGTGCTGCCGAGACAGGCACTGCGGCTACTGCAACCCCTGCGGCGGGCACTGCGGCTACTCCAGCCCCAGTGACAGCCACTGCTGCTGAACCAGGGAACCAACCCGTGCCAGTATCCGTTGCCCCCATACAAAAGAAGAAGTACACAAAGAAATCGGTTCGCATAGTAAGAGATGACGATGAACCAGGGCCATCACAAGGACAGGAGGAAGAGGCAGAACCAGAGATAATTACCCGATCCCTATCCCTGAGTGAGCTGCGGGATATGTGAAAAGATTTCAGCCGACTTTCAGGTGAACACATTGTCACCTGGCTGCTTCGGTGTTGGGATAATGGGGCCAGTAGCCTGGAATTAGAGGGTAGGGAAGCCAGGCAGTTGGGATCCCTGTCTAGGGAAGGCGGCATTGACAAGGCCATTGGAAAAAAGACCCAAGCCCTCAGCCTCTGGAAGCGACTCCTGTCAGGCGTGAGGGAGAGGTACCCCTTCAGTGAAGATGTTGTATGCCAACCAAGCAAATGGACCACCATGGAAAGAGGTATCCAGTACCTGAGAGAATTAGCCATGCGGGAGATGATTTATTATGACTTGGACAACACAGACTTGCCCACAGACCCTGATGAGGTGCACTGCACAAGGCCCATGTGGCGGAAGTTTGTACGGAGCGCACCATCGTCATATGCCAACTCACTGGCAGTAATGGAATGGAAAGGTGAAGAAGGACCAACGGTGGATGAGGTGGCTGGCCGGCTCCGGCGATATGAAGAAAGCCTCTCTTCCCCCCTTGTCTCAGCTGTGGAGAAACTGTCCCGGAAGGTCCAGCAACTTGAAGAGAATATGTCCTACTCCCCACCTGTACGGGCCAGCATCTCAGCTATTAGGAGCAGGCATTTCCCCACTCAAGAGAGACAGTACAAAGGGTACACACCACGAGGCACCCTGTGGTTCTACCTGCGAGATCACGGAGAGGACATGAGGAAGTGGGATGGACAACCTACTTGGATCCTGCGGACATGGGTACAGGAGTTGCAAGGAAGGACAACCACAAAAGGGGATCCCTCCAGGAGAAGTGCCGCCCCAGTTTCCAGTGGGCAGTTCCCCAGACAGAGCAGAAGGCCTGATCTTGCTTCTGATCCTCTTGAAGGAACCTCCAAGTCATTTCTGCAAGAAGGGAGTACTGGATACCATGACCAGGATTAGAGGGGCCCTGCCTCCAGCCAGGTGGAGGAAAGGGACAACCGGGTTTATTGGACAGTGTGGATTCGATGGTCTGGCACATCAGACCCACAGGAGTATAAGGCTCTAGTGGACACAGGAGCACACTGTACTCTGATACCATCAAGCTATAGAGGGGCAGAACCCATTTGTATTTCTGGGGTCACAGGGGGATCCCAAGAGTTGACTGTACTGGAGGCTGAAGTGAGCCTAACTGGGAATGAGTGGCAAAAGCATCCCATTGTGACTGGCCCAGAGGCTCCATGCATCCTTGGTATAGATTACCTCAGGAGAGGGTATTTTAAGGACCCAAAGGGGTACCGGTGGGCCTTTGGCATAGCTGCCTTGGAGGCGGAGGAAGTTAAACAGGTGTCTACCTTGCCTGGTCTCTCGGAGGACTCTTCTGTTGTGGGGTTGTTGAGGGTCGTAGAACAGCAGGTGCCGATTGCTACCACAACGGTGCATCGGCGGCAATATCGCACTAACCGAGACTCTCTGATTCCCATCCATAAGCTGATTCCTCAACTAGAGGTTCAAGGAGTGATCAGCAAGACTCGCTCACCCTTTAACAGTCCCATATGGCCGGTGTGAAAATCTAATGGAGAGTGGAGGCTAACTGTAGACTATCGTGGCCTGAATGAAGTCACGCCATCGCTGAGCGCTGCTGTGCCGGATATGCTAGAACTGCAGTATGAACTGGAGTCCAAGGCAGCCAAGTGGTATGCCACGATTGATATAGCGAATGCATTTTTCTCAATCCCTTTGGCAGCAGAGTGCAGGCCACAGTTTGCTTTCACTTGGAGGGGCATCCAGTACACCTGGAATCGACTGCCCCAGGGGTGGAAACACAGCCCCACCATTTGCCATGGACTGATCCAGACTGCACTGGAACAGGGTGAAGCCCCAGAACATCTGCAGTACATTGATGACATCATTGTATGGGGAAACACAGCCGAAGAAGTTTTTGAGAAAGGGGACAAAATAGTCCGAATCCTTCTGAAAGCTGGTTTTGCCATAAAACGAAGTAAGGTCAAGGGACCTGCACAGGAGATCCAGTTCTTAGGAATAAAATGGCAAGATGGACGCCGCCAAATCCCAATGGATGTGATCAACAAAATAGCAGCTATGTCTCCACCAACTAGCAAAAAGGAAACACAAGCTTTCTTAGGCATTGTGGGTTTTTGGAGGATGCATATCCCAGATTACAGTCTGATTGTAAGCCCTCTGTATCAAGTAACCCGGAAGAAGAAGGATTTTAAATGGGGTCCTGAGCAAGGACAAGCTTTTGAACAAATCAAACAGGAAATAGTCCATGCAGTGGCCCTGGGGCCAGTCCGGGCAGGACAAGATGTTAAAAATGTGCTCTACACCGCAGCTGGGGAGAATGGCCCTACCTGGAGCCTCTGGCAGAAGGCACCAGGGGAGACCCGAGGTCGACCCCTAGGGTTTTGCAGTCAGGGATACAGAGGATCTGAAGCCCGCTACACTCCAACAAAAAAGGAGATATTGGCAGCATATGAAGGGGTTCGAGCTGCTTCAGAGGTGGTTGGTACAGAAGCGCAGCTCCTCTTAGCACCTCGACTGCCGGTGCTGGGTTGGATGTTCAAAGAAAGGGTCCCCACCACACATCATGCAACTGATGCTACATGGAGTAAGTGGGTTGCACTGATCACACAGCGAACTCGAATGGGAAACCCCAGTCGCCCAGGAATTCTGGAAGTGATCATGGACTGGCCAGAAGGCAAGCATTTTGGAATGTCACCAGAGGAGGAGGTGACGCGTGCGGAAGAGGCCCCACCATATAATAAACTGCCAGAAAATGAGAAGCAATATGCCCTGTTCACCGATGGGTCCTGCCGGATTGTGGGAAAGCATCGAAAGTGGAAGGCTGCTGTGTGGAGTCCTACACGACAAGTTGCAGAAGCCAGTGAAGGACAAGGTGAATCGAGCCAGGTTGCAGAGGTGAAAGCCATTCAGCTGGCTTTGGACATTGCCGAGCGAGAAAGATGGCCAGTACTTTATCTCTACACTGACTCATGGATGGTGGCAAATGCTCTGTGGGGGTGGTTACAGCAGTGGAAGCAGGGCAACTGGCAGCGCAGAGGCAAACCCATCTGGGCTGCTGGACTATGGCAAGATATTGCTGCCCGGATAGAGAATCTGGTTGTGAAATTACGCCACGTAGATGCCCACGTACCGAAGAATCGGGCCACGGAGGAACATCAGAACAACCAGCAGGTGGATCGGGCTGCCAGGATTGAAGTGGCTCAGGTGGATCTGGATTGGCAACGTAAGGGTGAACTATTCATAGCTCGGTGGGCCCATGAGACCTCAGGCCACCAAGGAAGAGATGTGACATATAGATGGGCTCGTGACCGAGGGGTGGACTTGACCATGGACACTATTGCACAGGTCATCCATGAATGTGAGACATGCGCTGCAATCAAGCAAGCCAAGCGTTTGAAGCCTCTTTGGCATGGAGGACGATGGTTGAAATATAAATATGGGGAGGCCTGGCAGATTGATTATATCACACTGCCACGAACCCGTCAAGGCAAGCGCTATGTGCTCACAATGGTGGAAGCAACCACTGGATGGCTGGAAACATACCCTGTGCCCCATGCCACTGCCCGGAACACTATCCTGGGCCTTGAAAAGCAAGTCCTGTGGCGACATGGTACCCCAGAGAGAAGTGAGTCGGACAATGGGACTCATTTCCGAAACAGCCTCATAGACACCCGGGCCAAAGAGCATGGCATTGAGTGGGTATATCACATCCCCTGTCACGCACCAGCCTCTGGGAAGACAGAATGGTACAATGGACTGTTAAAAACTACACTGAGAGCAATGGGTGGTGGGACCTTAAAACATTGGGATGCACATTTAGCAAAGGCTACCTGGCTGGTTAATACCAGGGGATCTACCAATCGGGCTGGCCCTGCCCAGTCAAAACTTCCACGTACTGTAGAAGGGGATAAGGTCCCCGTAGTGCACATGAAGAATATGTTGGGGAAGACAGTCTGGGTTAGTCCTGCCTCAGGCAAAGGCAAACCCATCCGTGGGATTGCTTTTGCCCAAGGACCTGGGTGCACTTGGTGGGTAATGCGGCAGGATGGGGAAGTCCGATGTGTACCTCATGGGGACTTGATTTTGGGTGAGAATAGCCAATGAATCAAATCGTGTGCAACATTGTCACTGTATGTCCTCGTTACTATAATTGCTATCGGCTGTACTGCAGTAAGAATCACCCAAATTAAGGACAGATGGACTTTGATGAAGAATTGAGTAAAGCACAGTGGTGATGGGATCAGAGCTGATGCCCAGCAACTTCCTCAAGATCTGCATCTTCGGACCATGGACTGTGTGCATGAGCTACACCGGGTACACCAGTCACATGTTCCGAAAAATGTAAGATCTGGGCGTGGCAAAATGGTATGGAATAAGGGGTGGATAATGTCCTGGTTCCGGCAGGGACAGGGTTAAGTATTCCATGCCATGTGAGCCACGCCCACCCTGAGATTAAAAGGAGGGAGGGGGCGAGCAGTTGGGTTCGGAGCGGGCTGGCGCGTCCCGGGTCCGGACCAGCGGGGAGCGGCGGTTCCGTAATCGCGTTTGTATATTTCTCTGTCGGTGTTATTGTTGTTGTTTTCTTGTTCCCTTTGCTGTTCTGTTAAACTGCCTTTGTCTCAACCCAAGAGTTTTGCCTTTTTCTTTTGATCCTTCCCGTACCGGGAAGTGCTGAGCGAGCGACACGTGGTTCTTTGTTGCCATCTGAGGCCAAACCACGACACATGTAAAGGGTTAAATATCTCTCAAAATATTTTCCTGGCAAAATTTTAAAGGCTGTTGAGATTTCTGCACTGAGATATGTGACTGTGGAAAAAGTTGCCTCATGATGTTTTGTGCATAGAAAATGTCAAGAAAGGCAAAAAGGGAGCTTTGGGTATAGGAAACAATGGAAAAAATCTTGTATATACTGCTACTTCTTTATACACGCACACACATATATAGACACATGCATACACACTTTGTACAAAGCTATTTAGCACTTGAGGAGGAGAATAAGATGAAGTTAGGTGCAGAACAGACTTTGAATGCAGCAGCTACAAGAGGACAGTAAAAGGGAAACACTGAAAGTCAAGGACACTGTTAGGAATGGAGTTCAGATATGAGATATTACAACAAATGCATAAAAGTCAGAGAAGGATGATCATTTACTTACATGGGGGAGGTGGCAAGGATAATGAGATTTAAGATGTGCGTTCAACCTCAGTATTATGTGCCCCACACTATGTTCTTCCCAACTAAGCTACCGGTCTTCACTGGTAAGGGCTCTAACCACACCACCCAAGTTGCAGAAGGCAAAGGCAGGGACTGGGAGAATGAGGTACCACCCACTGACTGGAAAAGGGGAAACGTAATACCCATTTTTAAAAAGGGGAAAAAAGGAAGATCTGGGGAACTACAGGCCGGTCAGTCTCACCTCTGTGTCTAGCAAGATCACAGAGCAGATCCTGCTGGAAACGCTGCTAAGGCACATGGAAAATAAGGAGGTGATCAGCGTCAGCCAACATGGCTTCACTAAGAGCAAATCGTGCCTGACAAATTTGGTGGTTTTCTGCAACAACGTTACAGCGTCGGTGGATAAGGGGACAGCAACTGAAATCATCTCCCTGGACTTGAGCAAAGCATTTGACCCTGTCCCACACGACATCCTGGTCTCTAAATTGGAGAGACATGGATTTGATAAGAAACTGGCTAGACAGTTCCCTTCAAAGGGTTGTGGTCAACAGCTCGACGTCCAAGTGGAGACCAGTGACAAGTGGTGTTCCTCAGGAGTCGGTACTAGAACTGGTACTATTTAACATCTTTCTTAGCGACATGAATGTCAGGACTGAGCGCACCCTCAGCAAGTTTGCTGACGACACCAAGCTGTGTGGCACGGTCAACATGCTGGAGGGAAGGGATGCCATCCAGAGGGACCTGGACAGGCTTGAGAGGTGGGCCTGTGCAAACCTCATGAAGTTCAACAAGGCCAAGTGCAAGGTCCTGCACCTGGGTAGGGGCAATCCCAAGCAAAAATGCAGGTTAGGTGGAGAATGGCTTGAGAGCAGCCCTGAGGAGAAGGACTTGGGGGTACTGGTGGATGAGAATCTCAACATGACCCGGCAATGTGTGTTCGCAGCCCAGAAAGCCAACCGCATCCTGGGCTGCATCAAAAGAAGCATGGCCAGCAGGGCGAGGGAGGTGATTCTGCCCCTCTACTCTGCTCTCGTGAGACCCCACCGGGAGTACTGCGTCCAGCTCTGGGGCCCCCAACATAAGAAGGACATGGACCTATTGGAGTGGGTCCAGAGGAGGGCCACGAAGATGATGAGAGGGCTGGAGCACCTCTCCTATGAAGACAGGCTGAGAGAGTTGGGGTTGTTCAGCCTGGAGAAGAGAAGGCTCCAGGGAGACCTTATAGCAGCCTTCCAGTACCTAAAGGGGGCCTACAGGAAGGATGGGGAGGGACTCTTTATCAGGGAGTGGAGCAATAGGACGAGGGGTAACAGTTTTAACCTGAAAGAGGGGAGATTTAGATTAGATATCAGGAAGAAATTCTTTACTGTGAGGGTGGTGAGGCACTGGAACAGGTTGCCCAGAGAGGTGGTGGATGCCCCATCCCTGGAGGTGTTCAAGGGCAGATTGGATGGGGCTTTGAGCAACCTAGTCTAGTGGGAGGTGTCCCTGCCCATGGCAGGGGTGTTGGAACTAGATGATCTTTTACTATTCTATGATTCTATGATTCTATAATTATTACTTCAACAATCTGATGGAAATTTTGCAAGGATTTTGAAATACTATTATGTACTGGAAACATGAAGAATCAAACCTTTCTCAAACCCTTTTGCGTTCCCATACACATATTATCAAATAGAAATGACAAATAATATAAAAATAAATATTAATTCATAAGAGTCTCAAATTTATGCAGAGATTTTCAATAGATGGCAACTGGGCCTTTGATAATGGTAAGAGAGTGCTGTGTTAGGCTATATTAACATGGTCCGTTGTGGCGGTGTGCTCTCCCGTTTTCCCCCTTTCCTCCCCCCCCCCCCCGACTCCTGCTCAAGCCATAACCATCAGTGGGAATTGTAACTTTGGGGGATGGCTGGCAACACAGACAAAACACTGTCTGGAGTGGGGACCTAGATATTGTGTTCCCATGCGAATATGACTATAGGTCAATTCTCTTACTCTATAAATAGTGGACAGCCCAAGAGCCCTTGGAGCTCTCCTGCACAGCAGCGGGCTGCACGACAGAATCTCCCCTTGAGTGGGGACGCTCGCTTAAGGTTCTGCTCCTTGAGGTTGAGAGATTCCTTGCCACAACAGATTCTTGGTAAATGACTGATAGCATGCTGAACTTTGAAACCTTAGCTAAAAGTGATATAAAGGATTGATTGCGCATAAATAATCCTTTAGACATAAACTGTTGACCAAGTCTGGGACTAGGAGTGGATCCAGCTGCACCTAGACTCCTCTCTGAGAAGGAGTTTAGAAAGCCAGGGGGTCCTTTCTGAACCTCGTGACTCAACGGGAGGGTCTCTGTTGTTAGTCGCGTTCACGACTAACTTTGTTAAATCACTGTTTTATATTAATAAATATTTCACTACTTCTCTCTTACTAGTGAAGTTAATCACTCTGCTCGCAACATCCATACAGGAAGAACTAAAAAAATTACAAAATAGAGTGAGGCACTCTTACTCCCATAGCCTTCACAGTACAGTGGTCATGTGTGTGTTGTGGATCCATCTGCCTCTCTCTAGATATTTGTCTGTTGATTTTGCTGTGTTATGAAAGTATTATGATAAAGGAGGAAAAAGACAAATTCCCAAAGTTGTTATAATTTTTTTTTTCAACACTGTATAATGTTATTGACAACTGCATACTCAGAGTGGTAGGTCAGATTTGGGGACTGTATATCATGGAATTTTAAAATATGCTGAAATAAATGAAAAAATCTACTGATCCATGCTTTTATACTAGCCTGTCTCACTCTAAGGTCAAACTAAAAATGTTTTCTGACAAGAGCTAAAGGTCTGATATTCTTTTTGCTTTGCTGATGAATTAGCTGATTAGCTAAGTAAGTATAACCAGCAAGATCTTCCCTCCAACAAAAAAAAATAATTAAATCTACTAATTAAGGTTAAAAAAAAAAGTTATGGTAACACAAGTGTCCCTAAGTTTTGCAATAATCCTCCAGTACTTTTGCATCCCAAAAGGCTCCAGATGTGACCAGCCACTCCAAAATGTTTTTTATCAGCATTCTACATTGCAGACTGGCACCTGTAATTTTACTCTCATTTTGCATCAACAGAATTAAAATATCTAGAAAAACCTTAGTATGACAGGTTTCTGTATATTAATGCATAAACATTTATAGTAAAACACTCTGTCTGTCATCATGAAGGTAAGATATACAGCATCATATTCTTCTTCCTTCTCAGCTCTGTGTATGTATGTCGTGGTTTGGACCAGGTTGGCCAATGACAAAACAACAGATGCTCTCCCCCACCTCTTGCTCCAAGGAGAGGAAGAAGAGAGATAAAGAGATTTGTGAGTTTAGAAAGAAGTAAACTACTTTCATGAAATAGTAATAATAAAATTAAAAGAAAGAAATAATGAAATAGATGCAATTTATATAAATATACACAAAACCATATCAAGCTCCCAGGGAGGTGCCACTGGCAGGCACTAGGAAAGTTCCAGACTAGACTCAGTGACAAATGGGAACTGGAACACACTGACCAGGATCAAAAGGCAGATGAGCTGACAGGATCCTCCTCAGATGTCAGTCATTGAAGAAAGAGAGCCATTGAAGAAGCAGTCCACTGAGAAGAGCCGTTGGAGAGGAGCCAAAGAAGAAGAGCCAACCCGACCCTTTTAATCCCTCAGCTTTTATACTGAGCATGGCAGATGGGATGGAATGCCCTCTCTCTGTTGGGCATTAAGGATAACTGTCTCAAGCGAAAAAGAGAAAATGACTATGAACCAGTTACTGACAGCACTATTATTAAACACTTGATTTCTTTTGATCTTTCCAAGAACTGCCTTTTTAAGCTGTGAGGACCACAGGCAGCTGAGCAATAGGACTTGTCACTGCCCACCCATGGTCTTGCTGGAAGAACAATCATACTATATTGTCCTGGTTCCGGCGGGGACAGGGTTAAGTATTCCATGCCATGTGAGCCACGCCCACCCTGAGATTAAGAGGGGGGAGGGGGCAGGCAGCCGGGTCCGGACCAGCGGGGAGCGGCGGTTCCATAATCGCGTTTGTACATTCCTCTGTCCGTGTTATTGTTGTTGTTTTCTTGTTCCCTTTGCTGTTCTGTTAAACTGCCTTTGTCTCAACCCAAGAGTTTTGCCTTTTTCTTCTGATCCTTCCCTTACCGGGAAGTGCTGAGCGAGCGGCACGTGGTTCTTTGTTGCTGTCTGAGGCCAAACCACGACATATATGCACTGACCAGATCCTGTAAACTTTATTTGCATGAATAATCACTACTTAAGGAGTGATCATATTGAAATGATAATGAGTCCCAAACACTTGCAATTATTGGCAGATTTATTGGCCCAGAGGGTTGGAACATGACTCTGAACACTTCTGCAGAAATTGACAGTTGCCTAGTTTTGACCATATTCCCTTTCTGATCTGGTCTATTCATTGCTTCACTTCATTTTGGGGAGGAAAGCTTCCTCTTAATTACTTCTTTCCAAAAATGTGTGCTATCTTATCTTCTTCATTTTTACAGGTGGTGAATTCTATTGTTGATAAAAGCTACAAAATAAGCTATGGTATACTCAAGGCAGATATATTTTCAGAAAGTCACCTCCTCATTTGTGAGAAGCACCTGCCAATTAATATGCTTAAAAATATCACTAGAGTTATGTTAGGTCTTTAAAAATTCTTCTGCTCCTTGACTCTGCAGTACTTCACCTATTACTAAAAGTAATCAAGTTTCAATACACTTTAAAATAAACTCAAAACCAAACAGCCCTAATTTAACTTAAGCAAGAAATTCTTAACTTCTTCCTTTTGTGCATAAGTATTCAAACCAGTCCATGTGACATGCAACCTGATCTTGCACTAGTGATCTTGCTGGGAACTATGAATCTGTGTGCTTGGTCAAGTATCCCGAAAACTTGGTACTGTTATTACTGTCCACACCATCATACTCCATTACTGATGTATTATTTATGTGACACTGTTTACAATTTACTGTCATTGGAATAGCAATGGCTGAATTAATTCTAGGCTTAGCATAAAAATTCAGCCACCCAGGGTCATTCTAGTCTCTTGACATTCTGTTTTTCTGATTTTTTTAAGAAATGGAAATCATGCTTATGGAGCAAATTCTGCAAAATATCTTCCTTCATCATAGGTGCAATTTGTGGGGAAGAAGAGAATGATTTTGGATCATGTGGGTCTCTGCTATGAGTTACTCATACATCCAAGCTACAGACAGCATAAGGTCAGAGTAAATACGTCACTTATTCTACTTCCCTGTTCACATGTGCTATAAAATGCATTTAAATATAATGGGATTTGCGTAATATAAATATTGACTTCTTCAGAGTCACTGTTTAATATATGGTGTTTTAGAAGCAGTAGAGGTTTTCTGGCTTTAATTTATAGCAGATACTGAAAGTGATACATGGCATTTTCTTTTTCAGGACCCGATCAAGGCCACTGAAGTTAATGGGAATTTTTCCGCTGACTTCTGTGAGCTTTGGTTCAGGCTTGAAGACTAAGATTTATAAATTTCCCCCCAAAAAAGACTTATTCTAAAGGGCACTTTCTCATTCACTGTCCACCTAATCAGTATTTTTAGATGTGAACCTTTGGTGCTGTAGTAGAGGAACTCAAAGAAAGTACCAAGGGCTGGTAAGCATCTGTTCTTTCTGTAGTCCTGCAACTTAAGTGAAACCAAATATATTTAGACTGACGACTTGATTTGTGGTGTATGAGGGCACGGACTCCGGCTGTGATGAGCACCAAATTGTTTATTGCTTCTCAAGCCTCGGCTTTTATACCCGAGCTCTAGAACTTTCCATGCACCTGCTAGGCAAGTACACACATATTTCACATCACTAACCCAGTCGCCTTATTCAGTTCCCACCAAGATAAGCACGCGAAGCTGTTTTCTTGTTCCCTGTTTAGATTGAACCAGTTCCTTTTCGTTCCATCCGTATCGATATCTGCGTTCCTCTTTCTGTGTGCTCTGCTCACTGTGTCCTTGGCCGTATGCAGGCCTCTGCTCGTAGATCTGCCACATCTCCCCCTTTTTTATTTAACACCAGACCATTTATTAACAAGGTCACCATGACTTGTGCTTCTACTCATCGTGACGCTCTGTCGTGGTTTGGCCTCAGAAGGCAACAAAAAACCACGTGCCGCTCGATCAGGTCTTCTCAATACAGGACGAATCAAAAGAAAAAGGCAAAACTCTTGGGTTGAGACAAAGGCAGTTTAACAGAACAGCAGAGGGAACAAGAAAACAACAACAAAAACACGGACAGAGGAATACACAAACAGGATTATGGAACCGCCGCTCCCCGCTGCTCACCGACCTGACCCGGGACACGCCAGCCCACTCTAAACCCGACTTCCTGCCCCCTCCCCTCCTCTTAATCTCAGGGTGGGCGTGGCTCACATGGCATGGAATATTTAACCCTGTCCCCGCCGGAACCAGGACATTATCCACCCCTTATTCCATACCATTTTTGCCATGCCCAGATCTTACAGTTTTCGGAACATGTGACTGGTGTACCCGGCGTAGCTCATGCACACAGTCCATGGGCTGAAGATGTAGATCTTGAGGAAGTTGCTGGGCACCAGCTGCTGAGGTCAGTTCTGAGCCCATCACCGCTGTGCTTTACTCAATTCTTCATCAAAGTCCATCTGTCATTAGCTTGGGTGATTCTTAGTGTAGTACAGCCGATAGCAATTATAGTAACGAGGACATAGAGTGACAGGGTTACTTAGCAATCAACAACACACAATTTGATTCATTGGCTATTCTCACCCAAAATCAAGTCCCCATGAGGTACACATCGGACTTCCCCATCCTGCCGCATTACCCACCAAGTGCACCCAGGTCCTTGGGCAAAAGCAATCCCACGGATGGGTTTGCCTTTGCCTGAGGCAGGACTGACCCAGACTGTCTTCCCTAACATATTCTTCATGTGCACTACGGGGACCTTATCCCCTTCTACAGTACGTGGAAGTTTTGATTGGGCAGGGCCAGCCCGATTGGTAGATCCCCTGGTATTAACTAGCCAGGTAGCCTTTGCTAAATGTGCATCCCAATGTTTTAAGGTCCCACCACCCATTGCTCTCAGTGTAGTTTTTAACAGTCCATTGTACCGTTCTGTCTTCCCAGAGGCTGGTGCGTGACAGGGGATGTGATATACCCACTCAATGCCATGCTCTTTGGCCCAGGTGTCTATGAGGCTGTTTCGGAAATGAGTCCCATTGTCCGACTCACTTCTCTCTGGGGTACCATGTCGCCACAGGACTTGCTTTTCAAGGCCCAGGATAGTGTTCCGGGCAGTGGCATGGGGCACAGGGTATGTTTCCAGCCATCCAGTGGTTGCTTCCACCATTGTGAGCACATAGCGACATAGCGCTTGCCTTGACGGGTTTGTGGCAGTGCGATATAATCAATCTGCCAGGCCTCCCCATATTTATATTTCAACCATCGTCCTCCATACCAAAGAGGCTTCAAACGCTTGGCTTGCTTGATTGCAGCGCGTCTCACATTCATGGATGACCTGTGCAATAGTGTCCATGGTCAAGTCCACCCCTCGGTCACGAGCCCATCTATATGTCACATCTCTTCCTCGATGGCCTGAGGTCTCATGGGCCCACCGAGCTATGAATAGTTCACCCTTATGTTGCCAATCCAGATCCACTTGAGTCACTTCAATCCTGGCAGCCTGATCCACCTGCTGGTTGTTCTGATGTTCCTCTGTGGCCCGATTCTTGGGCACATGGGCATCTACGTGGCGTACTTTCACAACCAGATTCTCTATCCGGGCAGCAATATCTTGCCATAGTCCAGCAGCCCAGATGGGTTTGCCTCTGCGCTGCCAGTTGCCCTGCTTCCACTGCTGTAACCACCCCCACAGAGCATTTGCCACCATCCATGAGTCAGTGTAGAGATAAAGTACTGGCCATTTTTCTCGCTCGGCAATGTCCAAAGCCAGCTGAATGGCTTTCACCTCTGCAACCTGGCTCGATTCACCTTGTCCTTCACTGGCTTCTGCAACTTGTCATGTAGGACTCCACACAGCAGCCTTCCACTTTCGATGCTTTCCCACAATCCGGCAGGACCCATCAGTGAACAGGGCATATTGCTTCTCATTTTCTGGCAGTTTATTATATGGTGGGGCCTCTTCCGCACGCGTCACCTCCTCCTCTGGTGACATTCCAAAATCCTTGCCTTCTGGCCAGTCCATGATCACTTCCAGAATTCCTGGGCGACTGGGGTTTCCCATTCGAGTTCGCTGTGTGATCAGTGCAACCCACTTACTCCATGTAGCATCAGTTGCATGATGTGTGGTGGGGACCCTTTCTTTGAACATCCAACCCAGCACCGGCAGTCGAGGTGCTAAGAGGAGCTGTGCTTCTGTACCAACCACCTCCGAAGCAGCTCGAACCCCTTCATATGCTGCCAAGATCTCCTTTTCTGTTGGAGTGTAGCGGGCTTCGGATCCTCTGTATCCCCGACTCCAAAACCCTAGGGGTCGACCTCGGGTCTCCCCTGGTGCCTTCTGCCAGAGGCTCCAGGTAGGGCCATTCTCCCCGGCTGCGGTGTAGAGCACGTTTTTAACATCTTGTCCTGCCCGGACTGGCCCCAGGGCCACTGCATGGACTATTTCCTGTTTGATTTGTTCAAAAGCTTGTCCTTGCTCAGGACCCCATTTAAAATCCTTCTTCTTCCGGGTTACTTGATACAGAGGGCTTACAATCAGACTGTAATCTGGGATATGCATCCTCCAAAAACCCACAATGCCTAAGAAAGCTTGTGTTTCCTTTTTGCTAGTTGGTGGAGACATAGCTGCTATTTTGTTGATCACATCCATTGGGATTTGGCGGCGTCCATCTTGCCATTTTATTCCTAAGAACTGGATCTCCTGTGCAGGTCCCTTGACCTTACTTCGTTTTATGGCAAAACCAGCTTTCAGAAGGATTCGGACTATTTTGTCCCCTTTCTCAAAAACTTCTTCGGCTGTGTTTCCCCATACAATGATGTCATCAATGTACTGCAGATGTTCTGGAGCTTCACCCTGTTCCAGTGCAGGTTGGATCAGTCCATGGCAAATGGTGGGGCTGTGTTTCCACCCCTGGGGCAGTCGATTCCAGGTGTACTGGATGCCCCTCCAAGTGAAAGCAAACTGTGGCCTGCACTCTGCTGCCAAAGGGACTGAAAAGAAAGCATTCGCTATATCAATCGTGGCATACCACTTGGCTGCCTTGGACTCCAGTTCATACTGCAGTTCTAGCATGTCCGGCACAGCAGCGCTCAGCGGTGGCGTGACTTCATTCAGGCCACCATAGTCTACAGTTAGCCTCCACTCTCCATTAGATTTTCGCACCGGCCATATGGGACTGTTAAAGGGTGAGCAAGTCTTGCTGATCACTCCTTGAACCTCTAGTTGACGAATCAGCTTATGGATGGGAATCAGAGAGTCTCGGTTAGTGCGCTATTGCCACCGATGCACCGTTGTGGTAGCAAGCGGCACCTGCTGTTCTTTGACCCTCAACAACCCCACAACAGAAGAGTCCTCCGAGAGACCAGGCAAGGTGGACAACTGTTTAACTTCCTCCGTCTCCAAGGCAGCTATGCCAAAGGCCCACCGGTACCCTTTTGGGTCCTTAAAATACCCTCTCCTGAGGTAATCTATACCAAGGATGCATGGAGCCTCTGGGCCAGTCACAATGGGATGCTTTTGCCACTCATTCCCAGTTAGGCTCACTTCAGCCTCCAGTACAGTCAACTCTTGGGATCCCCCTGTGACCCCAGAAATACAAATGGGCTCTGCCCCTCTATAGCTTGATGGTATCAGAGTACAGTGTGCTCCTGTGTCCACTAGAGCCTTATACTCCTGTGGGTCTGATGTGCCAGGCCATCGAATCCACACTGTCCAATAAACCCGGTTGTCCCTTTCCTCCACCTGGCTGGAGGCAGGGCCCCTCTAATCCTGGTCATGGTATCCAGTACTCCCTTCTTGCAGAAATGACTTGGAGGTTCCTTCAAGAGGATCAGAAGCAAGATCAGGCCTTCTGCTCTGTCTGGGGAACTGCCCACTGGAAACTGGGGTGGCACTTTTCCTGGAGGGATCTCCTTTTGTGGTTGTCCTTCCTTGCAACTCCTGTACCCGTGCCCGCAGGATCCAAGTAGGTTGTCCATCCCACTTCCTCATGTCCTCTCCATGGTCTCATAGGTAGAACCACAGGGTGCCTCGTGGTGTGTACCCTCTGTACTCTCTCTCTTGAGTGGGGAAACGCCTGCTCCTAATAGCTGAGATGCTGGCCCGTACAGGTGGGGAGTAGGACATATTCTCTTCAAGTTGCTGAACCTTCCGGGACAGTTTCTCCACAGCTGAGACAAGGGGGGAAGAGAGGCTTTCTTCATATCGCCGGAGCTGGCCAGCCACCTCATCCACCGTTGGTCCCTCTTCGCTTTTCCATTCCATTACTGCCAGTGAGTTGGCATATGACGATGGTGCGCTCCGTACAAACTTCCGCCACATGGGCCTTGTGCAGTGCACCTCATCAGGGTCCGTGGGTAAGTCTGTGTTGTCCAAGTCATAATAAATCATCTCCCGCACGGCTACTTCTCTCAGGTACTGGATACCTCTTTCCATGGTGGTCCATTTGCTTGGGTGACATACAACATCTTCACTGAAGGGGTACCTCTCCCTCACGCCTGACAGGAGTCGTTTCCAGAGGCTGAGGGCTTGGGTCTTTTTTCCAATGGCCTTGTCAATGCCGCCTTCCCTAGACAGGGATCCCAGCTGCCTGGCTTCCCTACCCTCTAATTCCAGGCTACTGGCCCCATTATCCCAACACCAAAGCAGCCAGGTGACAATGTGCTCACCTGAAAGTCGGCTAAAATCTTTTCGCATATCCTGCAGCTCACTCAAGGATAGGGATCGGGTAATTATCTCTGGTTCTGCCTCTTCCTCCTGTCCTTGTGATGGCCCTGGTTCATCGTCATCTCTTACTAAGCGAACTGATTTCTTTGTGTACTTCTTCTTTTGTATGGGGGCAACGGATACTGGCATGGGTTGGTTCCCTGGTTCAGCAGCAGTAGCTGCCAACAGGGTTGGAGTAGCTGCAGTGGCTGCTGCAGGGGTTGTGGTAGCTGCAGTGTCTGTCACAGGGGTTGGAGTAGCCGCAGTGGCTGTCACAGGGGTTGGAGTAGCCACAGTGCCCATCACAGGGGCCGCAGCAGCCATCGTGCCTGTCAGTCTGGTCTCTGTCTCTTTCTCCTGAGGGTGCTGCATAACACTGAGCAGTGCCTGGTAGATACTGGCCAGGGCCCAGCACAGTGCGGTGAGTTGTGCCTCTCTGGAATAGCCACAGCATTTTCCCTTCAGATATTCTACTACTCTATCAGGGTCCTGTAATTCTTCAGGGGTGAAGTCCCAGACCATTGGAGGCGAGAAGTTCTCTAAGTACCTGCCCATGTTCTCCCACATGCCATGCCACCCCTGACTGTCCAGCCTCGGAGCAGATCTCTGGGTGGTAGTCTTAAATAGTCGTTTAACCCTAAACGAGACCTGGAACATATTCAGCAGACATAACACTAGGAAGATGCTGGTTTGAGCATCCCAAGGATATTCAAAATTCTCAAAAGCTGTCATAAAATCTGAGAGACGGTGCCCAATGTACGGACAGGACAGCAATGCCACATAAACGCCCCAAAGTAACTGTCTAACAAGTGATGTTATCATATCATAAGCCGATATCGCACAGGACAGTAAAATGATAATCCTCATCCCTCTCCCAGAAGTAACAAACATCATTGCAGGGAGTACATAAGTCATATAGGAATTTACATAACACAGCCATGAGAAGAAACCAAGCAACATGGTGACCAGCGACTATTTACCTAATAAAATAAACGCATACAACAAATTCGGTTTTACAAGCTGTAGTTGGATTCTGTCGTTATCTCAACCCTTTGAGCCCCACGTTGGGCGCCAAAAAAGACTGTCATGGTTTGGCCTCAGACGGCAACAAAAAACCACGTGCCGCTCGCTCGGGTCTTCTCAATACGGGAAGAATCAGAAGAAAAAGGCAAAACTCTTGGGTTGAGACAAAGGCAGTTTAACAGAACAGCAGAGGGAACAAGAAAACAACAACAATAACACGGACAGAGGAATATACAAATGCGATTATGGAACCGCTGCTCCCCACCGCTCACCGACTGGACCCGGGACACGCCAGCCCGCTCCAAACCTGACTTCCTGCCCCCTCCCCTCCTTTTAATCTCAGGGTGGCCGTGGCTCACATGGCATGGAATACTTAACCCGGTCCCCGCCGGAACCAGGACACGCTCTTAGCAGGTTATATACTAAACACAATTAAAAACAGAATCAAAAAGAACCCTGCTAAGGCAATAAATACCCAGATTCTTAAATTTAGCCCAGAAAATCAATTTTTTTGATTTACTTACGACAAATCCTTTTGCAATGTTTCAAATGCATTGCGGTTCATTAAGTCTTGAATCTTTAATATTTGAGCTTTTAGTTGATCATGTAATGGACGAATATTTTGTTGCAACGACATGTCAAAAGCACCTTGGAGATGGTATTTAACCATTTCCCAGCCATGTAGCGATGTATTCAAGGGGAGAGATGTAACACAAAGTCTTCGAGAGTTGTACTCCCAGTCACGACACAGAGAAAGATGTGTTTTTAACGCTTTTTGCCGATCCCCTATCCATATTACTGCTGCTTCTAAGGCTTGTAATTAGGTTAATATTTCTTCATCTATGCGTTCTTGCATATTAGTGTCATACCTATGGGGGGGGGAGGCAGTCACAGCACTTCAGGGCATCCCCTGGATCTTCAAAGTGCGCTCATGTCTCTCTCCCTCTCTCCAGCCCGAGACAGCCCCCTTATATCCTGCCCCAGATTGAGTGGAAAAGTACAGGCTAGAGTCGCTACATGCGCATGCAGCGAGTCTCACCAGACTCATCATCGGGCTTTGCTAATAGCGGCTGTCTGATACGTGACTACATTGTTGCACTCCCTCCTTTTATTTTCTTCTTTGAAGGGCAGGTTCTCATGGATACACACATAGTCTTTACAGCAACATATTCTACAACTCGTACAAGGGTACGATGCAAAGCAGCATCTACAACTGATCGTATAATGCTTATTAAACATGGCAAACAGCATACTAAACATAACTAATTCTTCAGTTACATTAGATAAAGTTTCTCCTACAACCTTAGCAGTCTGGACAGATTCATTAAGCGCAACAACGGCTACAAAAGCTGAAGTTAAAATAACAATTGCAGATACTATTGCAAAAATCATGAGAAGTACAAATCATTACAGAATCTTCTTGCTCACAACTTCTATTTGTTGTAGTATTATCTATGGTTAGCTTATGAAGACTTCTGTTTACAAATACAAATCCCATTCGCCAGCCCTCAGTATATAACCCAATATACAAAAGAGTCTACATGAGACAGAAAAGAGATAAACATTAAAAACTGAAAGATTAATAAAAATACCCATCCTTAGGTATGCCTGCTTTACTCATTGATCGGCTCGGCTGGTTCCGGGCCTTCCTTTTCCCGTACTGGACTCGGCTTAACGAATTTTGCAGGAATCCAGTATGGACCTGAGGACAAAGACACACAAGCTTACCCTCGACCCCATGTTATCAGGGGGACTGGTCCTTCCCAGCGCCCCGGTTCAAAGTGCTTATAATACACCTTCGGTTGTTCAGGCCATTCAACAGTCCTTCTGAAATGTCGCTCTACTGCTGTGGATGACAAAGATGACATGTTTAGAAAATTTAAAACATAAGTTGCTTTATACAATTGCTCTTGAGGTGCCATATCGACGGGATTCCCCCTTTTTCATTTATCAAGCATGGTTTTTAAAGTATGATGCATACATTCCACAATTGCTTGCCCAGTCAGGGAATGAGGAATACCGGTGACATGTTTAATACCCCATTTCTGTAAAAAGGCCTGTACTTTAGCAGACACATAAGCTGGTCCATTATCAGTTTTTACAGTTTTCGGTACTCCCATGACTGCAATGCATTGCAACCCATGTCGAATAACATCACGAGCCTTCTCTCCTGTAGGAGCAGTAGCTACAACAAGGTGAGAAAACAAATCAACTGAAACATGTACATAGCGCAAACGTCCAAATTCCATAATGTGCGTAACCTCGGATTGCCAAAGTTCATCAGGTGTAAGCCCTCGCGGGTTAACCCCCGCAAATGATGGCAGAGGAGCCAGCTGCTGACAATCCGCACAAGCTCGCACAATATCATGTGCTTGTTGTTGTGTTAAAGAAAATTGCTTCCTCAATGCCTTCGCATTTTGATGAAAAAAATCATGCGACATTTTAGCTTGCTGCATAATGTTCGGAGTTGTTACCGACAGAGTGTGGTAATCTGCAACTGTGTTTCCCTCAGTTAAAGGACCAGGTAAACAGCTATGAGAGCGTATGTGGACAATAAAATAAGGAAACTGTCTTTTTCGTAAAAGATTAACTAACAATTGGTTCTCTACTTGTTTTAGAAATGCTCCTTCAGGTCTTTGAACAATGCCAGTAACATATTGAGAATCTGCCACTATAGTTAACGGTTCCTGTTGAAATAAGTCAAAAGTCCTTACAGTAGTGGCGAGTTCCACAATTTGCGTAGATCCTTTAACTGGAGTTACAACCGAATCCCATTGTCCTTCAGAGGTCTTCCAGGCTGCAACTGCTTTTCCTGTTTTCCCTGAGCCATCTGCAAACACCGTACGGGCGCCAGCAAGAGGCTTTGGTGCTAGTAGGATGCGCGGCTGTAAAGGAATTTGTGGAAGTGACTGTAACAGTCTGTGCCGGGGCAAAGAATAATTTATTTGCCCAATATAATCTACTAAGGCAATTTGTAGGTTAAGACTTTGTGATAACCAAAGGTCAAAATTGTCCCTTTTGACAGGGACGTGTATGTGGCTTGGATCCATTCCAGACAATTCCGTTTAATATGTCCTTCCTTATCACAAAGGAAGCATTTAGCAGCTGCACGGGCTACCACCATCTGTTGAGCTAAAGCAGCGGCTAACATTTCTGCTTTATGTTGCTCACAGCCCACGTTTTGACAGGCTCTTATTAGCTCTGATTGAGTTTTGGCCTTATTTCACAACGGCTCTAAAGCGCGCTTGCAATCCGCGTTAGCATTCTCAATTGCTAATTGAAACAACAACAATTGCTGCGCCTCTTCAGAATCTATTTGCCTTTGGATAGCAGTCTGCAATCTGTCTAAGAAGGTAACATAAGGTTCTTGCGCCCCCTGGCGCACAGCCGCAAAAGACGTTTCTCTCCGTCCTGTATCGGGAACTTGCCGCAAGGCTCTAAGAGCCAGCGTTGTGGCCTAAGAACTCTTCTGTCTAACTGGTCTTGTGCCTGTGCAGTGGCATATGGCCCTTGTCCCAGCAACTCGTCCAGACCTATATTAATACCTTGAGTAAGACTGTCCATAATTCGAGCAGTGGCAGCATCACGATACTCTGTGTCCCAGACTGCAAATTGTGCTGCAGTCAAGATTAACCGCAAAAGAGAACGCCAATCATACACTGCCATTGTATATGAGTCAGCTATGGCCTGAATAAGATTCATTGTGAAGTAAGAGTGCAATCCATAATCTCTGACAGAATTTCTTAACTCTTTAACTAACTCATAAGGTAAGTGCTCATGATGAGGCGGTTGGTTAGGTCTATAAATTACAGGCATCGCTTGTAACATCTGAACATCTCCTCTGCACAAAGCCTCCCGCTGACATTCTGACAATATACCGCAATACCTCGATTCCGGCTGCGCACGTATAAGAGGTTGAGAAGGAGGAACAGACGCGGTACCTGGCACAAATGGAGGAGGCTTAAGAATGGAGGAGCGTGATAACAGCTTTCGTCTCTGTTGCTGTAAAATCTCCTCCGCAGTTGGAGCAGATGCAGCCATAGCTTTAATTGGGGTTAAAGGTGGACATAAATCAGGTTCAGTCTCTGGATTTATTGGGCCAGGATCAAAGGGATCTTCTGGCTCTTCGCCTCCTGAATTCTGCTTTTTGCAATGTTTTTCAGGATTGGGAATTTCAGCAGATTCAGGCTGAGGGTCCGCAACTGGGGGTATTACGTCAACAGACTGAGGTTCCTCTGGGGGAGCTTGTGGTGCCCCTCCAGCAACCCCTTGCAGGGCTTGCTCTGCGGGATGCAGTGTTCGTATGTCAGTGTATACCGTTCGCCAAGTAACTAGTATTCCTTCTGGCAAGGACAAGCGCAGCGTCTCCCGCGTTTGCAATTCCTCCCCCACTTTTTGCCACTGAGCCAAATCGTAGGACCCCCCTTCAGGGAACCATGAGCAATAATCACGTATCCATACAAGCAAAGTTACTAATTTGACAGGGGCCACTTTAAAGCCCTGTTCTGTGAAAGTGTGCTGCAGAAGTTCAAGTTGCAATTTCTGTTCTCGAGTAGCTGTTTGTCCCATTTTTAATATCTACTGCGGCTGCTCACCTTTTTCATCCAGCGAACGGCGATGAAAGTAACTGTTAGAGAGCTCTCGGTATGAATTCCTCCGTCCAGCCACGGGTTACACCACCGGATAATTAGTACTTCATATCTCTGTTCCTTTTAATCCTTGTTCTTTTAAACCTGTTCTTTTAAACCCTGTTTGGGCGCCATTTGTGGTGTATGAGGGCACGGACTCCGGCTGTGATAGGCACGAAATCGTTTATTGCTTCTCAGGCCTCGGCTTTTATACCCGAGCTCTAGAACTTTCCATGCACCTGCTAGGCAAGTACACACGTATTTCAGATCACTAACCCAGTCGCCTTATTCAGTTCCCACCAAGATAAGCACGCGAAGCTCTTTTCTTGTTCCATGTTTATATTGGACCAGTTCCTCTTCGGTCCATCCATATCGATATCTGCGTTCCTCTTTCTGTGTGCTCTGCTCACTGTGGCCTTGGCCGTATGCAGGCCTCTGCTCGTAGATCTGCCACATTGATTCTTTCATCAGAAAGATATATGAGTAAGAATTGTTGCATAACTTGTAAAAACAGCACTACACTTGTACATGCATGTGTAGAACTGTTACTGATTTTCCAGATACGTGGGAATATGTGCCTACTTATTTAAGGAAAGTAATGAGCTCAATATTAAAAAAAAACTACCTTCTATCTGAGACCTTGCCTGCCAAGTTTTATCTGTGTATTCTCTGTTTGAGGCACATACTCTTACATCCTATACTGAAATGTGAATATGCTCTTTCATTTCGAATGAAGATTTAGGAACAAATTCCACTCTCATTTACATCATCAAAATCCTAATGAGGCTGTAAATCAGAATAAGAATATGGTGGAGGTTGATGGGGTTGGGTGGATCTAAATGAGTGTAGAATTTGGCCCTTTTAGGTGGAAATGTAAACTGAAGACTAGCCAAAGTAGAGCACTGAAACAAAAAGGTAATAGTGAGAATGTTTACTATACTAAACCACAACGACCAATAACAAATATGTTGAACTGGCCACAAATAATTTACAAAGGTCTGAAATTCAATCTGTAGTTAAAGTATCCTTGATAAGATGGTAATAAGAAATATATTTTTAAAATGAGGTTTACATTTTTACATTAATAGAAGTTACTGTATTCCCCAAAATACACCAACACAACTACATGTTCCATTTTTTCCTATTTTGAAAGTAGGCTTCAATATTTCAAATATACAATTTAGAATGATCTGGCAATACACATGCATTATATTCATTGAGAACTTTGCCCATTCAAGGACAGTAAATTTATTGCTGAATTTGAAATTGAAGTATTTTAAATTTTGTCAAAATTAAATTTGAACTTACTTTTTATTCCTTATAATTATTCCTTGAGAATTAAACCTGCAATTGGTAGCATATTCTACATATGTAGTTATTGCTTAATATTTTTCTAGGTAATGCATTTATAAGGTGGCGTTGTGCGCCAAAGCATCTGTCATTTTGTGGACTGAAGTTGATATGACATGTTACAGAAGGGACCGACTGCGTTCTACCTCTTTCTCTCGCTTCCTTGCTACCTTTTATTTCTCAATTAGCAGTTTTCTATTACATTTGAAGTCTTAATTAATGTTATTTTATAAAGCTTCAGTAAAAAAGAGCATACTTTAGAAGCTGATAAAAGGTATCCAATCCTGCATGTCCTGTCCAGATCAGTGGTTTAAATAAAAGCCTTCACTAAGCACAGCCTATAGAATCAACTTCTGAGTTGAGTTGTAACCAACTTATTTTTGTATTCCTTAAAAAGAAAAGGACTATCTTCCAGGAAACACAAGAAAATAAAATGAGTCACTAAAACTGTAGGTGTTGTTATTGGGAAATGCTTTAAAAAATGTTATCATAGAAAAATATTAATATTAATATGCTAGAGCAAAATGATTTCTGATGATGAGAAGCAGCATAACATCAAGGGCCCTTTTGTCTTATAAATACTATTAAATGAGCTTGCTGATTGTTTTGATGTTCCTCAGTAGCCTGACTCATGGGTATGTGGGCATCTACATGGTGTACCTTCATGACTAGTTTCCCTAGCTACTCAGCAATATCTTGCCATAATTCAACAGCCCAGATGGGTTTACCCATTGCTGCCAGTTGCTCTGCTTCCACTGCTGTAACCACACACACACACAGCATTGGCCACCATCCATGAGTCAGTATAAAGATAAAGTATTGGCCGCTTTTCTCATTCAGCAATGTCTAAGGCCAGCTGGATGGCTTTTACCTCAGTAAACTGGCTCGATTCACCTTGTCCTTCAGCTGCTTCTGCGACTCGTGTAGGACTCCATACAGCAGCTTTCCACTTTCGATGTTTCCCTACAATACGACAAGATCCATCAGTGAACAGAGCACACTGTTTCTCATTATCTGAGAGTTCATTATATGGTGGGGCTTCCTCAGTATGAGTCACCACCACCTCTGGTGACATTCCAAAGTCTTTGCCTTCAGGCCAGTTTGTGATCATTTCTACAATGCCTGTATGCTTGGGATTTCCTCTTAGGGCCCGCTGTGTGATTAAGGCAACCCACTTACTCCAGGTAGCATCGGTGGCATGATGAGTAGAAGGAACTTTACCCTTGAACATCCAGCCCAGCACTGGTAATCAGGGTGCCAGGAGGAGCTGTGCTTCAGTACCAATTACCTCTGAAGCAGCTCCAACTCCTTCATATGCTGCCAAGATTTCTTCCGCAGCTGGGGTCTAGTTGGCCTTGGAGCCTTTGTATCCTTGACTCCAGAATCCTAGGGGTCGACCTCGAGTCTCCCCTGGTGCTTTCTGCCAGAGGCTCCAGGTAGGGCCATTGTCTCCGGCTGCAGTATAGAGCACATTTTTAATGTCCTGTCCTGTTCGGACTGGTCCAAGTGCTACTGCATGCACAGTCTCTTGTTTAATTTGCTCAAAGGCTTGTCATTGCTCAGGACCCCACATAGACTCATTTTTCTTTCGAGTCTCTTCATAAAGAGGTTTCACAATCTGACTATAACCTGGAATGTGCATCCATTGGGATCTGATGATGCCCACCTTGCCACTTAATTCCCAAGAACTGGATGTCTCATGCAGGTCCCTTGACCTTACCTCTTTTTACAGCAAAACCTGCTTTTAGAAGAATCTTGATTATTTTCTTACCTTTCTTGCAAACTTCTTCTGCTGTATTACCCCACACAATGATGTCATCAATGTATTGCAGGTGTTCTGGAGCTCCACCCTTCTCCAGTGCAGTCTGGATCAATCCATGGCAAATAGTAGGGCTGTGCTTCTTGGTTTGAGGTAAAACAGAACCAACTTTCTGTTTAGTAATTTTACTTCTTAGCTAAGCCTCTTCTAACTCTCTGAAATTAACAGCATGTTGTGCAGAAAGCTGTTCACTCTCAGAGTGATAAGACCTATAATTATAGTTCATGCCAAGGAATGGTATGCAGAGAGGCTCCTGCTTATACTTATTGCTATAACAACCAAGGTCAGCTAACTTTGTTATATGTCCTGTCAGAAGTAGAAGAGTGTAAAGGGGTCGCACCTGTGGGGAGGAGCAGACAGGACAGATGACCCAAAACTGACCAACAGGCTATTCCATCCCATCTGCCCCATGCTCAGTATAAAAGCTGAGGGATCAAAGGGTCAGTCTCTCTTTCTTCAATGGCCGACGTCCGAGGAGGACCCTGTCTGTTCATCTGCCTTTGATCCCAGCCCATGTGTTCCTGATTCCAGCTCTGGAATCCAGTTCCCACCCATCGCTGAGTTCAGTCTGGGACTTCCCCAGTGCCTGCCAGTGACATCATCCTGGGGGCTTGATACGGTTTTATATATATTGTATCAATTTCATTACTTTCTTTTTATTTTATTATTAATATTTCACTGAAGTAGCTTAGTTCCTTCTAAACTTGTAAATCTCTATCTCTCTTCCTCCTCTCCTTGGAGAGAGAGATGGGGGAGACCATCTGTCATCTTGTCATTGGCCAACCCGGCCCAAACCACAGCACTGTTTCCACCCCTGTGCAGTCGATTCCAGCTGTACTTGATGCCCCTGCAGGTGAAAGCAAACTGCAGCCTGCACTCTGCTGTTTAAGAAATAGAGAAAAATGCATGAGCAACATCAATTGTAGCATGTCACTTGGCTGTCTTTGACTTCAGTTGATACTGCAGTTCTAGCATGTCTGGCACAGCAGCACTCAGTGGTGGTGTTGACTTCATTCAGGCTTCATTGACTTCAGCAGTCCCACCACAGAAGGGTCACCAGAAAGGCCAGGTAAGGTAGACAACTGTGTAATGTCCTCAGTCTCTACAGCTGCTTTACCAAAAGCCCACCCATACCCTTTTGGGTCTTTGACATACCCTTTCTTGAGGAAGTCTATGCCAAGGATGCACGGAGCATCTGGGCCAGTCACAATGGGGTGCTTCTCCCATTTATTCCCAGTTAGGCTCACTTCAGCCTCCAATACAGTCAGTTCTTGAGACCCGCTTGTCACTCCAGAAATAGTGACAGATTTTGCCCCTTTATGATTAGATGGCAGTAGGACATTGCCATCAGTGAACACTGTGCACAGTGATCACCAGGGCTTTATACGTTTGTGACTCTAACGTGCCAGGCCATTGAATCCAGACAGTCCAATAAAGTCAGTTATCCCTCTCCTCCTCCTGGCTGGA